>JAUPFR010000010.1:2736748-3936748 GCA_036925125.1 Oreortyx pictus | reverse complement strand
CAGGGTAGAAATACAGTATGAGATGCAATAAAGCCCATTGACAGAGGAGCCTTAGCCAAGGAAATGGGCTTAACAGTGGAGAACATGCATGTGTTGTGTCCGCAGCCTTCTTGTTTTCATACCTGGGTTATTAATGTCAACTTGCATGGAAAGTGGAAGTGAGAAACCCCAGTAAAAGATAGTACCAAAATTTAATGCATATCAAAATGAAACAATAAAACCTTCAGCACAAAATTTTTTATTACCCTCCAGGTCATCGTAAATTGTTAGCTAGTTAAATCAAAGCACAAAATCACAAGGACAGAATAAAGTTATGTCCTTTATGGGAGGCTTCTAGAGCCTATAGGCTCAATATGCAACCACTATTGAAATGATACACCAGGTATGCCGTCCTGCTTGTCTTGAAGACTGACAAATCTTTCTTCCTCCAAAAAAAAAACCCCAACCCAAATCCAAATATTCAAACTCAGGCATTACCACTTAAAAAAATCTGATCTTTCCTGATAGGAGACAGGCTTTGGGTTGTTGTATTGGGCTCCACTTGCAGCAGCAGTGGATAGATGCACAGTGACCACATGTCAGAGTGCTCAATCCACTGTGATGATCAGGAAGGTGGTCACATTTACAAAAGCCACTCAACTTATCTGAGAAGGTTCCTCAATCAGATAAGACCAAGCAGCAGCACTGCAGTGCATACTCTCACAGGTAGGTACCCATGAACCAATGCAAGCTGGTGACTGGACTCCTCTGTTGCATAGCTTCCACAGTGCCCCTTTAAAAACCACAAAGAAAAATGTAGATAGTATTAGCAGTGACCTCTTTGACCATGCCCCTGAACGAGCCACTTGGCAAATTCCTACCACACAAAAGGCATAACAGTTCCACGGTGGAAGATGGAAATGTTGTGGGTTGGCAGCTCAATTACATACGTAGCCCATTATGAGTAAAGAGTGAACTGCTTTTACATATGCACATACGCAATGTGCTCTTCCTTTCTTAAAGCTGTCACACAAACCTTGTTGATAAGTGTGGAGGCGGCACGAGGGCTAAAACTAAATGCATGTTCCATTGTTCAGATGTCAGAGAGCCTGAGATGTTCTTACAAGAATTGCATTTAGACAACATCAGTCTGAAAGAAGAGAAACTGGTGATATCAACCCATCATCACCAGACTCCTTAAAAGCCTTCCTAAGAGTGTTTGACCTTGATGATGCTGGAAGACTCACAACACACACAAATAATTTGCACTGGTTGCACCATTTTCCCAAAGCAAAGCTTTCTAGTTATCTTCTATCATGCCCCACCAAATGTCTGTGTAAAAATGATTAAATACCAAACAAGCTGTAGAAGGAAAATCCCTGGATCATTCACTCTCAGCTGAGTCACAGAGCAGTGCACAGAGACACAATTGCCTGTTTTGTAGGACCTGGATTCTGACACATGGCTTTAGGGATGGTAACAATGGGCAAACCATGCATTTTGCTTTGTCTCATTTCATAGCAAACTCTCTCCATCTCTGATGACCTAACCTGTAAGCAGTCATCTCTGCTGCCTTCCCAAAGCCCCAGGCAGCAGAAGGAGCAGCCGCTTTCCCATTTCCTGTCCCAGTAGAATGCCTCTGTCCTTCCCCGACCTCTCCAAAGAAAGAGTATCTGAGTGTATCAGGGTGCACTCAGTGTGCCTGTTCTACTTCTGAATGCACAGGAGGAAACTTGTCTCTGCAGTATGAGTACAACTGCTGCGCAGCTGCATAACAATGCCTCGATGTCACCAGACTGTGCTTCACAATTTGGTTTTCACTCCTTCAAACAACTTCTAATATGACACACAATTTAAGTTAAATACCATAAATAGGGAAACTGGGGTAGTGGCTTTAAATGTCACGCTAGATACTATCGTGCTCATTGAGATTTAGATTTTAATAAGCAGTGTTTCACTCCACGTGACACAGCTGTCTTCTTAAAGGCTGCATATAGCTCATATTCTGGTTCACGTAAGATCAAACAGTCTTTTCTTATCTCAAAGGAACCTTCAAAACTAAAACAGCAGAACTTAAAATCACGCAACGATCTCTACCTACCAAATAAGGCAGGAGATACAGCTTGTCCCTATTATCTCATTGTCATAGAGGCACAGAAGACTATTAAGAACAGTAAGCACAATCAGAGCACAGGACAACTGCAAAGCATGCCCAAAGCTGTGATGCTACCAATGCCTTCTGAAATTTCCCCAACTGCAATGCACTGCGATGAGACCCACGAACAGAGTAAAGCCAACTTAGCAAGCCAGTCAGGTAACACCTTCCCACACAGTTTGCAAGCTGGTCACTGTGTGTACACTGATTTCTTAATGGTTTTCCCTCTAGCAAGTAACTGTTTCAGCATCTGGACCCGAACACGATGAGCCACCATTCTGCGGTGCAGGGTTGTTGCATTGCCGCCTCCTCGTTTGTTGACCTCCTGAGCACGGAGACCAGCTGGCCCAGCAACCCCAGTTTCCATTAATAGCAGCATCTGGAAAATAAAAACCAAGGACTGTCAGAATAAAGCAGCTCTTTCCATGGAGAGAGCTGTCAGCTTCCATGAATCATACTGAAATACAAACAGCTCTTCCCCATCCACACCAGCACCAACACGCTCAAGTCATTAACAGTTAGCAATAGTTTTAAGATGTTTGATTCACTGTTCAGCATTTCTGGTGTTTGTTCAAACTACATTTCGCATGTCAAGGACAAGAAAAACGTATCAATCATATTTATTTTTGGTTATAGTGTGTTTCTCTCTCTGACCTAATCCAACCCTAACTAAGGAAAAGAGCAACTAAACTCATGTCAGCCACATTTTGAGGTGTTAGGGATAATGTCAGCACGTTCTCCTTCAGTGAACAACAGCTTGAATATTCAGCTTTCTACCCACTGCTTTTCCTATTACAGTGTCTTCTTCTGGACCCTGAGCACGTGAGTGACAGAAATTCAAAATCCTGGGAACCACAGAGCCGAACACAGGAGCAACACAGAAAAGAAGGAAAGGGGATTGAGAAGGGAAGTTTTATGCTGACAAGTGGATGGATGTGAGTCTCTGTGAGAGTCAGATGCGATTACACGTGTGCTAAGCAAACCGGAACAAGGTGTAAATGACTCCACAGTTTAAGGTTGAACAGACTGGCTTAGAAACACCTCCAAAACTAACCCTTTGCTTGGTGAAATCTTGGCTTACAGTGCATTTCAGCCTGGCTTTGGTAGGACACAGTCATGCAGAATGAGAACTGGATAAAAGACTGTAAACAAAGACCGGTGATAAATGCAGTGCAGCAAAGTGTGGGATGGTGCCACAGCTCTGGCTGCCTGAGATCCAGTATTATTTAGCATCTAGATTAATGAGCTGGAAGAAGTAAACAAAATGATTAAATTCACAGGTCATCCTAAACTAGAAGGAGTTAGAACATCAGTCAGGAGACAGCGCTGATACAGAGCGACCAAGAAGGCTTCAAAACAACATAATAAAATTTTAAGATTAAAATGCATGGCAATGTATCCAAAGAAAAACAGTTTGCAACATACAGGCTGTATCAAAGGGAAGAACTTGGGAAATTGAACTGCTGGAGGAGATCCGAGGCCTGAGGTGGACTGTAAATTAGGCAGGAGTTCATATTTTGATATGAGTGCAGAGTGGGTTTATGCAGCTTTAAACTGCACAAGTGAAGTCAACCCTGTGTGCACGAAGAAAAATATAAGAGCATGCAGGCAAAGAGTGTTTGTCCCCTTTGAGGGATCCTAATCCCACGCCCTGGGCTGGATGGAGTGGGGTCAGCAGCACAGGCACTGCCCTGCAGCCCTGAGGATCCCACTCACCTGTCCTGCTGGGGGTCTCACAGGCAGTGCCACGGTGGCTGAGGGGACAGATGCACTCACACTGCGTTCCTGAAAGCGAGCAGAGATGATGGGGTTACAGACTTCAGTTACACCACATTTCCCTGCAGACACCTGTTCCTTTTGGGCGCTGCAAGGGAAGGAATAGAGGGTGAAATCACGTTGTCAGGCTTCTCTGGTGGGGAAATAAAACCGCAATAAAGAAGAGAAATGGAACTACGCTGCCGCCCCACTTGCCTCCCCAGCAAGTCCCCTGCCCCTCTCCAGACAGATTTTGTGGCAGGGTCAGAGAGGAGCAAATTGTGCAGGGGGAACACCTGCCTAACCCCACTATGACCTTCCAGGACTGGAGGAGAGCTCCCACTTGAGAAAATAATGGTCATTAAAAGCCTCTTGTTCAGAAGATCCTACACGAACTGATCCTGATCCTGAGAAGTTATTGAACCAAGGGTAATTATGAAATAAATCCTTAAGTGCTACAATCAGCTCGCTGGTACCTGAGGCAATCGTTTTGCCTTAGACGCATTTAGATGATAACGATTCTCATCAGGACTTTTGCAGATGCAGACTGGAATTAGGGACTTGAAAAAATGGGCCCTCAGTTAGAAGCCCTCATCACATCACGTATCTCTGTTTAGGCAGGGGTTTTCATTTCATTTGATTACCTTTCCCCCTCACTTTTAAATCACAGCCTGCTTACAAACAAGGACAGCTTCTATTAAAAATGGGGGGAGGAGATGGTGTTAACTGTGCTTGGCACTTACATGGTGCTTTTCACCTTCAAAACACTTTAACAAGCACTAATTAATGCTGAGACAGTAGTCACTTCTCTGGGATGGTGGAAGCAAACTTAAAAGCAAAGGAGGAGACACTGAGTTGTTTTTGTTAAGTACTTTACTGAGACAGGAGCAAAATTTTCTGTGGAGCTGATAAACACTCCCATTACAAAGGTGCATCCTGTGACCTACTGTGTTGACTACACAGCAGCATTCTACAAATAGGGGCCACCTAGAGGGAGGTGTCCCTGCCTATAGCAGGGGGGGTTGGAATGAGATGACTTCAAGGTCCCTTCCAACCCAAACCATTCTGCGTTTCTATGACCCTCTTATAACGTATTTTTTTATTACCTGGAAAAGAAATGTCAGGAACAACTGAAGAGCTGATGACTCGCTCAGCCTCCTTCCTCCCCCCAGATTCCATGCTCACTGCTGCTAGAGAAGCAGTGTGACACCCTCCTACCTTTCAAAACTGGGATCCCATTGCCCTGGCATGGAGCACAGTGACAGGAATTGGTCTCCAGCTGAAACTCATCAAGAGCCCGGCGCAGATTTTCTTTTATTGTCAATGCATTAGTGAAGTCAGCTGGAGTCACCAGCTGATACAGCGGCTGTACCTAAAGGGATGGAAGAAGCAGCACTCAACACAGTGATCAGGATGGTGCAAGCATGTCACAGCCCTGCGGGAGCACGGCTGGCAAGGGAAATGAGGGCCTTGTGCTACATGCCCCAGGCTTCCTGTTAGTATTTCTTTAAAACTAGTAAACAGCATGGCAGCACGATCAGGAATACCTGCAGGGGTCCTCCTCTTGGTTTGCAATGCCAGTGAAACTGCAAATGAGGAAGGAGATGCAAAAGCCCTACAGCCAGCTGGAAAGTTTCACAGTTTCATTAAATGCGTTCTTACTTTTTCCTGATGTTGATATTTTGTTAATTTGATCAAGATGACTTTCCCTCACTCCAGGTCAAAAAGGATCCCCCCCAAACCACCCAGAGATTCAGGCATTTGTGTTTGCACTTTCAGTATAAGCACACTGCATTTCAAGACTGATTTCTCTCTTTATGAAACCACAGCCTTCAAAAAAGAGAGGATTGTGATCTCCAAATACAGCCACTGCAGATGGGATTGGTGGTAAAGGATATGGGATGCACAGCTGAAGGAACCAAGGAGAACTTTGGCCTGCTCATTTCTTTTTCAGAAAGCAAGGGAAAGTTCAAATGTGCCCTACAAACTGGCAGTCATCCGTTCTCCCACCCATCCCAAATTCCCAGCCCTGCTATGGGGATACCTGCCACTGCCATGAAGCAAAAGCATGAACGATTCCTGAGCTGCTATTACAGCCTCAAGCTACTAGAAACAGGAGAAAGCGTCAGTAAAGAATGCTCATCTCCTGGTGCTGTATATTCCCTCATCAATTATCTGTGATCCATACTTTACTTTTGGACTTCAGCTCATACAAACATGGAAATACACTGAGAGTGACCTGCCAAGGCCTTTCTGCAGATGATTTATGAACTGTTTTGCTTTAGTTTTCCCTAACTAAGCATTCCCAGGCTGACATTTAGTCACAGCCTGCTGATATTTTTGATCTCAGAGCCCCACAGGGATACCAGTATGGAAATGAAGGCTTAGAGACAAAAATCAGATTACCTCCATCTGGGTTTCACCAGGCAGCCTGGCCACTGATGCCATGCAAGGCAAAGGTCATCACAATTTGTTGTGGGAGAACTTTCTGGAAGCGTAGAGCATTGCATTTACATTTTCTCCTTCTGGGAGATTTCCTAGCACCTTTCTGGAAGGTTGACCCACAGGGCACCAGGGGCTTGGGGAAGGCAAACCCACTGCAACACGCACCAGACAGGGACCAAAGCATCTCCCAATTAGTGTTCAAATTTCAAGAAAAATAAGTCTTTATAAAGAATATGTTGCCAGTCATACTTCAAATAAGTGATACACTGATAAAGCAGAAAGTAGATGGCCTGCTGGGTAGGCAGTAAGCATATCACTCTGGCACAGGCAAGCCTGAAGGACGAAAAGCTGTTTACTTCATTCACCTTCAACAACATTGCCCTTTCTAATGCACTGCAACTTTGACAGTCTGAGTACTCAGAGCAACGATGCCAATGCAGTCCTATTAGTAGCCCTAAAAATAGCCCTGCAAAAAATATAAGTATCTCATTTACCTAAACACACTTTTCTTGAAGGCACCATGCTAAGTGAGGCTGAACACAGTACCTTCATCTTTATGATCTCAGGGTTGTATTGCACAGCATCTCCCCACTCCTGCATCAGTGCAGCTGTTGGCAGGCCTTTGTTAGCCAATGCTGTAATGTGTTCACTTGCTCCCCCACGAACAAGGGCAAGGAAATCTTCCACATATTGCTTTTTGGAGGTTCTGTCTGCAAGAAAATGCATTCAGGGAGTTACCACTGAGAGGAAAAAGGAGAAAGGACATGGGTGCTTCATACCTGGTGCCTGGCCTCCTACACTTCATGTCCTGTGCCCCTCCTGCTCCCTTGTAGCAATACTCCCATCCTCTTCTCCCAGCTCCATGCCTTCACCAGGCAGCAGTAACACCTGCAGGTTCTTCCACTTCCCAAATATCTTCTCTACCACCAGGAGGAAATCCTTCCACCAGACAACATAATAAGATGTTCTTTTCACTGTGACACTGGTTAAAAATGAAATCATACAAGAGTTACACTTACCTCCAATCTCCTTTAAAAGGGATTTACAGCCTTCTACATTTATGCCAAGAGCCAGAGAGATTTTTTTAATAGTTCCACTGATTTTAAAGCTATGCTGTGCACATTTCTGGACGTCACTCATAGAAAAACCTTAAAACACACAAGAAAAACATTGCAGCATTTCAATAAAGCATTCTATTATTTTAATGTCCTTATATGCAGAAAATAAAAGTTGAAAAAAAAATGGAAGGGGAAAAAAAAAGATGAGATGATGCCTTATTTGGGATAATTAGAAGATCTGCATGAAATGAAGTCCATGTTTCACAGAACTCTAAAACAAAGAGCAAGTGCCGGGTGGATGCTGAAAGGAGAAGGTCAAGCAGCTCAGCTGCACTGGGCTATGTGGAGCAGAAGCAGGTGGGAGTCTGATCTGTGACTTAAAACATCTGTGCCAAAGGGCTATGTCCCACCCATCCCCACCATCAGGAGTCAGTTTTTCTCCCCATTTGCTAGCTCACGTCTCCAATTCTTTACTGTTAGAAGAGCCTTAATTTTCACATGGAAGTTTCTCCATGTGAATTCTGATCCTAAAGTCTGTCCCTCTGGGACATGTCTGCCTACAGCAAAAGTCAGCAACCTTCAAGCCAGCAGAAGAGCAAACAGACTGAGTGTTGCACACTGCAGTCCATTAAATGCTTTCACAAATAGACAATGAAGGCAGTTCCTCACTTCCATGCCAATGAATAAATAAGAGAGTGTGGCTATTGATTAATGTCACGCAGCTCTCTCTATCCTGCACAACAATCATCATTTCTTGCAAAAAAAAAAAGGAAGCCAGAGTCAAAGAGCAAGAGCAATGTCAGGCACAAGAGTCACACAGCAAATTATTTACTGTTTCTTACATGCTGGAAAAGCTCTTGAGGCTAAAGGTGTTTCAGAACCATCATTTGAAAGGCAATGGAAAAAGAACTTAGGCAAAGGTTTCAAAGCTAGCAGAGGTATTAAGCTACATGACTCTCATTCATCTCAACATCGTGTCAACCCCCAGAACGTCTATTCTGAAACACTTGCCACAGGGCCCTTTCTGTGAACTGGCAGTATCCACAACTTGAGAGCTAGATGGAGCCCGTGATACTGAGCATGCTTTGAAAAGCAGTGCTTTACTCACTGCTATGAAACACTTTTAATCCCCTATTCCCTATACGGGTTTTCTTGGAGCTGCTGTTGGCTCCTTCTTGCACAATCTCTCCTTTCCTCAGATCTGAACCATCCGTGGGTAGACCCTGAGTAGTTTCCCACTGAAAACCTGGGTGTGGCTCTGAAGCCTTTCACAAGCTTTAGATGCACGTACCAGCCTTCTGGAGCTCATTGCTGTTCAGGACTAAAGTATACTCATAGATGCCACCAACAGTAGCCTCAGTGATGTAGTGCGTCCCGTAGTCTCGGTACAGCTCTCTGTACTCCCCATAGCTGTATTCCAAGGGGAGCTGATGGAGCCTCTGAAGAAACTCATAATGCAGCATCAGGGCTCTGGTCTTCAGCTTATAAACAGCCACAGTCAGCTCAGAACGGGCGTGGAGGAATTTGCTGGACTACATGACATGCAAGAAACACAAGAGAATGCAGACAGGAGGGATGTCATTCGCTCTGCAATGCGTATGTTTGCCATTAAACAGTTAAGCTGGATGAAATTTATCAATTTAATAATTTGCATCTGGAAATATTTTCACCCAGTAAAAAAAAAACTTTCTAGTAGTAATGTTTCTGAAAATCAGAATTCTGACTAGTACTGGAGAAAGGAGAAGGAGAGACATCCACTACAGGTTAGATGGTGGCTCAAGCACTCAGCTGTGGCATGGGGAAAGCAGTGATCTGGCAGAGCCAGGAGGCAGGGACACATCCCAACAGAGTGGTCTGCCTCTACTGACACTGAGCACCTTTGCTCTCACAAGCACTCCCTTCAAGAAGCTGGGACAACTGAAATCACAGTGATTTATAGATGAGTCAGTAGCTTTCTGGGTGATCCAAGTTAATACTTCCAGTCCATGATTATGCCATTACCAAAACTCTATGGGAAGAGGAAGACACACTCACTTGCATGCACACATATTTATAGGTGTTAATAAAAATACGTATACGTAGGCATATATTATATCTCCCCTTTCTGTTAAAGAAGTGTTCTGTCATTCCCCAATGATTTTGTGCCCAGTTGTTGGGGCCAGCAGAACAAACTCATCAAGGGCATTTCAATATCAAACACTATAGCTTAAATAATAAAACCAAGACTTAGCATTGGGTTTCTTTCTGGATATCCATTACAAATGCCTCTCATACAGCTCTGATCTTGTCATGGGAAATGTCACTTGGCAGGAAGCAAGTGCAAGTTTAATAGCAACAAGGAGTGCTCTGCCACTGCTGCATACACTGTATGCTGAGGGGAGACACGTACATCAGCAGTACTATTAAACCACTGACAAGAGCTAGGTTTGTTTACAGCAATAACAGATGAAAAGAAGAAATCAAATGATGTTTGCACACTAGCTCTGAATGAATCTCATAAAACAGCCCTAGGAGTTAGAGATTAAAGCATCTCCAGTCAGCTTAAAGTGTGCATCTGATCACAGCTGTGACCACATCTCTGAAGATGAGACTGGAAGTGACGGTGCCATCCTCATTTTGTATTGTGTGTATCCTCATCTGGTGAGTGATGTATTCAGCAGATAGCTCGCATCAACTGAAGTCAAATGGCATGTGTTAGTCTATAGTTAAGCTCACAGAAGGCCTGCCAGCAGTTTTCATTCCATGTTATTGTCAAGGCTGCCCTACGGTAGAATAGCACAGCTTTGCTGCTTGAATTATCCTTTACCCAAGTGACAGCTCCTGCCTTGCTGAACCCACCTAAAACAGGAACAGCCTTTCACATGTGAGATGGCATTGGGCAGCTGTCCACTCACTGGCTGGTGTCTGGACTTACAGGTGCATCACCCTGTTACTCAGTGTAATTCACCACAGTACAGGGGAACTCTGCACTCCAGGGTTCTGTAGCTAAACTATAGTTTTACCTGTGCAGAATCTCATGTTGGTTGCAGCCATCCATCTCCTATCACCCAGACAATCAGTACCAGTGCTGTAGGCATCATCTATGCATGCTGTCATCAGCATCCTGGTTTACACTCTTTTGGTGAAAGAAAAATACCCCAATAGGCAAAACAAAACTGTGATTGTTGGTTTGCGAGCTGTGGGGCTGATGTGGTACGAACTTTTTAATGGCTGAAGAGTCAACATGTGGAGCATCCTACTCCTGGTGTGCAGCATGGAAACTCTGCTTGCAGTGCCACTTCTGCACTGACTAGTGAGACTGCTGTAGGGAGAGGAGGATGTCTGCACTTTGCACTTGCTTATTTTCACTGTGATTTTGCTACAAACACCCAAATGTGGAATGCCCAGCACTGACCGGACAGACTGCATGTGACTGTGGCTGACTGTAAGGGTTAGGCAGCCTGATTCCAGGCAGACCTGGATGCTGCAAACACAAACCAAGGCGTTGTGGCCTTAGTAAATGTTTGACCAATAAAAACTGCAAAATCCAATCGGAGGGAAAGACTTCATTTATCGTGGTCGTGGCTGCCGACCTGACAGTGGGGATGAAATCAATACACACGCAAATACAGAAAATGTGTTAGCAGAGCATTAAGTGGAGCAGGGCTTACTGTTGAAGAAAATCTTTTCATCCTCTGAATGAACTTCTTGAACCTGTTGTCGTTATTACTGTAACCAATTTCAAACAGACCAGGTATGGTTATACCAATGCTGATGCTCGACTGCGAAGATTCTGCCTTCAGGACACTGCTTTCATAATTTGAGTAGGAGTCATATTCAGTCATTGTAAATTCATATTTGCCTTTGGTCTAAACAGAAAGCAAAAACAATACATTTTATTTTCTGCACAGGGAAATTATACCTGAAGCACAGAAAGGGAGAGCAGCTACAAACACACTTGTGAATTAATGCTTGCACTTTGAAGATGAAAAGCCTTGTATAATTGCAAAGCACTATTATTATTAACACTACTACTTCAAGAATAGATGAGCAGCACTAGGAAAGCTACCCTCTCCTCCATACTGTGAGGATCTGAGGATACTGAAGGATACTTAACACGTCAATGTTATGCAAAGAAGGTAAAACATAAGTATAAATGAGAGCAGAAACCCTTAGAGGAATTTGTTTCCTAATAGATAACACTCAAAAACATCAGGCTCAGATTTTCTAATAGGAAGGTCCATGGGAACTTTGCTATCCATTCAGAGCATGTGGATATTAATATATGGGCACTGCTCCATATCCATCTTGTGCATGTGGTATGAAAATGCCCTGGAAGTTGGTGTAAACCCATCCTTGTCCCATTTGATCTCAGGAGTTTTGTAATTCTTTATAAAACCATTTAGTAATGAAGTTTTATCAGTATTCTGCAGCAGATCTATTGGAATATACGTACGTTTATCTACAGAAGAATCTGGCACATACCTCTGGTGTATAGCTTTCTACATTGTACGGTTTTCTGAATCTCACGTCCGCAATGTAATGGGGAGAACACCCCCCAGCATAGTACCTGTGATCAAGAACTAATCCTTCCAAGTTTTTTGTGATGATATTTAACCTGCATATGAAGCATAACAACAAAACATTGTTTATGACTCATTTAGGGGTACACAGCAAATAGCTTGGATAAGAAAGACAATGTTTTTTTGCTTTGGCAGATGGTTCTTTGTCACAAAATTCCTTATTCTGAAACCCCAGCAGAAAGATCTGCCCCTTCCACTGGTTGATCAACACAATTCCTCCAGAGAAAAACTGAAAGCCTAATAAGCAAGGTCTGCTAGATCTGCCTCCCCTTGTTTTGGGGAGAGAGACTTGCATAGTAATGACACTGAAGCTGTAAAATATTAACTCTGATTTTAGAACAAACTGAAAAGGAGGGAAGTCCACTAAAAGCAAATTACAGAGCAACGATAGCTTCAAAGACATGAGAAGCATGTTCCTGTAATTGTCCAACATTATTTTTAATTTTGATTAAACTCAGAAGTACAAAGCATTAGCAATGACATGCATAGCAGCCATTTCTCCTGAGAGTAAGTAGGAAATTATAATTTTTTCCTACAGTATGATTTCTTTTCTTTTTTTTTTTTTTTAAGTAAAAAGCATTTTTTTCTTGCAGAGCATGAAGACTCTTTTCACACAGTATGATATTACAGATATTGCCACTGTCTTAGCCAGTTAAAGCTGGATCAATCCAGACACAGATTTGAATCCCCCCCAAGTTAGGGTTTGTAACCCAACCCCACTCAGGCAAAGGACAAAAATTCCACCACCTCCCAGTTCCATGGAAGAAATCCATGACACCTTGACCCACCAAAACCAAAACAAAGCGCAAAAACACAAATCTGTAGACAAGAACAGATTTTAGGCAATACAACATGCTGGTTGAAATCACTCTTGCAAAATAACTGGAAGACAGAATTGATCCCACTCATGGGTTCTTTAGACATATGCGTTTGGAGCTTGCACCTCCCTCTTCAGATCCACATTTCGGCGATACAAGGCTCTCCTGGAAAGACTCGTGGATTCAACAGGATTTCCCACTAGGCCATGGATCAAAACCCCAAAGGCGATCTGACTGGAACTCCTGGATACAGCAATTGCTACAACTTTCTTCCGTTCCATGTCTACTTCTGAAGCCATTAACCTTCAGTAAGAAAATATCTCATAAGGATCACCAACTTACCCTCTTGCCAGATTCTCTATCCCCCAGTACTGCTCCATCTCCAGGTCACATTTTTTAAACACTTTTTTGCAGTTTTTTTCATCTGACTGGTCTCCACAGTCATCATCTCCATTACAAAGCAGCCTCCGTGCAATGCATCTCCCTAGGATCCAATGGGTAAATTACTCAGAAAACTATTTATTATCCTGCTTACACGTAACACTGCAAAGTCACAGTCCCCTAACACAGAGTTTAGATACAAAATATAACAAAATAATGTAACGTGGTTTAAGACTAACTGGAAAATATTTCCTCTTGATCTGAACAAAAAACCTCAGATTTCTCATCACCATATTCCATTTGGTCAATTTTGCTCAAAGCTTCCAAACTCTTCGAATGACTTGAAAAAAGAAAAAGCAACCCAACAAGAGCAACCCTAACGTAAAGCTTAAGAAAAATGGATAGAATATTTTACAAGATAAAAAGTTTGCGCTAGAGAGAAATGCTATGTGGACAACCAGAACAGCCTGTTTTGATCTTGGGGAAGGATGCTCAGCACAGGTTTTGCTGTTGCCATCACATCCACTAGAGCTACAGATTTTACTAACTAGGTTTTAATTTCTGCCTGGAGAAATTAAATGCATGCTGTAGATGGATTGACGTTGGCTAACGGTCACTCAAACTCATTGATGTAAATGTAAAACAGCAATGGATGGACAGGGACCAACTTCTGACATCCCACAGCCCAGCAAACTCTTGTGGAAGGAGAAAGTTTAGCACAGGGGTGTCAGAGACAACACGTACACACCATCATTACTCTCTCTTTACCTGTAACTGCACACACAAAACCTTCACATCTGACTTTATTCCTGCAAGGATTATTTGTAACGCAGTCTTCACTTTCATTGTCAGAGTAATCACACGGCTCTCCATTGAACTGAGAAGGTTGTTCCAGGCGGGTAAATCTGTACTGTGATGAAATAAAAAAATATTGACTCAAGTGCACAGAAATGGTGAATTTTTTGGTCCCCTAGTTAAAAAAGCAACGTTGTGCTGGGGAGATCTAAGAGCAATATGACTAAAAAGTATAGGCAGAAGAGAGTTATGCTGGTAACGTACCTCATTTCAAACATTTCTAATCTGGGACAGTTATAATTTTACTAAGCAAGGATTGGGAATTGGAAGGGATGACAGAAAGTTTGCTTTTATCTGACAGTTTGTTTAAATGCGCCTGACAGCATAGTGCGGGCTTTTGCAAGAGTGAGGAAGGATTCGCTTACATCTCCTCTCTTTCAATTAGCACTGGTAACAACATCCCTTGTTATTTTCTGTCAGTGTATTTACTTGGCCCTCTGTATCATTAGGGATTTTTTCCGCCCACAACACTGCTGTGAAGCAGTCAATTACTCCATCCAATATGTTAGCCCTCCATCTTTTTCCCCAGCTTTTGAGATTAACTCTTTGAAATGAAGCTTCACTCTTCCCAGCCCACATCACCGGTTATCCCTGGTTAAGCCTGGGGATGGCATCTCCAGCTCATTAGCAGAGGTCCCTCCAGCAATGGGGATTTTGATGTTCATGCTCCTGGGGTCATTACCTTCGTTTGATGTGGCTTCTTGGGTAGGGAGTGTTCGTTGGTGGACAAGGAAAGGCATCTTAATCCTGAGAGGCACCACGTGCCTCTGGGTCCCACAGGGGACCATTAGTGAGGATGGGGCTCCTCAGGCACTCACCCTCTTCTTCTGGCAGGGATCACACGTGCTCCATGAAGACCATGCAGAGAGCACACAATCACGTGGCTGGGGTAGGTCACGTGCAGACCGGGCCTGCCTGCTGCTGGTGCTGATCAGTCCAAGGGACTCTGTTCCGCTGCTGTGTGCAACAACACGAGAGCTTCAGCATGTGGAAACATCGAGCTGGGAGGCCAGAACAGCTTGCCACCCAAAACTCTAAAACCATCACAAGAAACACGATCCGCATGCCAACAGCCTGGGCCATATCTCAAGCTGCATGAGCTCTAGAAAACAAGCTGGCACAGTGGTCACTATATGCAGCTCTGTGGCCAGGTACACCAAAAGCACCAGTCACAATGCAAAGGCCTTGCATGCACTCTGCATTTTTGACAGCTCAGCTTAAGGGCTTCCTCTTGCCAATCAGGCAATCTTTTCTCAAGCTGGGTAAAACCATTAGCCTTAGACTCTATTGTTGATACACTAGAGAGAGTCATTAACCCATTAATCCCATTCATGCCCATAATTAACATGAACCCCAAATTTGAGCCTTCACTCTTCCCCTAGCCATTCTTGCCCCACTATAAGAGCTGTCTCCATGGTTTCTGTGATGTCATAGCCAAAACGTTACCTTATCTTTCAGCCAGATTGACTATTTCTGATTAAATGATCATCCCAGATAAATGCTTCCTTGTAGTGCCTATCTAAGAGGTAGAGCTCAAGTAAACCACTGACAGCAAGTTTCCTTTCATGCCCAGTTTGACAGACATCACGGTCCAGTTCCTCTAACACAAGGGATACCACCACCTGAAGCTTTGAGCATGATATAGTGCCTGACAAGGGGCCCCATTACTGCATATTAAAAATTACATGGAATAAAGGAATCGCAAAAACTCATCAGCTCACCAAGGCACGAAATCAAAGCTCAAAGTTCAGAGAACAGTGAAAATAATTTTGCTAGACTGGAAATATTGCAGACACTGATCAACTGCAGCCCCGTGAAAGAGCAAAAACTGTTAAACTGAAAGAGCAAGATGCAAGTATCAACCAGATTTTTACTATTTACATACTTAAAGACAATGACATCTCCTTTCCAGCTCACTGTTGGGCAGCCTGCACGTTAGGAAGTTGCACATAGCAAGCACAACTTCACCTTACAAGACAATTTGTCCTATCAAATTCATCAGATGACTTATCCACTGTCAGACACACTGCACTACATTCACTCCAGAGCACTGCTTTTGCTATTCATTACAAAGAAAGAAATAGCTCAGGACAGCAATTAATTTCCACACAAAGCAAAAGCAGAACGTTAGTGCTGATTTTCACTATTTACCACATCACCCCAAGGACATCTCATTGGAAATATTCACTTACCTGAAGCAATGAACATTTAGGAAGCAGAGTGCAGCACAAAGCAGCAGCAGTTTGATGGGGCACAGAGCAAATGCCATCCATGCCACAGTCATCATGCCACTGTCCCATCAGTGGGTCAAAACCAGCACCGCTCCAGTTCTGTATTTGGAAACAAAGCAGCTCATTCCTCCAGGCAGTAAAGAGGAGATGACCCAGCACTTGGCAGAGGTGCAAGGTAAACTTTGTAATTGTCAGTGCATGGCTTTCTGCAGGCAAAGGAGCTGGCCAGAAGCAATTTAAACTTTCATTTTTAACACTTCTTTCAGGAGGCAGAAACAAATGAATATTTGAACAAATGAAATAGAATACTCAAGACTTGGCAAGAAGAAAGCAATAAGGGAAATGAAGTTAGCTCTCTAGGAACAAACTGCAGAATTAAGTATTTATTTCTGCTTTTAACGCTGGTTTATCTCTCAGAGGATGTCCGAGATTTCCTCTGCCTGCAGCTTAGTTTTCTTTCAGACTAAAACTTGGGCCCTTCCTCTGAATGTCCCAAGTCCCAAGGCTGCAGGAAGAGGCTTGATGGGATATTTACTTCAATTTCATAGCCAGAACACAGAACTCTGCAAGGGCTGCCTTGGAGAACTCACTAAGCTGTGCTTCCACGTGAGGATTGTCAAAAGCTCACCAAATTTTTCTCCAGTTGTCTGTTGAGGCAGTGTTCAGCCCTGCTGCTTCTCACTTTGAGTACAGCTCTCTTTGATTCTTGAGGTACAAAAGCCTTCCTCTTATTGTCCTCCTTTGTTTTAATCGACCACAAGCATCTTAGAGACAGAAAAACTCTCCCAATCTGCACTTGCCTGCACAGAATAATTCATTTTTTTGTGCTTTCTGGGAAAGCAGATGCTCTCGAGGAGACAGTCCTGCACTGAGCACTCTGGGCCAAGGCTCAGTGCTTTGGTGACACAAGGAATAAATCCATTTGAATTTGCTCATTATGGGAATGACGGATGCTGTATAAAATATCAATCATATTCACTGACACAATTCAAAAACAACTTCTATGTAATGACCCGGAAAAGTGTGACACCTCCTAATGTGTCACCCCAACCTCACAGATGGCTACAAGTCTGACAAACTAGCAAGTGGCTGCTGCATCTTTTAGTTTGGCAACCTGGAGATGATGATTTAACACACAGAAGGACGCTAACTGATCCCCTGTAGAATGCTCATCAGAACAGAAAGATTCCACTGCAGGCTGAGTTTTCCTACCCAATGTTACTGAACATGCAGTCAGTGACCAGCGGCCCTTTCATCTCCACAAATGGAGAGTGAACTAGCAGGAAAGATGGTCAAGAGTGGGCAAAGCTCTTTGTTTGCCTTTTTGTCCTTATTTTTTGTGTTACACGACTTTGCCCCCAGACTAAAGCAAGATGTGCCTGATACAGCTAGCTTAACCTCTGACACAACTGATTCAACTGTTAATAATTTACAAACAACAACACAAAACCTCACCAACGCTTACTTACAGGAAAGACCTCCCCATTGACAGGACTTTGCTAGCTCAGAAATGTAGTATACATCCAACATTGCAAAAGAAAAGCAACGATCATAAGCACAGAGCACACTCTAGATTTTACCGCAAACCATGTGTCACAGAGCATGGAGATAGCTCCTGCTTGCTGCCACACTGCCCATCTCTGTTCCTCAATTAGCAGAAAGGAGTTAGGTTAAAATCACAGCAGGGACCAAGGAGACATTTCCTGTATGTTAATTTTTTTTTTTTTTCCCCCTAAGAAAACTTAATGTCACAATCAGACCTTCCATATTCACGAGGAAAACCAACATTTGTTTCCCACCTCCATTGGTCTGTGGGGCAACGTCACCTTATAACACTGCCCATATTCTCTTTCCACAATTCAGTTCCGTCCTCATTGCTGGCCGTAATAGCCAGGCTGCCTGCTGAGCTGCTTTTTAAATCTCAAAGCACTTAGCCCTCACAGAGCTGTAAGTCACTGAACATGGGTTTTATCACATTTGAAAATGAAGAGTCGATAAGTGTCCATCATGAACGCTGTGCTCTCAAGTGCCATGTATCCTTTGCAGGGTTCATAACACCACTGTAAGTTTGTAACCCCTCGCTCCTGTAAATAAAACCCATACACTTTCACCAAAGGCAATTCTTTCTAAATGGCAGCTTTCTGCCCAAAGAAAAGCTCTGAAACATATCGGTGATGAAAGGCCCTCCGTGGGAAAGGTCAGATGGGAGCAAGAAGCTGTTTATGCTGCAGTTAGTGGTCAAAAAGAGCTTCTATTTCTACTTCTCCTAGAAAATCTTTTCACTCCCTGCTTCATAACTCACAATTTATTCCCTCCTGCAGAAGAACACAGCTGGCACATTCAATGGTAAGAGGGGGCTCTTGCATAGATTTTAATGGGGAGGAGCATAAGGAGGCGAATACATGACAACGTTTACCAACAACAGAGCCAAAGGAATGCTTCCAGTGTTCACTTACAACTGACTTTGTTGCACTGCCATTTTTGTTACTAACTCAGCCAATTTCTGGTGGTGAAGTTGGTATCCAAGAAGCCCTAGATATAAACAAACCACCTTGTTAAGTTTATTGTCCTTTTCAGTCTTTTGATTCACTAAAAACAGTGACTCAGTCTGAACTAGTTACAGGTACATCTACACTGAAAGCTCCAATTCTACGGTCTTGTGAAGACAGCAAGGCAGCATCAAGTAGGCAGTGGAAGAAAAAATGTCAAGCCCACATCTCTTGTCTCTAGCTCATCTCCATCAGATTTCAAGAGAACGCACTCCCAAACTTGTTCTAGAACTAGAAACTCCGTGTTTGTTTGAAGAAAAAATTCTACTAATCTAAATATGCCGAACAGTAGAAAATTCACAATAAATCACGGCAGCTTACAGTATCTGCTTATTTCTAATACAACATGCTTCTGAAACAGAGCTCTTCTGAAGCCCCCATCAACCATCTGTTGTTAAGGAACACAGCGATGCCATGGAAGTTTTACTCCTTGGGTACATGACGATAATTCTTCATAACCCTTTATTTTCACAAATGTCTGGGGCTGAATGGACATTGATTTGCTGCCTGTTATCCTGGTTTTCTTTTAATCTATTGTGATATCCATTCTATTCTGCTTAGGACTATTTATAGAAGTGGTGCTGCGGGAGCTATGAAATGGGACTGAAAAGCTGGCAAATTGCATCAGGTCTTAAAAGACCTTTAAAAAAAAACACTCTATATCTGAAAGCCACTTGATTGGGCAACATTTGAAGCTATTCTTCTTACAGAGATTTTTCAGGTGCTGATAAAACATTTTAGGGGTGACAGATGAGCCACATAGCAAATATGTGCATTGAGATAAGACTATTTAAAGCTCTAAAAACTAATAGCTGGACAATCGTTTCACTAATAGACCTGCTATTTCCTGCCTCCTGTAGGATCATTTTAGAAAGAGACAGCCAACATTACAGTAATCAGGAAATCGTATCAGGATATCTCCCCATATTCTTCACTGTCATGCTGAAACGTATAATTTGGTTTCCTCTCAGTTTGATACAGCAAGTGAAGAAAGGGAAAAAAAAAAAATCAGCCTTTTTTCTTCCTCATTCCAGCTCTCTGCTTTATCTTTGGCATTCAAAAAAGGCTCTTGATAGGCCTGATACTAAAACTTGAATCTATCCTTGAGGACCAGCTTGTGGAGGACCTCACTCTAAGAGAATTCACAAAATTACTTACAAATGATGACTTCAGTAGTAGTACCAGAGCCAGGAACAGGGTACGAGTCCCATTGGTTTCCCATGTAGGAAGAGAATCAGAAGCCACAAACATGGCATGCGACATACAGACAGTGGCAGTAACAGAGTATGGATGCTTGAGTGGAACAGACAGCTCAGACTCACACATTCACCCCCAAAATGCACTTTGTAGTAGCTATATGGAATTCCGCTTTGTTCATTTACCACTGAGTGTTTCTCATGTTGGCTTAGAGAGAAAATTGCAGACAATGAATTCACAACTCTGGAGCACAAGTGACAACAGATATTCCCTTCATCTCCTGCCACTGCTTTGAAATTATATTCTTCTGATTGAGGAACCTGACAGGATAGAAGATGTTTAGAAAGAAAAGAAACAACAACAGAAATAGTACATGAAATAGGAAAAAGGAATAATCATCACCTTCGATCCAGGGTACACCAGTTCAGGTTGCATGGGAAGAAGAGTTCCATTTGAGTTCTTGCTTCTGCAAAACCACAGGCTGATGCTGAAAACCGACTGCTAAATAAGTTCTCATCACTGCAGGAGATCATGGCCTTCATTATCTTTAGTTAAATTGGGATTGTTTCTTCAACTCACTACATTTGAGTTGGGTATTTTTATATACAAACAGACTCCAGCTCTGCCTAGGTTGCAGTAGCCCGTAATGAATGCTGCAGCATGACCTGTTGGACAATCTGGGCAGATGAGAAAGCCATGGGGCAGCAAGGAGAAGAAATACAATAAAATACATGTGCATACTTACAGCTCTCCCTCTTCTTCCGTACAGACATATTTCACATTGAAATTTCAGGAGAAATCTTCCGTATTTGCCTTACTTGGCAAAAACGTTATTATCCCTCGCCTCTTCAGGAGAAGCAACACCTGGGCTGTTTGAGATTAGGTATTACCCACAGTGAAGCACTTCTTTTTCTCCTGTCCAAGGTGTTTAGTAGCCATCAAAACTATAGGCTATGGCAGACATCCACAATGTGCTATATGAACAGCAGAATTTTCACAGAAGAGCAAAAGCTATGAAACAAACTGTCTGAAATGACGCCTTTTTAAAATGTTTTTATTCATAACAGTATTACATGGTGCGTTACAGAAATTAATGGAAAATTTCTAAAAACTTGTTGTTTTTTGTTGTTTGTTGTTGCTGAATGCATTATACATAAAGTTAAAAATAATGTGTCCGTATATGTTAACAAATGGTCATTATCTGAGGTAAAGTTAAAGTAGGTTTAGAAATGTAACTGCAACAGTCATTTTATCTTTCTCATCTTTATTAAAAAAATATGTGTCAGAATGCAGAAATAAAAATGAATGAGAACCACAGAGTAAACATTTTTGCAAAGAAGGTGCCCAGTACGTTATTAGATGAAAGGTTTTGTCAGACACTTGGATGACTACGATCTATCAAAATATCTTTTCATGACAGGTAAAGATCAAGAATCTACGGGGGATGATAACAGGATGGCTGGTGGGATTCCCTGGTTTTTAAATTTAAAGTGACAAATTTAGTGCTAGTGAAGGACGAGGGATTCAACAGTTGCACAAGCTGGATATTTGAGTTATCTACAAGACTTGTACAGTGCAGAGGCCACACATTCCTCTCAATTCAACATCTCAATCATGACAAAGACGATCTAACCGCATGGCATGACAATTCAGGATTTATTTATCAGTGTTGGTAACATCATGACAGTGGGCCATGGGGATGGCCCAGCTGTCCCCCATGAAATGCAACAATTCCAGCTGTGTTCCCTCTGCACCTGTTTGCTGCAAGAACTACAGAAATGATCTGCTTCCTACAAACACGATGCCAATGGGTCCTCTGAGGCAAAAATCTCTTCTTTTCTTTGAACATTTTACCCCGTAACTGGAAATGCACTAGCTAGACTGAACCTCAAATGTCTATGATGAGTCAAAATTGTCTTCCAGGTTCTGTATGGAGGACAAAACCAAATAGAGCTGCTGAGGAAGTAAGTAGCACCACCGTGCAAATTACGAAAATAGCCTTAAAATGTCCTTCAGAAACATCTTCACCTCTGCGTTTAATCCTGAACCACTCAATCCACCAGGTTTTATTTCACCTTCTCCAGTTAGAAAACTGACCTTCCTTTTCATGGGAAAATACGATTCGCTACAAAACTGTTTGCACATGTCTAGGGGATACGCATCAAACAACTGTGAATGGGGATAAAAGTCCTCTTCTCTGCAGGTTCATTAGGTCTATTCACAGCTAAATTTTCACCCACATACATTTTGCAATGCACTTTCCTCTAATTTCTCTAATTCAAAATAAAAAATTGGAATCATGGTGTGAGATTTGGTTGTACATATCAACAACTGCCACCCCAGGTATTATTCTGCCTTCTAGACCATTTTTAGCTTATCAGAGAAATGAAGGAAAGTAAAATATTTATAACTCCAGGCCTATTTTAACCATGACAAAAATGCAAATCCTAATGTGTCAATTAAAAAAAAAAATCTGCACAATAACCCTAAAAACAGATTAATCATTTAATTTATTTAACCTTTTTTACTTTTACTATTTTTTTCTTTTTTTTTTTTTTCAATTTTTTTTTCATTTTTTTTTTCTTTTTAGTGTTAAACCACTAAATTCAATATACTGTAACTGCATAGGAACATCAGGAAAACACATTTGACCTGTATAACAATTCTCTGTAGGGCAAAAATATATAGATTCTTTATGAAAATCATGTGCTAAACATATGAACCCAAACACTGCACTTCTGCTTCATAAATGTAAAAAAATGGAAGTTTTAAATTCTTTCATTCTGTGTGTAAACAGCTTGATGACTTCTATGCAGAGGTTCTGGAATCATAAAGGAATGCCAATGAAATGTGATTCCTCGTAAGTGGAGTATGCCTGTGTGAAAAAGCTACACCATAAAATCATGTGTTCCCATTAATTTCACTAGTTGCTGACAAGCTGACTGCTTTCGGCAAATGCACTTGAGCTTCAGCCCATTACTGTAAGCACGTGAGAAAACGCATGTGATGTGAGAACCACAAACTGGGTTTGCCACACCTCCCAAGCAACTTGCTACCTTCTCTACTGTGTAATGGCATTAGTAAAAGAATTCTCATAACATTTATATTTACAAAAAAAAAAAAAAAAAGAAAAAAGAAAAAATCCTGGCAATTTTCATTCAAACTCCTTAAAGCCATTTCCCCTTAAACATTTAAAGAGTTTAACAGTAAGATTTTTTTTTTTCAAGTTATAAAATAAAAATCCCATTTGATTTTTTTTTTCTGATGTACAAAAAGTGATAAAGATGAACAATTTGATCACAGAATCAGTTCGTTATTCCAAAATCCATGCCACCGTTGTCCCATTTGCAAAGTCCGTTTCATCCGACTTCCTAAACCAGAATCATACCAGTATTATTTGGCAAATGACTTTTTTTTTTTTTCATCAAAAATGGCACACAGAGAAGAAAACACTTGTCTGCATAGCATTACAGCAGCAAGATACTGAAGAAATAAAAATATTTCTTTTCTGTACTTTGTTTAGAGTTTCCTAGGAAATACTGAATTTTCCGTCTCTTCCTTCGGTGGGACTCGATGTCCTTTCTCTACCCACAACATGAGTATTCAAACAGAAAAGCAGCATTTCTTCCTCACGACGTACTAGAACGTAAAGGTACATTTGGCAACATTTTCAGTCAGGATGGATAAACAACAGAGTTCTATTCTGTGGTTTCAAGTTAAGAATCATTTCCACAGGAGGTGTTTTGCTCTTGGATCTGTCACTCATACAAAACTACAGAATAAGAAATATAAAAACAAAAACAAAAAGCAAAAAGACACTGCCAGTGTTTTCTGTTGTTGCTGCTTAAATATGCCTACACAAGGAAAAAAGAAAAAGTCAGGATCAGCCTGATGTAAATGATGATGAAAAACATGTCACCGTGACATAAAAAGTGCCGACTTGTGCCCAAAAGGCTGCTGAATGATAATGCCACTGCTACATACAGATTCTGCTTTTTGCTTAAAAGAAAAGGAACGTTTAACACTCAATAAATCTCAGATGCTCATTATTTATATGTGGCATACACAGACAAGAAATGTTGAAAAGAAGAGCGAGGAGAGAGATTTCCTAGTCTGGATACCCATGAGTTGTGGGGACGGGGCCGGACTCTTGGTGCGCTAAGCAGGGAGCTGTCACTTTGTGCTGCCATAGGGATCTGCCATCGGTTGCCAAAAATTGTCAGGAACGCTCGTAGAGCCAGTCCAGGAGGGCAATCATCTATCCTTGCCAGACAAAATCAATCGGAAAAAAGCATGAGAGCCAAAGGCCTGCCAGGTGGTTGAGTTTCATTCGAGTCTCGGAGCACCGCAAGCCTGTACCAATGCTATTTCTTAGGTCTGTTGATCTGGGCGTAGAGAGGTTCTGCTTCCTGGGGATGATAAAATAAAATAAGCAGAGATGTCTCCAGACATTTTGAGAACATTTTCACAACATCTGCTTGAGGACAGCAATACCTCATGAGTCAAAACCCAAAGGAAGTGTTTGTTTGCTGCGCTGCTTTGAGCGATCACGGCACCCCAGTTGGGTTGTGAAGGAAATATGACATTATTTCAGGAAAGGCATGCTTACAATCAATTTCCTCTTCCATATTGGCTGTGCACCGATCCTCAGGAGGTATTGCTGGGCATAGACACATGGAGAAACGAAATGATTTTTGTACAACTGGGTGTTTTGAAGTTTACGGGCCAGAAATGCAGCTGGCACAAAAGGCTGTTACGTCGGGCTGAGCATCCCACCCAACAGCACAGCCACAGAACTCGACTGTGGATTTCACACAGCTCATGTAGGTAAACAACTGCAAGTGGAAACTGCTGCTGAAAGCTGAGCTAATGAAGCTGCGATGGGATTGAAAACAGGAGTATTTTCAGAGAGATGTGGTGTGTGCTGCCTAGGAAGAATGAGGAAAGCTGGCTCTGAGCAGCTTGACTAATGGTCTGCATAGCCATTAGTACAGTTGTTAAAGTAGGGAGGAAAGCATGTTGGTTTTTCTTGTGAATTTCCTAGATGTTGGGGAAAGCAGCTGAATTTTCAGTGCTCCTTCGTAGCTGACACTTGGTGCTTTCTCAGTGCTACGTTCATCCTGGCTGCAGTGAGGCAAAAGAGCCACGAAGCCTGCGATCCCCTCTCCTTCATTTTCAGAAACTAATTTATTAAACTAAGAATGACATCTAAAAAAAGAACAAGACAGGCAAAAAGGCTGATTAATGCCATACTGCATTAACTCTCCACAGCTTGATAAATATTCAAATACCACTCCACAGATTTGAATTTAACCAAGTGCAAATCAACTCATGCTACAGCAGTGTCAGCAAAAGCTGACTTTGAGCAAAACCCTTTCAAGTCCAGCAAAGCACTGGACACTGCAGACCACAGAAATGTCTGTCAGGAGGTTGCACTGGGTGGTGATCACTGCTGTTGAAGATGCTCCATTTCTGCAGCCTGCAGAGACATTTTATTCCTATTTCTTACCTACCAGAAGCCCTGAGCACACCATGAGCACTAAGAGAGAACGAGCAAAATCTCTCTGAATGATTAAATAAAGGCTGCTGAAATTATCCACAGCAAGAGGCAAATACATCTGATGACCTAGAAAATTTAGGTAATCAGAAGAGATGAGTGAGAGTAAATAACTTCATCTCACATCCTGTGTGCTGAGCCCACCTATGCCAATTTTCATGTACTGCAGACATGAAGCCCGGCAGAATGATCTACCACTTCCAGTTCTGAGAAAATCTGCTAATTAAAGTAGGAAGCTGACACACACCAGGCCACTCTTGAGGCATGTGCTGAACCTGAGGTGACGGCAAAGGGAAGCCACAAGGAAAGAGAAGAAAAGGGGAACAAAGGATGTGTTTTTTTCTGAGTGTCTTGGGGAAAATAAAAGCCTTTTGAAACATCAGATGTGTTTGCTAGAGGTGTCCTCTAATGCCTGTAAGGCACACAGACACATGGAAAGGTGTCCCAAGGGTCACCTGGCATCACAGGAAAAGGAGTTCATCGTTGGCCACTGGCAGTTTCAACAGTCCATGATGGAGACTCCAGAATTATGAACCTCAACCTTTCGTTCATCCTCAATATTTATCTGAACATACACTTCATGTGGCGACAGCCTTCATTTCTCAATGATTTGAGTAACTTTTCGTCTAGCAGATCTGAGCATTTTGAGTGAAAATCATGCTCATATGTCTTCCTTTAGATCATTTTCCCATTTAGATGGCTTTCTTCTCAGTATGTGGGACTCGTGTTCTAGTATTATTCTGAGATAATTCATCAGTGCATATTGACTGCAGCTCAACATTGCAAACGGCATTGGTGAAGAACTGATAGTGACTCTCAATAGAGTACAAAGAGCAGTAAAAGTCAGAGAAGAAAAGGAAAGTTGAGATGTTGACTTCCCAGACAGCTTCCCCACAGCGTCAAGGTAGGAGGGCTTTCACAAGGATTGTTTGGGAAGTTCCTGGAAGCAGAAATACCCCCATCCCCTTTCTTTTTATGCTCTCCACATAAAAGTAACCAGAAATATAACTAAAAGTCAGGAGAGACGAAGTGTTAGCAGAGCTGTTTCACTGATATGTTCTGCTTTCGATTACTGCATTTGGAACAGATCTGAAGGGAAGTAAACAAAACAAGCAAACAACAACAACAACAAAAGATCTTTTCAAGAGAATAATTATAAAAAAGGATCAAAAAGATAGCATACAAAGCTTCCAGTTGAGTGTTTTTATTTCTATATGATTGGCCCCAAAGCATTCCTGACGTGCAATCATCACCTTGTAGGGATAAAATAAGAATACAAGTGGCAGCATCTATTTTTGCTGTTAAATTACACTTGAAGGGTTCCATCAACTTTTGGTTATGCAGTTTCTGGTAGATGTTAAAAAGCAAATGTTTTCCCTTGTGTTTATAAGCTGATATCGAAGTACCCTCACATACTGACACGGCTCCTGTGCTGAACAGTAGCCTTTAAATTAGAAAATACTGAAGAATAAGGTAGGAAATCACAGATCAGATATCGAGCTGAAGTGTCAGGTTGGACCAGAAATGCCCAAGTGTATATGCCTCAAGTTAAAACAACCAAATATTGAAGAATCTAAAAAGTATGCTGTGCAGTGCTAAATTATGAACTCTCTTAGATCTCACTGCAGAAACGTTGAAGAAAAATCTTTCCTTTCGTATGATACATTTACATATTCCAGAGACAGTTCATGTTTAAAATCTGTTAGTTGTTCCCATTTTAAGGAACATTTTGCACAACAAACAACACAGCAACAAGCAGTAGCTATTTGTGGTAGCCTTCACTACTGCATGAGATAACAAGGCTCCTAACGGTTTTGAATAACATTATGTACTCACTACAAGTGAAGCTGCATCCAATCTAAAGGTATTAACATCTGGCCCTCAGCAGCCATTGAAGAAATCTCCGACAGATTCAGCATCTACTTGGGCTTGTGTAAGTGAGCTGGCTCACAAAATGTAACACAGGACTTGGGTAGGAAGCAGTTCTTTTTACACGGGTAGTCCTTTCATCATTGCAAGGCACCCTGCTATGTGCAAAGCTCCAGGCAAGTTGTACTGAATTGTAGAGGTGAGGCCTGCAGAGATTTCTCTGCCCTTTGCAATAGATTCTCAGCACTGGTTTTACTCCTGCCTGACTGTTCAAAAAAGGGCAGGCTCAAATGATTGAGTTTCATGAAATAAGAGTGCCGGAATGCCAGCCAAAACGAGAATCTTGTGCTGGGGATGCAAGTGAAGGGAAGCAGGAGTGCAATGCATCTTCTCAATTGCATGCTGATTCAGTAAAATAGGACATAGTACACTTGGCAAGCAATATTTATATGTCTTTGGTGGTAACACCAGTAATTCCTATTCACCTATTAATAGCCTGTGGCTCATCGTTGCCTATTTTTACTCTATTAGCTGCATAAATATAGCAATCTCCCAGTTAGGGATTGTGGCTGGAGGGTGTCTGTATTCTTACAACAGACCTGCCCAGGAATATCTCCTAGTCCCAAGTATCTAGTAGTTTGACTACTAGCACTTTAAAAGTGTTATTTAGCATCAAGAAGGATGCTATACATTCACAAGCGGAAAAAAAAAAACCTCACCACCAACAGTTGAGAACTACTGACAGAGATTAACTCTGCCAAATTTTGTCTGTGGATAAATAGTGAACTGTAGTATAGAAACACATTTGTTATTTCTGAGTTCCCTTCCTAAGAAAACAAGAGCCATTAAATTATACTTTCCATCTATATATCTGTTAGTTCTCCTTAATGACTTCTGAATCCAATAAACAATTAGAAGCAAATTGTTCAGAAGTCTCAAAGACACTAAATTACCACAAGTACCCTGAACACCAGTTGCTGTGCAGAAGACAGGGAACCTATTCTCATAACGACCTCATTACACAGAAAGCTCAGAGAACTCCTCCCCTAATTGAATTGCTGGACTGACAATAAGCAAGCACACAGGCCACCTAGTATGTTGTCTCGTGTTCAGAGGAAGAAAGTGGAGCAATGGAAGGCAGCTGGCTACTTCAGGTGGGCTTGGAGACACTTGAAGAGCTTCCAGAACTGATTATATTAAAATAGACAGGAGGAGGGGGCAAGTGAGGGGACTGTATCAGTGAGAGGAAGGCGTGTTTGCAGGATGCCTCTGCTCACAGATCAGTCTGGATTTCTCTGCTTCTTACTGTATTCATATTCCCTGGGAATGTGTTGATGAATAAACAAGCAAAAAAAAGGGGCCTGAAATGACAGTTTCAGGATCTCTCTGGAATGAAGCAGTGTTTTCTAAACTCTGATCCATTCCAAGTGCACAACATTAACTTCTCTTTAAGGTTCGCAATTCTGCCTCCTGCTGTGTCTTCTTGCAGAATAACAGCTCTAAAGCCTATGGCAAGAACAGGTCACTTGAAGTCGTTATGAATTTCTCTCTGACTCCATTCAGTTCCTACTGGGACAGATGAATGAAGACAACAGATCCTGCAAATACAGTCTGAGATGTCTGAGCACACCCAGATTCCTAGTGCAACAGAAAGGGGCCAGAAAGTAGCAGCAGGTTGCAGAAGCAGCTTTGTTTGACCTCCTGCGGTTGTCTGAATTCTCAGATGAAGCCAGTACTTCGTCCTTAAGTTGTTATTTCTGTCAGATGCATAGTAACAGCCTAGATAAAGACTCGCAGCAGTCTGTTCTGGAGCTGACTGAAATTATTAGGAACATTCACCGCAAAGAATGGCACGTGCTCCGAGATGGGAAATGGCAGTGGGCCACCCAAGTCCCACCGAAAGCTGGTAGACAAATATTCAAATGCACTGTTGCTCTCCTGACAGTGCTGATAGCATCATGAAGGGTGTGACATACTTTGAGGGCTTATAACTGTCTGCACACATTTCAAAGAACAACCAAACAAGCTTTTGAGGAAGATATGTTCTAGCCACAAATGTTTTGAAGGTTTCCTGAGAATCTCTCGTGAATGACTGCCAGAGCAAGTCTTGGACTGGGCAGCATATCAATAGAGTTCTATTTCTTCCAGCATTTGGAGTTATCTTTACTGGGTTAATTTCAGTACCAAATATCCCTTTATTCCCTTTCAGAATTTTCGCCCTGTTACTAATTTGCCTTCAGGAATCAGTTTGTATGGTCCATAAGGAGTGACACAGCATTTCTGACAACTGATCTCAGTATTCAGGGCACACTGACTCTTTCCACACCCTCTTTTCACCACAGTTATCTACTATACAGTGTAAAGACAGAATCAGGGATTAAGTGTAAGTCAGCTGAAGATGGCAGTCTTACTATTTACAGTTCTCTCTATTCATTCTCCATACTCCTGAACAAAGGGAAAGCAACTAGATACAAATCTTGCTATGAACAGTTCTGCAAATAGTTGATGTAATGAAAATCAGGCCTGGCTGCTCCTTATCTCCAAACACAAAGGTACAAACACGTAACATCCAGAAAACATCATATTTACCTACAAAGAACCCATGGTCATTCATTGAAGAGTTGTCTGTAAGAATGGCTACTGGTAGGATGATGATTTTGAGAGTGTTAAGATCATAAAAGGAAGAAGAGAAATACAGAGAGACCAAGACAGTTACTGGAAGATGCTGAACTACAACTAAATGAGAATATGGGGTACCAGAAGGAACCAAGAAACCAAATTGCTAAGGTACATTGAAAGATCAGGGCACAAAATACTAGGCATGTTGAGTACTCTGAATACATCAAGATGAAGTAAGTTAGGATATTGCATGGGCACAGCAGATTTCCCAGGAATGCCAGGAAGTGCATCTGAAGTTTCTGAACATAGTACTGCGTTGCTCCTGAGAGGTCCATTCATCCGAGCTGTATGCTGCATTGCTCTTGGTGTGAAGAACCACGTTCTGACAGAGGGAAGTAACTTCCATTTAGTGTAACTTCACTGAAGAAATGCTGTCTTCTTCTTCAGCTTCCTGTTCCTGCCTACAGCTTTTAGTACTTACTGTAACAATTCCTGGAATATATTTTGGGTAATTCTATCTAATGTATGCTAGACTGCATGAGGATTAATAGCAAATACAGGAAAAAATATAGACTCATTGACAAAATACTGTTCTTGTAGTTTCCAGGTAAAAGAAAGCAGTTTAGGAAATGTTATAATAAATCAGAACAAATGGAGTCCCTCACTTGACAGCACTATGCAGCAACAGACTTCAGCTAGTGTTTCCAGCTACTTCCAGAACTGCTGACAGGTAAATGTCTGTGGTTAGCTCACAAATGATGCTAACAATCTTAGCAACAGAAAATTAGAAACAGATTTTATCGTTATTCTCTTTGTCATCAATTCCAGAATTATCCTGACTATGATAAGCCATAATAAATACAGGTAGGTCTGTAGGGTTCAGCTACAAGTCAAATCCTCTTTCTTGATCTAAGAAAGAAGTCCTGAAATGGTCTGAGGCCAGGATAGTTGGCTGCACCAGTGCTTGTGGAGTCAGGCAAAGGCAAAGCCAGACTGCTATGCGGCACCATCAGTCTGCAAAAGCAGCTCTTGCTGGTGTACAATAACCAATGGATGTTCTTGCTACAGCAGCCAGTCCAGCTTGACTCTATCTTTACGCTGTCATTTTTAGACTCACAGAGGCACAAGGCTTAACATTACTTTTGCTTCAGCCTCGAAGAGTTGGTGAAGCAGAAGAAGGGGGAGATGCCTTCTCTCAGCACTACATATTATTAGGAGATAATCTTATTACTCCCAAGTGGATCAAAGCTAAGTTATTGTAAGACATTTTTTCTTAACCACATTTAAGTGTACAAAGTGACTCCTAATGAAACTATTAAGTTTGAGTTGAAACCGATTACGCAGGCTCAGGGCAGATAAGTCACTGGTAAACACAGTGTGATTTCTGTAGAAAAATAAAAAGGGTTCTACCATTGTTATGGATTTGTTCCAGGAGCTCTGTGCTGAAGCACAGAAGCAGTATCAGATCACGTATTTGGGCAATACAAAACACGAATGGCAGACAGGGAGAAGATAATGAAACATATCCTTCAAATAGTAACACCGGAGAGTATTTGGATGGAATAACAATGCTCAGCACTCATAACACTTAGCAGTTTTACTGTCTCTTTGGTAGAACATATATACTGTATTGAAACAAATCACAGAGCATCCACTAGCAGCCACATTTTCCAGTGTGTTCTGTAATACAGAAGATGAAAAGATATCTTTCCCCTCTGTCTAGGCTTCAATGGCTTATGTTTGATGCAAAATTTTGAAAACATTGGTATGCCAGTGCTAAAATCAGTGATCATAACTTTCAGATGTTTTTAATTGGCAGTGGGGAGATAAAATTACACAAACCCATTTCAATAATTTTTACACGTAGATAATACATGCGCTGCTTCTACTGATAATCACATTGATTTTGAGTAGAGGTATTCCTGTATCGTTACATAATTTTATTTAATGTTTAATATTATCTAATGTTGTGTCTATGGGCAAGATGTCTTATTCCATTTAATATATTATGACTGACTAAAGGCCAGAATGGGTTTAATAAAAAACTGTTCTGCATAATGCATTGTTAGTAGTGGCTCAGATTCCCTATTTCCTCTTTGAGTTTGAACACAAAGTAAAATAAGTCTACATTTCTTTAAAGCATGCAGGCAGCTGAAACACACAGATTTGCATAAGTTGCAACACATAGTGAATGGCAAAAGCCATGCAAACCACCGAGCATGAGGAATACACTGTGGATAATGGAGAGGAAAAAAAGGAAGAGATGAAAAGGAAAAAGCAAACCATGCATCCATGAAAGCAATGGTAGGCACTGGTGGAAGAATAAGTGAGCACCTCAGGGTGTAGAGAAAAAAAGGACAGATACCTACCCCAACCTGCGCTATCTAGCTACCGACCTGTGGACTTATAGTATCACCAGTTGGCTCACCAAATGGATCACTGTTGGATGAGGCCTGAGACTCATCAGGCTAGAATACAAGAACATAACACCTTTTTTTCTCAACAGTAGAAAGTGAAAAGTCAACATGAGGTTATTTTCATGCTGTGGGCATAACAAGTACATCCTATCTCATGAAAACCAGAAAGTGAGACCTCACCACTCATATGTTCTCAAAAGCCATAATGCTTTTTTACAGCTGATGCAGGCAGGAAAGGACCATATGTGTCATTTTGTACCTTTGGTCCTTTTTTTTTACAGACTCCTTCTTGCCTGTGGCTCACTTAGGCTCTTATCTGCCTAAGGTACCTTGTGATTTAAAGTCACTTCATTTTGATAGCATTTCTTGCTTTGGTCCACTGAGTCTAAGGCTAAATACCAAGGGCCAGAACATTCAGGAATGCAACGAGGGAAGCAACTGGGATGCCAGAATGTGCAAGACAACATCAACCATCATTTTTTAGCACACAACTTCTTGCATTTCTTTCTGCATCCTCAGGACTCATGTCATTTTGCCTTGGACTCCCTTGCCATCAATAAGCGAATGCTGGTACACTGGATACAGTTAATGTGTATAACTTTATGCATCAACTCTGAGTTTGGTTCCTTGCGTGTAATACTAGGATATATCAACAGAAATGCCATGCTGATGTTCCCAGCTATCAAAATCAAAGCTCCCCCTTATACACCACCCAGCCTTACTAGAACAGTCATCTCTGACATTACCAAACAGCAGTTAAGCATCTTCTCTCTCTTTTCTAGCTAAAAGGTGCTCAGTATATAGAAACCTTATTGCTACTCACAGCCTCCTGCTCCTCACTTTTGCTTGGGCTTTCAAACCCCTCTTCAAAGAGGTCATCTGCAGCAGGATCGCTGGTATGAGATGCTGATGATTTTGATGGAGAACTCTGTCTGGGTGCAGGGGTTGGAGCTGAACAAAGATTAAGGTGACAGCAACAGAATATATATCTCTTCATTTGTTCAGAGAGACACAGCAGCAAAACATTTGCTCATGCTCTAGAGCCCTCAACTTACATTACCCCTGAAAACCATTTCCAGCTGTAAGATGTAAATTTAAACAGAGAAGTCATTATCGATTCTGTAAGTCTGATTTCATTCAGTGGTTTCCAAATTAAATTTGGCTGCATCTAGCTTATGTCTTTAGGAACCAAGGAGACACCGCTACATCACATTAGGAATGCGTGAGTTGCCTGCCCTATGGCAGATAAGAAAAACATAAGGTCTCTGACTGGCCGCTGGTAAATGCCTCCTGAATTCCTTTTCAGCAATCTGCAAAATCCCCCATCTCCATGATACGACCATGCTAAGCTCATTTTACAGCTGCTCAATGAATTTCCCCACATGTCCAACACATCAAGCAATTAGAATAAATACCCATCTCCTACTTTGTGCAAAGTATGCCTTGAATGGGATGTACAAAAATCATTTGTAAGGTTGAATGTTACCAGCATTTTCCAACCAGCTGGCATGTCTCTAGCACAGAGCATATATTACTGTCTTATTAGCAATTAAATTTCAGGCTGCAGCTACTGGGGCTGTTGATTTCAATGGTCTCTGTAACACTTTTCTTTATGGCTGGAACACATTTAATAAGCCAGACCATGCATGAAGGTTCTCAGTCCACATCTGTGTGGCAATTTACTATATGAAAAGTTAAATGCTTCGAGGAGCAGTCACATTTGAGGAAAGTTATGGCAGAAATGATACGAATACTCACGTGAGTTTGTTGATGGTGTCGTGGAAGTCACAGGAGTCAAATTTAACTGAGAGATGTCAAAGTCATCACAATCATCTGCTTCCTGTGCCATCCCAACTTTGTTAAAGTAACTTGAGAAGGCCTCTGAGGTACAACTGAGGGAAGGCTGATCTGGTTTTCTTGATGGCACTGGTGGAGGCTGAGCCATCTGGAAATCTTTAAACATTTCTTTTCCCATTTTCTGTCTCGGCCTGTCTGTCTGCGGACTTGATCTGTTGGAATCGCTTGTGGGTGGAACAGTAGCTATAGGAGCAATGGTACCTTGAAACATGGCTGCTTGTAAAGGCAAAACAGTCTGTGTTGGCATGAAGGCAGTTGGTTGGAACTGACCAGCCACAGATGGCCATGGCTGCTGGGCAGGAGGAAAAATACCCGGTTGGCCCCACGCTATCGGCTGTCCTCCCTGCATCACCTGAGCAACTGGAGGCTGAGCACCCATGGCCAACTGCTGTTGAACAAGTGGTTGCTGTCCCCAGAACGAGGGCAAAACAGCTCCCATGGCAACATAACCTTCAAAGAATAAAGAAAGCAGAAAAATAAGAATTCCAGTAATGTCAAGAGCACGAAGAAAAGGTTACACAATAAATCAGAAATATGCAAGCTACATTAGTGAACCCAGAGCTTCAGCTTTTCATTAAAAAGAAAATGGAATGACATGTTTGAATTCACATCACAAATGCTCCCATGCAAAAATATAGGTCGGTGTATATTGGCCATAATCCTTCTCCTTTTCTGAACAAAATGCTTTTCTCTTCTTAGTGACTACTCAAATGTGTTTGTGAAGACATCTGCATGAACCTCAGCCATGGCCACAACCAAAAACTAAGTGAAGATTCAATCAGTGGTTGATTTTAAGTGGACCTTGCAAGGCAAAATAAAAACCTAACTTTGTGATTCCGATTTAATGAGTGATAAAAGAAGGAACATTAACTCAGATGTATACGATATTTCAGTAGGTGCCTATGACAGATTCTCTAGGTGTCCTTCTATCCTGCACCCACTGTCACCTCATCTAAGCAGTGAGGGTTTTCACCTGACATTATCCTCAGACACTTCATCATCTGCATAACCTTTCTGAGATGCAGTGGCTAATCTGATACTGAAACACAGCCCATCTGATAAGGGGTTAACCAATTAGGAAGTCACTGTTGAATGATTCAAGGCACTCATCCATCTTTTTCTTCCTAAGTGGAGTTGAGTGTCCTTCTTGCAGTGCTCTGGGAGAAATCAGCAGTAAGAAACATATTCCTTGCATATCTGTGAGGGATGTTACATGGCTCTTGAATTTTGAGCACTTTGAGGAGCACAGAAAAGTCTAGGGGAATCACCAGGATTTACCTAAGTAGAGTACTTTTGAAATGTAATCAAATTCTTCATGTCTCTTCCTCTATTTACTGAAGACAGCAAAAGATATTCATTGCAATTGCAATTGCAAAAATAAATAAATAAATAAATAAACAGAGCTAAACCAGTTTTTCTCTCTCTTGCTGCTGTCCCTAGAAGGTATGTTATACAGGTGGCTAAACTGTGGTTGAACTTCCAGTGATGTTTTTGAGTTTTGCTTTTAGTAATGCTGGTAAATTCATAATCATGTATTCTCGGCTTGTTAAAGACTTTTTTGCCTTGCTCTGCAGCAGTGTCCTCAAAATCCTTCCCACTTCCATTGGACAAAATCAATGCCCTGAGGACTGAAATGTAAGCCACAGCTGAGAACTGATTAACAAATCTGAGTCAAATCCATATCTCTGGTAGATTTCTTACCTGAGGGTACGGCAGCAGTGCTGAAAGGTACAGAACCAAACATGTCTGTACTAGCAGGAAGTGACTGGGATGAAGATGGGATAAAGGCATCACCTGGAGTAGCAGGAGTCTGCAATGCGACAGGAATGAAATGAAACAATACACATCAGCTGCAGCATATACTTGCTGTTGCTTCTCTGAAGCTCACAGTTTTAGAGGGAAGAAAGAGAAAGAAAAAAAGAATGGAAAGATGTAGCAGAGAAGTGACAGTAATAAAGAGTATTAGAATGTGCTGGAGATGGGAGAAAAAAAAAAGAGAGAATTTGTACCAGAAGAAAATAAAAATAAGCTTTGTCTGGACTGAACCACATGAAAAAAATCTGCATATAGACTTGTGACTCTAGCTGTTAGGTGACAACTGGTATAAGCTACAGACTTAGCCATTAACAACAAAAAAATAAAATAACTAACAGTAAGGGTAAATGAAATACCTGCCAGATATAGGACCAGAGCCATAGGTCCACATTAAAGGAAAAACACAGCCTAATTGAGCGAGGAGACAGCACTTTGAGTATCCAGTCCCAGACATACTCCAGAATACCTTGGAGATCTGAGCCTGGGGACTTTAGAGCCCCTCCACTTCCTCAGTATACTCATACTCCCCTATAGCTTAATGTAAGGTACAAAAATGTAATAGGAAAATGACTGTGTTTTCATCCTATGATGCAAAAAAGCCTGTTGAGAACATTTTCATTCCTCTAAAACCACATTCAGCCCTCTTCTACTTTACTCTTTTGTCTTCCTTTAACAGCTATTGCTATGTGCTTGGTGGAACCAAGGAGGTGTGATACATCAGCTGTAAATGGACCTTGCTGCAGCGCAGGAGAGAGACAGGGAGCTCAAGACATAAAGCAGTGAAGCATGTAGCTCTGATAAACACCAAGGAAGGAGATCTGCAGTTCAGATTATATCTTATGTGACACCTAGCCCTATATCAGATAAATAAAAATTGAAGATATTTTTGCACTTCTTCAAGAACCAGTGACTCCACATTCAATTTGCTTCACTTTTATTTCCTTGGAACATAAAACCTACTTTGAAATCGTCCCTACTGCAATGGCCAATGACCTGAATTGTAAACATGCTCCATAAACGTGCGGAAAATAGGATGTAGAAAAAGACACCATCCAGTTTCCCTGGATACTTACTGGGGGAGAGGTTACATCAGGAGGAGTGGACATGTCCCCAAAAAGCTCTAGTTGGGTAACAGCCTGTAAAGATAAAAAAATAACACTTCCATTTATCTTTTGAGGAAAAGAAAGTGCAAGTTAATTCACAACAACTCATGAAGTTAACTAGTAACAGCTATCAATATAAAACCAAAAGAGCCATGTAGGCTTCAAACATCCAGTTCCACATAGAAGAAACACATGGACTCAAGCTGTGGGATTTTTATATTGCCCATGGACCTAACTAGATGGCAGCTGATGCTAAAAAATGATACTACGGGGAATTCTGCTCCCTAAAAAATGAATGAAGCATGAAAATACTACTCTGAATGGGACTGGATGCATTATTGCTCTGCCCTTAACATCCGTGAAAACCAAGCACAATTTACAGCTAGCACTGTTCCCTGGCTCCTTTTCTAAATCCCCAAATCAAGGTCTTAAAACACGGCAGCAGACTGTGGAAGCGACAGAAGGATACAGAAGGGAAGGACTTTCAGAGTGCTGCCTGATTTCTCCTTGCCCATGGGACAGGTGTGACCTGGATAAGTGGACTTGAAGGAGGATGCGCAACTGGGTTATTATAAGTTTGTAACTCTACACGTAACTCATGTTGGAAGTGTTTTCTAAGGGCATCCTTCAGTTTGATCTCAAAATAGGTCACCCGTACAAGTCTGGACCAGAGGGCAAAAAGCACTTTCTTAACAAGGAGCACCTTGACTGGCTGCATAATCAAACCTCTGTTACATGCTCTGGAATAAAATTGCTCATTTCTACCCAATACTTCACTAGCCAAATGACTGGCATGAAAGTCCTCATATTTTAACTGGAAATTAGAGTAAGATATTAATTAAGGTTAATACAGCAATCTGAAGGATCCCTATAGGGATATAACGCTCAGAGAGGCTCTGCTTTCCAAGGGTCAATTTCAGGACAGACTGATTCCAGCACTCATCCTCTGGCCATTATTCTAACGAACACTGCTGATTAAGGTAATGGGAGTTTTCAATATGGGCAGAGCTAGAGAATGTGGCCAGTCTTTACAATTAGAAAGAAGCTGCTCATGACTGAACCATAAGGACAAAAATAACCACAGGGTCTGCGTGTGCTCATGTTGAGATCTGGGCGGAAGGCAGCAGAAGCAGTTATACATCTAGGGATGTCCCCTCTGGCTGGGTGCTTTCCCCCAAGATTGGCTCAGCTGAAGTCCAGGGCCAGCAAACCTCAGAGCTCCATGGGAAAGTTAAACCCATCTACAGTCCTTAGTGGAAGTGATATAAAGGAATGCCATAGAGGCAGCTCAAGGACTGCTTCTCCACCACCTTTCTTCCGCCTGTGGGCTTTCCTTCTCCCCTGCACTGCACTCAATCATACCCACACATATGGGAAGCCAGAATTCTTGGTATGAATGAGATTTAGTGGCAATATTAACTTGGTTCATTGCATCTCTTCTCAGCTCTCTGCAACCTTCTTTCATATACACTTGATATTAACTTGAGTCTTGACCCGCAAATCTAGCCAACACAGGACCCTTACATTAACCACCATGCTAGCTGATCAATCTTCACAGCTTTACAGCCCAATAAAGGGGAAAAAAACACCCTAAGATTTTTCCCCCCATTCTTATTATAAATGCTCTTTTAAAAAATACAGCTATTGTTCAATATATAATAGTTTCAAAAGTTCGTACATTTTTGCAATACAATCTCTGCTCCCACTTACAAAGCAATGCTACAATCAGTTTTGCTGGGAATCTATATAGCAGCTTGGATAGCTCTCAGCTTTATGTCTAAAAACGTACGTAGGGATGAATTATTTCATGTTTTCTCACATCATGCCATATATTAAATAGGTCACATTACTCTAGTGATATAACAATGTATTTTCCTCATATGAGCCTATATATCCCTGTGAGTATCTGTGTGAAAATGGAAGAAGGAATAAGGAAGAAAATCTACGTTCTCTTCAAGGCATATCAATTCCAGAGTACATGACCAAAATCCTGCTACAGGTACTGCAGAAAAACCAAAAAGCCCAGAGCATGGGCACACACACTAGTGAGCACTGTTACAATGCCCACAAATTTGGAATGATGACAAGGGCAGCACTCTTCTCAAGTCACCCAAAGCCTCATGTAGGCACTGCTGATTCAAAAGGCCAGGAGACACCAGATCTCAAAAGAGGACACTTTCTTCTCATCTCTCTGAATTACTTGTTAAGCATCACCCCCTAAATCTGCTCTTTTTTTTTTTCTTTTCTTCTTTTTTTTTCCCCTGCATCACTACTGAGATTTTTGCAGAGCTGTCCCCACAAACTGTTTTATTCACATCTGACATCAGCTAAATTCCAGCAAAGTTAATCCCAAGCGAAACATTTTCAAAAGGCACTATTCCTATAGCTGATTTCATCTATATTTCCTTAAAGCATTTAGTGTCACAACCTTACCTGAGTGACTGAACCAAGATTTTCATCAATGTCCAGCAATAAGTTTCCATTCTCCAGCTGTAAAGCATGATTTATGAAATGAAATGAATGATTTATGAAAATGACATGAATTTCTGAGCATGAAAATGATAACCTCCATAATTATTGACTCCACTATTGAAATGAAAACCCCTTCCATCTTGCAGCGAGTACAGATATGAAATCACACAGTCAAAATGAGTCTTAAATGCTGCAAGATGGGGGACAAACACAACTGATATGTGCTAAATCTTCTGATGGATACAGTAATGCCAATATTTGCATTCTATTTACTTTTCCAGATGTTTCTTAATTCAGCAATTATCATATGCAGTGAAGTCTGGTTCTGATGACATTAATGGAACTTTTCAGTGGTATGGGGAAAGGAAGGACTCAGAGGAAAGAAATCCAGTTGAGAACCAAAGCTCTAATAGCAATTATTTGTGGAAAAACAGTTTCCTCTTGACTGGGAGAACATCAGTAACAGTACTTACGACACACGTTCTCTTGCCACAGTTATTTTTGAAATTAATTATACAAACCAAGTTGCATTTAAATTCTTTTTGTACATCTGTGTAAACGCGTGAGCCAACTGTTTGTGTGCCCACACACACACAGCTCTCTACCCACCAACATATTTAAGGCAAATCATGACCCAAGTGTCCTTAGAATGCCAAATTTCAGACAACATTTATTGAAGCTGTAAAGACCTTTCTTAAGAAGGTCAATCCCTAAAAATGAAACATGAGGCAACTGAGAAGCTCCCATTGGCAAGGGTGGGCTTTGGGGTCCCTTCAAACCCAAAACACTGAGTGGTTCTGTGATGATATTAAACAACTAGAATTCTGGGAAAACACTCCAGCCCCTGATCTCACCATCTCTGGGGTTCCTTTGGACTTTATCTCCTTCATTAACCAAAAATGTATCTCCTTAACATAAGCACACCCCTCCACCTCATCTGGCAGAGCAGAGTGAGGCGGAGGAGCAAGCATTAATCCTTGTATCTCAGTGACATGAAACCTGTAATGAAAGCTCCATCTTCCCATACAGGCATGTGAGACATATTGTAAATCTTCTAAACACAAGCTATGTAAATCTGGCTTCTTAAAGCAGCAGCAAGCTTTTTAAAGCACCCCAGCCAGTAATGAAATTCCTCATGACACTTTTCACTGTTCAGGAAAGAAAAACATGTAATCCAAGAGCTGGGAAAAAAAAAACAACACAGGAGTAAAGATGCGGTAAGAGATTAGTGAACTGCAGCTTTCATAAACCTGAACCAAAAATGATTCACCTCCACTGCAGAATCCCCTCTGATTGCCAAGCATTCTGATAAACAGCTCTTTCTAAGCAGTGTTTGGAGTTTAAAAGGGAAATCTAAGAGTGGGTAGCATATTTTTTTAATTTCAGTTCTACGTCTGTGAGAGACAGAACAGTCAACTCCTTTACTTGGCCTGGTTTTACCAAAGGAATGGATCAGCACTGACTTATAGCAGGAAGAAGCCTGATTAATATTGCTAGATTTTGCAGATGAGATGATAAAAGCAGTCTCATAAAGCGTGGTTCTGAAATCCCAGAGAATGAAGCAAAGATGTTGCTCAAAAAAAAACCCAAAAAAACCCAACAACAACAACAACAACAACAAAAACCCACAGTAATTATCTTGTACTCCGATACAGATCTCAGCAAGTTAAAAAGAGTATGTAGGATACTAAATATAGTGATTAACCAGCAATTAGCAATTAACCTTTGAGCTGGGTATTAGCTATTCAGATCCTCTCACAGCAGAGGGATTTGCACACATTTCCTGCCCTCTGCTTGGCCCAGCAGATAACACAGGGATCGCCTGGCCATGCTGCTGCTCGGTGCTTCTGATCCCAACTAGTATTTCATAACGAGAAGTTTATTGACAAGTCAGTGGTTCATACCAATCTTGAAGATATATTATTTTCATTTTAGCTGAAAGTGTAAATGTTTTGGCTATTTTTTCTGATGGTTCAAATCACTGCTATTGGCCATCAGGGCTTGGGATATATGTGCATCTTCATACACAAGGAATGCTGATATTACATGAGCTCCACGAGCTGCAAGCAGCTTGCTAATTAACTACAATTCATTCTAAAAAAACACAATTAGAACTCTAACGAAGGAGCACAGCAGAATTTGACTAAACCAATAATCAGTGAAACTGCTGCCAGTAGGTTGGGACCCACTAAACATAACCAACAGGCACACTGTTATCCCACAAAACTGCTGCGGGATTAATGGAGCAACATGATAACTCAACAAAGAAGCGTTCCTGATTACAGACAATGCACTGACAAACTGTCTCACTGTTGCTCCATGGCCTCCTTCAAATTAAGGATCTCTTGATGTGATCAAAACACACACTTACTCATCTGTTTATTTTCTCTTTTCGTTTGAAGGGAACTTAATTCTGAACTCCCTGTGCACCTCAGGTATTTCATTATATAGGAAATAGTATTGAAAACGCTTCTGTTTTGTTTTCTCCATCAGACTGTAATAAATCAAAAGTCCAAAGGGTGATGTCAACCTGTATCACATTCTGAGAATGATACCCAGAGAGGTTGTGAATGCCCACTCCTTGGAAGCGTTCAAGGCCAGGCTGCATGGGGCTGAGAGTAACCTGGTCTAGAGGGAGGTATCCCTGCCTATAGCAGGGGAGTTAGAATGAGATCTCTAAGGTCCCTTCCAACCCAAACCATTCTATGATCCTATGATCTCACAAATAAAGGAAGCACGCTAGCAGGCTTTAAATTGATTCATTCTAATATCTAACCATGCATACTGCGGGAAAAAATCAGACTTTATTCAGACTAATAGTTTTTTGAATGTTCTTGCTCTACAGTGCAATGCAAAAACCATTTTCAAGAATCAGCTGAAATATCCCTAACTTTGAGTTTAGCTCTTACATAAGCTGTGCATACAACACATTTGAAGAAATGATCACTTTATGTTATAGATGCTATAAACTGAGAGGAGTAGGGAGGAGGACCTGGTTTCCACTTGCTGGGCCATGAGAACTTTTATTAAGGTATAAAACACAAAATATCTCCAGCAAAAATTGCATGGGAAAGAAAATAAATAGCAATACAAAACCAAACAGAAAAATACAAAGATTGAATTCTTGTAGCACTTGACTGGGGAACTAACATCCAACTGCACCCAATAACCACAAGTTTATGGCTGTGATCTCTGTGGGATGACTGATGGAGGCTAGTTCCTCTGCTGAAAAACAGATGTAGTTTGAACCAAGCCTCAGATCAGGATGCTAACCTCATTTGCTGAACAGTTTGCCAGGAAAAATTCAGGTGTTTGAAGTTTTTTTTTCTGTGGATCCATTACTAGCTGCATTATTGCTTGTGCCAGCGCTGGGTGAGAGTAAAAGTACTTCCATTTTGTGCTGGCATAAACTTGTACAAACTACAAAAGAGTAGAAGATAAGGACCACGGATCTTGCTAAAATGAACGAAAAACCACCTTGAAAAATCTCAGAGACCCTTAATAATGTGGAAATATTTAAAACATGGATAATGACAGGCCTGGATTGGCACCTAATGCCAGCTCCACACATCTCAGTGTACCCAGTGCTGCACAAATTCAGAATAGTCAATGTCACGACTATTCCAGAGATACATATGCATATCCACTTCTATAAATGCCTTCCAAAACACCACAGAAACTCATGACACAAAACATTATTCTAACAAGCTAATGTACTTTCAAGCGTTGCCACAGTTAGCTGATAAAAATCCATGGCCAGTGTCAAGCCTTGAATATGAGATTGGGCTGAATGCAACCAAGCCAGGCATTTGACTACAGCATTCTTTCAGCAAAGGTAAGCAGAAAGGGAGGGCTTTGCAGGCACAGATGGTCAGAGGTTGGGTCTGTGCACTCTTTCTTCTCCTGTATGAAAATTAAATCCCAAAAGCTGATGGGCAGAGGCAGAAGTCAACATCACCAGTCTGCAAAATAAAGCTACTGATGCAAACTTATGGGAAAGGCATGGCTATAAAAGTTTTCTCCACATCAACTGGCATTGAAAAAAGTAACTTCTTGGAGGATCAGAGTCATCTGGAAAGCTGCTCTGGGCTGCTCTACTGCCAGACATTTTGAGATGCCCTAATTCCAGGGCCAGACCTTCTGTGTGAGCTGCTGGTGATAGTGTGCCCATGCCTTCCAGATGACTCCAGGCATGCTTCTTATGACATAGGATCTGAAAAATCTGCAAATGGCACCATGTTCCTAGCCAGAAACAAAACACAGCTCTCCCAAACACAGCTCCCCATCTTGGTAGGAGGGCCAGGCAGTCCTTGTGGCCCCGAGACCTGGGTGGGCTCTACTCCAGCCCAGCATCATCTGCAACCAGAGGTCATGGTGAGCATCCCCCTGTGTAGAGCTGGTGGTCCTCCCCTGCCTTTCCTTTAAGACAGCCAGCTACTCCCTGCCTGCTCCATGCTCATTTAGGAGTATTTCCCATGTAGATGGTACATCTAAATGGCTGCCTGCCCCGTGAGGCATCAGCTATAATGCTTTGAATCTTTATACAGCAGTAAGATGAGTTGTTTGAAAGCCTTCATAAAATGGTAAGCAGAGAGTTTAGACATTTTGATGAGAAGGTTTTATTGTGATGTGACTGACAGTCTCAGTGAAGGGTATTTACAGTCTGACTCTTATTACTAAAAACACCATGACAGGTAGAACTTGATGTGTATGTATAAGGGGGAGACGATGGGAAATTTACGACAAAAAGAGCTCATTAAACATTTCCCTTTTTTTAGAACAATTAATTTCCCTCACAGAACTACAATTTCAAATCGGAGCGTGCGCCACTTAACACAAGCTCTTTGGGGTAAGCTTGCTTTCTTTGTCTGCTTGATGTCTACCCCCATTGAATTGAGAATATGAGAATTTGTCTCAGGAAGGAACAAAAAGGAAATGAGAATGAGTACAAGAAGAAACAGCAGATACCGAGGAAGGGAGACACATACAAAGGGAGGAAACTGGGTTCTGGGAGAAGGGTGTCTTTGGAGCTGAGCTGTGTTCTGCCTTTTACATTCAGCATTATGGCAGAACTCATCCCACCTAAGCCTAACTACCTGAAAGTCAGTTCCTTGTCATTCCTTTAGAGCTCCTCCACCGATACAAGAGCATGACAGCTGAACACACCTGGACATACACTCACCTCCACTTGAGAGGGATACCTTACAAGACAGGAGGGCACTCCTCAAGGTGCCTATTTCTCTCCTCTTCACAGAGAGCCAAAGGTGGAGGGCACCAAGATGACCTGCTCCATGCCCCCACCTTGATGTGCTGAGGCTAGGGACAATTTGGCTGAGAACACATCAGAGGAAAACAACCCCAAGATGGAAAATCGATCTCTATCTAGGGAACGTGGGCAATTCAGCTTGAACTCGAGCAAAACTTGCTGCATTTTTATTAAGTGTTGTATTTATTGTCAGAAGACAGAATTCATGGTGCCTGAAACCTATTAGGAGCTACAAAAAAGTTTCTCTCTTCTCTCATCCATTATGAAATTAATGAAAGCAAGACCTCCTAATAAAGAAAGCGTCCTTATAAATTTAAACCAGGTAGATGAGCTAGATTATTTGCCCTCAGATTGAATTTTAGAGGTTTATATAATAAGGACAGCTATAAATTGAAAAAAAAAATTATGGCAAGTGTCTCAATGACAGAGAGTCTCACACACAGAAGGGTGAGCAATAAATCAGATGGGCAGTGGAATATTAAATTGCTAATTTTAAGAGCAGTCGCTGGTTTTCTTTCCTTTCCTCTTTTATTTTTTTTTTAATACATGTTACTATAAAAGGTGAAATAAAATCTCCACTACGACTTTCTCCCTCTTCCCTTTTTCCTTTTTTCCCCTTATAAATTAAAGTAGATAACTTGTTTGGAGGAAAAGGTCTAACCAGCTTAAATTTAACATGAAACAACAACAAATCAAGTCTGCAACATGCTCCATAGAGATGACACATTTAATACATTTGATGATTACAGAGTAGGTTCCATATGCCTTACATCTCGTAGCTATGCTCTTTACTAGGACAGTCTAATACCAAAGTGTCTTGCAGGCATGATTGCAAGTGTGGAGTACACACAGTCATACTGTAATGACCTAAATTACAGACTATACCCAGAGTAAATCTGAAACATCACTGATGGAATAATAAAAAAGTCACAGGGAATGTACAGAGGAAAAATTCTAACACTGAGCTATGTGAGAAATGAGTGAAAAATCTACAGCTATTCCTGGTCCACAAATACCTTTAATTAGCTATGCAACATGAGTTATCTTCCTACACTTTCCCAGCCAACAAGATGATGGCTCCCTCCTCCTAGTGGATTATCATGAAATATTTATGGGAAGTTTTGTTTGTTTGTGCAAACCTCAGAAGTGTCACAATTCAGACCCCCCATCCAGCCCCTCCCCAGCATTTATCTTTTTTATTTGGCATTTCAGTCTCTGTGCTCAGCCCAAGCTGTGCAATTTACCACATCCTTGTGTGAAATGAGCCCCTCTCCTTCCCTCTCCCAAACACAGGCATTTTTGCCATGCTTACAGCAGACTGAAATCCTGACCTTTTCCTCCTTTTTTCACACACACATCCTTAGAAATACGTATTTTCTGTGCAACCAACACAATCAAACGTTTTATCAAGATATTGTTTCATTTACACAAATGTATATGAAATAACACAACCCACCCTTCAGCAAATGTATGTTTTGTTGCTGAGGCATCTGTCATTCCACTTCCCTCAGCAGCTTGTTATCATTCCTTATACATTCAGGGGACAAATGTTTCACCACTTCTAGATGCTCATATGCAGAAAGGGAATGTTGCCATTTGGATAAAACAGTGTATTACCCTCCTTTTTTGAGCAAAATCAACTGTCCATGCAAGGCACGGAACAGAAAGAATTCAGTCTACCATCTCCATTGATACTCAACCTGTTACATACTTCAAGCAGTACAGAAATAACACAACCATTTGGGAGGAGATCTCAGGGAGTACATGGGGAGAAAACACAGCCACATGCAGTCTGCATGACAAAGGGCGATAAGCCTTGTATAGCTTTGGGTAATGGAATAACTCTTCTGATCCAAGCAGCAAAAATTCATGCAATAACATGCAGAAGGCTCACTGTCAACTCTTAACCAGACATCACTTTTATATATGGTGGCTTGCATGAGAATCAACCAGAAAAGATAAAAAGGAGGAGACTTAAGTAACGAGTGAGATGGATATATAGTGACTTTACCACTCTGGATACTTTGAAACCCAACAAATTTGAAACCCAACAATGAAATCCACATCCTAAAGGATGTGGCAAACATTACATACAATAATAACAGTCACAGAAGCTCAGAAACATACCTTCTTCCCTGCATATAGATAGTGAAGATACTTACACTTACAGGTTGACTTTTTGGCACATCATAAACACCTTCCTTCTTTTGGCTGGTAGGAACCTGCAACAGGAAACAGACACTACGGTCATTCTTCTGGCAGGTTCGATGAAAAGTTGAAGTCTGCAACTGATATTTAAATACAAGGTAGTAGTTTAAGGACGGTATCCTTAACATTCAAGCAGCAATGTTAATGAAGATGGCAGTGAAGAAACAGAACATCTATCTGAATTTTTAAGAATCTAAAACTCAGTAGTGCTCAGAGATGAGATTTTCATTCTCAGTTTAGTCCAGCTGCACGAAATTCAGGTGCTTTTGGATCTCTTTCCTACAAAAGTGGTTGCTTAATCATTTTACTTGAGGGTCAGAAGATGCACATGGAAGTTACGATCAGGCCAGAATGTCATCTTCCTCTGTAAAAGAGATCCAGAGCAGCGCTGCAATCTGAGAGAGAGCTGTTCGGCCTATGCCATTCGATTTCTTTCTTCCAATTCATTTAATAATTTAAGTCAAGTGAAGCCGTAACATGTATGTCTGCAGTGATTGGGTCCCATGGGCTGCTCTAAGTGATGTTTGGTCACAAATCTGCAATTCTGTTAAGAATTACGGCCTGTCAGAGTGTGAGGCTGCACAGCCACTCACAGCCAGGGAACTGGAGTCAACAACCTCTCTTGTGGATAGGGACGATGATGATACAATTAAATAAACTAAGTGAGTCAACAGTCATAATTTACACCTTGGGCATTTACATCCTACTCATGTGAATTCATTTGCTCTGTAATAGTGGGCTTAGCATGCCTAAGGACTGCTGTTTTACATATTTATAATTTGCAATTGTATTTCTTCTCCTTCCTAAAAGCACTAAATGCATATTGTAAATGACAGAAGCTAAAAGAACAGTAAAAAAAACAGAGACTCTAAATAGACACACATGCTCTAAGTAAATCAGAGCTGCTTTTCCACTGAACAAAGGCACTCAACTTAAGGTTACATTTCAAACATTTATGAAACCTCACAGGTCAACAGCAGAAATAATCTCACCTATTTGACGAACTGACTATCCTTTATTTTCTAAGACTATAAATATCTTGGAGTTTTGATATGAGAGTAGGTCTGTTTCAGGGAAAGTTGAAGGAAGGATGTACTTCTGAGCTGCATGATCATTTCTTACTTTATATTCTATACCAAAAGGTCTCTCTACTGCTTTAACATCCACATGCTCACATTTAGGTGTTGAAATATTAACGTGGAAGAAGCTTTTCAAGAGCAATCAAGAGACATAAATACAGAACCCTCACAGAAACAGAATGCAGTTTATCACAATGGGCAAATTTTTAAGACTTCTTTGCTATTCCTACCCCAGAAATGACTTGTTTTCCCTCAGTTTTCTGAAAGCACTGGTCTTTTCCACTAAAGTCATGTATCATATGAGCTATGCAAGACCTGTGAGAATGGAACAGCTGTCTAATAGAAAAAAGGTCTCTCTTCACAGACTGGTAGGTGACTGTGCAGAACCATGAATACTCGATTTCATACGTCACTGGAATGTTTAGTCTTCCTTGAAGAGAAGACAAATGCTGTGAGATTAACTATTCATAAACTATAACCAGCATGCCATTTTCATTTTCTCTCCGGAAAGCTTACCCACCCATTATTCTCTTCTTCCTCCTCTCAGCTCTTACTGCTTTTTTCTTTGCATGGCCATATCAGCACATTCCTAGAAGCATCAGTGCTGCCAACAGCTCTGCCTCTAGGACAGGTTGCAAACCAGTTTGACGTACTTGCATCTTACATGAGCACAAGCACCACAACTCAAAACACTGGTCCTAAAAAGTCAACTTCTTGCAGCATAGAATGTGCCCCTCCTTACAGAGCAGTGCTCAACATACACAATACAAAAACACATAGCAAAATCCCATCCCCATCTCACTATTATAAAACAAACAGGCAAAGAGATGCCATTAAGAAATCAGACACTAGGTGAGAGGATAGGTAGATGCTCAGTGATCTAATTCAAGCTCAGTGATTCATTCTTGATTTTTGCCATGATGACTTTGGAAGCCTCTTCCAACTTTAATGATTCTAACTAATACATTATGAAGACAGACAGTATTAAAAGAGCAAACAGGTGTAGCTTTTGGGATAATGTATCAAAGAAATGTGATAGACAGAGAAAAAAGAAAGTTGTGACCTCTACCATGTTAAACAAAATTAGAGATTATCACATTCAGTATTTATCTTCCATCTTCAGTTATTCATTGGGTAGGAATCTCCTCTACCACAGGAGAGTAGAACTTTTTGAGTACCAGCTCTTGGTTGAAAAAACAGAACAGCACCAGAGGACAGATTTTGCTAGGCTGAGGTGAGGACTCATGAGGCAACTGAGGATTTGTACCAAGCTAAAAACAAAACAACAAAGAGAACTGCTTCCAGTTTCACTTTTAATAAAAACCTGGATGGTTCTGAGTTCATCAAGATCTTCTAGGAGAAACAATTTTTCTGAGGAACTGAGTGTAAAATCCTGGATTTATAGTAAGCTGTGAAGTGTGTGGGAACTAGGGAGCCAGCAGCTCTGGGCAAGTCTATGGTAGCTATACTTCAGCATCTGGTCATTGCAATAGGTAATGGAATAAGACTTGATGGTATCTAATCTCAGCATTTGCTCTTTTCAAGGTATTGCGTGCAGTAAATAAAGAGCAGGACAATGCTAGACTGCTACACCTAGATTATGGCGTATTATTTATCACAGGTATTTTCTGCACACTTCTGTGCGTTTTCTGTGGGAGAAAACACTTCTTCACATCCTGAAACTGTCAAATCAAGCCTTGAGCAACTCTCTGGTGACTTACAGGCCAGTAACCTTGAGATGAGTAACTCACTATCTGTTTCCCATCTTCTATTTCCATTTTAAGTAAACATCCAATGAGTCCTTCTGTTCTCTAGGCAACTCCTCAGAAAAAACGTCCTACCTCTTCCACGTCCACCAGTTAGCTTTAGATCTGCAAACCCTGCGACTGACAACCTCATTTGTGTTTGCTTTCACTGACACTTCTTCACAGCCTCCCTACAAGCTTTGTTTGTGCCCTGATGAAGAGCTATTGGAATTTTCTGTCTGAATGTTGCTGTCACTGGAATTTTGTTTCTAGCACGAAAATGACAACGAGAGTAGTCATTTTTTAAAAGACAGTTTTTCTGAAAATAGCCAAACCTTCAACACTATTTGGTGGAAAATATTCAACCCTAGGCATGATCTCACCTTGAGAGCTCTGAATGCCTTGCTCTATGGATGTAATGAGTACTCTATTTTGTGTGGCAGGGATGCCTAGAAGTCTACAGAAACAGGTTACATGAACTTCACCTTAATGACACTGTGACAGTGCCTACAAGATTGTTATTTTCTATTTTTTCATTTGCATTTCCCTTTCCCAGTTTAACTTCTCCCTATTTTGGTTTACAGCTACCTGTTCATTTGATTCTATTATCTTCCTACCTTTTCTCATAACTTAAAAGAACACTTTTCCTCTTTTTTATTCTTTCCCTGCTCCTGTCTACCTTACAAAAGCTTTTCCTATTAGCAGATCAACCTCTAGCACAGCCAGATGAAATTTTTAATCACTTCTTGGATCTCCTCCCCCTCCATACCAAATGATTACCTTAAATCACAGTTTTCTTACAGCATGGAGAGATTTCTGTCTATTTCCAGATTTGCTCCTAGTATGTGATACAGAATGAATTACATTATATTTTACTAAACCCTGTAGTGATCCCTTGAGAATAAATTGAATGACAAAAGATTATTTTATATTGCTTTCAATACAATTCTTTTGTCATTGTGAAGAACATGAGCTTGAGCTCTAACACAATATATACGCACTAAAAATATTTTCCCCAGTATGGGGGATGTCCACTGAAGACCCTCAGGTTTTGCACAGTTGTTCTCCTTGGTTAGCCAAAACCCAAGAACAGTACCATTAAATTGCCTTTCTAAAAATTGATTAGATCATCTCCATTAGATTTCAGTATCTGTTTCTTAGACGAGTAGTAAAAGAATTAACAGGAGAAAAGAGAATCTACCAGTTATCACTTTATATGGTGTGCTCGAGGTTTAAGATCCTTCATAATTTGGCAAAACTTACAGATAAAGTTAATAAAACCTGCAGAAGCTGAACAGACAAACAAATTAATACACGGAGACCAGCAGATTATTCACGCAAGGTCGTAAGAATGAAATGCCAGACATTTTTGTGATGAATGAAAAGTAATAAAAGTGAATTATATATGGAATGTGTTTTACTAAATGCTTGCAATTGTTGCAGTGGAAACACAGAAGCAGTGATTTTATACCTGATAAATGTTTTCTTCTGTTTCAGGCTCACGGATTGGCTCATGTCCAGCCTCAAACACAATGTACTATTACACCAGCAGCCAGAGAGGAAAAGTCAAAGATGAAACAGAGGGAAAAAGGCAATTTGGAATTCCACATAAAAACACAGGCAGGCATTAAAGAAACAAGTTCAAAGTAAAGGCTGGATGGAACCAGACAACTGGTTTGTTGGAAAGCACAGAGTAAGGTTGTTTCATATTTCATAAACCATCTGAGAATAGACCTAAATCTCCCCTAATGATCATTAAAGCAGCTTCCTAATTCTTTCTCACTAGGGATACCTCCTGCGGTCCAATATTAATTTTCTGAAGTCAATGTGAATTTTGCCTCTTTTACATAATGGCAATTATTTCCTCACGTATTTACTATCTACGAATAAAAAAAAGCTAAATCCAAACTGGTAGAAGAGGCTGGAGCTCATGTAACATACCACATGGGGAAAAGCTGTCACAACACTTTTCATCTTCAGGTTCTTGTTTTATCGTGAGGAACACATAAAGTAAAACTCCTGACACATTAAAGCTGAATCATAATTTAGGGCATCCCAATTCTTCTCATCCTCCTTGAAACACCTTAGACAGTGCTCAATAGTCACTAACGCTTGAATTGGTTTCTTTCAGTGTGCCTCCAACTGGTATTTTTAAGTGGAAGAACACCAAATCTCCACAAAGCACAAATCTCAGCACAAAAACACGAGAATGAAATTACATCTTTTTCTTCTTCACACTCAGTAGGATATTGGACATGAATATATTGACATATTTCTGATAATTATTTCTACTCCAAGACATTTTGGTTGGATGAAATGAGACTTAAATTAAAGATATACGATAAAATCGTAACCCAAAATGCCAATAAGGGAGTATATTATAACATTAATTCCTCCATGGTTTGTTTTCTTTTTTTACAAATATTCACTCTCTTAATGAAATTCTGGCTACATAGAAGGCAACATCAAGACATCAACTTATTGCTATGATAACAAGATGTCATCTTCCTTATTTTCAAAGTAACTCTTGTTACACTGTATGTTAAAAAAAATAAAAATAAAAATAAAAATGGGAAATAATGACAAGTCTCCATAGGAAACAAAATCTGGATTCAAAAAGTATACTTTAGGAAACATTTAAACTAATATTCCTATGCAGAAATGCAGTGCTATTACATCTTAGTCCCTAAACATGCTACTTTATGTAAAATGTAGTCTCTAATAAGATCTATGCCGGTACATTTCAAAACATTCTGTAGAAGGTTTGAAGATAACATGTATCTAGTCATTTCTGAAACTCCCAGGCTGTACAGCTTCAGAAATTACCTGGTATACAGGGTCTTCTACATCTTCTTCCAAAATTGTCTACAGCAAAGTAAGAGGACAGGCAGTAAAAGCAAAGAACATAAACAGTAGAGATAAAAGAACCATATTCAGAAATTAAAGGACAGCAAAGAACTAAGCAAAACACGCAGGTTCTCTATATAGTTCTCTTTCTTCAGTATGCAGATAAAGTCAAGTTATTCTACAAAGTAACACTATTCGTGTTTCATCAGAGTTTAAGAATCCGCACCTTATTTCATTTGACTTAAAGGCATGCAATCAGAAGTCTAACGAATCATCCCTGAAGTACAAGACGCTGTTAAAAACCCAACTTGCAACACAATGGCCTTCATTACAGTTTTCCTCTTCAATTAAAAGAAACGCTATATTGCAAATGAGCAGGTCATTTCAAGTAGCCAAGCATGTTCATCTTTCCCCAGGTGACTGCTTTCATCACTGTTTAATCCTACTTCTGAGCTCACAATAGTTGTTAGTTTCACATTTGTTCATGTGAAGTTAGCATCATTCAAACCCACTGCTGTTAACAACTGCTGAGCTACCCTGTCCCTGTTCGGAGCAACTCTGGGGGATACTTCAAACTGTATTTTCTGTGGCAGTAGTCTAAGCTTATGCATGTACCTGGTATACTGCTTGTTCACACTGCTTGTCCTTTTGTGCCTTTTTTTCCATTTCTTCCCTTTGTTTCAGTTCATAGATGAGCTGAAACAGATCTCGCAAGTCCAGAATCACAGGTTCAGCCTATGGAAATAAAAGCAGTGTGAAAGGTTTCTGTAGAGGAAAGGAAAATCTTAACTAATTAGTAAAAAAATATATATATTCCTTTTTCATTTTTCCCCCAAGATGGTTTCATTAATTTGCCATTTAAGAACATCTAAACAGACTTTGGACACAGGAAGAATACAAGATGGGCCTCTTGAACAGCTTGTTACGAACACAGCTTTTCGATTGAACTACAATGAAGAAAATAACAGTGATCTGATACTTACTGCCTGGGCTGTTTTTATTGCCACAAATCGATGATTTCCCTCCTTTCCACATACATATCCAAATGCTCGGTGGTCTGTGATATCCTTCGCAATGTACGATATCTCATGAACTGCGTGGTGGTGCTGCAGGAGCTATTAAAAAAGAAAAAAACACAGCAAGAAATACCCATCAAAATGTTCCATTAAATTGGTACTGTTTCCATTCATCGGTTCTTCACCTGGATCTCAATACACCTATGGAATTGAAAGCACGAGCATTCCCCGGTGTCAAAATCAATTAACATCTGAACTATTTATGCCTATTCTCTTTTCAAAGTCTGCCCAAACGTGACTTAGTTTAATAATTTGTCAAAAAAAGCTTCAACTGAATATTTTTCTTTGTATCTTATAGTGAGATGTAATTCAATTAACGCATATCACTACCTAATTAGAAGTTAAACAGCATTCCAGGAACAGAATCCCTATTGGTAGAGCATGCAGCAGCTACCTGTAGCTTCCCACAGGGCAGCCCTGAGGACAGGCTGCAGGTTAGGGGTGTGAGGTCCTTGCAAATGGACAGCAGGGTCGCTTTATCTCTCCAGCACTAAGCAGCAGGTGAGGTTTCACTTACAGCAGTAAAAGAACTCCAAAAAAAAAAAAAAAAAAAAATCACGGAAAATTCATGGAAATCCAACTATCCAACTTCAAATGATGCTATCTGCAAATGTTCGGGTTTTATTTAAAATCTCGTCTTTGTTATTAATTATTAATAAAAAAAATGAAATCTTTTAAATGTGTAAGTAAAACTCTGCCCCAAGACAGGCCACTTGGGGGTTCTCAAACCACAGTAAGCCTGATGGTGATGGATCAATGACTGGACCAGATGATCTTAGCAGACTTAATGATCCTATGAAGCATGTTTTGGCCAAACAGCAACACCGAGAACTAGCATCCTTCTCACCCCGACCTAATTACTACTGCATTACCAAAGCAACATTGAAGCAGTTCTACTCAGAAAAATGTCCTTGAAATGTTTCTCTAACCCAACCTATCAGTTTGAATTCCTACTCTCTGATACATCACCCTGCTCCCTACTAATCTAGGGATAATGCTATTTCCGAGAGCAGGCAAAGCCTCACAGAGAATTCTTTTGAGGTCCAGATTCCTGCTGGTTTGGAGAAAAGCACATTTTGAAAAGCAGCGTGGTATCCAGGCAATCTCTAAACAACTGGTTATTTTTAGAGTTTCAAGAATGTTTTAAAATTCAAAACCAGAGTGGATGCGTGCGTGTGGAGGAGAAAGGGCCGCGTGAGTGCAAGGCAGTGACAGGTGACTGCGGCTCCTGCAGAATGTGGATGGGAGTTTCATTGGGAAGGCAGCACACAAGAAAAAGCTGACTATATCTAAAGCAAAAGATTGGACATATTTCACTTCCATTCCTCAGTATAACTTCCCGAGATCAAGATCACTTGTTCTTAGGGAAATGGAAGTGCTGATCTGACTTTGGGCTGAACGTGGCTAAGCTGAAGGAGAGCTCCGGACTTTCACAACATGTTAAGTTGTTCAAAATTAATGATGGGATCTTCCTTAGATAATACACAGGTATTGATTTATTAGGCTTCTCTGAAAGCATGCTTTCATTCTATCTGTTACAATGAAATGAAATGCCCCATCTCTCTATTCTGCATATGACAAGGGAACTTTATCTCCAGCTGCTATTATATCAATGGCATTGCTTTATTGATTGCAAGTCAGCGTTCTGCACTGAAATTAAACTGTGATCAGGTTCCTTCCTCGTGGAATTAAATTTGAAGATCATTCTACCATGGAAAAAGATCGCCCACAGTGTAAGACAGCAGATGGAGACACTCCGATTTATTTGGGAACCCTCATTAACTGTTCAAAAATTGTTACGCTTGTAATGGTTATGATACTTCACTCCATGTACACATTAAGTAAAGGTAACTGCAACACCATCCTGCTTTACTGTATGGATCATGCAGAGCTTTTTATTTCTTTGAGGGATATTGGGTTGGAAAATACACATAAAATGTAACGTTGCATACACATCTGTACCACAAAGGTACAAGCACTCCTTTGAATCTGTGCTTTCAGAGCTTGATTCATGGACTGTGTCCTCTTTTTGTAAAGCCTCTCCTTCTTCGGTCTCTTCTGTCTTTTTTTGTCTTCAGGGTTTTACCTCGACTTAATCCTGTCCCTAGTGGGTCAAGAGCCTATAAGGGGGCATTTCATAGCTCAGGGATGTTTATGACACCCCCATGTGCACATGCTGGTGGAGTCCATCACAAACTATTTGATGTTTTTACAGCACCTTTGCTGAGTGCTGCTATGAGCCATTTAGCACGCCTTCAGTGAGGTGTGGGATTGGTGGAAGGCTACAGTATGGCAGAACACATTACAGAGAAGACTTAATTTGTAGTGTGGTTCAATACAGTCAATTAAATATTGCACAGATTAGAAAGTAATTTAACAATTAAGCTTCAGTTGTTAAATAAATTCACTGTACACAGCTTCCAAATTATTTTAGGTCTCATGTGACTTCAGTCACCGCTGAAAACATTTATGGTTTTAAAATGCAAGCACTGACAAAGCCTCATATCAGCTAAGTCATGCACTGCAACAGTTGTTCTTTTCAGGCTAGACCTGATGTCTGTATTACATTTCATATGCTAGGATGCCATTTCCTGCTGTTAAAGAAAGAAGTCTGAAATATTTACTTGGCAGCAATATGGGCAGCCAACATGGACACCGTCCCCAATGCATCGCCAGTGCCCTGTGTGCTTGCCCCAGTTCCTGCAGTCCAACAGTATTTTCTCTCCTCTTTGCCACTCCATCTCCTGCTTCTTCTCCTCCCCCCCTAGTCTCTCCCTGAACATCACATGGAATTGATTTAGCTACTTCTGAGATGTGTAGCATTTCTAATTTCCCTCAGGCTGCTCGGCACCTATCATAAATTTTTTCACCCCTTATCCTCATCTTGTCCCTTTATTTCCATGCCGTAGCCTCCAGTGCCACTAAATCAATTAAGTCAATCAATTAAGTACTTGGAGAGCCCAGCAATCATGTCAAATATGTGAGTTAGATGGCATGAGAAAGTCACCGCTTTACTATCGCTATTTCTCTTTTAATGAGGTTGTCTATTTAGTGAAGCCTGGGGCACACTGTTCAGAGCCACAACAAAAAGTACCCTGCGAGCTGCAAAGCCTCCTGCACAGGCTGCCCCACCAAACGCAGGAAGCACACAGCACAACAGTGTGTTCAGAAGGACAAGCTTCACAGGGATCTGAGCTGCACAGCCTCACCTTGAAATACTAAATGGGGAAGCTTAGGATATCCAGACTATCAATGTACAAGGCAGCTGTGGCCTAAGCATCTTCTGCATTTGCCCAAAGAAGCTGTGGATGCCCCAACCCTGGAGGTGCTTAAGGCCAGGCTGGATGGGGTCCTGGGCATCCTGATCTGGTTGGGGGGCAATCAGACCACAGCAGGGGTTGGAACTGGATGGTCTTGAAGGTCTCTTCCAACCCAAGGCACTCAGTGATTCTACGATCCCATTCCCACCTATCCACTTCTCAGCCATCTGAATAACCAGTAGTGTATTTTGTGTGTCACATCAAGCTCCCTAAACATATGCTACCAAACTGCAAAATCCACAATAAAATAACTTTACAGACAGCAGTTTTGGTCCTGCCTACCTCACCCAATCTCCAATTCACAAAGTGTGTTTGCTCAGACACATTTTAAGGAAACACATCCTGTACCTTCAGGAAGACAACTGAACAAACACTAAAACCTGAATCTAACAAAGAAAATTACAGCAATGCCTTAAGAAGCTTAGCAAGCTAAAAGTGTAATGGCACATTTACCGCGATATACTGCAATACATTAAGTGAAAACAATGAATTGTAAAACACGCGAGCACTTCTGAGATGAATTTCATCTCATTGCTCCCAGAAATGCTAGATTTGTATCGACATGCAGTACAAAAACATTTCACTGGTGTTTTGAGTGTTGCCAAAGCAACAACACAGAGGCAGAACGTGCAGGTTGCTGCCCTTAGTAGCTAGACAGAAGCAGGTAGAGTCTAGCTTCTCCCTTGTGAATTTGTCATTACTGCTCATTTCCCAGTCAGCAATAGACTGCTGTAAATCACAGTGCTGCTGCTGTGGTCTCTTCTTCCTCTGCTGCGCAGATGGTTTTCAAGACTGTTTTTCTTCTATATTATTCTGGCCTATTTTCCAAACGTGACTACAAAGAACCATATATTTGGACAAGAGCAACAATCTAGAAGGGTATTGCAGCACACAATGAAGTTTTGAAGGCTGGAATTTGAGTATGAACATGACTGAACTCTTCTGCTGAAAGACTGAACACATGCAAAAGTGCTACACAGCCAAACATGAATGGTCCAGCCCTAAAGCCTTTACACAAAGCCACTCATGGAGCTCAGGCTGAACAATAGGTTAGGAACTTTCTTCCTGCAAAAATACAAGAATAGGAGCTAGAAAGAAAAATGTGAGCTCTGGAGTGTTCCCTGAGAATGAATGGATTACTCATGTGGCAACCTTGAAGCGTGTCATCACAATAAGACAGAAATAAGTCTGTCTAATCCCCGTGCTTCTTCTGCACAGATTGATTTTGCAGACAATAACCTAAAGAAAGGCTCTTCCAAGGGCCAACTTCTAACAAGCACTTCAGAGAGCAAGCTTTGCAATAAAAACACATGGCATGAAAAGCACACTTTCAGATTATGCAGTTCAAAACCTGGTTTGTGTAAAGGTGTGTAAATTTAGTTTCCTCTCAATAATGATAATAAAAACTCTTAAAAGCCATTATCCTCCTGCAGTTGAGGAGTCTGAAGCAAAAACAGATTACGTGCCTTGCCCAAGCTTACATGGCACTGTACAGCTGAGTCGGGAAGGACAAAAGTCACTGAGCACAGTCGTATGTGAAAAGATGAGCAAATCCTGAAGTGCTGGGCAGAGCTCATCCTGGTCACTGCGATTCAGCCTATACAAAAGCAAGAACTTGATGAAGGTACCCAAGGTAACAGCCAGGTTGATCAGACTCAGGAGGATAACATAAAAGGGTTCTGATCTCCTGTGAAATTTGTACTATTCCTCACCATTACCTTTGCCAAACAAAAAGTATCCTGCTGGTGACTGTAGGGAAGCCAGAGAGCAGTAGCAGAAAACTCTGAGAGCAAATGTGGGTGCCCTTGTTTGTGCCTTCTGCAATATGCTTGTGCCAGAGTGCTCAGAAATTCCCTAGAGCTGTCCTCACTCCACATCCACAGCGTACACTAGTTAGTCAATTAAGTTAGCAGGACTTAACTTTGCCAGCACAGCAATCTAATTGTGATGAATGGATGTACAATATTGAGCGAGCTGGATATTCCAAGAGCCTAATTTGTGAAAGAGAACACCACTAAGGTAATAAAACTTCTGTCTGGCTCTCATAATTTGTAATAATGTTTGACAAAGATCAGATATGAATTTAGTTATTGTTCATTGTCTTCAAAAGTAAATGCTAAGTTGCTCATGCAGAAGATTCATTTATTAGACATATGAACTCAGAAAAGGAGAAAAACAAAACTGGAATGGTCAATTGTGTATCTTCGTGTCGAAAGCTTTTGGATTTCTTATGGTACCAGGAGTAAAACGAGGCAGCTAAATCTAAAGCCTTTTTCCAATGGCTATTCATCCCCGGCTACATTTAAAACATGCACTTGCAAATATTGTTTTAGGACAAAGAAAATCCCAAAGGACAAGGAAACATTTCTGCAGAGCTTTTGAAGAACAAATGCACTACACTACACCTGTGCTGCTGGACATTCTGTGAGTCTTGTATTATTTTCTACAACAAAAGGATTTGTACAGGGATACCAAGAAACAGCAAATCCAATCCTTGATACCAAATTCAACGTCCCCTGTGGGCCAATAAGATCAGTAATGCACTGTGCACCTCAGCTGCTTGAAATCATCTACAGGCTGTAACACACTGCTTTACCTTTCCATTTCACTATTTCAGCGTGGTATCCAAGTAACAATACTTGTTTATTACAATATTATTTCATTCCTCAGATGGCAGCTGGTCCCATGGCCACTGCTGTGTTTCCAAGGCTATAACACATCTGCCTGATTGTACTCCCTGTTAGCACCCACCTCGTTGCCTCATGGAAAACACCTAGTGGATCAAAATAGCCATAAATGCACCGTCTTTGCCTCCCTAGCCCCAAGCCAAAGCTGGCATACAGCCTAAGTGCAGCACCCCTGACCATGCGTTGTGCTCTTTCCTGCTATGCTCTGAAGTTTGTAAGGTTGTTACTGATTAAATCTTGAACTTGAGGGAGCACAATATTCAGTAAGAAGACACCCAGTTTGCTACAATACTACTGAACCTCTCCGTATTTTCACTGCATTCATCTTCACAGCCTGTGAATCCCTTCTGAGAGACCCCTACTTCTATAAAGTTCTTTTGTTCCTTCACAACAATATCCTTCACCTCCTGAAATGTTTTTGATTTATTTGAACAGCACAAGACATTTTTTTATACAACTTCTAGTAGCTTTGGAGATATTTTTTTTTGGCTTTAACTGCTACAGGTCTGAAGTGCTTCAGACTTAGTAAGTGTTATGAGCCACTCTCTTCTTGAGAGCATGTCATGAGCCCACAATTTGAAAAGCTCATTGCTGAAAACCAGACTCAGATGTTCGAGATCTGTCACACACACTCTACAATGGAGAGTTTACAAAGATCACAAAAATCCCACTAATACTGACAGTACTAAAATTGAAGTAGTACTGAAAAGTCATCCAACAGCAACTTTCTTTAACCGTAAATCTACTTCTGTAACATCACAAACTTCTCTGAAACAGGGTAAAAAGACAAGAGGAATTTATGTTATACTCATCTATCTGTCTGCCAGATAAGCATACCAATTTAGTAAGACTTTAAAGAAGAATGACAGAAAGCATGTGTATGCAGAAGTATGAGAATAGGAAAGACTCTATGAACTGAAAAACTATACATAATGTCATGTTCCTGAACCAATCGAAATGAAAGCAAGAAAAGTTGAGAAGATCACAAGGTACAATATTTTGTCTCTTTCAAATATGAAAGTGATTTCATAATCAGAAATAAACTGGAGCATACAAACAAGAAATCCCACTTGTATTTGGCACGGATCGGTTTGAAATGGCACAGTACAGATCTAGACAGAATTTACTTGGCTCCACTCTTCATTTCTCATGGTTTAAACTTCTAGTAGCCAGCATGTTTGGCTCTAGAGCTATGATCTTTAGAATTCAGAAACAGTACCATTACTCACCTATCCTGCTCATAAGAATCATTCAGACACTTCATGCTGTTTTATACTCAGTCTCCCTACAGGAAAACAGAGGATACTTTTTTTCCAAGAGTTACAACTGCATGTATAAACCAGCTTCAGATAATCCCATAAACACGCCAATCCTTCATTTTGTTCAGGTCCCCTAACAGGTACTTAACTGAGGATACAAAGCATCCACAACGTGAATGTGTGGTAACACTGGAGCCCTGAAGACAAGAATGAAATAAATCTAAAAGGCAAACCTCAAAGGGACTCTAAAAAAAGAGCTTTCAAGTAACTTTTGGATTGATTTGGAGTTATTTTTCCTGCAATATCCAGAAGTGGGAATTTCAGGGGTCACACCCAGCTGTGCTGAGCCCATTGTGTTACAAGAGTTCCAAGTTTCATTTCAAGCAGTAGAGCATTTTACTAGCTCTGGTCATCTGACCATCCAAAAGATCTCAAGCTCCTACTTGTGTGTTTTCATGCCCAGAGCTGTTTCTTCCCTACTTGCTGTCCATAAGGAAGCCTTCTCCCAACTGAAATCTTCAAAAGCAAACTCGGATTTGCCTGTGCCTGCACACAGCCAACACAGAGCATGACTCCCTTCTCCCTGTTTTTTCTCTCCTGCCTTTCACTTCCCCACAGCTTCTGTGTACACGTCTCCTACTTCCCTTCTCCTAACCCAAAGCCATACCACCTCATGCTTTCATTTTCTGTGCTGCCCAGCACTAAGCCCTGTGTATGCACAGGTCACTGTCTCACATGCTGTACACCTCAAAATACATCCAGATTTTTGTATCACTCACTGGAGGGCATTAGGCTAATTAAAGATACAAGAAGGCTATGAAACCTTCTACAGCCACCTCAGCCTTTTTAAAAGAAAGGACACAATTATACACAAAATAATCTGATTTGGATCCTTATTTTGACTGCTTAATAAGACATAGCTATAGGCAAAGCAGTGATGTATTTGGATATCCAGACTTCTCATTTTCTTGAAATTTCAAGGTGCTCAAAAATATTCCCTTCAAAATCTGCAGGAATGTAGCTGCTTGCTTTGCTGGGAGTACAGAATTAGCATGGGAACCATAAAGGGTAAAAAGGAACAGAAGCCAGGTATGTGTGTTTGGTCACTGCTGACAAATAGCAGCATCCAGCAGCAACCAGAGCCCTTTCTTCTCTCCTCCACAGTGACATGTCCTACATAACTCAGAGGAAGGAAAGCATTTACCTGTTCCCCTTGACTGTCAGACTGAACAAAGCTCTTGATGCCTTCCCTGTAAACACAATGCAATCCTGAGGGCAGAACATGATTTTTTTCACTGATTTTATTGCCAATAGCGATCTATTACTATCATCTTGAAAACTCGAGCTAACTTTAAAAGTAAACCTTCCTGTAGCTTCCTATCCCATTATGCTGACAGCTAAGGCCATCTGTCCCCCGTGCATTTGACAGCAGCCATAGGAGAGGTTAAACAGCCTGGAAGTTAGTGCAGAAATTCATGAGCATCACTGGTAGCATTCCTATTACTGGGGCAAACAGAAAATTGCAGAGCAGCCTACCAGATAAAATGCACTGAATAGGAAGAAAAATCACCACCACACCTGGGGTGTAATGCTTCACAGCCACCTCAAAGGGGAAGGAAAACAGGATTTCAAAGGAAGATGGAACTTTCTGTTATGGCACCCGCTGGAGGTCCCCCATTGCTCTCTGGGGAAGTTTCAGTGCATCCCAGCAGCCTGCCCTATTATTATGTCAGCATTTTTCTTGCTAAATCCTCCACTGAGCAGTTTGAATTCAGCCATTATAATTCTGTGTGTACTGAAAATGGACCTGCAATTTTTTCTGGTGTGTAATGCATTAACCTGGCTTAAAAATACCAGCACTTGCAAGCATTCCTCCCCAAGCAACTGCATTTCAGGTACTTTTCTACCATAATTGCAGCTGGAGAAAAGGAATATGGTTATAGTTATCAGTGAGGATACCTTGTGGTTTTTATATCTTAGCTTATCTGAATTAAAGAAGGCCAGTGATGTTACATGAAAAATCCCAATAACGTATGTAACTCCATACTTCTGAGTTTTTTGCTATGGAATAATACCTCACTGGAAGGATGCAATAGAGCTCTACTACGTAATAGGATGCATTAGAACAAAAGGTTTTTGTTTTTTTTTTTTGCTGACTTGGAAGTTTAGTAAAATTCACTTCACGTTCTGTTTAAGCACACCAAACATTAAAAACAGATGATACTGGAAGTGTTCACATAGGAACTTTCACTACAACAGACACGGAGCCACCTCCACTTGCAATGCAGGCCAGCTGGCTACTGGGAATATACATACAGTGAGGTTACCCATACTCCATAGCACACAAGGCACACAGAAGTCCCTCCCTTTCTTAAATTGATTTCTGGACACTTAATCAACAGGAGGCCATATACAGCTAAATGAGACCACCACTAAGTCATAAAATCTAATTTTCTGCCTTTTTGAAAGCAATCAAGTGTTTATCTTTTTCATACTGAAAAATACAACTACAGAGAACTCCCACAAATTATTTCAGTTTGGATTAAATGCCTGGAATAGCTTTACTTTATCTTTATGCCAGTTAGTGTCAAAACATTACAAAGCAGTTCCTATGGACACCCGCTGCAAGAAGGCTGTAGACCACAGCACTGCAAAGACAACATTCAAACCTTCAGATTTAGCCATGTGCAAAGTCACACCTGAGTTTTGTCTTCGGGGTCCTTTTCTTTTCACCACAATGAAACTGCCTTCTATATATGGCTTTTATGGCAAATTGTGTGCTTAGAAAATACATCTCCATGAACTTGCGGCTATCAAAAATCCCTTTGGAGCACTCTAAACTTTCTAAACTGTCTAGGGCATGGTTGGGAAGGCCAATAGGAAATGAATTACAATAGCCAATATCAGATGTAATTATAGGAGTAGGTTCTTCTGACATTTACGTTTTGCTAGCTGCCAAATGTTATTTACAAAATGCATTACTGCTTCCCTTTTCAAGTGTCACAAGACTATTAATGCATTATAAGAATAATACTCAGGATTTTTATGTTCCCTGCTCTGCTATTTCCTGGTTAGTTTTATTTATTACCCGTAAAACAATAAATGCCATGTCTAACATTCATGTTTACATGTAGAAAGACAGGAAACAGAGGCAATAGGACAGGACCTCTACTGGCCAGACAGATGTCACCATTTCCAATCATACATGAAATTTGACTTTGGTTGATACGATAAAAGCAGGCTCAGGAACATGGAGTTGAGTATGTTTTTAGCACAGAAGTGGTTTAAGGAGTGATTTGAAACAAAATAAGGGAGTACTGCATGGATATCTGCAAAGAATTCCCCCAGGTACAATGGGCAGGGTGGGAAGAGACTCAGGTTGTTTATTTGAGAACTGAATAAATGACTGATGAAAGCTGCCTCTGTAGAGTGGCTCCTTGGAAGGGGATGAGGAGTGAAGGGAGCCATGGAGAGCCCAGGAATGAACACAGACAGGCCATGGGTTGATAAAACAGAACAGGCAGATTCAGTCTAGGAATGCAAAGAGAACCGTGACATGATCAAAAGAATAAGCTTGGGCAGCAATCTTGGCAGTCACGACGGATTTCAAAAATAAAAGTCAATTGTCACGGTCAGAGAAATGGATAACAATTGAGACATTAGATGAAGAGAGGCAGAACTGTGTTTTAACTGAAAGCATGACAATAAGTGCTGTATTTCCAAGCACTTACGAGGAATATGTAAGATCTTGAGTTACCCTGGATGTGGCAATCGAAAGTGAGGTTGAGTCAAAAAGGCTGCGGAGCTTACAGCCTGAATAATAGATAGAGCTGATGTTTTCCTCAGCAGTCAGAAAGGAGGTCAGAGAGAGACCTTTGGGAGTCAGGATTAAAAGGGCTGTTTCAGCACTGCTAAGCTTGAACCGATGGGTAAATGTATGAGGAGAGGGCTGGAAGGCAGGTCAACATTCAGTGCTGGCATCACTTGGCATGACATGATAACCACATTTCTATTTGCAAAGGAAATGATATTGATAAAAAACATAGCAGGAGGGAAAAAAAGGGATCAAGGACAGAGACCAGGAAATCCCAGACAAAAAACTGCAGGATGCAGAGTGTAATTAGAAGCAAGTATTAAAATCCAGAGAAAAAAAAACAGGATGAAGGACTTCATTCAAAACAATGCCAATGCAGGGCTACAGCTGCGATCAGCCACAAAAAGGCCACAGGAACTTCGGAAAGATCAATTTGAAAGAAATGAAGGAGATGAAAGCTGCCCCTGGGATGTTCTGGCCTGGATCCAGAGAGGGCTCAAGGAGGGAACCTTCACAACTTTCTGCACATCACCAGGCTCCAGCAAACACAAAAACTGTGATGAACTAATCATTATCAGCTCTGCGGCTCACTGCAGAGTGAGCATGAGGCAGATAAAACTATTTCCTCCCTTTATTTCTATTTTTAAATATTCAGAGATGCTCAGTGAGACTTGACAGTTTGACATTTCATCTGCTCCAGCACATGTGCTTCAAGGAGTAATTAGAGAGCCATAATCGTACCTCGATTTCTGGTCAAAGATGCCAGAACCAACAGATTTCCAATAAAGTCAAGAAGTACCTATGGTACATTTTAAATGAGGTATCTTCTGCCAACAGTGAGAATTTTCATCTTGCTGAAATTTTATTTCAGCCAACTTTAGCTGTCCTGTTAGCAATCTATCAGCATAATTAACACTGCTGCTCTCATCAGAGGAGTACTCAATACTTGGGTTATCAGCAAAAAAACTGCCATAGCCTCTGATCAACCTGGAAAATGCTTTACAGAAGCCTCAGCAACAACCTTAAAAAACCTGTGCTGTATAAGGTCAAGAGAGCTTAAAAGGTCAGGAAGATGAGCAAGATGTAGAAATCTAAACCTATGATTGGGTCATGTCACAACTGTAACATAAATGCACCAGAAGTGAACTATCTGAGGCCAGCAGGATCAAGAATGAGAGTAGTTAGCCAACACAATATACATACACCATTTTATTTTCTCAGCTTCATACTGACAGCCTGAAGAAAATGGCCATGGATTGAATTCATAAAACATGAGCACCACACTGTTACGCTTTGCAGCACTGTAACACAGGAATTTTACAACACAGGCTGCTCCCAAGCCCTGTATTTTCATAAAGACATGGGTCAGTGCTGCTGAACAACTAACCCCTCCAAAGTGCATAAGAGATAATGAAAATGAAACTCACTCTTTGGGCGCTGCACATGCCAAAATAAGCAAAATGAAATGGTTGGCATCTTAATAGATTGGGTTACAATCCCTAGTTAATGCTATCTCACACAAACGAGGTACTGATACAGGTCTATCATGCTTTTGGGATGACTGAAGAATCTGGGTATCTCATCTGTAATAATAGTTTGTAGAGAGATATATATTGCAGTACATTCAGGTGATTTGTCTATCCCTGAGCTGACACAGAATTTTACTTTAACAGAAATCATTCTTGACTTAAAGCCTAATAATATATTTGAGCCTTTGCCATATTTCTCTTTCACAGTATCTGAGTTTTCCAATAACATCAACAGGATTTTGCAATTAGGGCAAGAATTTACAAGTATACCTCGTTAGATGAATTTAGAAGAAAGCGGTTTCTTTACTATTTTAAAAAATTGAAGTATTGTTTTTAAACACATTTTGGAACGTAACCTACAGTAAACAAAGATTTATTGTACCATTAATAAACAATGAGACAATTACAGCCTCTTTACGGAGACCGTATTAGTCATGCGTGTCTAATGAAGCATTACTAAGCTATCACAGCGAGATAGCCTGATGTGTGTGATTAACAAAATAATACTCATAAATAGCTAATGAACAGTGATGGTCCTCTCAAAATTTTGCATACTCTGCTATATGGAGTCATAGATTTTGTTGCTTTCTAAGGAACACATTAACCACTCGGCTCCACCCTGCTAAGGAGCACACTACAAAACATCATTCAACTATTTGTATTTTTGGCTTCTGCAGAGCATCCTTTCAAAGACATAAAAGAAATCCTATGAAAGCTGATCAGCGCAGTGTACAGTTCAGCTTGTGTGGTACTTTGAAAGATGACATCTTGAGACCAAAATAGGGTGTAGGGTTAAAAGCTGTTTTCATACAAAAGACAGTCATGAAATTCCTGGGCTGCACTGGGTACAAAAAGCTTGGATTTATTAATAACTAAAATAGTAAGTTATTTTTTAATGTTAAACCCTAAGGTGATGTGAAAATGGATTCAGGAAAAGTGAAACAATAGAAGGAGAAAAACAACAACTCCTGTAATGAGAATTTTTGGCACACAACATTATTTCTTTAGTGCTAAAGATGCATTTACATTGCCTGGTATCTATGGTGCAAACTCACAGCAAATTGTTGTAGCCTTCTTAGATAAAATATTCCCAAATATGATTCTGTTTTCAACCTAACCTCCTTCACGGATAAATTTACTCAAAGGACAGAATTCCCGATGGCTGGAAAAATGGTATGATTAAAATCAATATTTTTTTGATGAATATTAGGTCTGGAACCCATTAGAGCTATAAAGTGCAGGAGAAGAAAATCATGCTTATGATTTTCAGGAGTAACCCAACTACAGCCCTTCATCTGTAATGAATTATGGAGCAATTCTCCTAAGTCATCTGTATGAAGTCAGCTATGACATTGCCAATTTTTAAAAATTTGCTAGTTTTGAGCTACAGATTGATTTTTTATTGTGATAAATTAAAATCCAATAGTAGCATACAAGATACTAAGCACAGAGAAACCTCCATTTTTTCAGAATATTTTTCTCTCTTTTATATCATATCAGACTGTTGTTGTGGCAGACATGACACCAATAGCTAGTGAAAAAAGCTAAGAAAGGGCATCCTAGAGAGGTAGGCAGCCTTTCTAAATGAACAACAAATGAGCACTGTGAACAAAAATAGCATTCTGAGAATCCCAAAATTGCAATAAAATGCAACTAAGGGAGGAAGCCTTGGCAGGGGGCTGGAGGGGATTGAAAGGAGAAAGTAAATGCAGGATTACCCAGGCTGTTATGTATTAAGGGCAAATTTTATTCCATGTTGCACAAATCTCAACACTGGACCCGAAACTTTATAGAATATTATGTGGCCATTGGATCTATGAGTGCAAACTGTGATCTTATTTGCAGTCCTCCTTTCCTTCCTTGCCATCATGAAGCAGGGGAGCAAACATACACCTTCAGTTTCACCTGCTGGAGATTCTCCCTGCCACTTCTACATGGAGAATTGGGATTATCAGTGTCCCAATGCTGCCTCATTGCATTGCACTTATTTTGTCTGGTTGTGAAGCTGATGGTACAGTGACTGTGAGGAGCTGGTAAGGAAGTCCACACAAGCCAGCTTTAAAAGCTTGGAAATGGAAAGCACGATGCTCCTGCTTTCAAAAAGCCACATTAAACCTGTCGGAGAAAGCACCCCACATCCCTTTGTCACAGTCCTATTTCAAGACTGACAACCCAATAGTCCCGTACATCACTCCGGCAGCTCAGGGGCAGACATCTGGAAGGTGGATTTAAAGCTTTCCATCTATGCCTCAGTGAGTGAGTGACAGCGCTGCTATGAGGATGATATAGTTATGTCAGATTTAGAGTACAGGGTGTCAAAGTTATGAAATCTTCGAAGGAGACTTGTCATGTCCCCACCTCACTAGTTGCAGATATGAGTGAGCAGGAATGCTGCAGGAAAGGCAATTTGGCAGAACGACAGCTTTATTTCGAAAGGCATTCCTTTTCTCAGTGCCATTTTATGAAAATAAATCCAACATTTGCGAAACACTCAGAGATAAGTCCACAGGACAGGTCTCTCTCTTTCTTCTTCTTTACGTTCCCAAGAGAAGACTAAGAGACTCAAAGTGCTGCCTTTGCAAGCCCTTTGCATAGGGTGTCATTAGGAACCAATTTACACACAAGAAAAAGAAAGCATAATATTAATATTTTTTTTTTTGTGGAGTGAAAACTCTGCTCTGTGCACTGAATGAAGCTGGTATTCTCTGACAAAAGAAAAAAGAAGGTATGCCATCATGTAGTTAAATTCTATTGTAATGTCTACATGCTCGAGGACTCAACCATGACTCTCTGCCAGCCCCAGTTCTGACACTTCCTATCTTCTAGGCACAGGCTGTAATCTCAGCAATATTCTCTTAAACACTGCTTTTGTACAATTACTTTACACATGCAGTGTACAACATATTCCAAACGAGCTCTTCATTCCTAACTACTTGTATTATGTATCAGTGAGCTCAATGACATTGATTTTCTAATAATACAAATTAACTGGCAAAGATAATTTCATCTATCATCAGTAGGGTTTTATTTCTGGCATCGTGTTAAATAGTTAATCTTTCAAAAGATTAAATCAAGAGCTTTTTAAAATTCAAGGCAGAGCTTAAACTGCTATAAAAATCTTCTTAATTAGGATTAAAACAGTTAGTATGTTGTGTCTTTATATCTAAGTAGTATAATGTTTTGCTTAGGTTTCTTCTTTCAAAGCAGTTTAAAAATAACCAAACATGTTAATTCTGCGGCAAAAACCACACCAGACAGGGTAGTCTGCATCTTGCTTGACCCAGTGCTGCCAGGAAAGTGGCTGCTTGGCAGTCTTGAAGTGCATCCTCAAAGTAACAGACACCACATACCTCAGATCCCATAAAATACACATACTTCCACTAATTATGACTAAAACACACCAATTCTTATGTTTACTGCGTATCTGACAAAAGACTGATGTTTCTGCTAACAGGAATATCATAGAATCATAGATTTCATAGATATCCTGCCTGGGCTACTGACACTGAAGCTACAGATACAAATAACCCCACTCTGAACTATGGGATCATTGTGAACTGTGGCAGCAGTGGCTCTAGGACTTTTGTGCATTGCTGGACAAGGCACATCGGTAATCCACATGGTCTGCTGGACATAAAACAGATAAGGGACAAGGTCCCTTCCAACTCAAATGATTCTGTGAACCCCAACGAAGTGTGTGCAGCTCCTGCTGTCCTTCCCCTTTGTCTCATCCTTTGGGAAAACAAGCTTCGCACACCTGGGCTTGCCCACAGCTCCCGTCAGATTCCCATGGCCCAATCCAAGCAGTCTAAAGCAGCACCTAGAGGAGTGGTGCAGCTGGGCCCATGCTGGATGAGGAAACCCCTACAGGCAGCATTACCAGTCTGCAAATGGACCACTGGTATTTCCAAGAAGCAATTTTGGGATCTTGCAGAAGGAAAACAAATCCCTTCCCTCCACTTTCTGGCCTCAGAGCTGTGAGTTTTGATGCACATAAGGAGCATTCATGTACTCAAGTAAATTGTTCAGCAGAAGTAGCCAGGACAAAGCTTTACAATAAACCACATCCCCACGCTACACTTTACAACTCAGTCATCTAATGGCTTGTTCTGATATATGATAACCCTTTATCAAGCTTGTCAGATGTTTTATGTGAGCCTACTCTGGTGAGATATTACTGCCCAGTGAGGAAATGCTTTTAAAGGAACATCCATGAAGAGATCCAATTTGGTGCCACTGTATGACTGTTTTACTTACCCCTGTCTTTTCATCGAAGATTTTGATTCCGCCAAAGGAGACTGTTAAGAAGATTTTTTGTTTATGCTCTCCTTTCGAACGAGCCGCAGCAACAATTCCCTATTGAAACAAAGAACACTTGGGCTAGTTTCATTATTCTCTTGGTTTTGTTTTCTGACAGGTGCCCACAGCAAAGCACAAAGATTTGCTCGTGGACAATTCATCACTTTTCCGAGAATACTTAAGGGCTCTCCAGGAACAGTACCCCCTTACTTTTGGTCTTTTCCCTTTTCTCAAGGTACTACATCCCTTTCATGCTACCCAGGGATCATTGCAAACGTGCTCCCACTTTCAATCCCTATATTAGCTAATCCTCCGTGAAATTTGTTTTCTTGAAAGTTGAAGGTCATTTCTAGTGCACATCTTTCAGCTGTAAGCCATACTGTTTTCCCTTTCTCATGCTTCTATTTTTTGTTTTTGTTTAGTTTTTTAAAGGCAACAACAGCAAAAATAAATAAATAAACAAACCCACAGTGCACAATCAGTGTGCAAAAAATCCCCAGGACTTAAGCTCACTTCATGGGTACACATTTACTTGGAATAAGTGAACAGAGTTTTCTGGGGAAGAAGAATCAAACTACACCTCTACAGTATAAAAAAAATCACCTCGTGTACAGGGTTAGTTCTGCTCATGATCTCTGGCTTTTCCTTTGTAAGTGAACTTCCTGATACACAATTCATACATTACCCTTCCACAGCATAACCATAAAAGAAACCCCATTTCCATCTTCTCAGGAGCCTTGCTGCCTTAGTCAGTAAATGTGTGTGAGTTGAAACACTAAACAAATTAAACAGCATATAAAAATATTTAACCTTCATATGATGCTCAGCAATTACAAAATGTTTTGAGGCCTTCTAGAGGTCATTGTTTCCATTACACAGACACGAATATAAAAGAGGACAAATGACTTGTCAAAAGACATCCCAAAACATGATTCCTATCCTTAGAGCTCCTGCTGTTATACACTAGGATTCTGGTATTTCCAACTTGCCTTACATACCAACATGAATTTCCCTGTTTCTATCATCTCACAATACCAATCGGAACAATCTCAGCAAACAAACAGGTTTCTGGCATCTGGAAATGGTAATCTACAAAGGAAAGAAATAGAAAGGCCTCCCCAGCAGTGCCAAGCCTCCCTGATTGCTCTGAGGAGCTTTGGAATGATGTGAAACATCCCGTATGCTATCAGAAAGATACAAATGCTGCGACAGCCACAGTAAGTCTGTAGCGTATCTTTTAGAACCAATTAATTCTTGATTTGTAAATTATTGACCACGTCTTTCTTTTAGATTGCTGCAGCGTTAAGATGTGTGTCACACTTTGCTGCTTATTCACGAATAACCACCTACACTTGCCTGCTCAAAGGACTGGAACCAATGCTCTGTTCAATCAGGGTGCTACCTCCTGAATTTGTAACTCCTTAACCCCACTGTTCCATATCTGAACACTACACCCACACCACTACTCACCCCTTCCTGCCCACCCAGCAGCAAGGAATGGTTAAAGGCAAGGCTGGAGTTCATTAGCACTGTCATACACACTGTTCCGATGTACTGTTCTTCATGGTGCTTCACCTCCTCTTTTGCATAATAAGACTCCTCAATTTGCAGTTGTGTTGTTTGCAATTTGTGGACAAATTGCAGTGGTGTCAATCATGAATAACTACTGAACTTTGAGACAATGTATTAAAATTAAACTGGGATAAGCAGCACCAGCCAGGAGTTCATGTAAAATTGACTGATTTTGATGCATAATTAACCAGAGCGTGACTTGGTGTCATGAATGGAGAATGAGCAAAAGTTCAGGTTGAAATGCTCTCCCCATGCCTCCGTAACATGAAACATTAAAGGCTGCACTGTACCTTGAGCTTCATCATGGAGTCCTGGCATAGCTTGTCTCCCCGTGCGGCAGAAACCTCATCGATCCCAATCAGCTTTGCTTTGTATCGGACACCGTCACCTTTGAACCTCTTTATTAAAGTGGCTTCACTGCGATCCTGACCTGAAAAGACATAAGGGAAACACAGTGACATTTTGCAGGCAAATAAATGAAAAAAAACCTCCCAATTTAGAAGTAAATCAGATCCAACTCCTACCTCAACAAGCAAACATTTGAATAAAATTAGAAGAAAATGTACAAGTTCAATAAAACCTTTTGACCTTACTACCTCACACAAATTCACAGTGGAATTGTTGCCGTATAAAATCTTCTGCACAAAATTTGCACACAAATTAGGTTTACGGAAATAAGAGATAAGCCCAAATCAGACCTCACAAATCTGAACACTTCTGATCTTCCTGGGTTGTTTTAATCCCAATACACTTGAGAATTCTTCATTTTGCAGACAAAACTCTAGCAGAAACATGCTGCTATTCCCTCGCGTTATAACTTATCTAACCGTATCAGCAATACTCAGGCTATTACCATTTCAGTAATAAAAAAGCAAACGATGTTATTTTCTTAAAGAATATTGCTGCTCGAAAACCCGCACAATAAATATCAGCTCCTTGTTCTATTCTTTCAAAGGGACATCACTAGGGGCACTGGCTCTCACATGTTCAACCTGAGAAGCTAAAAAATGGCATGAGATTTTTCTTAATATAAAAGCAATCACAGGTTAATAAAGCTCAGCACTGATAGGGTCAGCGTAAATAAACTGTTATGTGCAGACCAGACTGAGCCACGCAACGACGGCACAACGGCAACTCATGAAAGGCATTTTGACTGTAGAAATATGAGCACTTTTCAAGCTTTTGATCCTCGTCCACAGCAAGTGTCTGCAGAGGGGCTTATTTTGTGTAATCAGTCTTCCTAAAAGTGATTAGGATATTTTCGTCAGCTGTCTTTGGATTTTTTGTGCTAGAATCTGAAACAAAAAGCAACAGCAAGCTGTGAATAACTGCAAGCAAGGAAGCAGCTAAAGCCAAACACCCACAGCACAAACAAGCAAACAGAATTGGGACATCCTGAAGAACTGGACATTTATGGCGTCCAATGGATTCTAGCTCCAATGGACCAACACTGCTTGTATTTATACAGCTAGCAGCTTGGAGTTCCAGCCACAAAGTTCACCTTGTTCTCCTAGAATCTGCAAAAAAAGGAGTAAGAAGCTAGAGACAGCTATCAATGAACCATGGTAAGCCTAGTTTTAGACAACTGCATTTGAGAATTTGGACCACAAATGTTCTTTAAACTTATTCCTAATTGGACTCTTGGATTGAAGCACAGAAAAACACCACCCCAAGGAACAAAATCTGTTTTGGCACAAATAGCTTTTGATAAGTAGGACAACGTCTGGAGGAAAAAAGACCTTTTGTTGTGCATTTTTACTAAAAACACCTTTGCCAGCAGGTCAACTTTGCTACTGTAACACACACACACACACCAAGGGGATGAACAAACTTGGCTCAAAACTATGGAAGTGAAATTCCTACCATCTCATTGTGGGAATATAAAGATAGCATATGTGACCAAGAAAGAATACTTCCAAATGAAGAACCTCATTTGGCTTTCTTCTGCCCATCGCACAGCACAGTCCATGCTGTGAACTAAGAGCACGCAAAATATTTCAAGTATATTGAGGCCTTTGAGCATGTTTGAGCACACAAATACCATTTCTTTCAGTGACAAGGATCTGCCCAGAGCAATGTTTTGATGCCTTATTTATAATTCCTAAAAATAAGGCAGCTGAGGAGGGTTGCTCTGCTAGTTCAGGGGCCACCCAACTGTCTCCTTTGATTTATTTTCACTCCTGCTCCCTCGGAAGGAAATAAATAGCAGGTTGAAACTTCATGTACTTACATGGTATTTAAAGAATAAGTAAATAAAGAAAATAAACAAACAAAACCCAACAAATGAGTCACAAATGATAAATCTGAAAGTTGAAGTAATGCTAATAGCATGCCTCGGGGGAATGCCAAGGCAGATGTTGGCACTGCCAGCCAGAACTGATGAAAAAAACCCTTTCCACTTTCAGTCCCCGATGTGGGGCAGGAGGGAGAACATCTGGAGACACGACAAACTACAACGATCACAGTGGACTTTTCCGTATGTCTCCTACACTTGCAAAGATATCCTGTTGATTCGCAGTAAATAAAATTCAATTCCAACAGCTTTCTTGCCAACAATTTTCAGCCTTACGTCTTCATTATAGCAGAAGGCAGCTGTTAGCTAATAGTAATATCGCTGTGACTCTGTGCACGTAAGCATTGCAGAGTGCTTCCAGAGTCATGATAACGAGCGTGCATTCACCCAGTTTACTTGAACATTTATACTTATTCCAACCTATGATCTATTTTTCAGAATGAAAGTAAATCTATGGCATTAATAGCCCATTCAAACACAACGTATGGCTATGTTCGCTTACACGCAAGCCCCATGTTAATTATGACCCAGATTAAGTAGGATGAAGTGCTTTTGGGATAAATGACTGGAAAAATCATCAACCTGAAAATGATGTCGATATTTTAAACTGTTGTGGAAACTGCAAATTACTACAGGCTACAAATTCAGCCATAAAAACCCTAGAGCATATGTCCCATGCAAAAGCATAGAGAATATACATACACACTGCCCTCTGCCACACACCAGCCAATCTGCAACATGTCGCTTTCCTCTGGTGTATGGCCAGATCTCCTCCATCCACGTTCACACTAGCTTTCCAAATCCTGGTGGTGCTGTTTGCACTGGAAGGCTTTCCACCTTTCATTACTAGACAATCATTTAGAGCAAAAGTAGAACGTGTTTAATGGCAGGTACTTATTTCCATCAGCATGTATTTCCTTAGGCTTCCATTTTAGTGTTGTATTTTTTATTCACTACACAGACCTCCACACTTGTTGAAGCCACAGTGGGTGAGAAGCTCAAGCCCATGACAGCTGCCCACCACCTCCTGTACAGGAAGGGTTCTTCATCAGAAGACCAGCATCATTAGGCCATTCTAAAACGATCCTAAATTAAACCTTTGGATTACACTTCATTACCTTCAAGACTGATGGTTACTGTCCAATGATTTGCTCTCAAACTCCTTCACAAATTATTTTTCATGAATCAAATATCCCAATAACTTGTTTGCAACCAAACAGAAACATCTTGCCATCCAGTAGGAAACCAGAATTGATACACATGCCCTGCACTGAGAAATGAATGCAAAAGCAAAAAGAACACTAACAGCAATGTAACACAAACTCAATTTACAAAGGTGATCACTTTTAATTAGAAAGAGTGCCACTGTTGACATAGGCAAATAAATGTTTTGTTTGAGGCATTGGATTTGTGATCCTCAGAGGCGCTTTACATGTAAATGTCTGAGTAATTACTGTATCTATTCCTCTTTATGTCACTGCTTCCCTCGAAGCCACATGTTTTCCAGCTGCAGCCACTTCCCACTAAGCAGCAAACACGGCCTTTGCCGCAGGATTGCAGCTCTGTTCTTGGTCTTGTGCAATCCTAAGATCACCACAAATTCCCAGAGAGCTGTGATGCAATGTGGTCCTGCATTTGCAGCTGAAGCACAGAGGCTTACCATCGCATCAGGTTTAGGGTACTTTATTGATTTCAGTAAATCTACTGTAAAAGTAATAAATGATGTTTTAAATACATCCAACCATTTTTATCCAAGGGAATATGCCTTAAGATTCCTTCACCAAGCCAGAGGCAGACTTGAACTGCAAACCCAAGGTACCCAACCCAAATGCCTCAAGTACATTCAACCCCAAGAAGTGACCGTAAACAAGTTCTCAAAGCCTTCCTATACAGTCCAAGGGGAAAATACGGCAGAAAGTCCAGCTCTGAGTAGTATGGGCAGAATGCCTGAAGACAGCTCACCTTCACCCCAGTACAAGTCCAGAACCAGGTTGTCCCAGCTCTCAGTCCCACAGAGCATTGAGCTAGCAGTGCAGTATTATGCCAACATGTTGAGCGACCCAGGGGACTTGTAAGTAAGGGTATTTCACAAACAGAAAAAGAAAACAAACCAAGGCATCGCAGCAATAAGAGCACTGTTGCTTTTCCTGCATGCTCTTCTAACATACTACGTACGTATTCTTCTCAGTATCCGGCAATCTAAACCAACAGCCCTGGAAACGGCTATATCCTTTATTTAAATGTGTGAAGCCCTCAGGGCATAATCTGAATTTCTTGATTTTATGACCGTAAAATATATAATGATATTATCACCAAAGTCAATAACATGCTCCTGGCAATCAATTTGCTGAAGTACGACACACCAGTGTCTGTTTTTTTTCTTTCCTTTTCTAACTAATAAACTGTCAAAGTTGTATTCACCACACATTCAAATTACAAACCTGAATAATGCTGCCTTAGATCTCACAGGGCTGCAAAACAATCACACCCGAGCTTATAAACAGCCTACATCTGCACGGGGACAATTAGCATTTTTATAGCACCGGTGCAGAGGAGAACACAAAACACTGCAGTGCAGAGTGACCTCCAAGACATGGCACAGGCTGAAGAGTTGTGAATTAATTGCTCTGTGAGAGACGTTTCCCATCAGCTGTGCCCCTATTTCCACATATATATTTATCCACATTTCTATATATTTGCACATACGCACTGCACGCAGCTTCATTTGGTAACAATTATCTAAGAAAATTCATGGTAATTTTAATCAACTGCAGATTTCCGCAGGAAAAAAAAAGTGCATAACTAGGTGTTAAAGAGAAAATATTCACACATAATTATATGTACCTTTCAGTACAGCAGCCACTGAGCAGCAGCTCATGAAAGAGCCATGAGTCGCTCAGATGAGCTCCTCACCTTGATGGTGCACAGAACCACGGTTCTAATGCAGAGCACCCAAAAAGAAACTGGGACTTGTTGGTGAGACCACAGTGCCTCGGGAACACAACTGTTTCTTCGCAATGTAACAGACAGCAGCACGTCTACATGGGATGTTTAAACTAAACAAAGAAATAAATGCCCAAATCCTCCTCCCATCTGTTAATCTAACTTTTGAAGTCTGTTGAAAGCAGAACGTTCCAAGCTGTTGGACTGTCACTGAAGTCTTTGGGAACACGACTGCCCCAAACCACCTAGGAATCTGACACAAAAATAAAATCTTTTCACTTGTTTAAGATCACAGATTTTAGAAAAGAAAACACACAATATTCAGCAAAGTACGTGCATGCGGTTTAACTTCTGGAGTTATCACTAGTGTTCTCTTCCTCTAACTAAATTCCCTAAAAGACTTTTTCTTACAAATTACCAATTTTCAACGATATAAGTGCCTCTTTACTACATAGAATCCTGTAGAAAACTCTTGGTTACAGTATGTGAGTGCAATCTGAATGCCATGGAAGCAAAACTTCTCCTTTCATCACTCCAGAGTGATATAGTGAAAGATCTGTAGGACCTCGAATGGAGAACAAGTACTCCAAAAGAGCAGTGATGCAGTGACAGAGGCTGCACAGGGAGTGGTGGGGTCACCACCCCTGGAGATGTTTCACAGTGGGGATGTGGCACTGAGGGACACAGTCAGTGGTCATGGTGGGGTGAGTTGGGGCTGGGGATCTTGGAGGCCTTTTCCAACCTTGAAGATCCTATGATTGTACTTCTACTTTGCCTAGCTAACGTTGAAGGGACATCTTGAGAACCCTCTTGAGAAATATTTCATTAAGAAAGCGATGCTGCAAAGTATAAGAACATAATGCTTCATCAAGCTAGCTTTTAAGCCTCCTGTCCAGAATCCCACCTCTTCCTGTGAGTTTCCCTGCCTGGCAGTGCTGGTGGGACACATGAGCCTCATCGCTGGGCATGAAGAAGGAAACCTCCCTGCAGTTCTGAGGGTGCTTCTGCTCAGAAAAAGGTAAAAGACCCAATTCGGACAGCAGCACAATTGTCTCAAGTGCAAATATAGAGAACATATATTTTTTTGAAAATGACAAACCATTTAAAGAGGTGAAACAGAAACCACTCTGTAGGCTCAATGAACTCCTATCACGGTCAAATTTTAAAACATTTCCTACAATTTTAAACACAGATAAGGGCTCTCCAGGAAAACTCAATCATCATTCAGACTATCATCTCAGCAGTATTTCCCAATTGCTCAGCACCGCTATTCACTGTAACCTCCAACTGAGAGACTTTATGGCTCCTGGCACCATTAGCCTGTGAATTACAGTACTCAAAGACACCTACACAGCCCCGCTCGCAGAACCAAGTTTACTATATAAATAAATAAGATGTTTCTGTAGTATTTGCCGCCTTTGATCAGAGCTTTATGAGCAGAGATGTCATTCACAAGGTGACAGCAACTGTGCCTGCCAAGTTTTTATCTTAACGTGCTGTATCTACATGAGCTAGTACAAAACAAGATGGACATTTTACTGTCTCCAAAGCAAAAGGATTGAGTGGAATAGATTAAATTATTTCTTTATACTACAAAGAAATACGTGTGAGTATGTCAAGAGAAGAATTCAATTATTTACAGAGAAGGCCTCGGAATATAATAACGTTTGATTAAACTTTTGGAAAATCTCAGTGCTAGAGAGGCTGGGGTGAGCATGCCGGAGCTGACAGTGACTGAGCACACACACTCCATGGGCAGATGACAAAGCACTCGTTTTAGATTTAGCCAGAAGGCTCACTGATCAATTTTATTTTCTTAGATGGTCTTTGAGATGACAGTGTATGGGCACATCGTCAGACACAGAAATGACCAAAAGCTGAATGTAATTAAACTTCCTTTCAGCCTCCATGCTGGGCAAGTCTTCATAAATCTCCAAGAGCCATTTTGTAAGGTGCCTTTCTACAGGCTGCAGAAGCAGCTAAAATCCTGAATTCTGCTATAAACTGAAGTACGACACTGCAATAAAACTTCATTTGAGGTAGTAGCCTTGCTCAGCAAGCTCTAGGGAATGGACAAAAGGGAAGCGAGGAGAAGCTGGTGGTCCATTTTCTGCTTAAGTAATTGAGAATAAAAATTAGGTCTGGAGCACAACTAGAGGAGAATGAAGAAGAGAGTTTTCTGTAGCTTTTCTTTCTTTAAAAACAGAAGGTAGCTCAGCAAACTTTGTTCACCATGTGTTTCAAACTCAGACAAATATTTAAATCAAGTAGACATCAAAATGTCAAGTAAATTTAGCCCTTGGGAACACAGGGTCATCAACCAGTTCACCCCTCACCCATCTCAGTATGGAATTATATGTTTCTGGGGCAAATTATTTTGATTAAAGGTGACTGAAAATGTTTGCTCCACCTCATCATTGTTGTGACTGATTTTATAGTAACCTTTAATTAGTGTTAACAAGCAAATAGTTTCACAGGTGCAAAGTAAAAGCCCAGACCCTTTGAAAAGAAAGGGACACATTACGGCTGCACAGATATGGCCAACCAAAAAGGCCAACAGACAGCATCTGTTGCTGTACATCCGCATAAAGGAACTCCACAGCAGCAAGGAGAGGCCACTTCAAAAGGTGCTGTGAAACTGTGTCATTTCCCAACCAACTCTGAACTGGCTGAGGTGGTTTGCAGGAACAATTTTAATTAGACTGCAACTAATCCAGGACACAAACATGCACGCACTTACACACAGTGCCCCAAAGTCACACTGAGACACACAAATTCACAATTTACACTTCAAAGCACACATATGCATTCTGTTGATGAGCCTATCCAAGAATTTAGCTATTGTTATGTATGACAAGAGAAAAAGGGTGGAGAATCAGTTCACTTCCTACAAAGGCCAAATACTTGTGCTGCCCTAAGATAAATGTTAATTCTCTGAGATTGTAAAAAGAGCAAGTTAAGAAAAGGTTATGCTCTGATTAGCATTCCCAAATTTCTCACATATTCAGTAAGAGAAAAACCTTTTTATTCAATTACAAACATTAAAGTCACTACAGAAAAGAGCAGTAGCCCCAGACAACTAAAGCAGGAGGACAGATCACTGACCTACACTTCAGCCTCTCTTGTCCACAGCATGGTTTTGTGATGCAACAGCAGTATGTGCATCCACAGAAATATGTCAGTGTAGAGGGCTGAATATCTGCAGATTGCTCTGCATAGTTTGTGCTTCTGTCCCGACTGACTTGGCTCAGCTTGTCAAACAAAGCATCAACAAAAGCCAAGTGCTTGCTTCCCTAGGAACATCACAGAATCACAGTTTCAGAGGCAGCACGAGGTTCTCCTCCATGGTCAGCTCTGATACTCAACTCACCCCATAGAATCACAGAATCATTTAGTTTGGAAGAGACATAAAGTCACCAAGTCCAACTGAAAACTTAGCACTGCCAAGTCTACCACTAAACAATGAAACCATGTCTGTAAGCACAACATCTACTTGTCTTTTAAACTCCTCCAGGAACAGTAACTCAGCTACTTCCCTGGGCAGCCTGTTCCAATGCTTCATCCTTTCAGAAAAGGATTGTTTTCAAATATCCAACCTAAACCTCCCCTGGCGTGACCTGTCCTCTTGTTCTGTCACTTGCTGCTTTACAGAAGAAACCAATCCCCATCTCACTACAGACAATAACAGGTAGTTGTAGAGAACTGTAAGATCTTCCTTGGATCCCCTCTATTCTAGGCTAAAACTCTGGAGTTCCCTCAGTTGCTCCTCGCAAGACTTGTTTTCCAGACCCTTCACCAGCATCATAGCCCTTCTTTGGACAGGCTTCAGCTCCTCAGTGACTTTCATGTAATGAAGGGCCCAACACTGAGCACAATTCTCAAGGCATGGCCTCCTCAGTGCCAAGAAGAGATAGACATGACCTTCCCTACTCCTGCTGGCCACTCTGTTTCTGACAAAAGCCAGAACGCTGTTGACCTTCCTGGCCACCTGAGCACACTGCTGGCTCATATTCAGTGGTCGACCTCTTACTTCTCATCACTCAAACACCACTTATGTTCTTACCCCTCCGAGTAAAGACTCCAGCAGAAAAGCCACACTGTGCACCACAGAATCATAGAATCTTTTGAGTAGGAAGGGACCCTTAAATGTCAGATGACATTTAAGTCCAAATCCTCTCAACCTACAACTCAGCCAGGCTGCAGTGAGCCTGGTACAGCCTGTCCCTAAATGTCTCCAAGAACGTGGCTTCCTCCACTTCTCTGGGCAACCTGTTCCGTGCTGTGACACCAGTGTCATCCTGCAGGACTACTTTGAACTTTTTTTTGCTATGGCATAAGTGACACTGACTATTAAGTCTGGGTTTATTGGTCATCCTGATGATAAAGTACAGTTCTTCAATGTGCAGACCTATAACTCTGGCTGAAAAAGCTGAGTCCAAGAGCATGCCATTGGATACAGCACATGGCCTCTTGGGGAAATTAGATACCCACATTACAAAACCTACTCCAGTACAGAAAAAGAGAAAGAACAAAAATGACATGTTAAAAATCCCGTCAGTAGATTTATAGGAAATATTCCACGATGACATTTATTCAGTAAGAAAAGCAGCTGCTATTTATTTTCCATGGGCAAACGGAAATACCAGTATTCACCACATGGCAGTCAACAAGAAAACATAATGCCATTTCCCTCTTGAAATTGTTCACTTTATGCAATCCAACGTTTCAGGAAGAAAATTATTTTCATTTTGGCTTCCCACTGCCTCTGCAACATCAGAGAATGTCTCTCCCTGTTGGAAAAACAATGGGAGGCAAAGAGAAAAGCAGCTTTATTCCTGAGACTTTGGGCTAAAAAACACCATCAATTTCAAAATTACAACAGTGGCAAAGTACTTCTTTCAATCTGGTCCTTTCATTTTTGCCTCCTGCTGCTGCTCCTATTGTCAAAGTGGCAGCAGGAGGCAGAAATGAAAAGACTACTGCAGGCAATCACCCCATGGCAAAAAGTTAATAAGAAGTGAAACATCCCAATGCCAAAATGGATTCCAGAGGTAAGGGACTGGAGTCTGTGCCTCTCAAGTGTGTGGTGCCATGGAGGATCAGCATACCAGGACAGTTCTTGTTTCTGGAACCATGCTGCTCAGGCACCGACCATCAAGATTTGGGGGTGCTGCTCAGGAAATTAAGAATTAAAGAACTAACAGAAAAGTGATAAAAATACAATAACAAACACCAGTAATGAACACCAATAACAACAAAACCCACTTCAAGTAACAGGAAAGTAATCCAACTTGCAAAAGCTAGGATCATTTTTCAAGACGTTGGGTGTAAAGGCACAAAGTGCCAACCTCACCCATGATGGCTGAATCAAAAAAATTTTGGTAGTGTGCACATGGGAACAGGCAAAAGGCCAAATCCAACTGCTTTGTGCTACCAGAATTTCTACAAAGTTAAATATTTTAACAGATTTGCTGCTCTTGAAGATCAGTACCTACAGTATATAAGACAGAAGGGCAGGAAACAACCATCAGTCCTGAGCAGTTCCTGAATCTCTCTGCTTTGGCGCTGCCTCCTTTCAGCTCACAAGGCTTTATCTGTTCACAGGAGACCTAAAGGATGGGCACATCTTATACTTGTTGAGAGATGCATGGGTGTCAAAGGGACAGTTTAATCTATTTACAGATCAAACTATTATGTATCTATTACCTATTTATAGATCATCGATTCCGATTTACAGGAAGTTTTATGTTGTTGGAATAAATCAAGCTGGAGAGCAGGACTTCCACCTTAGTTTGTCTCCACTAAAGGCTTGAAAGAGAACATATTTGCCAAAGTTATACACGTATTTTTACTACCTTTGTGTTAAAATAAGAGTTCATTACAGGAAAGCAAAGTCATATTCCTCTGAAGGCTGTGGGAAAAGAAGCGTGAACAAGTTGATTTTGTCTACATAAGCTCTTTCAAGATGGAGAAAAAACTGGGAAGAGAGAAGAGGAGCTAATGATGTTGATTATGATATTATTCTTCATTGCATGAATTATACAAAAGAGGATAAGGTTTTCTTCACGGAAATGGGGCCAGGATAGTTACTTTTCTACTATTAAAAAGAAAAAGCAATAAATGCACTACCATTTATTGTGTTAGAACTGAACAACAAAAATTTATGAAGCCTGAAAACTATATTCTATGCAAAGTGAACCTAAATGGCTTCATCACCTGCACTGGTATTTTAAAATAAAGGAAGATGATGGAAAAAAATAAAAAAACATATAAACTCCAAAGGAGGAGTTTTATATTAACTTAACCTGCGCAAAATTCTTGTCCTATTAACTTTAAGGACACGCAGATAAAATCAGTCTGCTGAAATCAACACAGCCATTAAGAACAGCCTCAGGGAGAGAAATAGAATCTATTTATATCATTAAAATATTGCCAGACTTCTAAAACATTATTATTCCTTGTGCAGCTCTGATTATCTTCAGAAGAGTGTATTCTGTCTACTTGTTGTGGGAATCCAGTTGCTTGATCACTGGTACCATGAAGCTGTTAAGACTATTTCTAACATGGAAGCATCTTGCAAGGTCAAGCTGAAGGCACAGACTGTGCAATGCATGAGTCCTCTTTTGGACTGCAACCCAATGCCTTCTCAAGAACTTGCCTATCACTTACTCATTTACAAAAAAAAAATACCTGACCATGTCTAATCTCCATGAAAAAAAAAGAAGTCAAATAATTTAATGTCTGTATAAAGCTTAGTGAATTATAAGATAAGGCATTGCTATGCCAGGTTAGTATGCTATTAGCTGGGGGATTCTCAAGCATCTGTCATGCAAAGTAGGTCAATTTCTAGCCATATAATTCTGATTATGTCAAAATATTTATTCATGAGTTTTCTAATTCAACATACTTCAAATAAGTCATACTTATGTTTAAAAAAAAAAAGTTACATCTAAATTATGGTTGCTAACAACTGCGTTATCACAGCTTCAAACATTCTGGTAATCCAGAGACACGGATGACGTTTGTCCCTTGTAACATACTAGGCATTAACAGAATTGTTTCTATTTCCTCTTTTTTTGTCTGCTTTCTCAAGGAAACTCCTGTTCCAGTGAGAGATTTTGAATGACACCAACCTGGGATGAAAAGCTGCATGTGAGATTCCTGCAGTAACAAGGAGATGGAAAATTCCATCACCCAGCCAACTCCAAGTGTGATCACTTGGTCATACAAAGACAGGAACAAACAGCAGATCTGGGGCTTTCAGATCTATTGCAGGAAAAGGTCTCCAGGATCGCATTTGTCCTCATTCCACTGCATCCTCCTGAAACGTTCAGACTGCCTGTGAGTTTTCCTTTGCTTCTATCAGTACCTGTTTTATCACAAGCCACATAGCAGATTCCACTTTTTACAACCATCATAATAACATGCCCTCTGATTTAGGCTTGACAAAAAGTCAAATCTTTAACTTTCCTCCCTAGTCACTTGTTGCCTCAGCCTCTTTTTCATCTCATTGTACAATGCTAGGAAATACAGTTGAAAAATGCATAGTGCTATCATTTCTAAAGAAAAAAAAATAGGCTAATTCTTCAATTTACCATGTTTTTTTGTTTGTTTGTTTGTTTGATGCCATTTAAGCCATGTATGGCTAAGCCAAAATAAAGAGAAACTCCTTAGAGCAAAGCCCACAAGAAGTGAAAAAAAAAGCATAAAGGCTACATGCAGGTTCTCATAAGAAGTCACAGAATCACAGAATTGAAGTGGTTGGAAAGGGCCTCTAGCCATCACTGAACCTGCTAGAACAGGTTCCCACCATAGGTTGCACAGGTAGGTATCCAGACAGGTATCCTCTGAAGAAGGAGACTCCTCCACCTCCCTGGGCAGTGTGTTCCACTGCTCTGTCACCATCACTGTGAAGTTCTCGTGCGTATTTCTTCCTATGTTCCAGTTTAGCATATAAAAAGCACATATACTTCTATCATCTACAGGAGTTCAGCTTCCTGACTAAATAGGAAGGAATGGCTTTAACTTTCTGCAGTTAAAAACTTGTCCCTGACCAACTGAGAAAGATGCATGAGCCCTTTTGATTGCCTGTCGCCTTTGAATACTAACAAATCTTCAGGCTGCTTTTAAACAAACATGATACAAAGGTTGCGTCTGAAACAATTACTAGATGATGGAATTCTGTAATTCACCAAACATACAGCTGCTTTTACAACCTTTTAAATGTACTGTTTTGGCCACTGTGAACCATCATTAAGAAGCTGTACGCTGCCCTTGAAAGTTTACTTCTCAGACACCTTTAGGAGCGGAACAAAGACCACAGCACATTACATCTCCTATTTGCTTGAGGTGCCACATACACACACAGCTATGTTTTGTCAAAGACCTTTCTAATCACAGATAAAAAGAGGGCATTCATTCTTATTAAATGCTTTCAATTACCAATGTCCTAATATTAATTTTCTAAATGTCCTTCTACAGAGGTAATCAAACCACGATCTGTGTTCCCTTTGTGAGGCTGTTTCTCATGCAACGTTTTAAATCCTATATTTTGTTTCATCTTAATAGCTTTCCCTTAGGCCTTTTTGGTGGAGTCTGCAGGCATTCAATATAATCTGATTGTTGACTTTGTCCGTAGCAATTACCTAACTGCCTATTGGACTGGTTCGAAAGAATCACAACATTCACTAATAAGACTAATCTCAGAACTACCGTTTAAGAAAAATTCTTTTAAAATTTAAATGTCAATACTTTCTTCAGTCACTCTCCTACGTGATACCACAAAAATAAAATCTATTTGACATGAAAAACATCAAAACTGAGCTAGAAATGGCAGATCAAAATAGGAATCTGGATGTCAAAAAAATATTTCCACCATACAGATTTTATGGTTAAAAATGACTGATATATAAAAAATCCTTCATATTTTAGGAAATCTAAGATTAGCATAGCACAAGGAATTACAGCAGATGGAGTGAAATAAGAAAAGTTTGATCCTTAGGATTATTTTTTTTGAGTTTGACTTTGTTTCAAGTGATCACATTTTACCTTTGGATAAATCTCAAAAATTAGACAATGGCCACCTGAATGGAATATCCCAGGAAAATCCCACTGCTTCACCCTTCAACCAAGGTACAACTGTGCTGACGTGGGAAATGTGAACCTACTTGGAATTCAAAGGCAAATTGTAGAGCATGGGTATCCAACCTTTTGGCTTACCTGGTCCACACTGAATGAGTAGGAATCGTCTTGGACCATATATAAAGTACACAACATAGTTAAAGTATATAGCTAACAAAACTTTCTCTTCATTTCTTTTTTTTTTTTTTTTAATTAAAACATTAACAAAGAGAGCAACAAAACCATAAAACTAGTGGGTTGGACACATATGCTCTAGAGTACCAGAAGATCAGCACTGTAGCATGTTTCAAGGATCACAGAATTGTAGGTGCTGGAAGGGATCTCTAGAGATCATTGAATACAACCTCCCTGGCAAGGCAAGCTCCCTAGACCAGGTTGCACAGGTAGGCATCCAGGCAGGTCTTGAACATCTCCAGAGGAGACTCCACAACCTCTCTGGGCAGCCTGTTCCAGTGCTCCATCACCATCACATGTGGATTCTACATGTGAGCCAGTAAAACACATTTCTTTCCAAGGAATCCAAGAATTGATGGCTACCAAGATCTACCCAGGCTGGTAACCAGACTAAAATACCACGGATTTGTTCTCTTCATTTTTAAAACACAGTGTGTAAATGCTCAAGTGGAGAAAAGGTCGACTTGTCAGTTTTACTTTGGCCAGCAAGATTTACTTATTGGCTGGCAAAGCGGTGCCTTAGTCAAGTCTGAGCTGATTGAACATACTGGGGAATAACGGCACCGCAAAGCTCCAAAGAATTAATAACAGTAGACAAAACAAGACTCATTTAATCAGCTATGTATTTCTCTGATTATAATAAACAAAGAAACAGGATTATATGACAATTTCTAGAGCTTAGTAAACTTCAGCAGTGCCTTACAATGAAGCCTTGGCAAGAAATAAGTGAAATACAAAGATTCATCATGTTGAGGCTGTGTAAACAGTTTCCATTTATAGAAATGTATCCTAGCAACTCATAGAAATGGTTTTAAAAGGCAGTTGGACAAAAACAATTTGGAAGAAAAACAGATGTAATTACTGAACCAGAGAGCTCGGTGGTCCTGAACCGGTCGTGCAGTCGCTTCTCAACTGTGATTCAAGATGCTGAGAAAAGAAACACCAGGACAGACACATGCTTTAAAACTAACACCGGCAGGAACAACTACAAAACAGTGCACCAGAATCAGCAGAATTCTGAATTCTGCCTTCCTTCCTTCCTTACACTGAAAGTAGAAATGATTGCTAGACACATACCTCTTGGTTTCTATCTGCTTGTTGTTGGACAGAGATACGAAATGCAAAGTTGAATTTTATTCATCAGGAGTTCACTCAATTCCATTGTGAATCAACTCTTTTTTTTTTTTAATCTCATTTTTCAGAAGAAAACAGAGAAGAGACTTGCGTAATGGTGTGCAGACCTTGATTAAATGTCTAATCCATAATTCAGTAGAAAGATTCTGCTGACATCACCAGCAATGAAAAAGGTTCATAAAATCTATAATAAATACAAAAGGAGCCCAAACTACATTTCAGGATTAGTATTCAGACGACAATTGCATATGCATTATTATCAATGGGGATAAACCATGTTCATACATAACAAGTCACCTTATAAAAAACTTGGGAAGCTGAAACACAACAGAGTGCTCTCTGTTTCTGAGCAGTGAACACTCTCCATTTTACTGTGGATGACTACTGTCAGTGATTGTTTACATATGGACTACAATACATGGCACATACAGAATAATTACCTATTGGGCTGTAAATTCAGGTACTGTTTGGTAATTAGCTTGGTCATCAATCTTTGCAATTGCACTCAGAAGTGGTACTAAGTTGCAGTAGGTGGGGAACAGGCAGATTCACAGTTTGGTGTTGAAGAACTAAGCAAAGGATTCTCAGGGGAGGAGTGGTTGGATAGGGTTGCTTTTTAAGCCAACATTTACCATAAATTCCCCTGTGAGGATTAGATATCAGGAAGAAAGTTCATCATACTGAGCATCTATTGGGGAAGAAAATTCTTTTTTAACTAGCAAAGAGACATACAACTCCCTCAAAATTTACATTTAACAGTTGGCTAGAGGATATTTTATCCACAAGAAATGTTACTTAATTTTCAGTCTCGCATTGCATCCTGTATATTCAAAGAAACATTTGAGTAATTCTTTGATTTTTCACTTCTCCAAAAGGTATAATTTTAATAATTCTACCATGAAGCAAGTCAACAGATGCATTACCAAACCAGTAATACATACTGCACATTTGACTTTGTTTCTTTTGATGAAACTGTCATCCTCTATGGCACATCCTCCAAGTCGTATAACAGGGACCAAATCCAGATATCTCTGCTTGACTCATACAGAAGGTGTCATGGTCTGAAATTTGAGATCTTGAGCTTCACTGCATTCACATTTCTATGAATTTAAAGCATCCATTTCTCTTCAGAGCATGTTGCACACCCCTATTAAAAATCAGTCTGCAGAAGTGGCAGAGCACTCATATCAAGCAGAACCTCCATCCCTACTTCCAAGATCCCCAAGCACCAGCCAAAACCTAAGTTAAGCTTTGGAGATCCACTTACTGAGGATACTATGGCAATCAGGATCCTCTGCAAAACATGCCAAATAAAATCTCTTAAATTTAGTGGGATGAGCCTGGATTTTGGAGTATCATATTCTTTCCAAGAAGTTAATTCCAATAAGGTCCATCCTGACACGGATGGCAGTGACACAATCCCTGAAACATCCTAATCCAGAAAGAACAGCTTTGCAAATTAGTGGCCTCTGGTATATATGTATAATTCAATGACCTTGCCCAACTGCTTTCTGAACTTTAGGCATCTGACCCAAAGCTACTGTCCAAATCACACTGTGACAAGGAGTCTCCTGGTTTAGCCACACATACATATATATATTTATGTTTATATTATACATTTATATATTCTCATATATAAAGAGCAACCTCATTCTGCTCTCTCCAAACCCAGCCCTCACTGATTCTTATATACCCCACACGCCTACTTATTTTTGTAGAAATAAACTTTAAAGTGTCTTCCCCTTCCTGGCTTCTGGTACTGGCTCTGAGTGACTGACATCAGCCCTCAGATAAAGAAAACAAAAACCATTTTATTACCACTACCTCTACACTCTTTCCTAATTCATTTATTAATTCTGAACTTTAACACCTACAGTCTCAAGCCACTTCTCAAGTAAAGGGCAAAAGATAATCATATGAAAACTAAACCAAAATTCAAGTGGGAAGTAGCCCACCTAACACTACATTTGATTTATTTTAGAAAACCTTTAGATCTTTTGTTCTAAATAGAGTCACTGACCTAGAAACACATACTCATCTCTGGAAATAAATCAAGATTCCTCCTACATTAATCTAATTGCAGTGGAAGCTAAGTAGTCCCCTAAGTAATTTAAGTTCCCTTATTTGAAAAATATAAAAAAATTTAAAAAATTACAAAAAAAAAAATTAGACCTTCCCTATCCCTAGGAGTCTGTTCTGTAGAACAACCCAGTTATGATTAATTTATCTGCTTACAGTAACAAAGACATTTTCCCTTAAAAAAGAGCTAGGTGTGGGCACAGTCAGGGTGTTATTGGGCATTCTGTGAATGAGTAAATAAAAAACTTCTAAGTATATGAAATGGCCAAGGTTTAATTTATTTCTTTTTTTAATTATACTACCAGTGACATACAATTCCCCACAAAAACTACTGATTTCTGAAACATAATACATAAGAAGTTCAGTACTTTTTTCTTAAAAGCAGCTGTAAAGAGAACAAAAAAAAACCTTAAAGAACTAATGATCCTGATGGTTTGCTTACTTTCTACTCCTGTAACCACGGGATTACTTTATAAAAGGGCAAATCATCATAATCATCTCATCTTTTTGGTGGTGACAAAATGTAAAAGGGTGGAACTCTTGCACTGAATCACTTTTCCTTAGGCAAAAAGTTCTCTGTCTAGTGTAGTTACGTGGGGAATAAGACGATCTGATAAATCCTCTTGGAAAGGGTGGAGGAATGTGAGATGATAGCAAGGTTGTGATGGGCTGATGAGAGCAGGGACACCTTTCTGATAGTAATTTAAATCACCCTGATGGCAAGAAATATTTACCTGTTCATTGTTCCACAGATTTTAATAAAAGTCTATATTCCAACAGATGGCCAACCTAACCCACCTCGCTTGCTTACAACAAACAGGATAAACTCAGACTTCCCCTAATCATGCCGTACCCCAAGAACCAAAGGAAGATGTGATGGTATGATACAGATATGCAGTACAAGTGCTGAAACAACACCAAGAATACTCCTGAAAGCCAGAACAGAGACAGAAACAGTACTCTTTGAAAAATACAGTCCTGATTTTATGCTTCCAATATACGCCAAACCAGCACATCAGTCTTGCTTGGGATAGAGCAAGGATATTGAACTAGCCTAGCAGCACTGTTCCATTTCCATTAATTGAAGCCATATGCACCACTGTAAATGGGACTTGCCCCACCACAATGGGTCTGAGTAACATATGAGCTCAGCTCAGGACTTGCCTTCTCTGGCTGTACAGCCAGGACCAACACAGATCTTCCAGCACTCAGCTCTTTCCTTTGGTCATGAAGAGCATTTGGATGAATGCTTTTGCAGCACTGAAAACTACTTCTGATGAAGTGTTCCCACAGTAATCAGCTCTAAAGGAAGTGTAATTTATATTAGCTACTTTTTTTCTTGATATGCTGCAGCTGAGGAGACAACAAGTAAATAGCAATTATCCGTATTTTTCCCAAAATATCATGTCTTGAAGTTACAATTATTTGTTCGCATAGAACATTAGAGCTCACCATTAGTGTAAATATTTCTTTCTGCCATTTCTTTCAGGCTGTGAAAGAAAAGCCTATGTAGTGAAAATCTAAGGATGCAATAGATTGAATATGAATAGCTTATCACTTTTGCAAACTATCTTAATTATTGTAGGTCTTATTAATGCAGACAATTAACGCTTGATTAAGCAAAAGCTATTTTTTCTGCTCTAGTCACGCAGTTACATTTATTTACATCAAAAGCCTGCATATACATGAAAATAAACCAAAATAGTGAAAGAAATACCTATCTCCAAAGTGAACAGTCAGAATATAAAGTTAACGTGTTACTTAATTAGAATACACCCTAGCACTTGACTGAACTTTCCATATTCTTTAGATGAGCTGAAGTAAGCCAGCTCCTGTTAAGATCTTTTAGGTATGTCTAAAAATAAGAGCACTGACAATTACACTTCCTCTGCACGCAATGCAAATCAGCATATAACAAAATCACCTTCACTAACAAACAAAGGATGAGGTGATTTGCCTACTTCAGTATTAATTTGATTGTGACTACTGATGAATTGAGGCGCTAATTAACTCGTAAAGCTGTCAGTATTTGGCTCTGATTGGCCAACTTACAGAAATCTGTATGGTCTGAGCATGCCTGAAGAACGAAAGAGAAAGCTAAAAATACTCAAGTTCTCACTGTTTTGAGACACTGATAAAGAAACAGAAGTCCAGCTGATAGAAACTGCTCTGCAAAATAATGAAGTGAATTAAACTAAACTACAGCCTAACGAAAATCGGTTAGGAAAACAGCACTAATGATGCTAAGAATGGGATATAAAATCTTTCTGACTAAAGCATACATTCAATAAGCACACTGCACGCATAAAACAATGCAGTGTGTGCAATAAACATAAAGCATAGTAAAAAAGGAAAACACTTTATATCACACAGTATACAAGAAGTTAGGCTGATTATGTACGTAAAATATTGGCATACTCTTTACAAGTGCTCAAGGAAAAGAAGCTAACAATGGCAGCACTCTTGATGATCTCAGTGGTCTTTTCCAACCTTAATGATTCTATGAAAGGTACAGGGGTGTATTGCCAGATGCTGAAAACAGTGTGATGAACATAGGGAGGTGGTGAGCTCACCATTCCCAGAGGTGTTCACGAACTGCGGAGATGTGGCTCTGAGGGAGATGGTTAATGGGCATGGTGGGGGTGGGTTGATGCTATGACTCGGGTGATCTCTGAGGTCTTTTTCAATTCTTAATGATTCTTTTTTCAGGATTTCTGGCTCCACAACACAGGGTATGGAGTGCTTGATCCTAACACCAAAAAAATACTCATTGGCAATGATAGCACAGCTAAAGGAAGGAATCCACCTGTTACTAGATCATCTCTGCAGCATTCTGTGTTAATTACAGATCATCTACATCAAATGCAAAGTTTGGACATCACATGGTTAATGCTGAACAGAAAAGAAATATATAGGGAAAACAATCAGCAGGGGAAAAAACCCACAGAACCATTAAACACGGATCCTTAAGTATCTTATTACATAAATAGTTAATTAAGAATAATTTATAGAAATAATTATCGTTACCATATTAACACTAATTGCTCTACACAGGAAGGCAGTACTGCGTAAAGCAAGACTGCCTGCCTGTTATCTTAGCACATCAGAATATCCAGGGACTTTCTTTAGTCTTCTTAATCTCTTACTAGTCTTAAGACTCAAGACAGAAGGACTCAAACTCAAATAATGGGGTTAATATACTAAAGGGCTCCTTGCTACTTTTATTGAAACAAGTCATTTTATTCAAAATACCCATCCCTTTTTCCCATCTATCATAAATAAATATCACTTACAACCCTGCGAAGGAAAACGTCATCGCTAATACTACAGGGTTATCTAGTAGAAGAATTATGTCCTCCTAAGTAGGCATGAAGAGATACAATTACAACTGGATGTCCTTCAAGTCTTGACATTTTAGATCCAGTGAAAAACTCTTCAAAGAGAGAAGAAACAGTTGAGTCTTTTATTCCCTCCTTTTTGTATCAAGAACCAAACACAGGAGGGGTGGAAGAGGCTTCCTGCTTAAAGTTTTGATGCTAACACTATTTTTGCAGCAGACAGTAACCAACACATCTGTGCAGTGCCTGCCCAGGCTCAGGGCTGCCGTGCATGACTGGGTTTAATTTAAGCCCTCTCCAAATTGCCTCCTACTTTGCCCATCACACTGCAGCCTGCTTGGGGCATGGCCAGCAGCTCTGATCCCTGACTGCCAGTCCTGACTGTTGCTCAGCATTGGTGAAAATGCACATCTATTGGTGGTGACTATGAAAAAATTAGTGTTTTGTAGCTGAGAATTTGCTATATCCAATAGTTACGGTGCTTTTTTATATCTGTATTGGATTCCAGGGATTTAAATAGGAGGCATTACTTGCAGAGCAACCTACAGCCTTGCACACCACAGCAGGCACTGCTGCTTTACTTCTGGCACATCTATGTTTACAAATAGGATCTGCAGGCCAGCTTATTAATAGCGAATCAGTGCAGATATACTGACAAAAAAGGTTAACTAATGAAGGTCAAACTGTGTCTTTGGGCTCCGGATTCCGTGTCATTTTTGAGGCTCCTCTCCTGCACCACACGGAGCACGCAGCTGCTCACTGTGCTGAAATCAGCGTTCAGCGTTTCAGAGCTGCACCCAACAATGCTGGCTGATGAAAATGACGGCGGAGGAGAAGAGAATGGTAATGAGACACTGTAAAAAAAAGCCTCATGTGCTGACTTGAAGGTGCAGGAAGCACAGAGGTGTTCTACACAGAAGTGCAATGACTTCTGAAGCAGCTGAGGAGCTCTTGTCCAATGCCAGCGTCCTTCAATTTACAAAAACCTTTAACTCTCATCCACTGGCTGTAGTCTTGCTGCCTGTACTCAACTTTGTTCCTGCACAGTATGCTAGCCCACAGCACAGAGTGAATAGAGATGTCCTTTCCTCCCACTAACCTAACCCAAGGTCTCATGTCTTTCTCCACCTACCATCTTTTTGGCTATTCTTCTATAGCACAATGGCATCACAGAATTTTTCCTATTTTCCTATTTATTCATTCATCCTGACACACTGCAATTTTGTCAACAAGCAATCACAACTTCTCTGTACAGTCACTGGGAAAATATAAGAAGAAAGCAGCTGTTTTAAAAGGGCAGAGATTACAAACAACTTCCTTCCAGTTGGAACTACCTACTAACCTCTCAATAGTCCAGCTCCTCACTGTGATTTCTCAAGAACCTTCAATTCCCACAATACTAAAAATTTATATGAAATTCATTTTCTTCTATTGTTTAGCTTATTTTAAGGCAATGATTTGATAAGTGGAAGCTGCAAACATTGTCACCCAAGACTGCATCAAAGTTTATAGCGTTCATCTTCAGTCCTTCTGATGGTTCCAGCAATCTTCTGGAGTCATCAAATCTACAGATATTCTAGTATTCCTTGGCATTAGTTTATTGTATTTTATTCAGGTGAAAAGTGTATCCAAGGTGAGTACTATCTGACTGAACAACATAAAGATCAGTTGAGCCAAAGAAGGGTGCTTTTTCCACTTTATTTTCTTAACAGCAAATATTCACCATGATTTTCTCAACCAGTGCACTAGCTCAAATGGAAAAGTAAATAGATAGTTATATGTAAAAGTAAATATAGAGTTATATATTTTGACCTACGTATGGGAAAGTTCCCTAGGGTACCTTTAAGTAATGTCATTGTGGTTTGTCTTCTAACCTAAGACCTTCATTATGCTCCTGGAGAGGAGAAATATATGGCTATGGCTGTTCATCATCAGGGACCATCAATTCCACATTTCTGCTGTGAAACTGCAGCTTATGAGGCAAAACATTTTATTGTGTTGTTTGTTTGTTTTTTTAATGCTTTTTTTCTACATCTGTCATTCATCCTTCACTCATTCTTAGTTTTGCAAGCCGGATTCCTTCTGCACTTCTGTCTCTTAAATAATTTTAACCACAAACTAATTGCAATTCAATTTAACACAGTATGAAAGATTCCCATAAGTTCTATGAAGAAGGAAGCCAGACAGAAAGATTCAAATGAATGTATGTTCTCACTGAAGGAAAAGTTGCAAGACCATCTCAATCTCATTATTAGATGTTAAATAAAGCCACATAGCAGAAAGCCGGACTCAGCTAACGCAGAACTACTTTTATCTTCATTTGCTGTCACTCCTGGTCAGTTGGTAATCTTGATAATACACAACCACCACCAAAATAAGTCATTTTCAAGATCTGCTTTGGTACTGAAAGCCCCAAGGACATGTTTTATAGAGCACTGGAAAGCAAAAGGAAATCCTAAAAACTCTCTACAGAGGCATATCCTCCTGTTCTCATGCATGAAAGCAGAAGCACGGGAAAATGAAAGCGTGCTGAATTTCACAACAATGAAACTAAGTGACAGTGAGGTCAAACACAGCTTTACTCAAGCTCGAGAAGAGAAAGTCAACAAAAACCTTGGCTCACTCACAGGCAACAACAGGGGTTTTCCATAGGCACGGAGTGCAGCTCTCCAGCACTGAAACACTAAAACACACCAACAACCTGAGAGCTGTCCTCCACTGAGGACAAAATGTAGTTCTATTGCTATTATTTGATACAGAAGAGAGCATTTTCCTTCTGTAGAACTTGCTAACTCACCATCAGAAGAAACCTCCTAAATGTGTTCCCATCTGGGAGACTCGTGCATAGCAAGGAAGCACATCTTCCTGTCATTGCCTCTGATGCTATATAGTAGCAAAGCAGCACAAAAGCCTCACTCCTAACACACAGCCCCTAATTTTACGCCCTCTGGATTACTAAGATTTGCATCTGTCATAAATATCAGAAACACGAATCTTCGAAATCAAATATTAAAATGAAGAACGACGCAGCACTGCACTGCTGCGTACAGTAAATTGCTGTCATTTCTTGAGGTGGCAGCATTTCTGTGGGGGCTGATTGCTTTATTATTTTTGCATTCATTGCCGATCACTGATGCCTTCAGATTCACTTTTGGTTTTTCAAAGTAGTTCTAAAATTAAAACTCTAAAAAGCACTGCTCACAATAGGCAGAATACCCCCATGATTTCCAGGCAGTGTGCTGTGACTCCTGCATTTATTTTTGAAGTTAGTGAAGTACTTTGAGATTTAGGATAAAATGACAGAGCTCCATCAGCGCAGACAGTATTTATAGATTTGTATATAGCACCTCTACTAGTTCTGTGCTCAAACATGCCATAAATACACCCAGCAATGGAAAGCTCTAAGTGTACATTAGCATTAGTAGCTCCCATACCTCCTTGAGGATCACAGAATCACACAGAATTACAGAATAGCAGGAATACCGGGCACTATGTCATCATCCAAGACAGAAACTTCTCTTGCTCTCTGCTTGCATCAAAGCTTTCTTTAAAAATGTGCCTCTTCAACCCCTTCAACATTCTCCATTATTTCACACTTTGCTGCAACAGTGAGAACAAAACAAGAGAACAATTCTGCAGGCACCATCTTACCCACATGGAATGGAAAAATACCAATGTCACAAGCCACAGATTCCAAATTGTGACCTTAACAGAGATCAAACTCCTCAGAGCTCAGAAGAAGAGGCAGCTGGCATTCCCCATATATGCAATCACTTAGATTTGATACACTTGACCTTTTTTCCAATCTTCATTTTTTTCCACTGGTGCTATCTCATTGCTCTCAATTTTGTTTCTATGCACCCAGCTCCCAATCCCAACCAGAACTTTCTTGTTTTTCTATGCTGAACCCAAATCCTACAGACATGCATGCATTAGAACATCATGACCACACTAATGCCGGGCAAAACACAAAGCAGAGAACTCGCTTAAGCCTCCACACCTTCGTTTCCTGGGCAATGTGCAAAAGAAAGGGAAGACTTCAAAGGGAAGGGTACATAAAACTGCACTAAAAATTGTTACAAATCATGGCTGTGTTAAGCCATGTCAGAATTACTTTCAGCATGAGCTCAACTAAGAGGGACAATTAACAAGATCTTTTCAGCAGGTTATTTTCAATTCCACAGTAATAAGAGGATGCTTATTGTAGATAACAGGTTAATTCTGGAAACCATCATGGAAAGTATATTGTGGAAGAATTTGCAGATTGTCCATTTTTCCAAAGCAAATTTCAGACCGGATGAAATCACTAGTAGGACCGGGGAGGTCTCATGGCATCAGAATATATGTGAACAGCTTGAAAGTCAGCTTTGCAGAAGGCCTCAAGGACTCAGTTAGGGATATGGCCACTGTACTTGGCCAGCAACATCTCCTAGGTAGTCTTGTAAAGGAATTTCAGCAAGATAGCGAAGAAAACCCTAGCAACAGGAGGTCCAAGGACACAGCAAATGAAAATAAATGCTGCAGTTTACTGTAGCTGCTGCTGTTTCAGGTAAATGATCTATTTCCTCACTTGAGATGAATATATTGATGTGATTGGTGTCAGGCCAGCGCTAAACTCAATAATTATATGATGTTTTGTTTCATGATTACAAAATGCCCCCTTCCAGCAATCCATAGGAGTTAAACTTGGGCTCCTTTCCTGAACTGCTCAGACCATTGCTTCCCATCCTTGTGAGGCTGCTGACACACGGGCATTTTCTATTCACAGCAGTGTCCCTGCTGTCTACCTATAGTCTCTAGAAAAACACTGCAGAAACACTATTTAGACAGAAATGGAAAGAAGATTATAATGATGCCAAAGAGCAGTAATTAAAGTGAAACAAATCAAATCACGAAGGCACTGGAAGACGATTTACTTGAAATGCTGTATTTCAGGTCATCTAATCTCAGGGAGAGAAAACAACAGCAACACAAACTGCAGATTTTGATTTAGAGTTATGGTTAATTAAGAAGGTGATAATAGCTGCACCAGAGACATCTTCTCCCTATGTGTGCACAAACACTGCAGTTCCCATACTTTCCAAGCCACAGTTGGGAAGCTCCTTTTGGCGTGGGGGAAGGAAGAACAGATCCTTTTCAAAAGCATTCCACTAAATCCAATTCAAAAGGAAAAATTCTGATGTGGATCCAGACCACCATGAGTTCAGTAAAACTAAGGTATTAAACACACTGCATTCTTAATGCTCATGAGCATCTATATGTTTTTTGGCTTCTTACAGCCAACAAGCAGTACAAGCTGCTGCATCCCATTTGGGCACATTCAGACTACAAGGAGTGCTTGGCATACAGGAGGATGTACGCATCAAGTGACAATTAAATGTAGACATATATTTTCAAAGCAATCACTCAGCTCACGAAAAGTGCAGCATTAGAGAGGCTCAACACACTCCAATAATATTTGTAAATACTTTCAGGAAATACCTGAAATTATGGGCCAGCTACATCTATTTTCAGCTCAGCATGACAGTTTTCCTCAAGGGAAGACAAGTCAAGTACAAGTCTGTCAGAAGTTTCTTAAAATTCAAGCATCACACAGCCTATACCTGCCACAAAACTCCAAAAAAATGGAAGAAACATAAAAAGGAGACCTCAGAAAACAAGTCTGCAGTCATTTCTCTGTTCCTTAGGAAGAAAAAAAAAAAAAAAAAACTGAGGATTTTCTGCCACAGTCATTATTTTTTTTCTTCCTAACAGGAATTGTTCATACTCAAACTTCCTTTCTATTTGCCTTGCACACAATTCTCAATTTCATATGAGCTAAGTCCAAAGCGTGTTTTTAAGGCTCTGACACTTTCAAATCTGTGCAGCCTTCTGTTGTTTGCTGCAGAGACATCCACTTCACCCACCTTCTCTTCTCAGCTCCACCAGTGAACACTGCAGCACCTCCAACAGGACCCAGGCGGCACAGATTCATCAGCACATCTCCCAACAAATACACTACTTCAACAGTCAATTTAAAACTGATTGCAGAATGCCATTTTTATTCACCATAGAGCAATCTAGCCTACAGCAGAGATCTTTATCTCGAGCCTCACCCCAGGTGAAGACTAAAGACTCCTGCTGCTCGCAGGCAGGTTCTTACATATTTAGAACACATCCATTTCACTATCTCGCTAAACGTTTCCAATTTGCAGGTTAGATTTTCCACTTAACTGGCAAAACAAATGGGAGCTGTCAAGAATACTGTCTGAGCAATACGTCAGCATATCCCTACCCAAACTGACCTGAGCTGTGAGCATCCAGACCTGGCCCTTCTCCTGCCAGCATCTGGGGTGGGGCATTTCAGTGTTCGGAAAGCTGTCATCTGTGGAGCAGTTTGGACAGCAGAACCCAATTCACACAGATTTTTATAGAACTGATGTCATATTGCAAGACCCACGTTGGCTCTCAGTCTCCTGTTTCATACCCATCCTCCTGTTCAACACAGAGCTACTACAGAACAAAACTTATGGTCTATTTTGCAGCACATCCCCTGTATTTTAAGCAAACACTTTTAAACTCACTGCAGTTCCTACATGCTTTCTACCTCATGCCTTTTATTTTTCCTGACATCTACAATTGCTTTAAATAAGGACAGCTTTTGCTCTTCTATTCTGTTTTTGCTTATAACCAACTGCATCGTTTTCAGCTTTCACTCTCATATTAAGCACACAGTGTTGGCATGGTACAATTCATACCACTTCCATCTTGACACTGTGTTTTGATCAAACTGAAATATTTCACTCTTGTTCAGCATTTCTAGATGCACGTTACAGGAAAAAAAGAAAGAACAAAACAATGAAACCCTCTTCATTTCACTCAAGTCAAAGTGAAGTATTTTTATGCATTTTGAGCTTTATTAAAACCTATTCTTCCTTTTTAAAACAAAACTTAATTGAAACCAGCGAGAGGAACATTTCATTCATCATGAAGTGACATTTTGTAATTAGAACACGGTTCAGAACAAAACGTTCAGCTGCAAAGGTGTGAATTTCCCTTTCTTTGCTGCTGTTGCCACTTTCTACTACCTTGAGTGAAGCTAAAACATGCCAGCAGGCTGCTGTCTCTTTAGACTGGAAATTAGCAGCAAAGGGAAGCGAGGCTGTCTCAAAACAGCTCCCACTTGGTGCTCCTTTTAAGAAAACGAAGCATGGTAGAAATGCAGCCCTGTGAACGTGTCTTGAGCTCCATGGGGCCAGCTCAGGCAGGCTCAATAGCCAGCTTTTGGTTCAGAAGGCTTCTTGCTCTGAAGATGCTCCTGTGTTAGCAGGGCTGTCCACACACAGCAAAGACTGGACAGTCATTACCCACGCAGTCTTTGACTTAAGGAACAAATGAAGTGAACAAGATTTGGTTTCATAATCTGGCAGCGAAGCAGGAGTGATGAAAACATCCTTAACAGCCCTCACCGAGTGAGGGCGATCCTAAATCTCCAAAGTAGGTTAATACCACGATTACAGAATTTGCAGAGTTCCGCCATGGCTTCCTGCTCCAATCCCCTTTCATACTTACCAGCTACACGAATGAAAATGCTTTTGGTATAAAGGTTAAGTACGCTAAAGAAGAGTCATGTGAAGCTTTAGCCACACCTCCACCTGATACACAAAACAAAGGTCTGCAGTGTATAATGGCCTGATAAAGCCATTGGCGCACCCTTCCCATCTGTCTGTGCCAGCCTTTGCACCAGCCTGTGTTCACTTTCTGTGCTGGGAAATGAAACTTAACCATTTGAAGGAATGCTGCTGCCACTGCAATTCCAGATTCAACACTGAAATTGTCAAGGAAAAAAAAAAAACAACTTCTCCCCATAATTATGACTAAGCATGAATATTACTGTTAGGATTGAGGTGAGTAAAATCGTTTAACACCTCTATGTAAATGAAATTCTGACACACGGAAATCTCATACCTCAAAGCATGCCACACACAACAAGTAAAATTAAAATCCAACTCTAAAAGCTGTCAGGAAGAGCTCTAAGGGTAATGTTATCTGAATTTGTTGCCTTGGTCACATCAGCATTTTTTTTTTTATTTTTATTTTTTTACATAAAATTCTGGCTGGCTAAATACTACCATTCCAGGATGCTCAGCTTACATAAGCAGCACACTGTCCACATTGGCTGCATTATGCAGCTACTACTGGTAATTAAAATCATTTAATTTTGTGTATAAAAAGTATTATTTTTTAGGGAAAAAAAAATGCCCACTTCTATCTTTCAGGTCTGTGGTTTTTTTTTCCCCCACGCAGGCCACCATTCCTAAATCTTTCAGCTTGTCAGTTCTGAGGAACTTGGTTACTAAGACAGTATTTAAGGGGTTTAGAGTCTAACGCGGGCCAATAACCTTGAATATTTTAAAGAAGCAAGAAAGAAGCTTAGCCACACATTTCAGCAACTCTAAAGAGACATAATTTGAAAGGCGTTTATAGCCAGTACCTTTCCATTTTCATATCTCAGGCTTTAAGAACCTTTGGTCTAAACCTAAAGGGGAAATTTTTCCCTTTGAACCGGGTAACTTCAAATAGAAATTTCATTACTAACCTTAGAGAATTCAGTCTTCTCCAAACACCATCTGCTTTGAAAAAACAACCGTGTTTGGATATAGTTAGGGTGGTTACAGAAATGACACATTCTGCCCTGCAGAGGTTATAGGGCATCATCTACAGATGATGCTGCAATGACTTACACCTAACTGCTGGAGATTCACTGCGGAGGAGTATGAAGAAAGGATGGAATGTGCAGGACTGATGCCAGCAGAAAAGGAGTTCATCTGATGGTCAGTAAATTCACAAGCTTAAAGTGAAATTCCCCAAGATATCTCCACATTTCTGAAAGCAACAACAAAGTTGCACCTTGGGAATCTCCCATTCCTCTCTCTCTAAAGAATTCACTAGTCCATCCTTCTGCAATTCATCGAGAGAGAATAATGGCTAATATGCAATTTTCATATTTCTTTAATAAAACATAAGAAATCCTCCTTGGTAATTCTGCTTGTAGTTCTGCCTTACTCTTTCGTGTTTGCCAACAGCTCCACATGAGAGCTCCTCGGAAAGAAGAAACTTCACCACCCTCTTTCCACACATTCTTTCTGTCTTCTGAACTCAGCCACACAAATACTCATTCAGAATTTTACTCCACACTCTGTTTGACATTAGATAGTAAATTGCCAGAGATAAAAAGCTGTGTTTTGCCTTTTGTCTGCCCCCACAGTCTAAAAGAAGCTGCATAGGCTGCTACCAAGAAGAGAAAGGCAGTACCACTGACTTCCAGCTAATACAGAAGGATGTCGAGAGCCTGACAGAGTCGAATTCATCGTTACATAAGATCTTTCTCATTCCAAATGTTGAAAAATAGTTGATTTTGCAAATTAACAAGGTTTCCAAGTTCCTCCAGTGCAGAAGTCTTACTATAAATTAGCTGACAGTATCAAAGAATCACCGAGATAGGCTACTTGTTAGCAGTATCTTTGTATCTGGATATCTTTACAGATGACCGGCAGGCATTACTGCATCTTTACCTTGATTGATTCATTATGAAAAGGATTCAGATCTCCCCTCAAAGTCTTTTTTAAAAGATTACCTTTTGTCCTAAGATTTGGGGATTTCAATAGAAATACATGAAGCAACATAAGCACACCATCATTTCACTTAATAAAATTCCAGTATCCGAGTGCTGTACGGACACTTAGCCCCAAATAATTGGTTCTACCATAAGATAAAAAAAAACTCCTTTTTGATCCTCACAATCTTTGCACTATGTTGGCAGTTTATGCATTGAATACAATATGAGGAATTACTGAATTAAGGAATTACTGTGAAGAGCTAACTAGTTTCTCGAATATAGGAGATATATATTTGCTTTTACTTCATTTGCTGAAATGATCATGTCCCTGAAAGGGGTTATGGGATAATTTGATATGAATGACTAATGAAATAAATCTAAGATCCTAAATGCTTTTAAACACAATGAAGGTTTGCTGCTTTCAAAAGATTCCTACCACAACCCATATCCATCCTGTTCCTTTAAATATCCCTACATTAACAAAAGTCAAGAATATAGCATTAAAGGGGGGTGTTAAGATTCTTAGATCTCCTCTCAATATGTTTTTGAATGCCAAATTTCCATCTGTTTCCTTCAGTGAGCAGCCCAGCAGCAGTAGGACCACCAAACACTTGTCCAGTGGGGAAGGACTGGTTGGAACTGGATGATCTCTGAAGTCCTTTCCAACCCAAGCCATTCTATGGTTCGAAGAAAAAGAGAAAGGAGATCAACCTGCATTATCCTGGGCCTTGTTAAGGTATGAACACACAGAAAAGATACAAAGCACAGAAAGTTTAAACGCTTTTAGCAGAATTTGGTAATTCCAAATAAAACCACTTAGTATCACTAAAACTGGTTCCTCCCTCTCTAACCCTGTGACAACATTCAGCATCCACATCTTCACAGCTGCTGTGACCTCAGTCTCTGCTCTCCTTATCACTTGCACCTGGTTATCTCTGATTTCTTCATAAAGTGCTACCAAAGCAATCTCTCCTAAATACTGCTCTGGCAGTGCCCGCGGAAGCCCTCCACTGATTTTCAGTCATTCAGCCTATTTAAATTTATCACTCCCTTTTTCCAGCTAAGAGTGACTAAGAAAAAGAAAAAAAAGGATTCACTTTTACTTTTAAAATATTCAGATTTTTCTTGTTCTGATATTCTCTGAAAGCAAAAAGGAGCTGCAAAAGCAAACGAAGGAAGAAAGGAAGAAGAAAATAGTGTGCTATGGGACTTCTCCCCAGAATCATGCCTGAGGATAAAGTTCTTCTCCCATCCCTAACAGCGGGAGGTACTCTTTGCTGAAAATAATACCTGCCTACAAAAAGCTCTCCTCTTAGCAAACCTGCTCATTTTGTTGGAAAAAGAAAAAAAAAACAAACCCAAGCATAATTCTTGAATTATAAATTCCAAAGTCCTATTTCTCAACTGAACCAAAGTGTCTTCCTTTTTACACCTAGCAGCATACTTCACCAAAGCACTGCCAGCTGAATTACTGTGACAATTTTCTATTGTGACTGGATTTTTCTTATTCCAGAAGAATTTCTGTGTTCCTTGTACATCCCTGTGATGTGACCTTTAGCAAAATCTGTCAGGCTGCCTACTTAGCAACCTGTTGTTAGGCTTTTTTTTTTTTTTTTTTTTAAATAAGGAATATGTAAGAAAAGAACATTGCTAAGATTTAAAGATTTTAAGTCTTCTGGTGCTCTTATCAAGAGCCATGCGTTCAGACTGGGGTTGGAGTATCATGAAAAAGCTCAGAGTTGCATCTTGACAGTGGAGCAGAGACAGCAGCAAATGGAGCACACTGCCTGACCACTGTCCTTCCATTCGCTGAACAGGGCAAAGGTCTCCAGGAAATAGCATTATGAGATCAGCTCATTAAAAACTGTATGAAAATGTATATCCTGAAGGGATGTTAAATTAGGGAGCTTTAAGCCTGTCCTTCCTTAGAATTTCATTGCTTAACCTTATAGCCCCAGCATTTCTTTATGCAATTAAATACAGAGGTACAGGTATAACATACCGCTTTAGTTACAGTCTAGCAAAGAGACAGAAAATAAGGGAGACAGATAAAGAACTCTGTAGGTAGCTTTCATTTTGATCTTCTAGCATCTCTTTAGAATTGCCATCTTTTTGACACGCTCTCTGCAGCAGAGGCAATGTTCCTCCACATCCAGTTCCACTGAGAAGCGCTCATAACCCATTATATGTAAAGAGATATTTCAGAGTCTGTGCAGTTAGAAAAATAAAGTAAAATAAAATAATAATAATAATAAAAAGATGGCAATACATAAACATCCTTGCACCAGCAACTACAGCAAACATTAAACACATGGCCTAAGTTTAATGTACGAGTCCACATGTAGAGTGCATCCAGTTTCCCCAATGCATTTAACTCACTTTATGTGATTTTGTACATTTGAGCTCAATGTACAACTCATATAGGCTACACAAAGTATAAGAAAAAGGATTAATTCAGTAAATTTCTCTGACATTTTACTTTCTACCTAATTACCAACATGCTAGTCTGCATTATTGTCACATTTGAGTATCACCCTCATATTACTTTGATGGCAGTTTTATGCTTAAAAATGAAATTAACAGCTAAACTCAAGACTCACACTTAATTTCATTTTCCTTCCTGAACCATCCTTTTGGTTATACAATTACTCAAACTAACTGAAATAATCAGAGGTGGCTATAGGTCACAGATCGTTTCAGCATTTGCTGGTAGTTCAAACACAGGGGAGCATTAAAAGCAAGCTGATTCTAGTAAAAGTTTCTCCTCCTGTTTTTTTGCAGAGCAGACTGGTACTATTTGGGAAACCTCTATGTATACAGCAAACGACAGCTACGGCTGCTTCATACACGGCTCAGACAGGATGAATCCCCATGCCCAGTAGATTCAGTTCCCTCCAATGGAAGATCCTAGAAACATGACCATGTTAACATTTTTGGTTCCACACACACTCTGTGCTGATGGAACAACAGCTTGTTTTCTTCAAGTATCACAAACAAACACAAAGCCCAAAGGGAGCGCACACTGCTCACATCTCCACTTGATATACATGGAGCAAGGAAGCGCTGCTTCACAACACAGCAGCCAAGTGGTAATTTGCCCTACTTCTCCTCTTTTCAGTGCTATTTTACAGCAATGAGCAATGCTGTCTCCAAGAAATGGAAGTAAAAGCTACTCTGTTCATGTCAGAATAATAATGGGTACCACATTGGCAACTCTGTCCTGCGCTGCACGACAGCATAAATAAAAGGAACTGGGAAAAGCCAACAGTACTGCAGTAAGGTGTGTAAGCTCACCGACTTGCAAATCAGCTATTAGCTGTATTGATTGGTGCTCCAGCCTGGGCAATAAGAACAGGATAAACACTTTGTCTTTATCACAAGTGAGAGAAAACTCCACTCATCTTCATCTGCACCACCAGAAAGAGAAAACAGTGCCAAGGCACAGGCTGCTTGCTCAAGGATGGCCAAAGAGGAGAAACGTGGCTCCAAAGGTATCGAGTGTGGCACGCACAGGTTGCACAGACAGCAAACTACAGGACTGAAATGTGGCTGTCTCCAAATCACAGGTTAGTTTAAAGCTAAGGTGTTGGCCTTGGCCTCACTGCTGCTACTAGTAGAAGGAAAGATGCCAACAATCCAGGACTTACCTCTAACCTGGATTTTAGAGAACAGCCATGACTAGTTTTATTATAACTTTCAGAACTTCCCATACCATCAGTAGAAAAGGCACAATCCTTCAGAAAAGCAGTAACGTTCAAATACACGTAATGTAACATGCTGACAGAAATGTTATTCATTAGTATGTATTAGGCAAGCAAATGCTTTTGCACACAGAATAATATAAAAGCATTATCATCATCAACATACTTATCCCTGTAGAGTACTTCCATGTGAGCTGTATTAGCAAACTTCTACTAATCCAAGCCTCTAGAGGCATTGTAGCTACTAATCTGGGTGAATTAAGTCATTCCTCCTCAGCTGCACTCATTACACGATAGTTTCCTTCCTGAACAGTTCATTCACAGAGGTCCCAACACAAACTTCTCCTGGAGTCTTCCCAGTCTGCAGTCATTGAAAAAAAGAAGCCTCTCTGGAAACAAACTTCTTTACCTGTTTGGAAATGCCATCTTCTCCCTATAGCCCCTGCCCCTCGCTCCCTCCATATTTTAACTAAATGTCAGACATAATGCAGTACATACAGTCAAACTGTGTGTAGCATCACAGTGTGGTAATGCACAGCACTGGAGGAGCTGGATCTGTGGGTGATCCCGTCACCAGCATATTTCCTGCTCTACAGACAGCCTTGGAGCTCTGTAATACCCACCTACATTTAATGACTGCGTTGAGTTAAGCTCCTAATTGCTGGTTTCAACTGAAATGCCTTGATGACAAAATATTGAAAAATGGTATAAAGTAATGGGAGCTCTCAGGAAATGTTATTCTTACATGCAACAGATTATTGATTTCTCTACTGAGGAACAGCAGACACAGAGATCTCCAACCTTAATTTAAACAGACCTGTCTCTCAATTAAAAATAACAGTAAACATAGTAATTGCAACAAGAGACAACATTCATCTCCCTCTAAGAACGTTTCAATTAACACAACCACGGATCCCCCTTTGGTTGAACATGGTATTTAAAATAGAATTCACGAGCTCTCTAATTTATGATAGGTTATTGGATAACTCGTGTTAATTACAACTACACAATGTCAAAATTAATGATTTTCCCACCCTCTTTCAACTTGAGAATGAATTCATAACTTATAACAAGACTCAAAAGATGTGCAATTAATATTGTCAGCAACCACTTCACAAAAGAGATTTGTTAAAGGCAGGCATGTGGACTCAATTAGTGTATCAATTAATGTTGCAGTTACTTGATCTATAAATTATTGAGAAACTCATACAACTACTGTGAGGAAACAAAGCAAATCCACTCCCTGTCGATGAAATAAGCTCCTGACTGTGCTCCTCCTTCATTACTCTTCAGATCAAATTTAAATTTTGCCAGATTCCATGACTCTTCACTATGTAATCAGAAAAATAAATGAACCTAAAACAGTCTGACAGCTTGAAACGCCTCATTACAGTGATGATGCTTTAATTGTTGTTAGTTGATTGCATTATAGGAAAATCAAGATAAAAAAGTAAAATGCACCAACCATCCCTGTTTGTAACACTTAATACTGTAAAGCAAAGTGTCAGCCTTGAAACAAACCTGCAAAGACTGCATCAAGATTTCCAGGTACAGCAGAATTTTGACTTTCATGTCAACCAGCAACTTCAAATTTCATAGTGATTAAGCTAAGGACAAGATTCAAATGAGGTCTAAAAAACCCCAAGCAAGAATTGGGCTGCAATAGACACCTATGATCAAAACTGATAAAGACAGAGCATAACCTTATTTAAGGGCTCCTTATCCCCAGAGGCTTCTAAACTAAGTAGGAATGTCCTGTTTGATCTTAGTATGACTACAGTTTTGCTTCTGGGGATGTGAAGGGTTTCCTTCAGATGGCTAGATAGACTCCAGCCTCTCATTAGAGTTTAAAAGACCCTTGAAATGGATGTGATTAGCCAGCAGCCTGATCTGATACACAGGAGTGGTCCTGGAGCCCCTGCACTCCCTTTAGTTATTAGTCACACACTAAAGCAGGATGCTTATGCTCTTTGCAATCCTGATTTCAGTAGGATCAAACTCACATCTACCAGCCCCAAGACAGCACTACAGGGAGCATCCCCTGTTCCTGGCAGGGGAAGCAGAGTCATTCCTTACCTGGCATCGGGAAGTGCATGGAGCAAAGCCCACTCGCTCCTTCCCTCCTCAAGCACAGCTGTGGAACCTGTATATTCATTCAGTTAAGTGGGATGGCTGTAAGGAGCTCCAGCAGAGCCACACTGCATCCCAGCCCCTCCAGCTTGCACGTCTTACTGGCTGGTGAAGGCAATCCCCAGCTTGGCAGCATGCCTCCTTAGAATCTGCTGCCAGATGCCACGTGCTTCCAGTGCACTGCAGTGGAAACCGATTAAATAAGGGAATTTTGCCCATGGGGGTCCTTAGCATCAAAGACTGCTATGATGGTTGTCAAGAGGCCTGAGTTATTTACCTCTGTTTTCAGAAGACCCTGCCATTTTCAGTACTGCCTCAAGTCTTGCTACAGACTCCATACAGAGGCTACAGTAACAGTGGACTTTGCAAACAAACAAACAAACAAACAAACAAAAAAACCCATTCCTTAAGCTTCCAATAGAACCATTACAGAAGCTGAGGCAACAAGAAGAAATCAAATCCCTAGCAAAGTTTTCTGGCTTCTCATAAGCAGATACAAACCTGGTACAAATTTGGTAGCCTAGCACGTTTCCTTACAAACCTTCCACTTCAGTTTTCCTGTCTAATTTTCTATGAGCAGATCGTGCAGCGTAGTCGTCAGTGTGGATTCACCATCAATGCATCGTGTTTCCCCCGAAGAAGCTTCTAAATCAATTTTAATTCCAATAGGCTTAAGGCAATTTGTTTTCAATTTGATTCATTAATCTGTACGTGTTTATAAGATGGCCTTTACCCCCTCATGGACTACAATATAACTGTGGTTTAGGTTTCTAAACGCTCTGGCTAATAAGCACTTGTTTTTTCCCAGCAGGAACGCTACAAACACGTGATGTTTATTCACCACTCAATAAACCAGATGATATATTACAAAATAAATAAATAAATAAAAACACCAAACTACCTAGAATGTTATTTGTATGACTATTTCTCTATGTTCTTAAAGAATCCATGATTTCTAGCACAAATCACACAACAAAAAGAATTGCCACAAAAGGCAGAGACCAGAGCTTTCTAAATCTCCTGAGAATTTTGCATGATTTCATTTCACAGAGCAGCATGACACCTCTTCAGGACGCCTTTCAGAATCTGACCAAGTTCTTAAGAACCGTAGTTACAACACAGTTACCAGCAGATATCAGGCGACAGTGGCACGAAGATTAGTGCTGGAGGTTGGGGTTGGCAGAAATATAATCTCCTCTAATAACATCTAGTGCACTGTAAGCTCATAAGATGAAGTGTAGGAAAGAGGGTTGTACAGGTCACAGTGAAACATGGATCCCCAGCTGCTCGACACCTTGACAGTACAGAGAGCAGAAAGCAACACCTTCCAGTCAGTTAAATTCTTACCGTGCACTGGGAACACGAGCAACTATCTTTTCTAGAGCTCATCAAACTCTGGACAATTTATTCATCAATAAGGTTAATATTGGTCAAATTAAAGGCAAAATAAGAACTTAGCTTTTAAAGGCCTATTTCTAAGATTATCCATGATGATTTGATGCCATTACATTAGAACTTCTGTACAGTACATTAGAGTTTCAGAGCTGAGATTTCACTTAAATAGCAGCTTCTGAGAGGATTTCACACACAAATTTTTGTCCTAACTCTATGAATTCTCTTAATAATAGAGCAGAACACTGTCTTACAAACCAGTTCTGATACCAGAGACTTACAGGAAGTAAGAGTTATGGTTGTAAAAACACTGTGCCAAATGAGAAATGCTTTAAATAATCTCTTGTATGGGAATTGCTTTGCATATGAATCCAGAAAGAGATCTTTGATCTGAAAGTAAGATCCCATAAAATCTGTATCCATGCAGGAGCATTAATGCCACATAAACCCCGCTATGCTTCCTACAGATACATAAAGTACCACACTGGAGTGCTGCACGTCACAAAATCTCAATGAAGATAAAATAACTAGTGCATCAAAAGTAGAATTCATTAAGAGCTTTCACGAGTAAGTTTATGCATATGTAAACTGCAGCAGAACATGTACCATTTTAATTTTCTGGAAAGAGAAAATCGTGGAGGGCATAAACTGAAACTTTTCTCACTTCTTTAAGAGAGCATACAGCATTCCAGTGTGATCTGGCATTGTCTTCACTGCTGTCCCATGTTCTAATTGCCTGGAAATTCATCCCTGTGCCCTTCCACTCATCCCAAATCTTCAGCATGGGATACACCTGTAGAAGTCATCCCACAAGGAAGCTTTTTGTGAAACTCACTGCTCTGTCAGAAGTACAAAACCTGATCCACTGAAAATATATCAGAGCTGAAAATTCTGTTTATAAAGCAGAGACTGATTTCTTGGGAATACTCAGCTCTGATGAATAACCAAAATCACTGATAAGAAACACAAGAAACTTCATGCCAGTGCTTGCTACTCACTGCTGCTTGCAGTAATGAACCTGGGCCAGAAGCCTCATGCTTTCCACACATCTGCCATTCATACTTTACAGAGACAAACATACACAACCCAGCAACAAGCAAACGAGCATACAGAGTTTCTTTAGTTTCTTTTGACTTTTCACTGCATGAGATTGGAATAGCAAACACTGTTGGAGTTGTGCACCTCATCTGTCTGAAGCACTCCCTGTACAGCAAGGCTTCTGGAGGCATGGATGTGAGCAGACGTGCACACAGCACAGAGCACAATCACTTCTGGAGATGCACTGCTGCACACTGTCCCTTCTAGCTCTTCTGACACTCCTGCATGCTGCAGGGAGCTCCGATTGTTGCTACAGAATGCATTTTGCACTTCTTCTCAGAAGAAGATGTAATTCTCATATTTTCCATGCACAGACTTTGTGCACAGTATTCTGATATTATGATCTATGAAAATGATTCAGATGACTGGTATTGAATATTATATTAACAAACATTGAGTTCCTGTAACAACTGCTTGCTCTTTTCAGAAGCGTCACCTTCCAGCAGAAGAAATAACATAAGAGACACATCAGAATGTTGTTCCCCATATTGTGAAGAACTGATATGTTCAAACTTAGAGGCAAGTAAAGAAAGTAAAGCTACTATGAGCATCTCCCTCAGATCAAGTTCCCATCTAAATCAAATTTCCCCTATTTATGCCTTTCCAAACTACAGCATCTTTCTATCACAAATGAACCACTTCATCCTTGTGAGCTGAGGCCTAAAGCAATAAGGACTGTAAACCATCCACTGAAATATATGTTTAAACTGTTCCATTGCTGTGGTTTTTACAACAGTCTAATATCATGATCTCTGATACAAAAGCTATACCAATCACAAAGACTTCACCAGTTTGGCAGAATCACCACTGAAAGGTATAGCTGTCCACAAGTCAAACAAGTTATTTATCAGCTATCTAGCATGAATTTAATTTGCAAAACACACACACAGAGCATAGCATGTGCCCACGCACATAAATACAAGCAAAAATAGAGTGACAAACCGAAAAGCTCACAGGGAGGCTTAAATCTTTCTATCTGAACTATGAAAACTATTAGGTATTGGGTCAGTTTTGCTGTTTTACTACTTCTCCTTTTAATTTTAGTGATGCTAAATTCAGTTTCAATCTCAACTTCATTGCTTTTGTAGGTTAAAAATACAAAACAGAGCTACAACAAACAACATAAATTACCACTGGAATTTGAGGTCTTGGCTACCATGCTTAATTGCATTAAAAAAAAAAAAAAAAAGCAATAAAAACATCATCAGAAATATAAGAAAAAAAAAATCTCCAAAGTCTCACAGAACTCCTATTTGGGAAGCGTCAGCTCATACAAACACACATCTCATGCTTATCAGTCCAAATAACTCCCCTAGAATCTAATGCAAATTCATAATTATAAATCTGAAATTACCCAGCCACGCATTTATTCATAGCTTCTCCTTAATTCTCTGGGTTCTCCTTCTCCTTGTTCCTACTTCCTCCCTTACTACATTAATCTCCCTACAGACTGCTGCTGAGTTCTCTGTAACTTCACAGGATGTCAACAAGACAAACTTCAGCAACAAAATGTTCATTTAAGCTCTAGTTAGTTCAAAACAAAGTAGAAACAAAGACTTCAGAAGAAAATGTATTTATCAACAAACAGCTACCTTTTGCTAAAGGTAATTTTTAATTGTGTTTCCATTTGCAAAACAATCTCAAGGTAAAGTAAAAATTAATGGAGGGTAACACAGAATTTCCTTCTTACATTTTAAATATGTTTTATTAATATATAACGTCAGAGAATTAAATCTCTAGCTCTCAGACCAGGCAAGTTTTCCACTGGACTTAATAACTCTTACTTTGACCGAGTGCATAGACAACAGGAGAATCAGAGATGCATAAAAGATGGTTGAAATAAAGTAGGAAATAAATAAGAATAAAGAATCAGTCACTACCTTTCTTTTTGGAGTCTTTCTTTGTGCTGGTTTTAACAGCCACTTGAAGTTCTGTCTCAGTTGACATCCTATATCCTTAGTCCTCTTCACACAGATCCAGTATCTCGGTCAGGCTCATTTAGAATGTGTCTCCAAGAGAATAATTGAGCCTTTCAGATACTATAACCCAAACAGTTCATCTCATTCAGTCCCTTCGAGTGCTGTTAAAGAAGGAAACAAAACATAGCAGTCATTTTCTGAGTTTAAAACATGAATAATAAGAAAAAGGCACTGCAAGCTAACTGAGGGACACGGTTAGTGGGGATGGTGGTGATAGGCTGGCAGTTAAATTTGATTATCTGAGTGGTCTTTTACAAACTCAATGATTCTATGAAGCCTATAAAATTCTGTCTCCAGACAGAGAATGCCTGATTCCATAGTCTGCATTTGTAAATGCTTACACACGGGCATTTATTCCTGTTTGAAGATGTTTTGGCATATCCAAGATGTCTCCAAGGGTGAGAGATGATGCCTGAGCTACACAAAGCCCTGTCCTTCCAAGCCAGCAGCTGGAGGCCAAGGCTTACAAGTAGATTACGATGTCACCAACAGCAAAATTTCTGCATCTACATTCTTAAACGTTGTAATTACAAGGTAAAAGCATATTGCTAGATATTGAACTCACGTTTTAAGTCTTCAAATGCTCTTTCAATACTTTCATTCTATTACTTGAACAAAGTCAAATGAAAAACGCACACAGCTCTCATACTGAAAACATGATCTTGCTTATGATAATGTGTTTCAGGTATAAAAGAATCTGCCTCTGTTTAGCAAAGTTGAAATTTCTTACACCCACCTAGCACTTACTCCTGCAAATACCTATCTGAAAATACACATCTTCAAAAATACAGTTAATTCAACCTTACAGACGACACAAGATTTAGCTGCAACAGGACTACTTACAAGGGGAGAAATTTGGGGAAATCTAGGTTTATTGTTGGTGAGATGCAGAAATGCTCTGGCTGCAAAGCCCCAGCAGTGACTGCAGACGCATGCTGGGGAAGCATAGGCTGCACCAGCAAGCAATAAGCAAGGATTAAACAATCCAGTGAAGACTAAAGCATGGCTCCAATTCTTCTGAGCACGACCAGCAGGAAGAACGAGCTGCCTGCTCTGCTCAGGGCACACCACGCTATCCTGAAGCCATTTCTCACGATGCTCCCTCACTGAACACTTCATCTTATTGTCCTTCTTTTGGTGAAAAAGTTCTCCATTATTAGTGCAATTACAGTGAAGTCCATCTGCGCTGTCTGAACAGGTGCCTGGTTATTAAATAAGCATTTAATAAAGAAATTAACCCAGCATATCAGCCGGTTAGCTGGCCAAAGATTAACAGCAGTTAAATACATTTGCTAATGGCACTTCTCAGTAATTTAAGGAAGTAATGCACTTAAAAATTGAAATAACTTGGACAGTTTAAATCACTTTCCACAGCAAGGGCCATGAAGCCACTAGCACTTTCAAATCCAGTCTCCTTTCACGTTTTAAAATGCTTCAGTAACATTACATTGCCATGCACTATGTGAAGTGATTTAATATTGCTGAAGTGTGTCAGGGGTTTTCTTTAATAAGCTCTTCAAATCTGTATGCCTATTATAGAATATTCAGAGATAGCTTTTCAAAATCTGCTGAACTGATTTTGAAATGTGAAATTCCGCGTTCCTCCTCTATGAAGCCTGAGGAAGTACAGAAGAGGAAAAAGGAAGAAAGAAAAGAAAATGATCAACTTACAAATCTAAGCTGGAGTGCTCACTAAATACACCTTCTCGGAGCGCTTTAATAAACTAAAAGCATTTCTTATTAGCACTGTTAGTGAAGAAAACAGCAGAAATGGAGATGCAAGTGAAGGCTGACCGAGGAGAAATGGAGGAAGGCAACAAGTCCCCAGGCAGGAGGCTGGGGGACCCCACTGCAGGACCCAGCTCTGCACCAACGCTTGCAATCCCTCAGCAAACAGGGAAAGAACAGATGTCCCCTGCTGCCCGCGTCCCCGTCCCCTCCCCCTGCACAACCCCATTTCATATTCAGCTTTACAGCACAGTAGGGATGCATCAGCCTTTCCAGCTCAGTGGCACTTACTTAACGCATCTCTCAAGTCACAGCTGGATTGACAGTTTATTTTTCTAGAGTTTGGATTTATGTTCTCCTAAAGGTCAGCTGGCAAGAAGCACCAAGAGGAACTGCTTAACACGAGGAAAATATTTCTAATAGGTCCCTTTATAATACAATCGGAAGAGAGAAAAAGAAAAATGCAAACCATCCGCAGGGTCAAGAGTTTAGTGTCCTAAAAGCTGTGTTTGGGTATAAGCACCAGGAGTTTCACCTCCTCTTGTCAGCTACTTTCAACAGAATAGGTGGAACAGTAATATCTGAACAGCACTGAATATTTTAAAACAACAACACACGCCTGCTATCTCATTTGAAACTCTCCAGAAAAGCTATAACCCCTTGAGGCTATCCCACTGAGTAATATTTTAAAAAATAAATGCGTGTCTATTTTTGGACAGGTTCACATATTGATTTACTTTAAAACCTAATCAGGTCATACTCTCCCGGGCTCAGAGATCCTTGAATAAAGCAACAGACATCTTTGTAACAGGAACACATAAACATCTGTCAGATCAAGCTACAGTTCAAACTGAATTTGCTACAGCGACAATTCCTCCCGAAGTATGGGTCTTTATGTAAGCTACGTTAGTAAACTTCCATACCCTGTCCATATTTCAGTTGTTTATTACCCAGATGAGAACGGCAGTCAATCTGCTCCTCACCGCAACAGCTTTTATTGTCTCCTCCAATCTAGGTCACCGCTGTTAAATACTACAGCCTCCCAACTGTGGCGAGTACTGCGGCATGTGTTCTATCAATGAAGTGCTTCGAGCAGCTCCGCCACATTCCTTCCCCTCTTCTAAAGGCAAAATTTTGTTAGCTGCATTTTTAATAATACCAACAATAATAATTTGAAAAAGCCCTAATCTTATGTGCAGCCACTCTTAATGATCTCCTTGTGCGCCTCGTTCCTGCTCCAGCTACTACAATGCTACGTGCATGCCTCAGCTTTTCCTAAAGAGGATTCCGAGCTCTTCGTTTTAACAAAATACTGACATTTTCTATTCCCTTATTAAGTGGATACAGCAGGAACACAATTGGCGCTTTTTGGAATTAACTGGCTTTTAATTCCAAGAGAAGTCTTAAGCCTGCATTCTGCATTACTCCTACACCGCCGTAAGACCTAAAGCCTCAGTGAAGAAATGCTTCTGTATATTCCCTCTGCAGTCAGGATTAGCACAAGTTGCACCTCTTGTGCCTCAGCTACCTCCATGCATGTTTGTAAAAGCATGATTTCTGCACAATCCTTTGTCTTTTCGGCCACGTCGCACTGAGATCCTGGAGGTACTTTGGGGTGGGCTTCCCCTGCCCCAAAGGACAAGCAGTTGGACAGGATGACCAGAACACTTCCCTCTGGCTTCACAAAACTTCAAAAGTTTCCTCCCCTTAAAAGCAGTTTCCATCTGCTTATGTAAAGGAAAAGTAGCCTTAGAAGGATTTGTAACTAAGCCCTGGCATTTCCTAAGTATTTAGGTTCTCCACAGCCCCAGAGTGGAATCCAGCAGGTCCTTCACAAGAGGTTGGCACCTCCCACACAGGGGTTTGACAGAAATCCTACTGCCACCTTCAGCTCTTATTTTTAGACCTCAATAGTCTTGAAATTCCTTTCCTTTCCTCCAAAGCATAATTTGCGAGCGTAAAGCAAAACCAGAAATATAAATAAGGCAAAATACAATAAAATTATTTTAAAAGACCCTGGAAAACTAAAAATAGCTGAAATGTGAAGGACTGCTATCCAGGGAGAGAACTGTCACTCAGAGACCAAGCACCTGAGCACAGAACCTCACATGGAGACCTGCCCAGGGATGTCACGCCGGCTCCGTGCTGCTGCAGGACGTTTTCCATCCTTGAGTTTTCCCACCAGCAGGATGAGTTCCTCGAATCTCCAGTTCTTCAAACCCCTGTTTTCAAAATAACCTTCTGGCAACTGTGGCCAATATCAGTTTATTAAGTTCTTTGTAGTTTACAACGTGCCTCGTTACTCTGTCTCTAGGGTATCTTCCAGGCATGCTACACTCTCCTCAGATGGTGCGAGCAGCACCACTGGAGATGATTTACAACAAGAAGAGCATCTTGCCAAAAACTTGACCTACAGCATATTTCCAAAGTGAGATGTTTATTAGTATTCCAATGACAGCAGGAATAATTACTGAAATTCCTCCTGGAAATCACTCCTTGCAGTGGCAAATACCGCACTTCACTTCACCACTTACTCACCAGAAGTGCTGCAAATTTCCTTCCCACAGAAAATGCTGACTGGATGAAATAGACACTGTTCACAGGAACAAAATGATTTCATAAACATTCTGAATGGAAAATTACTAAAAAGTTCTATTGAGTATAACAGTTTCTATTTTATATCTCAGAGGATAATCGCATGCTTGAAAATAAATGCAAAGCAGAAGAGAGTTCTGTAAGAAAATACGTGAGATATACTTTCAAACTTTGGCACTCGTGACAAACTACACGATGTCAACTCACCATTTCTCCGACAAAGGATATTCAGGTCCTTGTAAAAAAGCAAAGAGAAAAAGCACCAAAGAGATTAACTGGTTGGATGCACTCACTGGTTGGAGGAGCAAGAGAAAAATATTGGTACTTCTTGCATCAGTGCTTTCAAAAGGAAAGTTGCTTTCAGCCTGACTGCTAACAGCTTGGCACCAGCTTCAGCTCTGGTACACAGCACCTACCACCACTTTGCTAAGAGTTGTCCCCTCATTCAGACTTTCCTCTATGCACATACTCCTTTACTGACCCCGAAGAAGAAAAGAAAAAAGATTCCTGATAACACCGGTTAAGAGCAAACAAGAAACCAAGCTCATAAGCATTCAGACACCGCCCAGGCACAGCCTGGCTGCACTTCAACCTCTGCCAGCAGAAAGCTGCCTTGCCCCCATTACAGCCCATAAAGCCACACCAGCACAAAATCGATAGCGTTGCATCTGATTTCTATTGGCATAACTCCACAGGTTTTAATGGAGTTGGAGTTACACCAGTTTTATGCTGGTGGATCTGCATTGGTGTCAGTGAAGTTAGGCTGGCGTGACTGATGTAAATGACATCAGAACCACCAATCCCTCTCGGTCTAAACCACTCTGCCATTAACTCTAAAGCAACATGAAAATGCAAATCTATACGTTACCAAAGCAGGGTCTTTGGAGTTTATTTTTGCAAAGCAGGAGAACAGCTCTTTTGTGATCCTCTCGACACCAAAGAAACAGAGTGAAGACGGAGAAGGGAAAAAGGACAAAGTACACAGTTGGGATCACAGTATTCTGTAATTAGAGCTGTTAAATGATTACTAAAGTGCAGTGGTGCAATCATCACGTCGAAGGAAGCGGGGAAGTATGCAGTCAGGAACATCACCAGGGAGAAGGTAACGGCAATGTCAGCAACACCACATTTTATATTTAAATGCAAATTCCTCGCAATCAGAATCTGTGCTTCTAATTGGAAGAAAATGCCTCACATCCTGGACAGCTCAGCAGGTTTTAAAGAAGCACAGCAAGTTGAAGGCAACTTACTCGGTCTTCTGTCCTTTATGGGAATAATCTTATTTCTGCTTTTTCTTTTAATTTCAAGATAAACTTTCTTACAATCACAAGGAATATCAAACTGGGACTTAGTTCCTCACTCATTTTAAGTAACATATAACACAACACCCGCACAAGATCTAAGACAAGCTATACTTTGAACGCTAAAGCAGATCTTGAAGTGATGCTTTGCACTGGCCCCCACAGAGGAGGTGAATTCACACCACCTCTTACAGGTTCCTTTTACATTTGCTAAGTTCCATAAGTTAACCTATACATCGTGCCCTTCAATTTCCGGAATGTTTCCTGACATGACACCAAAGCAAAGCAAACTTTCTTTCTGTCAGCAACAAAAACTCCTCTGCCAGGATCTTTCCTCACTGCCATTTGTCAGCACTCAGCCCTTGTCCCTGACAGTTAAGTAAGAGGAAAACTAATCAAAGGACTTCACCTCGCTATAAATGGACTTCTGATTTATTACACTGGGTCTGGTGACCAGACTTCTACCAAAGATCATTGGCTTGTAGAGAAAAAGGGAAAAAACATAAAGCTTTCTGGGACCACCAGCATGAATTTTCATGTCCAGGCAAAAAAAAAAAAAAAAATGTACTGCACTGTTGTTTAACAACTGTAAGAGATCAGGATTTTAAATATCCTAGCAAATGAGCCTTAGTTACAGAAATACTTTTGACAATCCCATATAAGCACTCAAGCCTTCATAACCAGCAGCGTTGCACGCAAAGATAATTCCATTTAAGGTGGACAACAGGCAGATCTCTGTGCAATTCCAAACCAGTGTACTTGAGAATGGCTGCTAGGTTTTAATGGAGAAGTTTCACTGCTGGAAAGTAAACAGATGAACAAAAATAAAACAAAATACAAAGCCCTAACCCCACAGTTTCAGGTATTTGGGCTGGGTAGTGGCTTCTTTACCAAAATCCCATGGAGAGGAACACACCAGTACCTGCTCTGCTCTGACCACACAGCTAGAAAGGTTTGCGTGACCACATCAGGCACTGGAAGAATCAAAACCTAAGTGATCATTTAGAGAGCTTGCCAAAGGAATTACTGAAAAGAAATATCAAGCTACTGCCAGGCTAAAATGTCAGGGAAAAAAAAAAAGGAAAAAAAATATTAAAAAATGAGATACGTTCTTGATATTATTCAGCTGGGGGAGTTAAGCAGCTAGATAAGTAAACTACACCTACTTGAGTGGTAATGCATCACAAAATCATGCTTATTTTCTAAACATTTTTAAAAATTACTCAGGTAGCATGCAGCGAGGAGCCATTCACCTTCTACTGTCATGCTACAGTTTACTCTCTCTTGGAAGCAATTACAGGACAAATGCCAAGCTACAGAAGGTATTTTTCCAGCAGCAGCATCTGGCTTCTTGGCAGCCTCCTCAGGCAATTTTACTGGAAGCTTTAGAGATGCTATTGGGTCAGCTCTGGTTCTATTGCTCATGAGCCGGCTGGCAGTTTCTTCTTCCTAGATGTCATAATCCTTCTGATTTACCTTGAAGGAATTAGCACACTTTTATCCATTTCAAAAGCAGTTGACCTGCAAGGCATTTACAGGGCTATCTATAAAACACAGCAAAAATCACTGGTGTAAATCTGCAAACCTTCAACCAGCAGCTTTTCAGGATCCATTGCTTAATGCATCATCAAGAAAACAATATGCAGTGCAAAAGCCACGTATCTCTTACTGGTAAATTGAATGCATTCCTCTCCATTTGAGGAAAAAGTATAAGACACATGAAAAATAATTAGTTAAAAAAATGAATAAAGTCAAGCTGAAGCAACAGCAAACCTATGCCTTTATTTAATATGAATTGGTCTAATACAGTGCAGATAGTACTATGCTGGAAGAGATGGCACACAAGAATTCAAGGAATTCTTCTGACAGCAAGCCTGAACTGAAATACAAGGAGATTCACTAAGTCAACCAAAGGAAAACAATTCCCAAGAATCTGCTTCTTGCATCCCTCTTTCTCAGTGCTGCCTGTCCCTGTTCAACTCCTAAGGTCTGCAAAAGCCTAAAGCCCAAAAGTAAATGCTAGAGGTACAAGAAATGTGCTTTATAATCTAAAAAAGGTCCATGAAGTTTGGATTTTCAGTATTAGGAGTACAGTAGACAACATAAGATTGACAGGGCTAAGAAAGATGCACATGTCCAGGTCGAACAAAGAGCTCTGTCATCAGCAGAGAGCAACTAAATCCAAACAGACACAGAATTCAGACTTGGCTAATGCGAATTGACTAAAGTAATTCTATTTTATGCAGGGTAAAACATATTCTGATTACAGGCAGTGGTGCTTGCAAGTTCTAAATTTAGGTATCATTAAGACCAGGTGAACCGTTAAGTGAACTAATCTGAATTTTATACATATCAAAGATTTGTATCCTCTACATATTAACTTCTCGGAATTAGACCATATATTCACTCTCATATTACATACATCTTTGGGATATCTGCACTCATTAATTAAAATTACTGCAGAATCACAGCATACATCAACAGAACCTGGGTTTCAAAACACACCGCAATGACACACAGTGAGACATCAATTATTTAGGCTCCAGTGCCTGAACAGAAGTTCCTGGCACACTACAAACTAAGCTGTAATCAGGGGAGAGGCAGCACAGATCCCCTTGTTTACGAGTTGTTTCTGCGAGCTTCCTCAGTGACCAGCAGAACAACTGAGCACACATGAAGCCTAACCACCCAGTGATGCTCTGGATTTAGACTGCACATATGGGATGGAACTCACACACAGGCAAAGAGAGGGCTTCCTGGATGCAAAAGAAATCGAGAATGTTGTTTTAAACTCTCTCTGATTACACAGTTTCTACAAGCCCTGTAAGGTGACAGAGCAATCAGGTGTGCCAGCAAACTGAGTGCCTTTCAGCACAGCAAAGAAAATCAATTAAAAATAGGTGGGATTTTGGTTGACCTTGTGTACTGCTTTCCTGAAACACATGGTACAATTAAAACAGTCCAGAGGGATAATATAATTTAGTATGAAATAAAGATTGATTTAGTGAAAAACTTTGCTGTTGTAGCAACTGAGTTTAAAGCCAAAAGGTGAAGATATCTAATTCAATTAAAATGAGAGGGAATTTGAGGAGGTGGAAGTTAATTACCTTCACCTGGAAGTTGGCCAGGACCTTTGGGTTAAGCACTTCTACTCATGTGAAAGTTTTGTTTTGGTTCGTTTCTGCTGCCACAACTAAATAGCAGGTAGTAACTATGGTAATTTTGAAAGATGTGCAATGTTTGCACCACTTGCTTCAGTTAATTAATGAAAGAAGTGAGAGCATTACAGAAATCAGAGATTAAGAACTTGAAGGCCATCCTACCCACTTCCTTGCCAAGGAGGGTTTGTATTTAAGTGTGCATTCTCCCATTCTTCACCAAACCTTTAAATGGCATAAGCTGTAGGACTCACACCTCCATCCTTCAGAGTCTTTCAAGCACTCAAACTGAGCAGAAGAAAGATGTTAGACCAGTGAGCAGAGTCCAACTTCACGTCGTTACTCAGAGTTAGCCACTACTGGATTATCTGGGCAATTATTCTCCCCCCTTACTGCACACATCTCAAATACCTATAATCTTCACTTAGCTCAGCAACAATCAGTGTTAAGCCAATCTATCCCCTTCAGGTATAATCTAATGGTAAAATCACATATCACTAAGTTTATAACCTATTACAGCCTCCATTATTCCATAATGCTTATTATTTTGTACTCACAAAGTCAAGGAGATGTAATTTTATTGCTTACAAATCATTCTTGTATTAGTCTTCCGCTGTTATAACTCCACTCTGCTTTTCCAGATACGCTTTTTCCTTTCTGCATATTTAAACAGTAACTCTAATTACCCCCTACTTGATTGCTCTTCTCTTGCAAAGCTTTTCTACAGTATCATCTGCAGCAAATTCTTCATCCTACTTGGATTTTAAAAGGCCCATGATGCATCATATTCTTTAATTAAAAAAAAAAAAAGGCAGATTAATCACTACACCCACAATAATAACAGTCTAGTGCCTCATAATAAAGTCAAAGACAAAATCAAAGCGTATCAACTGGAGCTGCAATCTCTCATGTCATATAGCAGATGTACTCATACAGTTCAATCTCCAAGACCACATTCTGCTGCCCTGAGGCATGAGATCACCCCTTCCTCCTCCCACCTCACTCAAGATGCAAGTTTCCTGCAGACAGTGGCTGCCTTTCCCATGCAGTTCTGATTCACACAAAGATCAAGCAGAAAGAAACGTTACTACATGACCGCACCACCATTCACACAACTTTGCATCTCAACAGCATTAACTTCAGCATTTCTTCACTGATGTACTTGACTCTGCAATAGTAATTTACACTTTACCTGTGTGTATAATAACAGAGTGGAAAGAGGATGCACAGGCGTACTTCATTGCAGTGCCTCTTGAATTCAGGTTGCAAGCTGCACTCTTTCAGCACCTCCTACTTAGCAATACATGGTAAGTATTCAGCAGAGGTGAGGGGCTCATGAGCTTTCAGAGCCACACCAGAGACCCACAATTGTATGGCAGAAAGTAACCCTCTGCCCGTCCATTCAGCACTAAAACACGAGGCAGCTCAGAGCTCTCAGAACATTATTTGAAGAAAATTCTGCTTGAAGCTCAATAATTAACTCCCAGCTAATTTGTTTCTACTCTTATCCATTAAAGAACATTTGGATAAACAGACTGAAGAAGTTCATTCACAGTTTTATATCTACACAACTATTACAAACCTTCCCCCTGCTGCCCATATAACCAAATTAAGGCAGAAATTTCATTTACGTGTCCTTGCAATGATTTTGAAATCACCATTAAGATGTGTGATTTCATCTAGTTTTACCTCTGACTCTGAACTCATATCCTGACTGCCATTTCTATAGGAATTCAGTGCCAAATAGTGCCAACTTCCAATTTTACTCTCTATTTAAAAATACCCTAGCAATATTCAGCAAAAAGGCAAATGAAAAATAAAGCACGGCCTTTGCATTCCACCATAATATTTCAGGCAACAATTTCAAGAAAGGAAGGGCATAAAACAGACTGTGCATATACTACAGTTCAAAATAGATTCCTCATGTCAAACAGCATAATTTTTCTTTTTCTCCCCATTAAATAGTTATTTTAAGTTTTCTGCTGAATACATTTACATGCATAATGAAACTTCTTCAGTGGTTCTTTTTGAATTACTATATATGCTTTAACACTGCATGCTCTAATAGCATACACATATATACAAATCCACACATAAATGTATGCACTCATGCACACCAAATTAATGCAAAAAGAATTAATGGGAATTTTTGACTGGATGCTACCCCCTGTAAATATGTTAAATGTGAACAGTGCTTATGGTGAGGTTCATTAACTGAAAATATTGCTTTTGTCTACACAACTTGCGTCGCTCACATAAGAATGGATGGCACGTAAATGCTAATTTACAGACTTGGTTCGTTTTAATTTACCATCGGGGCTCTGTTGGGAAATTCAGTGGTCCAGTGGTCACTTACTACAACCCTTATGGAGTAACTTGAGCTGAGAGCTCACTCAGCACCTGACAGTAAAACTCTGCAGGCGTTCTCCACAAAAATATAGAAGAAAATAAATAAATAAGTAAATAAAACCTGGGAGGAGGGTATGGGGGGGGGGGGGTAGGAGAGATGTGCAAAGAAGAAGAAATGCCTTTAAAAATTTTAAGCAGGCTTTTTAAGCAGGTTTATCTGTGGCTTCACAAAAGCAGCACAGTGTTCTACCTAACTTCCCACCCGGCCTCCCAACCTCCGTACCACTCAGCATGCAAGCTATTTTGTTACCAAAGCTCTGTTCTTTACAGGCTACATTTTTAGCAGCAACTTAATGCCTTTAAACATTGTTCTGTAACCTCAGTGTTCGTTTCTCAGAGCAGTCATTAAGGTTGGGCACTCCAAAGCTGATGGGTATATCTAAGCTTGCCCACTTCGAGCTAATTGCATTCAATTTAACATTCTCCAAGCACTGACAGTCTTCATTCAAGCCAAGTGTGAAAGTTTTTAAATTAGTTTTCACAGTTTGATTCACAGACAGCAAATGCAAAATGGCACAGGATTATTTCCCCCCCCTCCCCTCCCCCCCCAACAACAGAGTGCAACAAAATAGCCCAAAGGCTATTTTAGTTCATTTGATTCAACTATTAGGGAAGATTCACAGCACAGAGAATGCTCCAATGGAGACAAAGGCTCCAGAGGACTTTCAAAGCTTAATACTGCCACATTAATGAAAGTACCAAACATTTGCACAGCCTTTCCACTTCGTCACTAGATATTAAAATGGAAGTACAGACCACTTCAGACAAGACAAATTGATTACTGCTTAAAATATTATTTTTTAAATACTTAATACAATCTGGCATTGAACTGTAAAATGGCCTACACAGAAAGCCACGATCTCGGGAAAAGTACAGATCATGGTTTTGCATATAATCTGACTCTTGATCAGTCTGCATGTATTTGTTGAGTTAGAAGTTAAAAAGGAAACCAGAAGACTGAATTGCTTACAGCAAAAAATGATTCATTAGCTCACAGAATCACAGAATCATTAAGGTTGGAAAGACCTCTAAGACCATCTAGCCCAAAATCCAACAAAATGGCAGAACAGGATGGAAATTTGGCTTCCTTGGCACTTCTCAGTTTTTCCAGGCATTACTGAAGAGCACACACGTTGAGCTTGCATAGTCAACTTTCTCTACAGTCTTTCTCCACTTTCAAGTGTGCAAATCTCCATATGAGCAAGTACAGAGGTGTGCATGAACCACACCCTTCATTATGAAGAAAGAACATACAGCTAGACCCAAAGCCAAGTAATGTCAGTCTCAATTTCAGTTATCTTCAGGAGATTTTATCAAGTCTGTAACCCACAACCACTCCAACCTGAATATTTTCTAACAACCTATCAACTAACAAATGCAATCCAATTTAATCTAATATCTACACGAATAGCCATTACTCGTATCACAAATGGGAACTATCCTGTGGCGTAAGTGGTGTCGGTACTGAAGTACTAAATACAAAATTTTTTGCATGCAAAGATAGATTCCAGCTTCAAACTTCAAATTCCAGACTTGACATAACTCAGGAGACACAGGTCACAGATAGAAAAATATAAAAAGTCAAGAGCCCACTTGTAAATGTCAAAAAGCTATTCTCTGAGACGGATATAAACTAGGTGCTCCTTTAAAGGATTCAAACTAATTCCAAATACCAGCCTGGCTTTAGAGGCATTTTCTACTTTGTGCTTCCAAGTTATACACTTGCACTATGCTGACCACAAACAGCAATTTTGTTAAAAAAAAATAATAATAACAACTTTCACAGAGGTCAGCAAGCAAAGGACATGAAGAAATCTGTATTCACCCTATACAGCACCTTTCTTAAATTTGAAAACAGAACCGACATTGTCTATTTAGTGCAACGTTTATTTACGATGCTTTAAAAAAAATTTTGCAACTCCTTTTCTTCTAGGGAGTCCCAACATGGCACAAAACTCCAGGCAATTTGGTGAGACCTAGCAACGTCATGGACACTTCTCAGGCACTGAGGCAAGGTGAGAACCTCACCATAGGATCACAGCAAGGCAAGACTCACGATGCACAAACCAGCTTAGTTTCCCTAGATGTTCCATTTTATGAAACATTTTCTTCCAGGCATTCTCAAAACTAACTTCCAAAACTTATACAGCTCCATCAGCTCAGATGGTAAGTAAATACAGGTTATTTGACAGCAAGCTCATCAGAAATTGCTAAAGGAATACAATACAATTGTTATTGAGTAATGGACACACTTTTCTGGTCATTTCATGTTATACGCTAACAGACATCAGAATCACTAAACAACACATTCACAAGACATCATGTGCATGTGAATATTTATACTTAAGAAACTCTGATTTCCCTCCATATGTAAATGCCACAGTATAACTGATTAGTCACAATGATGACAGTCCTCCAGAGAATTCTCCTTTCTTAAACAAAAAAGATTGTGAAAGAATCCAGGATTTGGTGAGAACGAATGGTCAAGGGGTTCTAGAGCTACTCACCTATGGGTTCCTAATCTCACTGCTTTGTGTTGGCAGTGACTGCACCTTGTCCCAGCCAACGGCCATACAGTGCATGAAATGAGGCTGAGATTCAATCTGTGCCCCAGTGTGCCAGTGTCTTCTCACACAGCTAATGCTGTAACTGGCAATTCCAAAGTAGAGACAGAGCAGTAAGTGGCCCCAAAGTGTAAACAGGCTCACACAGAATCACTGTGTAACGCTCAACCATTAGTAAACATTAAATGAATGGGCTACACAGTTGTTTAGAGATATACAGTATGTAATCTGAAGCGTAGTGGAGGCACTGGGCTTCCAACATTCATAGCAGAGCATGTAAACGACAGATGCCTAGCTAAATTTCTTGCAGTCATTTGACAATCTCAATTAGTGCATTTCTGCATCTGGAAACCCATACATATTTTAATTTCAAGAAACTAATGAATGCCGATCTCTACCGAACATATGCTGATAAAAGATACTCCTCCTAAAAGCATTGATTCCTCCTGAAAAGCTGCATGCACTCTAGACAAGCACGAAACACAGGCATTCCCCTTCCATGGCTACTAATGAAACACACAGCTGTAAGTAGCTGCAAAGAACAGATTAGTTCTTTTTCCTCCCAGTACAGATATTGGCTGGAGGAAAAGAGCATGTGGTTGCAGCATAATGTTGGTTATTCTTTGGGGACCTCGGTGGTAATTGAATCCTGATATTAAGGACTAAGGACAAAACAACCCACTTGCATTTTCAAGCCATTTTGAAGCACACTAGAGGCAGCAAGCACAATAGACTGTACACATGTATACATGTTTCATTTGTTCTGGTACCACTTTTCCTCCTCTCACTACTTATTTTACATTTGGATCTTTGTTTTCTTGCACACAGTAGGATAGAGACCTGACAGGGACCAACAAGGACCTCATTCATGACACATAGCTCTGCTGAAAAACCGCAACACAAACAAACAGAATGGATCTTCACACAGTAATCCAGGATCTGTCCCAGTGTATAATTCCTTCATCATTACATTAAATCACGTTTGCTACCAACTACCCTGTACTAATGGGTACATAAAGCTATTCTGCACCTGTCGATTGCCAAGGTCTCTGCGCAAATAATGAAATGGGGAGAAGTGAAGCAAGGAACCCTGCAGCCAAAAATAAACATGAATCAATACAAATAAAACTTAAGCACTTGGCAGGTATGGTTGACTTCTTGCTAAGTATAAATGGTATCAAGGCATATTTTAGCCCAATACTACTTAACCATGTTTAAACAAACCAGTTTATACACTATTGAACAATATTCTAAATGTCTTCATGCAAATACTCGAGTGAACTGGTTATTTCTTCTTTCTAGAAATATCGAGCTACTTTTATTTTCTCAGTGGGCTCAGTGCTGTTCACTTCGATGGCTCTGAGGGAATCATCAGTTCTCGCAGAAAACCTTCACCTTTGCTTTGTGGCATTGCCAGAACAAAGCAACAGTACAAATCCAAGCAGTGGAACTTCCTCGAGATGTTACACTTGCACGAGTAGCTGTAGTAACTTGCCAGCTGCGGCAGTAGGAATATCAATTTACTCACTGCACAAATATTAGAAATTGTGATATAAAAAGGAAGGCAGCCTTATCATTACCTGCTTGTTTTCATTTCAGAAAGTTGCCTTCCCTCACCTTCTTTAAGTATCTACTAACGTATTTTTTATTGCAGTTCATCTTGAAAATTAATCATCATAAATTTGAAAACATTCTCTTGCAGATCTGTCAGGTTTGTAGAGCTACTTCATTTATTACAGGACCACATGACGCATCAGAGCTCTGTATTTGAACATGACATATTTTCACTTTGTTTTGATACCACATTTGAAAATTGTTCCTATCAATCTCTCACTGGAGCCAAAACTTAACTGTCTTGTTCACTGAATCATTAAATGCCAAGTCACATAGACAAATAAAAGCATTTGCAAATTGAACTTCTGCATCTGCAGATGCAAATATTTGCAGAAGTTTCCTGTCGAAGGAGCCTCCGGAAAAGAATCCACAAAAATGATGCAAGGCCTTGGTCAGTATCAAAGCCAATTATTCCCAATCATTTTGGTCAGCAGTTCACACCGAAAGTTACAATGCTTCATGAAAAAGGGTGATTTTTAAGTACAATTTTGTGTTTGCAGATCTTTTTTTTTTTTTTCTCAGAGAAGCATTACAACTTCAACGCATTTGCCAGATTCAGCTTACACATTAAGATCCACGATTTTCTGCATTGTTTGCCAGGAGAGAGGAAAAAACAAAACAAAACAAAACCAACAGACCATATACTTACATTCCCCATAATGCATCATTTTCTCTCTAAACAGTGGCAGCAAACAGGCACATCCAATACTGTATTACTTTCTTCTCTCATTCATGACGATGTCACACACAGGTTCTTTGATTCTGAAAGAGAAGCATTTCCCAGGTTCTAAGGATAGAGGTACCCCAACCAATCCATCATGCTTTGTGCGCTAATGATAGACTCATGCATAAGAGGCACCAGAAGCAGCGAGAGGCAGCAGGCATGAAAAGGAGTGAATCAACTGTCAAGGGTTGTGATCTGAAGGACTGCAAGGCTGTGATTAGAATTTTCAATCAGGACTTCCACAATTCATCACGCTACAAGGCAAGGGGGGGATGTATTTCTTCATCAGCCCTTCCTGCTGTGGGCATAGCAAGTTCCAAAGCACTAAAAAGGGGAAATCTTAAAGCCTTATACTTATAAAAAGGTACAATCGAATCTTTAGGGAGTGAAAGATTTTCTGGGACTGTGGAGCTACTACTTTGTGTGTGTACAGAAGACTGAAAGACGATTAATTGCAGCACAGCCTTTAAGCTGCTGGAAAAGAAAGTGCAGCTCTTCCACCCTGTCCTCTTGTAGGTATGTCAAAGTTGGACACCTGAGTGAGAAGGAGCCTTGGAAACTTTTGACTGCTGTCCTTAGGGACATGAGAAGGAATAAAATGCAACAGGAATCCTTAAATTGGAACTTGCCAATGCTCCCAAAAACTTCAGAAGGAGGCAGGCTGAGCCTTTCATAGGGAAAGCACTCTACCAGCCTGCAGAAATCACCTGCAGCCCTTGGCAGCAGTCACACCTTCAACTCTCACAAAGGGAATCAAGCACACTGCCCAACATGTCTTTGGTGGTCAACTGTACCATGACACGCAGACGCCACAGGAAAAGGCAAGGCAGCACCACACAACGACCCCACACAGCACTCAGCAGTGCTGGTTTTGTAGCTCTGCTGCCACGACAAAATCCCAAAAACCTCTCCCAAATGCCCTCCTGCTCCTTTCTCCCCCTCTTTCATTGATGAAGTACAGTAAATGGACCAGCAAAACTCAGTGAGCTTTGTGAGGGGATGAAGGCCACAGCTCTGTCCCAGTGCTGCCAGAAGGACACGTCCCAAAGCCTCCATCCAGCAACAGCCTGGGCAGACCACACACACGGAAATATACAAATGAAACATTATCTCAAAAGGCAATTTTCATGCTAAGCTATGAATAATGAAGAGTAAAGAGAGTCCTTGTTTGCATAATTAATGTTCCAGTTATTGATATTCCTTCAGAGGGTCACTAGCCTTTTTTTTCCTCCAAGTCAATTAATTAATAAAACAACCCTTTTTATGTAGATAATCACAATCAATTTAGTATTCAAAGGCACGTAAAATATTGGCTTTGTTTTTTTATCTAGTGTTGCAATCATCGTGACACAATGGTCATTTGCAAATGTGTAAACACTGAGTGAGTCCATTGAGTTCATGACTAGGAAGTTATCCTTTGAAACTAACAGGAACAAAATGAGAGAAATAAGGGCTAACTTAGCAAAATGGGTCAGACTACCTCATGTCCTTTCACCACAACAAACATTTTCCTTAATGAAGATCTCAGCTTCTCTCCATTCACAATCCACCCAGAATTATACCGCAAAAGCCATTTTAGTGACACCTTCCATCACACCTCTTGTTAATGGGGAAGAACGTCAGGAACAGAACTAACTAGCTGATAACTGATGAGCCCTCTTTGTTTGGGTACTTCTACATCAGAAAATATCTGTTGTCGCTTTTATTAAGCATTCCGGAATAGGGATGTGTTTTCCTGTTTTACACACTGCCTAGCATCACTGGGGAAAACTGAAGGAATAGAGGAGGCCCAATCCACTTTTATAATTCTGGGGAATGGCTTGGCAATATAAATTATAAATGCTACTACTTGTTTTATGTACTCATCTGCATTTTGTAAGCTGCCAAAAACTTGCAAATACTTCAGACACCGTCAAGAATCACTTCAACCTCTGCACACTGCAAACCTCAAATCTGGTCTCTGTCTCTGAGATTATTACTAAATGTGGAATAACCAAGAATTGAAAGAAAATGGAAATAGATACTGTAGGAAAAGCACATTCCAGACTTGCAAATCCTCTCTTTCATATAATCCTTACCTGTAATCTTCCAGGGACTGTTCTGATCTTTCCCTCGGCAAGCACACCTTGCAGTATTTTTAACCACTGCAGATCCTTTTAGCCAGTGCTTGGTTGTGGATTCAACTGGTCGCTCTAGAAATCAGTTTTCAAAATGTGCAACAGCAAGAAATGCAGCTAAAAGCAGATTATGAATAAAGCACTCAGATATTCCATTCCACATTTCAGTAATTACTCGCAGCCAGGGCACTAACAGAGAGCTGCTCCTTCAGTGTCTCACTTCGAAGGGATTGATGAAGTGCAAACATGGGCACTATAGGGCTTAATGCAAGTTCTAACTGCTTCGTACAAGACAAGCTTCTCCTTGACAGCTTTCTCCCAGGCATCAAAGAACTAGCTAAATAGTTGCTATTAATGTATACTTGTGTCTTTTTGCCAAAATCATACTTAATAAACACAAAGAACCTGTAGTGGAATGATCTGGGAAAAGATATAAATGAAATTCTAGATTAACAAAGCCCTGTTAAATCAAGTTAGCAATTTTATCCCTGGGGATAACAATTTGGCTTGCAGCAGTGGGCTAAATAACGCAGTTCAACACATTAAGAACAAATCCACATTCAGACTAAATGGACTGTCAGCTCAGAAAAAAAAGGCAGGAGAGAAAAGAAATGCTGAAGGCACACCGCTGCCTGCCCAGAGCACACTTTCTCTCTTCCTTCTTCATCTAGAATTGTCACAAGCAAACATCCATCAACACGTTTTGCAGAAGTTCTAGAGAAAAAAAAAAGACACAAATGGTCTGAAAAGGTGCCGTAATGCATGCCATCCAAAAAAAAAAAAAAAAATCTGGATGCAGCAACATGCCTAAAATGACCAGAAATCTATGCCACAAAGATTTTCCAGCCAAACACAGCAACAAGGGCTGTGGTTCATCACCTCATGCATTCGGCACCTTCACTTGCTTAAGAGTGCATCCAGCAGCAAGTCGGAACATTCCTGCTCTGAGCAGCAGGCTCCATCTTTCCTCTGCCCACCACAGCAGCTTCAGCCATGCAGTTTTCCTGGAGGACAAGAAAAGTTTCTCTACTGTCAGCACCAAAAGCTTTATTTCAAGTAGTCCTATTTTTATGTTTTAACATATGCGCTCAAATCTGAGGAAAATGTGACTACATTTAACGAAATTGTTTGAAAACCTCTAGATTTAGGTTAGAAAAAGAACATGAAACACAAGCTAGGCTTTCTAGGGAATACCTCCCTAAGCCATCTCTTGATAGGTAGGAGATCATCTTCCTGTTGAGCACAGATTTTCAGTGCTCTCTAGAGATTTCAAGGCTTACAAAGACCTAACTTCATTCTAAGCTACCCCCCGCTTTTTCTGATTCTGTACGTGTTCAGATGGAATACAGAATCGGGCAAAATATGCCCTCAAAATATCATCTAATGCTGTCAAGTTTTTTCGACTGCAAAAAGGACATTTTTCAGATTAAAATTTCAAGGTAAGTGAAAAAAAAAAAAAAAAAAGCCATGAAAGGACAAAGTTAAGCCTAGGGAGAAAACAGAGAAAAGTATAATTATGTGATTTCTGTTATGTCAAAATTGGCCACAAAAACTTGAACGTACCTATTTCAGACACGCACATGAATATTTTTATGCAATGTTCCACCAATGTTTTTACTCCCATTTTTGCTCCAGAACTTATAATTCGTATTCCAAAATCAGTCACTTCTCACAGACATTCACACTACTTGCCTATTCCAAATAGGATTTATTTGTTAGCCAAGTAGCATTCAACTTTAAACTTTCTGCAATATCAGCACATAAATCACCCAGAACACCACTAAAAACTTTGCAGCTGCATATATTAGCTAGGTAGATGACAAAGAATTTCTAACACGCTGCATTTTAATTCTTCATGTAACTTCTTTTGCTATGAAAACCCTGTAACTAAATGGATTCCAGACTTATCCTTTATGCTGTCCTTACAGGACACATTGAACATCCCAAGCTTCACAAAGACTGCGTGCGGTGCAGATGACAAGACACGCTGTTTTTATCTTCCTCAAGAACTATTTCAACTCTTATAGATGACCTCCACAGCTTTACTGATGACTATTCAGTGCCTCGGTTACAAAAACAGACATTCTCATTTCCTTTACACTCCTCCTCAAAGAAATAAATCAGCATCTCGACTGATGGAAACACTTGGCTGCCAGTCATTGTGCTTTGTCCCTTGCTGCTCCACGCCAGCCTGCATGAGCTCAAGAGATGCAGAGCAGTGATTAAATTGTAACATGCAGCACAGAGAGCAATAACTAAGTGAGCGGTTATAAACAAATAACACAGCTCTTCATAACTCAGTAAAACACATTATTTGATTTTGTGCATGGTTTTGAAAGCCAGTCAAAGCAGCAGTGCTTCTTCACTAATGCAATAGCATTATTGCTTAATGGTGGAAAGCACAGGAGAGCAATATATGGCCTACAAGAAAGAGTCAAACATGCAAGCTTAACAATACAAGTTTATCTTCCTTATGAATTACCAAGGCAGTACTTTTATTATATGAGATCCATTGTCTGCAAATTACTTCCTGAATCTATTAGCTATAGTAGGAGAAATGCATCTTTCAGTCCTACTCCCTGGAAAAATAATAATAATAAAAAAAAAACCACAATAAATCAATTTAAGCAGGTGAGTCTACACCAGCAACAAGGACAAGGTATTCCAAGTATGCAATCACTGGCTCCCTGTAACACTAAAGGATTTTTTGTGTGTGTGAGGGTGGGAGCACAGAGACGAAAGGATTTAAGTGCAAATTATACAATGATAGTACAATTCTGAAGTATTACCATGCGTGTGAGGGATTATTAAAGATCAGGTAGGATTTTTCTAACCTTACTTCAGACACCTCCAGGGAAACATATTCTGCAATGCTCTGCAGGAGATAAAGAACAACCTAAGTATATTAAAAGGCTCATAGATATAATTCCATGAACTACAAGCTTCCTTTGTAACCTGGATATCTTGAAATGTACAGCAATTCTGTGACGCTCTGTGCACGTCATCCTTAAAAATATAAATTAAATCTCCGCTCATCCACTCCGTCTTTGTATGACTTGAATTCTCTACTGAGGGCTCAAGAGTAAGATTATTTTTATTTATCTATCTTCAAAATTATCAGACAAAGAGTACATGATGTGTACACAATCTGTCCACAGTACCTTTTTTTTCCCCCAGTTACCTCTTAAAACTCTGACCTCAAGGTCTGGGAATAGGTGACCATTGCTCAGGCTGCCAGGTACATCCCAGGCCCGAAGGCTCCTTGCAGTTGCTTGTAACTTTCCCAGATGATAACAGTTCAGGCTTTGGGGTGGTTTTCAGGATGGGAGGGAAGAGGAATGGATTGAGTCACTTCCAAGAATTAGACTAAAGGGAAATGCTGTGTTTTTACCATGTAAAATGACTGTCACAAACTCGCACCTGAAAAGCACTCCGAGTTTTGAAACTGGGAGTGTGCCTTCATGTCATGGATCTGTTTGCATGCTTTTCTTCATTAATCCTAAACACCCAAAACCCACAACTACCTAAATTACACAACTGTGACAGATTTTGCATTGTTCAATGATTGCCCTTTATAATGAGATGTCTTTTCACTGTCACCTCTCCTGCAGCCCGCAAGAGAAGCTGAGACGTGCACACCCCTTCCTGCAGAAGTTGTCCCAGTAAATGGACTGTCCCTGTGATGACTGCTCTGACTTTCAATGACACAGCGATACTCCATCTCAGTAGACAAACTTTTCAAGAAGGCATAAATTAGGAAATACATTTTGTTCTCCCCTCCCTGTAACCTATTTCACTAGTTTTACACTTCATCAATTTAAGCGTTAATGCTAATGCGCAACGCTTCAAACCTGCCACAAAAGAAGAACAAATAAGTAAATCAAGTGTCTAATTAGAAAGCTGTGATGGCCAATTTGGGAAAGCAGAGTTCAATTTTCCATTCAACATACTATACGTAAGAAAGCACTGAAGTCAGAAGCCAACACGGAGCTGACAGACCTGCAGGCTTCTGTGCAGAGCAAGAGCTCTTTTAGTGCTTGCCTTGGTACAAGGAGAAACCAAATCCCCAGGGTGTAACATCCCTGCTTGTGAGATTTACAGCTATAAAACAGCACGAAGTGTTAAACAAGAGCAGGAGAATGTCAGCTTTCCATAGTGTAAAGACAAAGGGCATGCATAATTTCTAATGTTAAACGTAACAGCTGAATCCTAATGGCAGCAACTCAGAACTGTGTCGCACTTCTGAATGCCAAAAACACCTAAGTTCTTGTACTGCCAACAGGATGCAGCTCCTTGAAGAGCCATCAGATGGTTTCACAAGTTACCAGCTAAACACAGTTAGTCAGTGAACAGACAGAGAAGCCGTGGGCAATAACATGCTATCCCTGTAACTGCTACTGTAGGGTGATTCTTTCATAACTTGTTTTGGTCATAGCCTTTGGTACACTGTAAGTATTGATTTTAAGGCTCTAACGAACGTAACAGGTCTCTCCAACTTCTGAAAGGTAACATTTGGCATATGCAAAGGCGGTGGGAGAGTTGGTAAGATTGTTGCTGGGTGCCAAAGAGTTTCCAAGTAGAGTACATTAAGAAACCACAAAAACTGACATTGCTAATACAAATAAATGGAAAAGTTTCCCTTACCTCACTGCAGTGGAGGTGCATTAAGAAGCACTGCTAATTACACATTTGTCATTTAAATGATTTTTTTTTTTAAGTATTTTGTGTACTTTACTCCAGTTTTCAAATTGTTTCAGCCTCCCATGCCTAATTCCAAGCTTTAATGTATACATATATATAACAACAACAACAAAAATAACACAATAAATACATGTTCGTTTAGGCAAACCTTAATCTTCTACTTGCATCATTCTTGTCTCCTATCTGTTTTTGCTCTCAACATACTAGATACAGCATGAAAACCCCACTGTTCCTGTATTCCTCTGCAAGCTGTGTGCTTGTCTTCTGCTAAAAGCTCCTCCTAAAAGTGCCATCAGTAATTGTCAAGTATTGGAACTGTTTCTTTAGACGTCAGCATCCCTACTTTCAAGTTAAGTGGACAATGTTTTCTCCCTTTTTTGCAACTTTACAAGCTAAAGTACATCTGAATACACCACTCATTCTCTTTTTCCTTGTGCTCTAATGCAGTCACTGTAGCCAACTTCTTGCAGGAACAATCAGGACTCTGCTAAGGACTCCCTCCAGATGCAGACACCATAACATACTGTACATTAATCTTATCTCATGCAGTAAAACAGAAATGCTAAAGATGCAGTCCAACAGAAGTCCTTCAGTCCATTTTGAGACCACCCCCATCCAAAGCTCTAGGCTGAACCTTTGAGCACGTTAAGAACTAGACAGCTATTGCAAAACTACCTCTGATCCTGTTCTTTACAACTTAGATTGAAGGCGCTCCTTCCCCAACACCTGTAAAGTTTACGTCTGGCATTGAAAGAAATCTTCAGAGATCATGGCTCCAGTTTGTTGTTTTATTTTTTATTTATTTGCCTACTTGTTTTGTAAAACTGTCTGAATAAGCAACAGTAATTCTACTACAGTGATCCTTCGAATGATTATGGAGGAGAAGAAGCAGTACATACCCTAATTTCTTAGAGACCAGCACAATTCCTGCAGCTTTCTTGCTGCCTGTTTCTCCTAACAAATCAACTCATGGACAACCTTGGAAAAATCCAATGTGGCTCTCTCTCATAAAAACATCCGTCCACACTTGAAAATGAAATACATCTGCCATCATTCAACAGAACAGTACTTCTCTAAGAAAAATAAATCACCACGATAATGCAATTTAATCCATCAAAAGGAGGAGGGGGGAAATATCACAGCAGTAGTCCATTACAGGCATTACTGCTGATATTATATTTGCTCTGCTCATTGTCTACATGCAAATTGTGTACGCACTTCCAGCCACAAAGAAGAAAATCAACGCTGTATTAATCAAGGTAATTCTTCTTGTGTGACTGGACCCGCAAAACAAATGCCTGCACCTCATTTATTGTGACACCTACCTGTACCACTTCCCACCTCTGCCAAAAAGTTCCATCTAAATTACTGATGAGTGGAATCAGCCTCCTGCTGCGTTTGCAGGCTATTTCCAATCTGCTTTTGCATGGAGGAAAACTGTAGCACCAGGGCTTGGTGCACAAGACTGCTAATCTGGATTTTTGCTGTCTGGAAATAGCAAGGCAACTGGAGGTCGGAAACTGAGAAGAGGGTCTTTTTTCACCTCAATACTAGCCACAGGGAATGGGCTTCTTCTACACAGCATGGTGAGGGACTGAACCGTCCTGACAACAGCCCCCTCTCTGCCATCTCTCCATCTTAACCAAGTGCCCAGCGCAGCACATTATGAAACGAAGGGAGAGAACAAAGCACGAGTAATGTTACAGTCAGTTAGGGCAACCACACAGAAGTAGTTTGCTGCATTGGGAGTCCTGCTGCAGGAAACAGAGCTGCACACAGAGCTCCCTATGAAAACCGCTTGTTGTTCATTGTCAGCCCCAAAACTGGGAGTGCCAAAGCCTGTGAACTGCTCCATGGCTGAGGCAGGGTGACTTTTTTTCACTCTTGTTTCACAGCATAAAGAGGATTTCATGTCCTCTCCGGGATCACTCTGCACTAAAAAATCCAGAAACTGGAGCCTGGCACAGCAGGACTCATTCAATAACAATTCTCACTTTTCTGAGGATCTGTATGCACCACAATCAATTAGCATTTGCTACAAATGTAACATAGCAACAGTGGACAAGCCCTCATTTGATGTAAATCAGTATAGCTCTTCTAATTTAAGAAAACTTTACCAAATTTCATCAGCTTTAACTCTCACGCAGCGCTTGTGAATAGCTCTATCGCTGGGGAAGTAAGGGTCATAAAATTTGAGTGCCAGGAACAGCAAGTGGTCAATTCAATTTGTTATCCTTTTTAGGACTCCCCAAACATATTATTTCACATGTTTTCAGAAGGAAGAAAAAAATCGGTCTGAACACACGAAAGCTGTTACACAGAAATGATGGGCAAAAAACCATCCTAAGGCCATGAACTCAGATTACTTCAGCAGCCACAAAAACACATTCATGAAGTAATCTTTTCTAAACTCACTGCCATATTCCACCGTTTTTAAACTTAAGCAAACTGCCAGCATGCTGTGCAAAGTAGCACTTCCAGTTGATTTGCTTTGTATTAATTACAGCACAATTAAAAAGGGAGTCTTCATTGCAATCAAGAACCAGGTGTTTCGAAAAACCATAACCAGGGTCCTGAGCATTTCTGAATGAAGACATCAGAGTTACCGGTGCACTCTGACTGGGCATATAAGTGCTTGTGCATTTAGGGAAGAAAACCTAACATGGGAAAACTTTTTTTATGTTAAAAAAAGGAACAAAACCACCTACTGGTAAGAAGCTGGATTTTGGTGGTACAGCTGCTGCAGTTAGGACAGAAACGCCACCAGATCATCTGTTCTTGATGTTGGAAGGTTTCAAGTTGCTAGTATACCTCAAGGCTTGGAGAAAACTGACATAAAATGTAGCAACAAAGAAAACCACTTGACTGTTGTATGGGAACTGCTGAATCACAGCCTGAACCACATCCCAACTCACTGACATCTTTTCTCTGTATGTACAATGCAGTGACATGTTTAGGGAGCTACTCCATGTTGTGCATTAGGAAGTGAACCTTTAACCAACAGCAGTTGACATGACAGCAGATGTGACACCAGATGATCACATACGAGCAAAAAGAAATTAATCCATGACTTCAGTGCAGTGACACCTCCGAATTCACTGCAACTTTGAAATTCCTTGTGCTTAGCAGTAAGCATTCACTTCAAATTACTTAGTACTGTTTAACGGTTACAACTAATAACTGTAGAACCCGTTATTCTTCAGCATCATTTTTTTTCCCCATTTTTTAAGTTACTTATATGTAACCTACAGACTGTGGGTTTTCTTCCTGCTTAAGCAAGTTGTGGGTCATGCAGATAGCCAGAAGAGGAAAAACAGCAAAAAACTGTTGCTAAAGAAACAGTTGAAGAACCTCTCTCGGTTTCAAACATCACTTACACGGGCTAAGAACATCGTACAGTGTATTATTCTGCTCTCACTCTCCCATGTTGACCACACACCGTTCAAGAGAAGTGTAACCTCATACAATTTGTTCCACGGCTATAAAAGAATTAAGGCCTTTCTTATTTTACAGGGAGCTAGAACAAGGAGAGTCATCTGGTGGCTGTCAAATCTATTAGCTCGCTAATCACTCACACCTAAAGGAGTGTTAAAGCTCAGCTGTCCCAGAATGAAAGCAGAGGGCAAAAACCCTCTTAACTGGAAAGCCAGAAGGCTTTACACACTGCATTTAAAAAGAAACGAAATGCACTTTTTAGCAGAAAAGCAACTCTTGTCAGAAGAGATTGAAGCAAAACCTCCCTGAAAGCTACTGAATAAGCATAAACGAGTCCTGCAGCTGGGATACCTGCTCTAAAAGCAAAGAACAGTCTTCAGGTAAGTGCCGCTATGATCTTTAATTTCTGCAGAGCTGCAACTTTGCTAAGCTTTCCAAAAATACGGCCAAACTGGTTTAAAAGTTCTTTTTTACAATATGAATATGCCTAGAGAGTGATAAACTTCAAAAGTGCAGCTTGGGACCTAGCACAGATAGACTGATGGGTCCTATTACCTGGAGAATATCACCAAAAAGGGAACTGAAACACAAGGAATTGCTTCAGCAGGCCACAGCTACTGCACCTGGATACTAATCAGCTCCCAATTAACTTCAAAGCATGCTGGCCTCAACAAACACATTCAGTACCACTTAGCAACAGCTCTGTAAAGAAACAATGCTACCAGTTGCCCTATCACACAGATGACAAAGATCTTCACATCATTTTCTGCTACAAAAACCATTCTGGGAAGACAGTGGCTCCATTTTTAATAATGGTAGGACTTTACAGGGGAGGGTTCTCGATTGCTCTCAGCACTACACAATGGCACACTCGCATCCAGGTATGAATAATTCCAGCAGTCTCAGTGTTACATCTTGATTATCTGCTTTTTCACAACTGTCCTCTGCGTGTAATTTTCCAGTAGCTACTCCTAAAAGCACCTCCTAAAGCCACAGGGACGCCGCCTAACAGCTAAATCTGAGGATTTTGCAAGACAGCAATATGCCTACTAAAGGAAAACAAAATGGCAAGCACACATGCATGATAGGATTATTTGATTCAATACAATATAAATTAGGTCAGACTCCTCTTTGGAGACTTCGATGTCAAGAACTAGGTGGTCCACTAAATTTCTATTCATTTGCCTTCGGGCTTGGGGAATTGCAAAGGCTCTCAAGAAACTGATGTTCTACTCACAAGAGTAATCACTATTTGCTGGTGGAAAAAAAAAGCTCTCAGTGTCTCATTGCAGCTGCTTGGCAATATCTGGAGATTTGAGCAACCTTTATATGAAGCAGCAGTTAATAAATCCTTGTATGTATATACATATATAAGATGTGTATAAGGAAAAATAAATATGTATATAAGGAAAAATGTGTTAACAGTGCTTGTGTATACTTAGGTATTACTCTGCCCTATTTTTTTTTTTTACCATTAAGAAAAATAACTATGGATCCTCATTAAACCAGCAGTAATGGAATGACAGGAGAAGCACTATCCATGGAAAGGATAAGGGATGACAGGCTGGAAGCTCTGCCCAAGTCTACCCTGTGGCACCCCTATTTCTCCAGAACACAGCACTTCTAAAACTTGCCATGGTTACCCTGCTTTCTGATTCCAAGAGCAATGTAACTGAAACTTCACACCTCCAAGGTGCTGGCACCAGACTGTGGTAGTGATTCTAAATAAACAGGAGGTGGGAATGACTGTTTCCATGGGTTAATAATGATAGGACAAGGGGGAAAGGTTTTAAACCAAGACAGGGGAGATTCAGATTAGATATTAGGAGGATGTCTTTCACTCAGAGTGGTGATACACTGGAACAGGTTGCCCAGAGAGGTTGTGGATGCCCCATCCTTGGAAGGTGTTCAAGGATGTGGTTCTGGGCAGCCTGCTCTAGTGGTTGGTGACTGCCCATGGCAGGGGGATTGAAACTCGATAATCTCTGAGGACTTTTTCAACCCAGGCCATCCTATGATTCCATGATAAAGAGCAAGACACAACACACAGTCCTTCAATAGTCCTGCTGCAGATAGATCTGGTGAGAACACACAGCTGAGTCTAAAGGTAGATGACTTGATAACTGCTTCCCCACAGCTGAGGACACAATGCCTTCAATCCCCACACCTGCACAGGCACGCAGGTGGTCAACCTGAGCACCAGCTTCATCCTAGCACCTCTAAAAGTCATACACAGACTAGAAGAAAAGCCAATGGGTCTCTCTCTGACTTCATTCTTGAGAACAGCACATGTCTTGAGGCAAATCCCCTGCTTTTGTCTAGCTCACACTAATGGGTTTACTCATTTTTTCCTAAGTTGGAACCATTCTGCTGCTTTTAGACAGAAACTGGAGATTGACTCATGGATTGAATCCTAAATCAGGTCCAATAAACATAATTCTACTGTGGCTAAACTGGGGCAAAAACTACTGTTATATGCGAAGTACAGAGTTGCAGTTTCCCTACGCGTCAAGCCAAAGTCTACAAGTGAAGATATTTGAATCTAATTAATTACTTGATCTAACTATATGCTTTTCATTCTAGTGTATCCAAATACTCACAATAAAACACTGCTGCTGATGAAGTCAAGCACACCCTTACAAAAACTGGCAAATTTGCAGAACAGCACTTGAGGTTTAGATTAGTAAAATCCTAATGAATATCTACTCTAATACCCATGTAATTGCATGGAATGTGTCTGCAAGTGGTTCAATTGATAAAAAAAAGAAAGAAAAAAGGAAGATAGAAGGAAAAAAAAAATGGAACAACTGAAGTCCAGTCTGATATTTTAGCATCAGCTGAAGAGACCAAAGTAACAACTTGGAAAAATGAAGATCTTCATTCAACTCCAAGAAAGGAAGAACTGCAGCAGAGGCCTCCAACTCTTTCCCACATCACAATACACCTCAGACTTGCACTCTGCGTACCAAGGTCAGCAGACTTAATTACATCATTTTCGTCCCAGACACCAAAACTGTTTTCAGATTCTATCCAATGACTGCGTTATCAGAAATGCCCACCTCATCCTGCAAACCTCCTGAAACACCTGCTTCAAACTACACACGCAAAGACTGCTGCTGTTGTACTGCACAGCTTTACAGTTCTTTTTAAGAGCTGGTACTCAGCTCATATCTCTGCCTTGTTTCCCTACCTGTAAAAAGAAGATAGCGTAGGACTCATTTTATCCCACAAATCCTCTGTGCAGAAATATATGCTTTATAGGTAGAACTAGCGCTATAAGAATGGGGCCACAAAGGGTTGGCAGAAAGCACTGCTGAAATATCAGCTAGCACAGGACATCTGAGACCAAATAATAGTGTATTTTTATTCCTAAGTAACTGGCTGATCAAACGTACTGTGATCCTGCAACTCTGATTAATTTTGCAGGAATTCTTGGGTAGTGTTTGTAAAAACCAAGTCATTACCTTGACTAAACATTGACTTGCACAGTTAACTTTAACCATCAAGACCTTGTCTAAATATTGACTGGGAAAGTTTATTTGAACTATAAAGTCTAGAAAATCTGGTCTTCCTTCCTATATTTGCTATCACTTTGGAAAGTAAACACGGTTGTAAAAACAGAAGTTCTCTCATCAAACCACTATTTAACCAGGTAGCTTGGCTGCTCCTAATTCAATGCAAACATCTTGCAGAACTTGAAATCCAAATTACTTAAAAGCAAAGAGGCCTGTCCGGACTGGGGATGAGAAGGAAAGTCAACCTCCTGCATCTCGCTTGAAGCAAGAACCTCAGGTGGGCCTTTCAAAAAGGATTCAAAAACAGCAAGGTCCCTGGTTTAAAACTGTTTTGATATAAATGTAAAGGGGTTTTTCAGAGCTTTGAGGTGCTTTTCCCTCAGCACCAATCAGAGAGTGTTCATGCTGGTAACCCTTCTTGGGAGGCCCTACAGCAGCAACTGCAAGTCAGCATCCTCCCCCATTGGTGCCACTTCATCATGTGAGGCCATGGGTCAAAGGACATACATAGGGTCTTTCACTGGTTGAACTAAAAAGAATAATAATAAAAAAAAAAAAATCAATTTCAATCCTCCTAAGATGAAACCACTGATGTGTGCCGGCACTGAAATCCCAAAGGTAATCCTACAAGAAGACACGATGGTGTCCTCCATCACTGTTGAGATATTGTTAAAGCACAGTCCAAGATCAGCATCTATATCAAACACCACAAACCATAAATCTGAACTTCTAGACCGAAGTGAATGGTGTGCTAGAAGGCGTAACAAACAAAGTGAGAATGACAAAGGGGCAAGGAATGGTGTGGCTGGGATGGAAACAATGAACCCAGCAGTAATTCTACCTACAGCTCCATTTCAAGAGTTGGAAAGTGCCCCTTAGCTTAGTGCTTTCACTCCTTTTATACATACATCAGCTTGATGGAAATTAACTGGAGAGCAAATACAAAAAGTAAAAATCTCAGACAAAAGTCGGAACATTGAGCTCACTGCTGAAAACTCCCATTATTTTTGAGTGGAACGGAGAGGAACAGATTGATACCGGCGCTGTGGGGGGTGGGGGTGGAGAAGGGAAGAACAATAAACAATACCACGGTCCGTAGTTTGCACAGTGCTGCGTCTCGCAACGGAAACATACTGTGAGACAGCTTGCGGGACAAGCTCCATCAACGATAAGTAATTTTTATTCCGTTTGAGTGGTTGAAAACAATAAACATGATTAAGTGATTCAGACGTGCATTCAGAACGGAGACAAACGGCAAAGAGTTCCAAGGACTCCGCTTTCACAACCACTCCGCGGAAAGACCTCAGCGTTAACTTCACTTGGAGCCGCACAACGCAAGAGAAGTTGGCGCCGGAATTGCAAGCATCCCATCACCCTGCGATGGGGGTGTCAAGCTTTGCGGGGCGCTCCCCATCTCGCTGCTGGGCCATTCCTTGGGCATTTAGGATGGAGAAGCCCATTAAGGACTGCCCCCAGCGGGTAGGCGGCCCCTCAGCTCCCCATGCCCGTGGGGCCGTCCCGCATCCCTATCCAACCGCTGCCCAGCGGGAGCTTATGGGGAGGGTCTGGGGCAGCGGTCCCTCAGCTCCCGGCGCCATTTCCCCTCCGAGCCTCAGCGCGGCGTCTCCCAACCCCGACTGCGGCTTCACGGGGAGAGCAGCGACGGTGCAGCCCGACCACCGCTGCCCGGAGCGCTGCCAGCCCACGGGGCCGGGCTGCAGCCGGGAACGAAGCGCGACCGGCGTTCCCAGCTGGGGGGCGGCAGCGCCCCGCGGAGCAGCCCCGGCCCGGCGGAGGATGGAGACGGAATGGGGGTCGGGGGGGGGGGGGGGGGAACCCCGCACAACACCGCATCGCTGTCGGGGGCTGAGAGCAGCCGCTTCTGCCCGTGGGACTCGGGGGAAAAGCCGCACATCCTGCCCCGAGCCCGCAAGTTGGCGCGACTTGCGGACGTTTCAGCCCCTTCCCTTCTCCCGGGTGGCGAAAAAAAAAACTTCCACCGGAGAGTCCCCGCCTTTCCCCGCCGGGGAAAGGGCTCCTCCGGCCGCGCTCGCCCGAGGATGCCCACCCCGTCTCTCCCCAGCATCCGCGCTGAGAGCCGCTTCCTCACCTGCCCCAGCGAGCCCTCTCCTCCGCGCATTCCTCTGCTCCCCATCGTGGGCGCAGCAGCTGCTGTTATTCCTTAAGATACACATGGCTCGTCCATGCTGGGAGAGCCGCCTTCCCGCGCCGTCTGCCCTCTCCGGCCCCGCCAGTGCAGCGCTGAGGCCAGAGGGAGGGGACAGCGAGGCGTGCGGCGGAGGAAGGCTGCTGCCGGGGGTCGGTCTCCTCCTCTTCCTCCTCCCCCTCCCCTCTCGCGGGGCTGGGGGTGCAGCTGTGCAGGGAGATGGGGGCGGCCCCTGCCCACGCGTGGATGCGCACCCCCCCTCCCCCCCCTCGGGGGTCCGCGAGGGTTCGCTATGGGGAGGGGTCCGCGGGCCGCCCCGCTGCTAGCGTGGTGTTTTTTCTCATGGCTTCTCTCAGTCACCCGTGAAAATTTAATGAGGCATTTAGGGCTGTTACCTTCAGAGTCAATGGAGGAAGCATATTTAGCCTAACGCACTTGCTGCCGAGCCAGTAGGTCTATTGCAGGCAGATCAGAAGTCAGAGGGAGACGCTCCTTTCAACACAAAATTCACGACCCATTAAACTTATTCTGTGATAACAGCTTCTTTACAAACGGAGACCATAGAAAACGCAGGCTGTCATGCACTTCCTGAAAGGATTTACATACAGAAGAGAAGTACATTGGTGAGGTTACTGCTGTTTCACTTGTATTACCTCCAATCGAGGCATAAAAGCAGCTCAGCTTCAGCTAACTGAGGTAAATTACTGAAAGAAAAGCTTTTTGTAGCCACCAGATCGATGCAATTCACCTCGAGGGCCTGGGTGGCTGCGCATCATCCCAAGGAGATGGCTCCAGCCATCACTGCCCAGCGACATAGGAAGGTATGGGCAAGACACTGGTCCAGGCAGACCAATATCACTCTTTGAGATGGCCACAAGCCAGGGATCAGCACGACGCTCACCAGGCAGAAAGATGCTTACAGGCTGTCTTCCCCCCAGCTGGCAGGCAGGAGGTCTGCACCAATGTGGCAACGTGCTTAGCAAGGCAGAGCGCCCATCCATGAGGCTCAGCGCACCCAGATCCCAGAGTCCTCTCATTTATTTTCCTCAGTTAATCTTTCCTTAGTGCATTAGGTGTTAAGCGTGAAAGATACAGTCATCTAACAACCTTTACAATGTAAAAAAAAAAAAAAACCAAACAAATAAATAATGCATTTCTGAAGTCATGCCACAGTTAAGTGTGTGGTGGAATGGAGACTTCTACTATGGAACTGTTTTCTTCAATTCCATTCACTAAAGAAATGAAAGGCGAGCTTATCAATGGAACCCACTTATTCTAACGTGGGTTTAAATAACCTTTTAGTAAACCAGTTGCAGCTATATTTTCCACTGGAGGGAATTTTGCCATCTCAAGGAGACAAGAGACTGAAGAAAAAGTCAACAGACAGAAGACGCTTTTCCATTAGGAAATAATAGCATCCTCTAGATGACATTTGGCCATGCTTGTCTGTAAGCATTAAGTCGGACAAAATGTTTGTGAACTTCAGTTCTCAAAAGGCGCGTTTTTGGTTGGGGAAGCCATCACTGAGCTGCTCTACATCCTCGCGTGCTGCAATGTAAAATGAAGTCACATTTTTCACACTGCTGACCTCCCTGCTGTCCTGCTTTTTACAGGAAAGGTGCTGGCTGTTGGCGAACAAGAGGAGGGGCTTGAGTGAGCATAAACTCTATTCCCATGTTAGAAATTTATGGATGCAAGTCACACTTGCTAACAATATCTTTTAAATATAAAAAAACTTACTAGCTCACAGCTTGTAATATGAATGCAAATGAACTTGTAATTATACTATGCAATTTCCCACTTAAAAAAAAAAAAAAAGAACAAACTAAAAAAACTATAAAAATAAAACAGACCTGAAAAGTAATATGAACTGCAGCTCTTCACTGAGTTCCTCCATTATGCAGGAGTTGCCATAAGCAATCTGCTATGTTTTGATGTAAAACATTTTTTAGGCCATAACTTTGTAGCACAGATTCTCATATGGGAACATTTATATGGTCAGAGTTCCTCTTCTCTACTAAAAAAACATAACCAAGAGGCAAAGGAGCAAGAAACTCTGCTGGGGAGATCTCCACAGTCTTCTTTTGTTTTGTCTGTGAAGCTTACTTATCAAACATAGGAACACTGTTTGAGGTACTGCTATAACATCACAAACAGCGATAAAACTCTGACTGTCGGCCAAACACATTATTTTCAGGAACCACTGAGTAGCTACAGATAGGAAGCAAAATAAGTGGTTCTCTTAAACTGTTTTCCAATAGGAACCTCTGCAGCACTCAGTCCCTTAGCACTTACTGAAGGGAAAGCAGTACCACCTTCTTAGCTCTTGATGAGATTTGAGCTAACAGGATCATAAGCTACCAAAGGGTTCCAGTATCTCCAGTTGAGATAGAGATGAATTCAAAGATACAACCAAGAGCACAAAGCAAATTTTACAAAGAATTACCTCAAAATGACCCTAAAAACCCCACTGCTGATCCCCACACACCTGGATTTGAAGTAATTTGTTTTATTACCCAATTTACAGTAAGATCTGCAGTTGCTAGTAAACTGCAGTAAGGAGTACGGCACTAGGCAAGAACATCTGCCTGGTGATGAGAGAAGCCACAAGAGTACTTCCTGATGGAGTTTTCTGACTCCCTAAGAAGAGGGTACTTGCAACACTTCCTTCTTCCACCTCACATGTCAGTTAATCAGCATCACATGGGCTATGAGTTGAGCTGGTTTCCTTTCAGAGCTGTCTCAATTAAGGAGCATCTGGTGAAAGATAGTTTCCTTTCCTAAAACCTGTTCTGGTTAGAAAAATATAGAAAAGAAACTTTTCTTTTATTTAATCCACTGTGTCTTGTCCAGATGCAAGCATCTGTGTTTATCATGTGAAATGTTAAGGCAGTATCCACACCATAAAGCTAACACCAGCCTGCATAATTGGTAAATCACTAGGCCATAAAGCCTGAGAGGTTACTGTCAGTGTGTGTGTGTAACAACCATTAGTATTAATGAGAATTGGACGTTCCCTGAGACAGAATATGAGGCGTTATTTTCATTAAACTAATTCATGTATCTTGAGTTGTGGTGATTAAAAAGGGTCGGCAAACAATACTACAGATAAGTTTGAGGAGATGTTAATTAAGGAGCAGTAGATCACACTATCAAAGAATCTAGGAATAAAAGATATTTGTTTCACTTTACAAAGTGCAATTTTTGCAGTGAGTTTTGAAATATCTGATGAGAATCTGCCATCATTTCTGTTGTTAACGTCTCCTTAAGATACAGAACAATGTGCAGACCATCCCTTGCCAATTGAGTTTTCAAAATGACAGCTTCCTCACAAAACCTCTCTTTGCTTTTACTGATACATACTGTAGCCCACAGCAGGATCATCATGATCGCTCTGGAGATACTCCATGTGAATAGCTCCTGACACAATAGTGCTTCCAGTTTTAATAAGTTCCTATAAAGCAATTAGGAAGTGACAGAAAATAATACCTGCTGCATTATCAGTAGTAATGGTAGTTACGAGTAGTTATGTAGCCCCTCATACCACTGAAGTCACACAGTTAGTTCCTTAGCCATGTAGCAGAATTAGTTGTGATTTGGTATTCATCCTATATTTTATCAAATGGAAAGAAACACAGTTCTCTATTTCAGCTCTCTCATTCCATTATAGAACTCCTGTAAGAGATATTTCTTAAAGATACCTACTAGGCTAATGGGTCACTGAACGGAGTACATGGCTGAATACTGTTCTTGCCCTTCAAAAAATCTATATAGGAAAATGGCAGTGCTGCTTCACAGAAAATAAGAAACCCTCTATCTTCTGGCAGTAAGGTTTTTCACATCAGAGAGTGGTTATGATAATTCCTGACCATACCATGCAATCTGGCAAAACACATATATTATCCTGAAGAGTTAAAAGCCAGCACAAAAAACATACTGCAAATGAAATGTAAGCCTTGAAAGAGCCACACACCCACCAGTGGTTTCAGAAGACGGAGCTCTGCATGTTCCTACTGCTTTATGGGCTGGTCACTGAAGGAATTCTTTCTTTCACACTTCTCGACAAGGCCTGCGTTACTGTGTAGTTAAACACGCTGAAAGTTCTCAGATTCCTGGTTCAAATTCCATCCCTGTTACTGACCAGTTGTGTGACCCTGGATAAGTCAACCTGCACTTTTTCTCTGTCAATCTCTACCACATCTATATGCCGTATCTACTTCGAGACTTTCCTCACTTTTGTTTGGAAAGACCGCAGAGACTGAAAAGGACATACAACGCTACATACATGCTAGCCATTGCTATAGATGGGACTATTCCATTTTGAGATAGAAATATAGGAAAAAGATCTTTACATTATATCTGCTAGCTCTTTTCCTTCTCCAGCACACATTCAAAATACTGCTGAAATCTCCACGAGACCTCCTTCCTCAAATGCAAATGAACAGCTCCAACGTACAGTCTACTATCCCTCTAAAATCAGTCTCCAAGCGAAGGGCAGCAACTGGATCTCCACCTTGCCAAATCAAGGTTAAGAAGCATATTATTTCCAGATGCCCATGAAAGAGCCAGTGATTCTTCAAGTACAGTGATCAACTTCTTCACTAATCCAAACTGCTTCATATTTCAAATCCTCTTTGGCAAGGTGCATTTCCCTTCACAGCCAATTAACTGCAAACTAATTTAGAATGGGTTTGCTTTTGCAAACATTGTGTCAGATTCCAACAGAGAGCTTGTCGCTAAGAACATGATATACGCATGCATTCCGAGTTTCCATTGTTCTGTCATCCCCTCCAGACATCACTGATGATCCACACAGAGGAACCTCTGAATTTAATCTCCTTTCTAGGAAAAGTTCAGGGATGAAGAAAATTTTTAGCATCCTTTATCTACTGAGAACCCATGTGTTCTGTATTACTTCACAAAGCACTAACAGTAGTTTAATATGTGTAAACTGTCAGTAAAGGATATCTATAGTGGAAAATCCATGCCTCCCATGGAGAAATCTACCTACCCATGAGAAATGCAGACAATCTGCTTTAAAAAGAATTTTGAAGTTTGGCTTTACTCAGAGAGTAAAAGGGGCAGAGGGGTGGTGGCTTTGAAGATGTGTTTGAAATTCTCTCCTACAATTTTTTCCCTTTGTGTTGTTCTGAACATTTAGCTGCAGCGCCTACGATTTATTTTTGGTTTGCATAAAATTGAAACAAAATGGAAGATAGGAAGTGAACTGCCTTACTGATCTGTGCTATCTTTCCCTTTGCCACCAATTTCTAGTAATAGCGATACACGTCTTGTAAAGATTTCTATTTTCTGTAGAGGAGCAAGGAGTTTGTGCATATCACTCAGTGACAGAGAGAACCTTGGGTGCTCACCATTACTCTTTGGCAGCTTCCCCCTCCCTGACATCTTTTTGGGCAGCAAAGGAATGTGGAAAGGATCCACGATGTGCAGCTGAGATCCCCATCACAGCACACAAACAGCGCTTGATCTCGATGCCCCTCAGGGCCCTGCAATGAAAGTGTGCTCAAATGCCTTGCACAACCTAAAAACAACACAAATATGTATTTCAAGGTGTACTCATTTGCTTATGTGAACATCTGACTGCATAATCAGGAAATAATTAGGAGGATTTCTGAAGACCAGCACAGTGTTGAATTCTAGCTAAGGCATTCATCACTCCACTTCATGTCAAAACTATGCAGCCCATTAGACAGTTCTCACAACATTTTGATCCCCAAGGTTAGCAGCGGCCTGTTTTCTAAGTTGTGGATGCCTTATTTTATCCACACAGCCACACAACTCTCTGCTTCTCCAACAAAAGAAGGCTTACTGCAGCCTGCTCTTCAGATGTAGCCTACTTGAACAACCCGTCAACACACTTAAGCTCTCTGAATTTGGGCAGTACTGAAACTTCTTCTATCTAAGTGTACATTTATCTTCATCATTTCCTTATTTTCAGATGTTCGCTTTACAATCAAAACCTTCAGTCTTCGAGGATCCCAAAGATCTTGGCTGTTGTCACACTCTGTGAATTTGACAGCAAAAGATTTGCTTGCCATTGTAAAAATCTTTTTTTGTTAGAAAGAGACAGACAAACATGATATTTAGGGCTGCGTTCCCCTCAATTTCTGCCAAAATAACAGCTATTCAAAAGACAGCAATTGTGTGCAGTGAATGTCCTCAACAAGTACGGTTGTTTTTCATTTCCTTCTATGTCACATTACATTTTCCTCTTTATATTTTCCTTTAAATATTTAGACAGAGCAGAGAGTTTTAAACGTGTCATTGACACAAATAAATGTTTAAGCAGTCGTTCTACCCTGGGTTCAGCTCTTGTCAGATCTGATAAGTTAAATATCACTGGATCTGGTCAGTAATTGGATGGAAGACCTCTGAGGAAAACTCGAGTGCCGAAGTAAGAGGCACTAGTTGTTCAATGGGTGTTTTTCTTAACCTCAGACTCATCCAGAAAAGTGCCCTCAGCATGGTATTATGAGTGCTAGCTGAACAAGGCATTTTCAAATAAGATTTAATGTGCTATTTCTGTGCGGTGCTAGAAAAGATTCCTAACAGTTTTCTTTGAAAGCTGCTCAGCCCATTTCCAAGTCAGCTGTACCCACTACTACATACAGCTACCTTCGAAACTATAAAGTCAATTCTTAATCATTTTCCTTTTTGGAACAAAACGCTTGGAAATCTATTGTTTAAAGAGGAACTGGTACATTTATTTGCTTTTTCTACCTACATTTCTGACTTTTCCTTTTAGCCTCTCATTATGTACTGAGCATCCAGCTCAGCTCCTGGGTACCAAAGCTTGGACATTTGCTTTTGCCATTGCTGAACCGACACTGACGCTTCAAAACACAGATGTTTTCCCTCTTTTGCTAATTACAGACTACCTGGCCACCACTCCTTTGTGCTGAACAGCAGTGGGACTGAGTCCTTGGGGCCATCCCCACACCCCACTGGCCCTGTAGGCTCTGGGCTGTGTTAGACCCAAGGAACTGAGGGACGTGAGGCTGCTTCACCAACAACCTGAGGACACAGGTGTTAGCAACCAGCAGCATTAACACCTGTGATTCAAATACAAGATCTCTAGTCTGCTGGTACCCCTGCAACACACTGAGGAGATAATACAGAGGTAAAAACTAGTCCCTGGGGTGTCAGTTTGCTCTGTGTCCAGCAAAGGCAGCACCATGGGGCTCCCCATCCCCAGGCACTCTGCACAGTACAGGTTTGCAAAAGGTCTGGGCAGCACGCCAGGGCTCATCCCAACACATTTGCTCAAGTTGATGTTTTCATATGCATTTCAAAACTTGACAAATCATGTTTTCTGACATTTGGTATTTGTATTTTTTTTCCTCCTCAAGCTTTCCAGGTAGAAATATAAATTAAAAGTGCCAGCTTAGCAACTCAGTACAATAACATAAATCTTAAAATCACAATTGAAGTGAAGGGTATTTGAAGCATTTAGATTTTATGATAGATTTATAGATGTCAGCTAGATCAGGGCTTCATTTCCAAAGATGTTTTTACTGTTTACCTCAAAATACAATCCTTCACTTAAAAGAGATTATAACATTAGCTCGAGAAAAAAAACACAGAGGTTTAACAACTCACCCCAAATGCACATTATTTATTAGAATCAGAAAACTGCTTAGTGGCACAGTTTATATTCCTAAATGTCTACGTCGCTTTTTTCCCCTACTTTTCTTATTTACATTCAATCGGAAGTTATGACAGGGCCAAGATGGAACCTTATACCTCTCAGTTTTGGAGTCTGCTTCATCCGCTGCTACAAAAATATGACATTTGAAAAGATCATTAACAACCAGGATTTTAAAAAGCCTTATGTTTAAAGACTCAGTTGGAGACCATGCGGTATATACAGAGAAGGGGCAAAAGATTTTCAGATTTATCATTTCTCTGGCATTTCTGTAGCAAAGCAGACTTCAAGGTGGTATCTCTCCAAATCAGAGTAGCATTCAACAAATGAGAAAATACCATGGCACCTTTTTAACTTAATCTGAGGGTCAGTTTCCAACTCCAGTTGCTAAGGAGGCACTCTTGCAACTTTTGGAAGGCTTACTTTTACATATAGTGTGCATCAAAGACTTGAATCTGTGTGGCATCCTCTAGCAAAAGTGACAGAAACAGAAGCGTTGGTATCCAGAGAAGTTACATTGAATCACAGTTATGAAAAGAATGAGAAGAAATGCAAGTTATTGTTAAATCAAATAACCCATTGTTTCCTGCTTCCTTCATTTCTCATGTACATCTTCCTGTACAGTGGAGTCTATTTCCTCAACATAAATTTGAGCAAATTCCTCAAGATGTATGCCAGCTTTCAGAGCAGATTAAAACCCATGTTGTTTAATAAGAAAGGCTTTTGAACCTGTAACATGTTCTTTCTGAACTTCAAATACATTGCAGACGTGCTCTTTTGCAAGGAAGAGAATCTTTCCAAATTTGATTAAACAAATAATAGATTACTAAAAAATCTATAGCATTCAGCCGTATAGTTTGTCTGCTGAAATAGAAGTGTTTGGGACTGAGAAATGTCAATTAATAATACAGCTCAGGAGTGGGTGGAAGCTAGACTGGATCCATCTGGTCTGTTGATGAGGAAGAAAGAGCTGTAAAACTCACAGCATGACCAGGAACACATATGCAAGGGTGCATATTGGATGAGGGAAGGGAAGCATACCGCTTCCTCAGCCTTGCGCCCTTCTGCTAACTTCAGATCTGCAGTCTCGTATGCTCTAGTCCTGCGTGTTGTTGTCTGCATATATGTGCAATATGGAATTTCCCAGGAGAACACAACAATAACTTGGGTTGGAGAATGTTATGTTCATAATTTCATGCTGAAATTAAATGGTTCCAGTAAAAAAAAGGAGAAGTTGCCAGTATTTTTGTCCAAGTAGCCATAAATCCATCTTCCCACTTCTCCTACTCTACTAGAATCTTTCTATAACCTATAGGGATTTTTGACAACACAGCTACTCATTGCTTGGCCTCCATGATAGCCTGGAAACTGAACTCCTCTCTCTGTGGAACACTAATTTGCTACACTTTTAGAAGATCGTTTTGCATTGATTCAGGAAGCAAGTGCTCTGTATGTGTTTTGATGAACCATCAACCATTTTAGATACTGTTCAAACTCGCCAACAGATTTCAAAATGAAACAAAATCTAGCCCTCATCACATGCACAACAGGATATAACAGATGTCACAGGCAAACCAAGTAATAGTAGTTTTCATGTTTGAATTCAATGATTACTTCTTGCTCTGTACTGTGGACTCTGCCATAAAGCCCAATAAGATGAAAGAGAGACCCACCCCAGGAGCCCAGGGTAAACTTTATAAATGACTAGTGATGCACAAGCCAGAGAACCATCCAAATACACATCTTCCATGTTACAACCCACTCAAGAGTTAGGATATCTCTGATCTTGTACTTCATGAATGCACTATGTCCTGTGGGAGCAAGGAAGGAGGTACACTGCTGCACAACAAACAAAATTATGGCTCTTCTGGGAAGAGAAAAGAGTATTGTGCCCACATTGTACAGTATAAATTCAACTCTCACCAATAATACTTCCAGGCAAGAATGGTATCCTGTTGGTACTTCCATCACTGCCCACTTGTACCACATCTTAAAAAACGATCACATTTGGCAGCTCCCTCCAAAGCCCCCTCTAGATGAAAAGCCCAATGAAGATCCTTTTCTTCGGCTCATTGCACAGGCGTTGTACATGGTTTTTCTATGTAATTTTCTCCTGCAATGTGTACTCAAGGTTAAAATGCTGTCCTTTCTCCTTGGTGATATCTGTCACTGAACTATCAAAGCATACACGTTAGAGGACTTGGCAAGTAGACAGTCAAGCGATGCAACGATGGGCCTTTGATGCCAATGATGACCTTAGTGCATTCCTTTTAAACATCATAAGCAAGGGAATGAAAGCCACTTTTCTTTTCTGTTTGGGGGAGGGAGTGTTAAACAGCTATTTGGGTACAGTAGCCTTTACATTTATTGCAATTATTATAGCCCCTAGAGGCTTCAGCTGGGACTGGAATCCCTTTACGATGAGCAGTGAATGACATAAAGCAAGAGAACAGTCTTGTGTCCGAAAGGCATAAATGAAACACAGACAGAAAACACAGTAAGAAAACATCTTTCTCCCTGTCCCCACAATAAGGAAACTGGGGCTTTAAGAGTAATTGAGCTTTCCCCTGGAATCACTGGGAAATCTGTGCTAAGCCAAGCAGGAAGGACACAGGCCTCTCCCTATGTGGGTATGATGCCTACAGCTCAGATCCACTCCTCTATGGTGCATTGCTCCTTTTCCAGACACTGCAGCTCTTTGGCATTGAGCACAGCCTTTGAAGGGACCTTGCAGACCAGTTAATCAGCATTCACAAAGCTAATTGCATACACATGCTGTTCTGGAAAAATAGCAGTTTGTTAGTTTCTCTGTGTTTGTCACAAAGCAGGGGAAGAGGAGAAAAACACGAGTTTTGGACTGTACAAATATTAGCTGTAGGAAGCATTCAGGCCAGACATCTGGCATGACCTCCAGCTCCCCTCTTTTACGTGGTCTGCATTTCCAGCCAAGAATGTCCATTTTACTCTACATTCACCTAGGCTAAGGTTTGAATTCTCACTGTGATTTAAACATCACCGCACAAAAGAACATTAAAGTTCAAACATGACTTAAAGCACAGTTTAACAACAATCTTTTGGGAAGTATCTAATTTCAGCTAAAAGGGAGTAGGATTAAATGCAATTAAGGGCTCCCAATGATGTAATAAAGGCATCCAAAGAAATCAAGGCAAGTGGGCAGGAAGCAATCACCTTTCTGTCTAGAAACAGTAAAATAATGAAAGTCTTATTGTTCTTGGGGTCATCACGGCCAAAATGTGCAAAACGACCTTCATTAAGTCATACTTTGTACTTTTGCTAGGGGATTGTTCCTACTGCATCTGCTCCTTTCAATTTGGCTTGTTTGAGTAACAAAGCTCCCAGTGATCATCTAAACCTCATTTGAAGCACCTGTGAACAATTCATTATATTAATATAACAGCAGGGGAGGAGTACAGATACTAATAAATAGGTTGTTGAGCAGCTTTTACTGCCAAGGATGCTCTGCCCAGCAAGGAGATGTCTTCTCCACCCAAAAGCTGGGAGGCACTGAGAGACTGGGATCTGCTGTACCACAACCTGTCAGAGTACACTTCTGGCAGTAGAGAAGGGTGTAAATTAATCTCATCTTTCCAAACAGTTGATAAAACTGTGTTCAATACTTTGGAGAGACTCCAGTATGATTTGAAACAATTTGTTCTCTGTTGAAATAGAACAAATGTTCTCCAGCTAAAGGTGCCTATGAAAGGCATTTGGTAACGATTTGTACCAGCTGGGCTCATCGTTACTTAGAATAGATTAACGTAAATCCGCACATAAAATTAAGCAAGTGGTCAGTGCCTCTAAGTGCATCTGGAGGTAGCATAGTATAAGTGAATATCTGAACTTTTTGCATTTTTCATCCCATTCTGCAGGTTCAGAAAGTAGTTGTGGTTTTGTTTTATTTTTAATAGAAGAGCAGTGAAAAGATTTTGCTGTTAACATCTATTTTGTCTGTTTTCGGTCACATTTTGCAAATGTCAGTGAAAAGCAAAGGTCAGCTGGTGAAAATAACCAGTGTACCATGGATCAGTACAATTACAGAACAGAGAGCAGCACAGCGTTATAGAAAAAGCTCACGAGGAAAATACATCTGTAGTATTGGATATGCACGCTGCAAAACATTACTGATGGACCAGCATAGCTAACACCTTCCAACAGTACAAAAATAGATACTGGTTATGTTACTATAAAACCTCTTTCCAAGGAAACAGGAGAGCGTCACGCATGGAATTCATTGCCTCTTTTTTCATATTTGGGCAGCTTTGACACAGCCTAAAACTGGAGCTCTGTCTCCTAATGTCTTGTATCTCTGTTTCTCTGATGGGTATGGGAGAGCTTCCAGCCACCTTAAGGCACACCATAAGCTTTGATGAGTCAGGGCTGGCGAAGCAGGCAGAGGAACTCCTAGGTAGCATGCATTTAATTTTGAAGTGGCTTCCCCTCAGGGATCTGGTGGCAAGTTTGTTACCACTATTATTCTGGAAGGCCCACTAAACCTGCACAGAAGTGTCTCAAAACAGTAGAACTGGAATAGGCATTGCCCTGTTTTCATCCCTTAATGAGAAGAACGGGAAACGAAAGAAGGAAAGACATTACATATACCAGCAGCCGGGAGGGAGAACGTTTAACATAGAAGTTAATACTATCAACATAATTTTATATCAATATAGCAGAGTAAACAAAATCAGTCTTGAAACACCACAATCTTGCGTTTTCTAAGTCACTATAGGCATGGATTAAAAGATTAAGTTATTTCAGCCAATTTTCTCTTTATGAGACAACCTTTTCATTCTGTAAATACATTTGTTGGTTTCTCGACATCCAATTAAACACGTGCAGAAAAGCCATAAGGATATTGGATTTATATTTTTGACTTGCAATGAATTATTTTCAATTTACAAGCCATAAGTAACCAAAATCTATTATTATCTCTTTGCTGGAATTGATCCAGAAAAAATTGGTAATTATCACACTGCTTGTGGGGTATCAAATATAAACAAACATTTGCACATGCCCTATAAAATCCTCCCAAGCAACATGAAAATGAAGAATAGACAAGACTGCTTTTACAGAATAAAAACCCCAAAACCATAAGATCATTTTATCATTTTTGTATGAGGACAATCATTTGAAATCCTTCTCTAAGCCAGAAAAATAATAATAGAAATCACAGGACACAAGCAAGAGCAGAGGGATTTTCTATAATTGTATCTTTCACATCTATCTTCTGCATAGATAGCTATGAAATACTGTGTGTGAGTAAGTATAAAAATGTACTTGAAGTACTTCTGTTAGATGGAATCTCGTCCCCTTGAAATTGCCTTTCACATGAAAGATGCCTATTGACAACCAGCAGTTTAACTAGCTAGGAATATATATAGTCAGCTACCACTCAGCCTTAAACTGTTATCTGATTTGTCCCATAAAGCAAAATATATGAGGTACATGATACAGCGTGGGGATAATGTACAATAAACATAACTTACACAGCAGGAAAACGAGTTCCCGTTGGATCATCTCACAACAGAATCAGCTGTGGAAGAATCCTCCCAATCTGATCAAGCTGTTTTCTTGTTTATGTTTCTTATCCCATAAGCATAATTAAAAATAGTCTTTTGGTGAGATAGCTCTATAGTAGCTTCTAAATGGTGTATTCTAGTGAAGTCTGCCAAATTTTTTTCCGCCCTTGAAAATTAAATGGGTATTACTTCCTGCAGTCATAAGGGAGCCATGCTACTCTTTTCTCAGCTTTTCCACCTGAATCCTTTCAGAGCAAGTGATTTGTGTGGTCTTTGTAGGTTTCTTCTTAGGACATGAGAAGCTGTGGTTCATAAAGAATGGAATCCAAATGTACTTAGAAGATTTTCAAAAATCATTAAGTTTGAAGCTATAAAGCCTTCTGAATAAGAGCTTGCTAAGTATGTTTACATTTCAGTAACAGAAATTATTAACTTATATCTCCATTACAAGATCAAGTGGGAAAATAAAAAGCGTCTTATCTGTAGCGCTGGATTTATTACATATTTTCATACATATTAATCATCACTTTAGATATTCTATATCCCTTTAAGTATTTGGAAAGAAAGTCTACATAGCTCACATTCTCAAATATTTGCTATAAAATCAAAGGCACAGGTTCTGGGCTGACGTTCTTCACCTGTGCACATGCTTTCTAATTGCTGGAGTTGAGGGATTTGATGCTACTGTTCTTTTTTAAACCCATAACCTTCAGGCCACACACTGTGGAAAAAAGCAAGAAAGCAAGTTAGGATGCCGTGTGCCCTCAGGAACCCATCATTCCCATACGCAGCCAGTACAACCTTTACCTGAAAGGGATCCTAGAATACATGTTGTGATAGGAACAACTCTATTATTCCAGTTCGTGTTTTATGAATGTGGAAAAAGAGTGCTGTTGTGTGACCTAATGAGATGAAAACAAAAGGAAATGGGGTAGGGAAGTCTGTCAAGAGAAAAGCATGGTGAGAAAGCTGAAATAGCAATACAGGGCCCTAGGGGTGGAGTCAGAGCAAGACTGAACATGGGGCCCACCACAGCACATGGGTGGGCAAGAGCACGGATGCTTCCAACATCAGCTTTAGTACCTGCAGCTCTACGCACAACAAAGTCATGACTGTAAAAACAAGCATCTCAAAGCCAACATCGGATCCATTCTGGCCACGTTTAGGAGGTACACAGTTAATTGGCTTCTAAGTCCTATGGCTTGCTAGCATTATGCAGACTTCATTCTCAACAGTGAAAAAATAAAAGGCCAAAGTGGGTTGGACCAACTGTGGCCATAAATGGGTTTGTAGGAAAGTGTAAAATTTGGGTAAACTTATATAATAATTGCTCAAAATTCCCATAACTTCCCTCTGTAGTTGTAAGTTCACTGCAAACTTCACATGAATTTTGTCTGTTCCTATTGCCCATTTCTTAGTAGTTTCCTTGAGTTTTGTATCCTTAATTATTTCTCAGTTGGATTATAAATACTTCATACAAAGATATTAAAGTACAGCCTCTGATTTGGGTCCTGGTATCTGCATTTTGAACATATATATTAACTTAATGTTACATTTTCAAACAGAATGCAAATAAAATTAATCCTTCAACAGGAACAATCATTTGTCACTACCCTCAGTGCTTGTGTCTTGCAAAATTTGTTCACTGCTTAGAAGGATGTTGTTTAAACATAAAGTAAACAAGAATGCTCTCTCTCTTGTTTTTTGTTATTCCAGATCTGTTCTTGATGGAGGGATATCATCAAGACAACTTTGTCATTTTCCAGTCAGGGCTCTTGCTACAGCCTTATGTGAAGCCTTGCCAGCTGTTGGAAATAATATACCTTTCTGGTGTACCACTATCCTCTTCACTAGCACTGGGGAGTCTACTTCCAGGTACTGGCAAACATTTTTCTCAATTTCCTTGACTTTGTTAAAGGCTTTTTAAACCACAGATGGTTTTTTTCCCCTTATTTATAGCTGTAGGGCAACCAGTTTGTGGAACTGATTCCTTCCCATTGACAGTATGGTCCAGAAAGCAGTGGAGCAGGGAGCCCTACTTGCAAGCAAAGTGATTCCAGCCATGTGCTATGATTTTGGAAATCAGTTGGCATTCTTGGTTATGGAAACACTCTGAGTGCAGAGGGGAACTGGGAATGGCAGTGCAAGGAGCAGTGGGCAGGAGCACGCATCTCCCTCATCCAGCCAGGGTGGGAAATGGAAACTAGGATGACAGTTCAGGGCTGTAGTTTCCATTAGCATCATAAAAATAACATATTCAGCATAACATTTTCTTCCACAGGCCCTATTTGCCTCTGAGACCAGAATCTCTTCCTCCTGACAGTTAAATTATGGAGAAATATCTTTCAGGACTCCTCTTTGATCTGAAGCAATCAGTGATTTGCTCTTTGGGACACCTCTGGACACTTTTAGCCAGTGCTGCCTGCAAGTTTGCTGGGACACCTGATACCCTGTGTCAGCTCTGTGGGGAGGGCACAGAAGAATCCAGTTAATCTTAGAGATTTTCTATGTCTTGAGTCTTTAAAAATAATTTTAACTTTAGAGCTTGAATCAGCACCATGGGGGGCACCCAGCATTCCTCCTAACACAGCAGCCCAAGGCTGCCCAGAGGCATTACCACTGCTGCATTGAAGCTTGTTGTGAGGTGGAAATACTACCCTGGAGTTCATGACTTTGTAGCTCTAAGAAAAGACATAACCATCAGATCTTATTATTACCATCGCATGCACAACTCGGTAGGAAGAGAAAATCTAAGACAGATCTCTGGGAACCAATAAATCCTGAAAAAGTTATTTGTGGAGAAAACTAAATGCAAAACCCAAACAGGTGGAAGGAGCAGGCTTAGCTTCCCAGCTGCAGAGTACAAACACCCCTGAAAAGAAGAACTGATGACCTCAGCATCATTGTGTGACCAGCACATTCATGGGAATTCGTCCTTCTTCACAGTTTGTAACTGCACCATGACCAGTATGACCTAGTCCTTTAAAAACATCAGTTTGCCTACGACTTTTTTTTTTTTAATAAAGATTTTATAGATTTAGGATGAAATTTCTGATCAAATCCATGAAAGAGACTAAGATAAGGTTTGAGGCAGTGCAGTCCCTCATTTCAGTCCAAGCATTTGGTCTCTCATTCCCCTCCCCTTTAGCTCCGTAAATATTTATTCTTACGAAGTGGGAGAGCTTTAAATGGTAGCTGTAGCTGTCCATCTACTGCCAATGTTTTCCCACTAAACCAATGCTGGAAGTATCCACTTCCCTTCCCTTTAATGACAGTTCATTGAAAGAAAACCCCATTAGTGATCCAGTGGAGCTCATTGCGCATGGGATGCAACACAAGCATTAGCTCAGGTTGTTTTATGTTGTCTCTCTGCTCTGAAAAGGAGCGCTGCCAGCAGAGTGATCAGGCAGGATTTCACCCCTAGTTTACAGCCTGAGGATGAAGTTTGATGACTTGCAGAAAATATCAGGAGATTGATCTACTACTGAAGAAATAAGGCCTGATTACAACAACTATTGGAAAAAAAAAAAAAGAAAAACAAAGCATTCATTTTCAAGGCCCCACTTGTTTTAATTTTAACTCAGATTTATGAGTGACACCATAAACATGCTAAAATATTAATACAAATATCTATGCACGGGGGAGAAATAATTGGGTGGAGGTTTTATCTCCTGACAGAGGAAAAAGCCAATTTAAAAGAAAATATTACTTACTTCCCTCAGAGGTTAGCTACAAGGAACTCATAGGTCACATAAAAGTGCAACGATAAAAAATGCAGGTGCTGTGAAACATTTATAAAGCGAAACTACGAGGGAGTATGTAGTTCAGAATCTGAAATGACATTTTGGCATGGAACAGATCTCCCAGGGGGCTGCTCTGAAACTTCCAGAAATTCTTAAAATGACATCTTTCAAAATGAACAATCATCAAACACGCCAAAGTTGTTACCTCAGAGTGCTTCGCTGATAAGTCAGCCTGGGAATAACGCTAAAAATAAGCTGCCTGGTTTCACAGCTTGCAGCCCTGACCCACGCGGGCCGTGTCTGCACCGTCTGCTGCGGATCAGCATGGTTCCACCTGTGTTAATCTGGGTTCATTTTGGCAGAATGGAGGGATGGCAGAGGGGAACTACATCCCAGGGGCGAGGGAACACAGTGGTGGGCAATGACCTGAGCTGGGATGAGCTGTGCTCACCTTTAGGGTCAGCCCAATGCAGATCCCATGAGGTGACATTGCGTGGTGGCAGCTCTCAAATGGCTGAGCTCGTATTATTGAGCCAGTTTGGTTTAGAGGGGAAATGGGAGGGCAGGAAATGAGTGATACAGTGCAGGCATATAGCCATTTCTTTAATCAGTTCTGTGGAATTCACACAAAAAAAAAAGACTTGAAATTCCTTTTTTTTTTTTATTAATGCAATGTATAATTAACCTGCAAACCTCTCCACAGCCCCCAATAAACATTAAAGCACAGGAGGATAATACGGGTTTGCTACTGTACTTATGTTTGCTAGAGTTCTTTTCTTTCCTAGAACTGGAAATCCTGAGGTGCTAACCACAGCCTGACAGGAGTCTGGCACTTACAGGCACAGTACTGCACAGTGAGCATCTTCTATGAGAATTAAAGATACTAACCATTGACAAAGACAGAAAAAAAAAAAAAAAGAATAAATGGTCCACTGCATCCACCCACTGATCTTCCTTTAACCTCAGTGATGCTTTTGCATTCATTTCCTCAACTGCTACAGATATAGAAAGTCCCTTCTACTCCCACATGGAAGGTTTATTGAAGCTAAGACCTCTCAGTACAGCCTGGAAGAGCGCGTAGCACAAAATCTACCATTGCAGAAACACTCCTGGCCACTGCCTCTGTCGTGGCTATTTGATTCTGAGAGAAGCCAAGTGACACTGCTCAGCCCCATCAGTCCCTCCCTCCAGCCTCAGTGCTGAGCTGCTGGCACTGTGTCTGATCACTCACTCAATTCCCTTCTACCATAGCGATCTGGATGACTTTAAGCATGTGTAAGTAGTAGGGTGCTCTCCTCCTGCATGCACTTGTATAAATCCAGGTTAGCAGACAGGCACTCAGCACTATGGAGAACAAGCTTCCCACATGTATTTGTTAACCTCCTGAGGAGAGAATGGGTTATCCCTTTTTATTGATAAGAAGGCAATAAAAAGGTCAGCTTGGGCGTTCAAAATCAGTGCCTGGCTCCTAAGTGAGCAGTCCAAACCACAGAGGTGCAAGAGTCCACACAGAAAAAGGTCATAAAGATTTCAGCATGCTTATTACAAAACAAATGAAAAAAAAACATATTCCCACTTCACTGCCACCACAGAAGCCCCTCTGCTGCTCAAGAATTCCCCACTGCATAAAGCCAGCTGGAGGCAGGCAAACCTACAGCAGTCACCGTATGGGGGGACATTGTTTGCAAGCACTCATATCATTGAGTTTGTAGAGGAGAAAGGGACTTCACCAGCAGCACAATGGCAGGGTCAGGGCATGGGCTTCCTGGTGAGTAAATATTTTCTTTGTGATTATATCATAACAGCTTTGTATCAGTAAGGAAACTTAATAGAAAGAAATAGAATTGGTGCCCATACAGTAATTGAATTTAGAGGGGCTGAATTCAGCAGCAGGAGTGAATGGTGGCTTTATGAGGTGCTCTCCCAGAGATCTGTGTGCCTTTAGTGCACCTGATGTGCAGCTGTTCAACTAGTGGAATAGCAACATAGCTGCGACATCTCAGCTAAAGACAGCGTCCAGAGCCAAATACATCTTTGTCCCTTTCCTTCACAATGTTAGCATTAACTCTGGCTCCAGAAATTCAACCCCTGAAGAGGGACCACAGAAGAGATAGCAATGCAAGCTGCTCCTTCTTGCCAATCAACCTCTCCTTCTGCTAATTGCACAATTTTGCCCTAAGCAAATAATAAAAATGGGACTTGGTTCATTGTCTCATTTCTGGACAGGAAGCACTTGCAATACACTGCATAAAACAAGGTTGCTTCCAGACCATTTTCAATCCAGCAGTGAAACGTGGGGCAGAAGTTGGTTGAATGCTGTCACGACAGAAACCCTGCTGGCTCAGTAACACAACAACACATAGATGAAAGGCCCCGAGCTCCTTATCCAGCTCTGCACACAAATCACACATAACTGGGTTGACTTAACTTCGCTCTAAAATTCAATGACGGCAATGAATTTTTACATCTTCTCTGCTATTAGTGACTCGCGTGTAATAATCCTCATAATATTATCTCAAATTCCTATGATACTACAATATTAATGGAAATGTAAAACTCAACCGCTAAAACTTAAAACCGATTAATAAAATATCCCGTCAAACAGATTCATTTCACTTCCTAAAGCAAAGTGCTTCACTTGATCTCAGAGCATTAGCTATTTGAAATGCTAAAGCATTTTTCTTTCAGTTTTAAGGGATTTTTCTGCAGGCAATGAGTTGTTTGTCACTACTCACACTGCAGCCTTCCCCCCAACAAAAAGAATCCCACCCTACATCCTGGCTTAGGCTCTGAGTGCCTAACAGGAATAGTTACAGATGAGGCAGTCAGCTAATTGGGTTTTGGAAATGGTTTGGGAAGCGATGCTCTCTCAGGTTTCCTCCTCTGCTTGGGGAAAAACGATTTGCCAGTCAAAATTAGGATCTCTGCGTGAGCAGATCTTCAGTCACATCTGCTTTTACGGTCTGGATAGGAGGCTGAGGAATGCCTTCTCATTGTGCTGATCCTGCTGCGGTTACAGCCTGCCATGGAGATCCACATCCGAGCTCAACAGGGAAGCTGATCTGCAGAGGTAAAAGCACCCAGTACCTCCTCACGACTGCCAGAAAATCACGCGGGGTGATGAGCACGGTGAGCCCTGTCCTTGACCATGGGCTGAGCTTGGGCAGCACTGAGCTCACTTTGCTCAGCACTGCTCACAGCAGTGGGACTCACTGTGCTGTGGTCAGGGATGCATTCTGCTCCCCAGGTAAAGAACAAAGCCACTCACACTGCTCCAAAACTCAGCTTCCAGGTACAGATGTGCCACATAAAACTGCTCACAGGGGCTCCCTGGCTTTGACCAGAAGCTTCTTTGTTTTATAGGCTCTGTTATTACAGGGCTATGAAGTTTGAATGATTTAAACTGCACTCTTGATTTAAGCCAGATGCTTTCCCTCCCCACTGAGCATCAGACCTATAGGCTACCAGCACAAATGTGAGGAAACACTCTCTGAAACCTTCTGAGGCCGATAGCACCCAATTCAGTATTTTCATTTTAACCAGAAATTCCTTTGGAAGTACTCAGGATTTCCACAACCTTAAAAAATAACCTACTTCTCTAATTCTAAATAATATTTATTTTAGCTCAAAGCAGCATGTTAAAAATCTGTGCCTCTGTAATCCTATTAACTTCTAATACTACCAAGTTCAGCTGTAGGGTAAAAAAAAAGCACCTTCCTCTTGCCACTTATGACACAGGCTGTCATCTAAATGGTTAGAACACAATACTGTTCCTGGGATTATTACTACTCAAGAGAAAGATATTTAAGCAGGGACTCAGAGCAGAACCATCAGTGAGAGGCACAGAGCTAAGCTGTGTGGGTAAGCACCTCTTCTAATTTCATTGTATTTATAGGTCAGCCAGTTTTATTTTGAAGCACAGGAGATTTACTAGGAAAATTCATTACTGCCACTTGCTCTGATTTTCTGTCTCAATATAATTAAGCTTTGCTAATTGTCTATCATGATTAAAATCATGCCAATAACAACCTTGTTTCCCCATCTGGCTGTGCTCCAAGCTCTTCAGAGCTCTTGGCTGAGGGCAGTTCATCCTGCAGCAGTGGTGAAAGGTCTCTTCCCTAACACGGGAGGTGAGATGTTGGCTTGTTTCTCAATAAATTCATAGAGATGAGATTCTACCCATGGATTTTTTTGCAGGGGAAAAACATACATATGAATAGTCGAAAATAAAAGAGGAGACCAAGGGCTGTACTTTAAGTGAAAAAGTGAGATTTGATGAGGATGTAGAATTCATTCTTCAGGGTCAGGAAAATGACCTCTACCTACAGACAAAGATATGGAGGTGTTGAAATGAGTGATTACTTCAGGGCTTCATTATCCTCCCAGCAAGAGCAAGCTGATGTAAGGCAGGAAAATTCAGCCAGAAAACAGAAAGGAGAGAAAAGAGGTGTGGAGGAAATGGGGAGAGGAAAGAAAAGGGGAAGAAGGGGAAGGGAAGGGCCAAGAGCTGCAGGCAGCTCTCCTTCAGACTGCCCAGTACAAGAGGACCCAGAAGAAGCCCTGGTAGGGGGGAGCAGGGCACTGCTGGGGGAGCAACACCATCTTCTTCCTACCTTCTCCTTACTGCCTACCCCTTAGGACCTTCCCTTGACAAACAGAGACAAGAGGTGCTGCTTTTAGCAGTTCTCATCAGAAAATTTGACAAAACAAATCCATGCAGAAAAAAAGACATTGATTTATTGTCACTTAGGCGCTTTAACCTTCAATGCTCTTGTTTCCCAATTAGCTGTCCTGCTTGGGAATCAGTGCCTCCAACACCCACTGCCTTGGGCAGTCCTAGGACCAGGGATTGTGGTGTAGGGGTGCTGGGCTCACCACCAGAACCCCAAGTTTTTGGGACTTCACAGTAAGGGAGGCTGGGGTAGAAGGAACACTGCAGGTGCCACATTCTGGTACGATGGTTATTAGAATTCTACTTCCACTTTAGAGGCCTCAACAAACTTTAAATAAGTCTTGTGTCCCCCATCACCCGAGTCTGTCAGAGTCCTGCTTCCAGAAGCAAAATAAGCAAATGTCTAAGTCCTTTCTTTCAGCAGCATAACGCACGGACTTGGATTTTTTCAGCTCATTCACAGTTAAGTCTTTGCACTTCTGCTGTGTAACTCATTCCATGCTTCATTTCCCCCTTGGGAAAAAAAAAAAAAAAAAAAAAGCACTGCTTTTCTCTTCTCTTGTGACTAATTTACACTGTAACCTCTTTGGGCCAGGACCTATTTCTTGTTATGTGCTGGTACACTGCCTAGCACAAAGGCAACCTAATCTCAGGTCCTTTTTTAATGCAAATGTAATAGAGAACTGGGCTGTTTGAATAGAAAGGGTAATTTTGGTTCCCCCTCAGTAATGGACTTTTTCTCTGGAAGCAGATAATTGGGCTGTTTTGTCATTATTCTTTTTAAGCGAGGTTAAGATGCTATTGGTGGTAAAGTGAAACATGTATTGTGGGCTAATCAGCAGTCCACATCAAAATGTACCGGGGCAGAGCTCATTCTGCATTTGCTGAACTCAGTGGATGGGTTGTACTAACACAATTAAAGGCAGAAACTGGCTATCTTCACATCTTGATCGTTACACTGGTGCATCTTGCTTTACTACAGAACTTGCCAAGGAGGGTTTGAAGACTAGAATTGCATAAGTAACAATTATGGGTCTAAACAGGGAACTAGTCAAAAGACATCGGCTGCAGTTAGTGCAGCTTAAGTCGTTGCCTTGTCCAAAGGAAGCAGCTGGAGAGGCAGCCATGCTCACACACCTTGCCTACTGCAACATGAAACAGAAGAGACTTCAGCCCAGAAAGCTGTTTCATGTGGCTTTGCAGAGGGCTAGAGTGATGCACAAGACCTGCTGGTGTATCTCAACTGCAGAACAGCAGATTATGTATCAACAGAAGTGCTCCATTGGCATCTGGTTGTCCTTTCTTGCTTCAGAGTCAACAGGTCCAGTGAAGATCCAGCCTGGTAAATTTGGTCCATGAAGAGCAGATCCAATCCTCCCTTCTTACTTGCTACTAGTTATGGAAAGGCTGCTGCTCTTTACAGAGGGAGACCTATTTTTCATGCTGCAAGGGTTTGGAATTTAAAGAAAATACCCCATTCTTCATCAACTTTCTTGTCAAATGCATTTCAAAAGGTACCAAACTCTATCTTGGTGATATTTGTTTCAGTCCAAGAAAAAGCAAAGGGCTGCCAATCTTCCATCATTTCTTAGCATGAAGGTCAGCTTATCAGAAAATAACATCAGTGGCAGACATTTAAAATACATTTATTCCAAGGTTTCTCCCACCCTTTCCCATGAATAGTAGATTTAAAACCTCTACCAGATAGCCCCAACCAATAATGGGTTATTCTGGTCAGTCTTTTAATGCAATGCATCCGATTTGCTTCTGAGTGCAAGGCGGTGTTGATATGAATCACGAAGCCATATATGAAATACACTTTGGCTCTATTAGAAACTTCCGGCCACTGCAATATTCATGTGACCAAGATGAGAAATTGTCTGGGATATCTTGCAGAAAGGAAAAAAAAAGTGTTTTTTTTTTCAGTGCTTAAATTTTCACACAGGTGAGAAATTTTGGACCAAACCGACAAAAGCCAATCTGATTAAGCAAATAATTAGTGCACGCTCATTCCTTTAAATGTCGGGAAAAATTGTTCAATATGTTTGAAATTTCAATGCCTTTCTTTTCCAACTCCTTTGACATCAATGGCTCTTTAACAGGACATAGTATGTAATTTTCTTGAGGCAATTTTCAGTGGCTTTTTTTTTTTCCACCCTCAGAAAAAATGTGCTGGGTTAATCTTTCCCTGCTGACATCATAAGGATGATTTCTCCACTTAAAAAGGTCTCTGGAACAAAAGGAATGTTAAAAAAAGAGTTCATTCACAGTTTCTCTGCTGAGCAGACAAGCCACACTTTAGGATCATTCAATGACAGCCTATGGGCCAATTGTCCATGCAAATGGTTATCACATTGCAATATATGTCCCAGCAGTCTCTGAATAAATTCCTACATTGTTGCTGTACTGAATGTGGTTGTCTCATCTGTGGCTCAGGAGAGCTGGGCTGTGCTCTTCACTCTGCCATTGCCCTCTGGCATTCTGCCCTGCAAAAACCTCTCTGCTTGTCACTGTTTCTCCACCTCTAGGATGGGCTGGGGATATCTTCATCAAATATCCTCCTGTAGGGGGATCAATGTGTAATTGTTTCGCCCTTTCAAAATGGCTCTCCTGGAAAGCAAAGAATTTCAGTCTTCATTTAGAGCACGAATGGCAGCGTTTTTAAAGGCACTTGCACATCAAGCTCTGAGAATGTGTAAATGAAAACACCTCCGAAACAAATCCTGTTTGTTTCTCATCCATTGTCTGTATGTACTGACACACAGTTCATCTTGTCTTCAAGAGGGAGAAAAAAAAGTTAGCACCTAAGCACTTATTTCTGCTGAAAAACCATTCATATAAATAAAAGAGAGACAGAGAGAGACGAAATGCTTTGTATGGGCACTTCAAGCTGACAGAGAAATGTTCCTAGAACAACAAACTGGAGCAAGCTCTGGGAGAATAGTACTGCTCCTGATTTTCCTCCTTTAGAGAAAATGAAGAAGAATGAATAGCTATGCCTCACTTACTCCTGAAGCAAATCAGGAGGAATATTCTGCTATCTATTTTTTATTCTTCTGTTCTTGTTAATGAAAACAAAAGACCTCAGTATTTGACTACTCCTCCTCTGTGTCAAAGATAATAGTTTCTGTCCCTTCTAGTTTGACAGAAAAAAGACTTGTTAGATCCAAGTCCTGTTAGTGATGTTCCCATTCCGTGACCTGCCCTAAGCTGCACCCTGGTCCATCCTGAGCCCTTAAAAACAAAACTGACCCACGTGAAAGGCTCTGCACAGTGCATTTAGGATATTCACATTTCTGAATTCGTATGTTATTTCAGCAGCACTCATGGTGTTAACTACAATCTTTCAGAAAAGATTAATGCATCTCAACAAGAAAACAGCATGTCAGTATAGAAAAAGAAACAAAGGGACCAGAAACTGATTGAAACTAATAAGGACATGAAATAATAAGGGAGGATACATTCAACAAATGTATGTGTAGAGATAAGGAATTGTATTTCAGAAAATCCCATGTCGCATACAAGCACAAGAAAGTCATGGGAAGCGACCTTATCCCACTGGGGTCGTTCAAATTATTCTAATAGCAGTGTGTGGATGGTGAGCACTGGCCTCAAATACAGGCACCCTGACTTGTTAGCTGCTTTTTTTTCTCTGTGGTACTGAGCAGTGCTTCTTATTGCAACACCTTTCCTATTTCCTTCCCGCCATTTTCACTCCATCTGCATTTCTAGTTCCAGTGCTGAGCCCATGAGAGAGCCTTGCACTCAGCTGCACCCCAGTTCTGCCACCACCCCACGTCACACCCTCCATCAACAATGGATTTGTTCTGCACAATTCTCAAAAACCAATGCAGAGTTTTGGGTTTTGGGTTTTATTTTTTGCTGATGTTTTAAGCTATATGAAGAAGGAGAAGAGGATGGAAGGTGGTTTGAATGGCTGCAGCCTTTTAGAGGCATTACGCCAGCCTGTCTCTGGACTGATCACACGGAGTGCTCTTTCCAAATGGTGGTGCAACCGAAAAATAAATTAATAAATAAAGAGAAATATATCAGGGCGTGATTAGTCTGTGCAGCAAGAACTGGGTAAGAGAACAAATCAAATTTAACACTAGGAAAGCAATAATGGAAAATGCCTGTCTCGCCCACGGGTCCCTCGAGATGAACAACCTGATAGCACCGTGCTGTTGAGGTAGCACACAGCAGCATGTCCACGCTGAGGACGCTGTAGGAAAAAATGTCAGCTGTGGTCTGTCCCCTGTTAGTGTTATGAATCCCTATCTTTAACAAAGATAAGCAATTTAACGACATGCTATCGTCCAGAAACTTATTAGTCACCCTCTGAGATACTCAATTAACATTTTCACAAGTCAAGGAGTTAAAAGGAGCCCAAAACTCCCAAGTGCCTTTGAAACAGTTTATGCTGTATAAAAATCAACACTTATTATCCTTACTATTTTCCCTTAACCCTCCCATGCAGCAGGTAGATGTGCTCCCTCAGGTCATTGCTGTATCATCACCTTCTTCAGAGTCACCACAGACAGAACACCCAGTGCAGACAGATTGTTCCCAAAGGGAAATCCTTTTGAGAACCACAAAAGCTTTTGTTCTACATGACAAAAAACACTGCACCACTCAAGAAGCCAGATAATACAGCGCCCACAAGTCTTAAGACATCCATTCTGCCATCAGAATTCATTCATAAGAGAGTAATGTGGCCCTGGCTAAGGCACTAGTAGAAATTCAAGATATCTACTTGAACATGTGTTAACACTCAATAGTTCATCATGCCACAGAACCACAGGGGTTGGAAGGGACTTCTGGAGCACCCCCAGTCCAAACCCACTATGTTTCCAGAAGGGTTTGGATCTCTCCAGAGAAAGGTCCCCCAATGGCCTTTCACTGGACTCTCTCCAGCAGTATCCTGTCTTTTTTGAACTGGAGAGACCAGAACTAGACACAGGGTTCCAGATGTGGCCCCACCAGAACAAAGCAGAGGGAAGGAGAACCTCCCTCATCCTGCTGACACTCTTTGTAAAGCACCCCAGAAATGCCTATGTGAAATGAGAACAATGGAATCAAGTAGACAGAGAATGTCACCTAGTATATAGCAAACCAAATGCATTTGATTGAGCACGACGTGAGAGCTTGGAGCCCTGGAAGCTGGCACTACCTGCTGCTCAAGGAAGTGCATTTGGAAACTCCTTCCCATACCAGTCTGTGTCGATCTGGGCAGAGCTGAAGACCTTCCCAGGAGCATTTAGTGAGTCCCAGTTTGACTGCTTCAGCCCCACAGGTCCAGCTCAGCAACTCACATGCCTGTGGGATGTAGGTTCCCACACTGGTAGGTGAACTGTAGGATACAGGCTGCCTCCACCCCATTACCTGGCATGCAGTAATGTCCCTGTTCTTAACAGAGTTCAAGGGGCATGCACAGCACCTTGCCACCCACCAAAACTATGCCTAATCCCTGACTTCTACCAGCTGAAAAACAAAATGGGATGGTGAGAAATTTATTAGGCATTATGATCATGCATACAATCTGCTGCACATCATGACTTAAACTGGAAAATATGCCTGACAGCAGAATTTCACCCTCGTTAGAGAAAATGAGGAAAGGTGATTGTGTGTGATCCTCACCCCATGCTTCCATGGTGAGGCAGAAGGAGCCACGCAGACAGGGTGTTTCTTATTAATTACGTATTATCTCTTTGAATAGACAAGGTTATAGAGATCTACTTTCTTCTCCCTCTGTTCGCCAGCTCAGTGTGACAACTGCATTTTTATTAATTGGACAACAATACTTTGGGCTATAAGGTAATTAAAACCCTACACCCTACAGAGGAGTATGGGTGTGAGCGTGAGGTAAGTGCCTTTCAGGCAGGGGTCAGGAAGAACAGCAGAGTTTTAAGAGTAACTCCTAGAAGCACTCACACTATGGGTATGGGACCACGTTAACACCAGAGCAAATAGAGAGACTGAGAGCTGATACCTGGAGAAGGCACCTGAGAGCTGACAGAACTCATTCAAACTTTGAGGTGATGCTGTTCCACTGAACTGCACTGAACGTGTCCAGAAGTGGCTGCACGACCCCAAGTATTTATGCTGTGTTATCATGGGATTTCCGAAACCTACAGCACTAGAGATCAGAGCTTTAAAACCTAAAGCAACCTAAAGCAGCCAAAAGCATTATGGATGGGTGCCCTTGCTTGCTGTACTCTGATTCTGCTCAGTGGTTAATGCCAGAGGAAGGAATTCCCCTTTCAGACCACCTGTATGGGTTGGCTGTGGCACTCTGCATACAAATGGGCTGTGATCAGCTGAAAGGTTTGCCCTCCTCTGCTGCACTGCTTCCTGGATAATTAGTGCCACTACTGCACCTACACACAGTACACATGACAACCTGCCTTGCGTGGCACTGCGAAGAAAGGGCAGGTCCTTCTGAATCCAGGGAAAAGTCTCTGAAGTGTAAATAGATCATCAAATCCAGACAAGATGAAAATAAGCAGACTATCAACCAAGTGACACTATTAATAAAAGTCCGCAACAAGCAGGGACAGAAAGGGCTTCGAAAAGAACAAATAGAATTTAATTAAACAAATGGGAACATATGAAAGAAACCATAGCGGATAGCTACATGAGAAGACAAATAAAGAGTTCACCAATAACCAATGTTACATCATTCCCTGTATAAAACAAACCGTTTTTCTCTATTTACATAGAGAGACGCAGCTGGAAAAAGCTTAGGATTTAACTGAAATCTTATACAATATAGGCACTCATTCTTTGCATTAATAAACGAAGTTTTGTTCTCTGTGTTGCAAGTAACAGTAGATCTTGGGAGTGCAGAATATACATGTACTCACAGCAATCTTGTGATGCAAGGAAATACCATTATTCTGATTTTATGGATCGAGTTTTACAACCTCATTAGTCTTGAGGCGACAAAGCTTTGTTGGTAGGATTTGGCTTGATGTTACAGAGCATGAAAACTCACATCCCATCACCTACATGGCTGAAATAGGCAAAGTTTTGGATGTAAATCCAATGAGAAATCCTGGCCCTTAGCTTTGCTCCTGTTTCATACAGCCAGCTGCCCTGGCAGAGCACCCTCCCAGGTGCAGCCCACCAGCCTCCATGCACAGACGAGCTCAGCACACATCCAGCAGCATGCACTGAGCTTCCTCCCCAACAAGCAGTACCAAAACATCGCCATTCCTAGTAGGGTAACTCACCACCAGTGCCCACTGCAAACTGCAATGGAAGAACAGGGCACGTGGGGATGCACCAGCTGTCCAGGTACCCCTCCTGCTGCAGCTAGGTGGGCACAATGGCTCCTCAGTGGAAAAGCAAAGACAGAAAGAAAAGCACCTCACAGGAACCACGACCTTTTAAAAACGATCACCTTGTCAATACTGAAGTTTCCTTCAACATAAAAATTATGCCTTAAAAATAGCAGCCCGCAGGACACGTATCACAACACGATGTTGTTTTCTCTATTGAGATAGTCAGAATTCTTTTTAAATGACAACGCCACCAAATGGTTTGCCATTAAAATCTATCATCACGGCTCGGCATAATGTGGCAGTTTCCTAATTGCCACTGCTTCCTATATCATTTCGCTAATCAATTCATTTGATTTCACTTCCTTTCAATCACTCTGCACAGGAATCACCGAGTGGTGTGTGTTTCTAATGAGATTCTGCAAGGACCCTCTGTAATTGACCCCAAGCTATACAACATTTTTATCAACAAGCCAGAAGAAAATACGAAAACATTATTTGATAAAAATGTCAAATGACTGACAAAGATTAGGAGAATGGTAAATAATGAAGTGAAGAAGGTATTGATTCAAAGCAACCTGATAAGATCAACACAAGCAAACATGATGTGCTCCACAGTAGAGATATTGAATGTGTCCTAAATCCTAATTAGGATTAAGGATAAACTGGATCCTAGGAGCAAAGAATGCTGTGTGCTTTTGCAGCCGAGAGAACCCTGTTTTGGAAAGCAGGAGCTAAAAAACAGAAAGAGTCCCTGTACTCTCAGAAGACAACTCTGGTTCATTGGTGCTGCAGGGAGAGATGCGCGCCCTGATTTAAAACAAACACGATTTTAAAGGTTTTCACTAAAAGCTCTTTCAGCTGGTCAACAAATTGTGCAATGCTGCAAATATTATTTACAGGCAGGGAGTGCACAAGGCAATATATCCTAGCTGAATAATGCACTCTAAGCAAGTACCCATTAGGGATGATGATTACAGACCAGAGCACCTCATTAAGCCTTTGACTCTCTGGTATCCATCTAATCAAGACAATTGCACACCATTGTCATGCTTTTCAACTACGACACAACCTGCCATGCCTGGAAAGGGGCAACTTCTGAAAACTGCAACAGCACTGCTGCCAACAGCAGAGTGAGAAATGGGAAAGGCTCCATATGTTTAAGTGACTCCAAGAGGGAATGTTTAAAAACAGACTCCAATTACTGCAGTCCTGAAAGGCTGATGCTTCCTGTGATGGGGATACACACACACACCCCATATCCCTTCAGGAGTGGTAAAACATAAGTTAAGTCTGTTTGTTCCTCATAGAAATGCACATTTCTTTACTATGTGTAATGAGAGTTATATGCCTGTACTCAGAGGAGTCTTCAGAGAACTGCAAGAAGAAACGCTGTTAATCTTAGCAAGAATGGAAATGGGAATGGAATGGAACAGAATACAACAGAAGCCTTTCCTATAGTTTGCATTAAGTTAAAAGAAATGAAAGAGTACTCTTTGACCAAGACCAATGAAGATACAAGCTGGAAAACCTTAAACAAAAGGCTGACTTATTTTTTTACACAACTAAACTCCTTTCCTCTCTGTACCTGACAAGTATGCATTGTGGAAGTAGTTTTTAGGAGGTTCATCATGCCGTGGCCAAGCAACCATGCATTCTTGTGCTTTTCATTCACAAAGCACTTTCCAATCATTACCTAAGGAACCTAACAAATATCAACATGCAGAAGACAAAAACTGGTGTGCAAATAATGATCTGGGAAACCAAATCTAGCTGTTACACTTTAAAATCCTTTCTAATTAAATCAAAAGATGGGAAGGAATTTGCTCATTATATATCACCATGTACATAACTACTAAAAGAATATAAAGATGTTTTTAGCTCATTGGGTGTGGGATTTATTCATCCATCTTCATAGAACTGTAGAATCACAGAATGGACAGGTTGGAAAGGAACTCAAAGATCACCCAGTTCCAACCCTCCTGCTGCAGGCTGGGTCACCAACCAACTTGCTCAGTAGATATAATGCAGCCCAGAACCTCATCAGTGGAAGAACCATGAGAGCCTTCGAGTAGTATTTAAGTGACACCATCATCACCATATTGCATTTCAGATGACAATACACGTAAGAACGATGTTTTAAGATTTGATAACCTTGGGTGAAAAACACACATTGCTGTCTTTGGATTCTGGTCTGGTGTTAAAATAGAATTTGGGTTGTATATAAATGTACTTGTGCTTAAAGATGAGAACAAAGGCTTGTGTATCAGTCTGAAGTGCTACAGATCTACCAAATACCAACTGAAGTAATATGGAAGAATGAGCCCCAGGGTGAACTCTTTGGTTACATTGCTATTAGAAGCAGAGGTGATTTACTGATGTTGTAAATACACTGGAATCTGAGGCCCGAGTAGAGAGGACTTCACTAAACGTTGCTTTGGTGAAAGCAGTTTTCCTTCTGCTGAACTATCAGCAGGGAGGTCAGGGATAAAAAACTTCCTGTGGAATGCTCAAATTCTCAAGTGGAATCCTTACAGTCTTCTCAAACAAAATTCATTTTCCTGATGTGCTTGTGGGAGTTCACATGGAGATGAAGAACAAGAGTGTTGCTTTTATTCTTCCAGCATTTGATCATGCAGCGTTCACAGCCTTGATGTGAACAGATAATAGCTGCAGAAGCAAAAACCTCCTTCCTGAGAGCCTGGGTCCTCCAGTAGCTGCCTCTTGTGGGCCAGCATCTCTTGCTGAGCCACTTTCTGCAGGGCCAGTGGAGGAGTCCTTCCTTGAAATGACGACAGCAGGACTATCTGGGAAGTTTCAGTAACATAATAAAAGTCTATGTGCTCCCAGATAGAATTAGGAGATTAATGCATCTCTGGGTTTCTCAACAGAGTGGAGCCTCGTTGGTTTATTGCACACAATTTAGTGATAGTCGTACCTTTTGCGGTGTGCAAAAGTGTTGGTTTTTTTTTTAATAAAAGCTACAGAAAATCAATAGATTTCATGAGTTCAATTAATTCCTACAGCTGCTGTGTCAGAGTTGGAAGGAAACAAAGAAATCTTCATTTTCTAATCTTTGGGACTAAGCTACCCCACTGTTGTCTGCAACACCTGACACTGTGGTTCCCCTCCAAAGCAGTTTTTCTGTAATTTGTGATTTTTAAGCATAACCCCTTAGTAATTTATCAAGGTAAGCCAGTGCTAGGCCATGCTCTGAACTAACAGACATGCACAGTCGTTTCCATTTAGATGTGTTGGATGGCCCTTCATTATAAAGGCACTGGAGTTTAGGGTGCCATGTTGTATGAAGGTCTTTGGGGCAGCTGCTCTGAGCCTTGCAAGGTCTTCCTAACGCTAGTGCTTATCGATAAGCAATTAGAGGAGCACCATCTATTTGAAAATATCTTTTCAGATATTTTTGTTCAAAAGCTGCTGAGCATCTGTGCTCCAGGTATCACCAACAAACATCAGATCTCCTAACTTCTGCAGGAGACACTTTATACATGGTTTGCTAACAGTTTAACCTCTTTATCTGCACGATCAAAGCCTGCAAGATACCTCTATTTTTGATATATTTCCTTGCTCAATCTCTGTCCCAGATTTGACAACCAACTGCTTGGTGGGTCTGCACACCAGAGATCTTCCTGAAATGTGTGACACACAGCCTGCACCTTTCTAAAAAGAAGGTTGGTGCTTTATTTCTCCTTCTAAACAGTCAGTTAGGGTTCTGCTAAAGGCTATAAAATGGTCCTGACTAATTGCTTTGTGGTAAAAGCAGTGACCTCGAGTAGATCATTGTCCTTTATCGCTGCTTGATTTTACACCCAGTTATCTTGGTGTAGAAAGATGTCTCTCACAGCACAGAATAAGTGCAAGCTTTTGTGCTTCCAACTCCCATGTGGAATTTTCTGCCAGTGGCAAATTTGAGCTGAATTTGAAATGTTTATTGAGTGATTCACCTTTTGCACAGCCCAGAGCAATCACCACGTGGCAGCGTCACTTCCACAAAGAAGTAATTTCTACACCAGCATACAGCCACACCATGACAAGTGAACGAAAGGCACCCACTGAAGAGTTGCAATGGCCAAAACAAAAGTGATGTGCCTCAGATCATGCCACAGACCTGGTCAGTGGTATATGTCCCATTGCATTACACCCTTCCATCAGATTTGGAGGTGTGAGGGACTGGCAGCAATACAAGAGCATTCAGCCTTACTCCATCTATGACAAGAGGAACAAAAGGCCAATGCTGGGATCTCTGCACATTACAGGCTGGGTTTATGTCCTGTCTTATCAGCAGCCATATCTCACAGCATTGCAAGCACTGAAGGAGGAACAGGAGCCTCTTCCACGCTCTCCTGTTGCAGTGCGGATCAGTTTGCATTTCTCAACATGACGATTGCAGCTGCCAAACGTGATAATGAAAAATTGAAAGTCAAATAACCCCTATTAGTCTGTCAAAGGTTGATGGAGCTGGTATTCTATTTTCCCATTGTGAACGACTACCATTGTTAGGAGCTGACAGGCAAATCTCTGCAGAAATATGGACTCTTTGTAAGAGCTATTTATAGTAACATATGACAATGCAGTACCATAATATGCATACTGAAGCATTGCCTGGGCTGTGCAAGAGCCCTGCGGTGTAATTTCTGGGTTGTAAGGCAAAATGCTATTAAGATAAGAACATCTGAGAGGCCTAAACAGATGAGGTATGGAGAAGTGGGAAGGAACAATTTGGCTTTTGGCACCAACAGTGCAGGCACGTACGACATCCTTCTGGAGAGAGTAGAGAGTGCGTTTATCAATAGCACAAGAGCAAAACCAATCCGCACTGTGTTTAGATTGTTCTGTTCCTCCTTTTTATTTATTTGTTCTTTTTAAGTGTATTCATTGTCAGACCAGTTACAGATCTATGCCTGGAGGCCAGAAGAGGGAGATGCTGCCCACGGTGGGGACAAATACCAAGTATGAGCTGGGACCAGGTACCTAACTCCCTTCAGTGTGTGCAGAAGCAGTTGTAGGCTTCCCAGCTGTGTCAACAAAGGCACGTTTGCCAGCCCAAAGATGAGGTCTAAATGAACTATTTCAGCAGTTTCTGAAGGGCTGGATGATGCAGTGGTAAGAAGTAAACACAGACTGCAATGGCCAACACAGCTGAGCATACACTATCATGACTACACCTTGTGCACATGGCCTTCCCCTCTGCTATGGATGCCAAAATCCATTCTGAAGAGACTGAGTGGAAACTTCTGTACACAGTCTCTGTAGGCTGCTGGTCCTCTCTGAGCCCAAAGAGCAGCAGTTGAAAGGTGAGGACAAGGAAACAAAAAGGAAAGCAGAGGCTTTGATTTTAAAGCTAAAATAAACAGCATCTTTGAGAGCACTTTCCTGACATACCTTCTGCCACTGTTGTTCTTGAAAAACTTCAGAGCTGCTCCAGACAGAAGCCTCCTGCATCCTAAGTACCAAACTTCATTTCAGCGTTTGCAATGAAATTAGAATGGAGAAAAAAGTCAAGCAATCAAAAGATTTGCAGTAATAATGCAGAAGCACTTCAGCTTGAGACAATGAAAGATAATTCTGATCACATTAAATCACAGAAAGAGATCACGTATGTATGTGCTGTGAATATATATGAGGATTAATGTGTAAATATATCTGAAGCAGCAAAAGGTATATGAAAAAAACAGCAACATGAAAATTGTTGCAAGACACGGAAGCAAAGTCACACTTAGTCAATGTTATTTCCTATTCAGAATTTTTTCAGACATTCCTTCAACATCCTTCTACTGAAAGGTTTCCAATGACTCCCTGAGCCCTGACCCTCTGTTCTGGGTACTGCTTTAAAAGCTGATGCAAATCTCTCCCATTTTGTTTACTTTGCATTTGCTTTCCTTCTGAAAAATACGAAAATAGAAGTACCTATCATCCACTGTTAACTGAAGGGTATCTGTTGATTTCTGAATTCTTTATATCAGCCACTTCACTTTGGCTGTCACTGCTGCAGGGACAGAGAAGACCCTTTTGTACACTTTCGTTCTCAAGTGCAATTCCCCATCAAGGAACCTAGTTTCATGTAGCTTCATGCATCACCTTACTGCCCCATTTGTAACTGCACTGTGACCATCCCTCTGCACCATCAAGCTGCCTAAAGGCTCAGCAACTACCCGAGATCTCTTTTCTAGAAAAGAATAAAATAAATTATTTTACCATCAGATTTCTGCTGCCCAACCAAATGAGACAACAAATGGGGTCAAGCGCTTAAAGGAAACAACTTCTAGATGATTTAAAACAATTAAAATCTTCTATCAGTGTGATTTCAGCAGCAGAGCCAGCCTTAAAGGCAGGGATTTCAGATCTGAGCCAGGATGAATAATGGGTTGACTCAGACATGTATTTATGGGGACAAAAGCAATGCACTAGGCAGAGAGACACTAAAATAATGACAAGTGAATTAAAAAACCTGCCTTACCGATGTGAGGAGATGACAGCTGATGCCTCTGTTGTCACATCAGAGGAGGGGTTTGCTATTATTTGGGCCCCAGAACCCTTTATGAAGCTGTTACACTGATGGCTGACTCTGAAGGCGGTATTATGGCTGATTAGGGGTACTCAAAATATTTTGCTCCATCAAGCCGTGCATTTTTCAGCAGGAAGAAAAGACAGGGTAGGTGGGCAGGGGCTGAACATGCTGCCAGACATCACTCTCTGCAGCTACGATGATGTAAAAATGTAGCTTAATACTAATTCCCTATCAGATAATACTGCTGGTACCCTACCTATAACCGTGTGAGCCAGACGCAGGGCAGCCCCTCTGAGCAACAACACTTGGTTCTGAACCTCTCTCAATACTTTCTGCAAACCTGACTGCCCTATCCGCAGGGCTATCCCAGGTGCTGACCTGCTGATCCTGCACACCAGCAGTGGAGCACACTTAACACATCCCTGTGTGGAATAAGAATTACTGATTTCATTCCTTAAGTGCGTTAGATGAGAGAGTTTTGACCTCAAATCGATTGAAAAGCTCAGGAAGTTAAATACAGAACACAACAGATTATGCAGAAAATGATCCTTGAACATTCTTGCCCTTATGCAGTACCAGAAGACTTTATCTTCTCTGAGGTCTTAGCTCACTAAATGCTGATAGTTTAGTCTACTACTCAGTTGGTGGTGTGGTTCAAAGCCCATACCTTTGCCTGGGTAGAGGTAAGCAGCTGCACTGGCCATGCAACAAGAAGACAGCAGAGCACTGGCTCTCCAGTACGGAGGAAAGGTGTGCTTTACACACATCTCAGGAGATGAACCAATGGCAAAGTGTGTCAGACAGCAGAATTTCACGGTCCAGAAATCCAAAAATAAGATAAAACTCCAAAATCGAATTACCACTGCTGCCAATAAGCTATTACTGCGCAGTTATTAAATACACACAGACATTCACGTGGCCGTGTCGCACTGTAAATCACACTTGCAGACAGTTCATTTAATGAGCGGTGTTTGAGCAGACAATCTGGTTTGGATTAAATTAAATATATAAAAAAGAACTCCGCTTGCTCCAGACTGCACTCACACATAAACTTTGCTGCAATCTTCGCTTAAAGAAAAGAAAAAGGGAAGGGTAGGAAAGCATTGCCAAGTGGCATTTTTCAGTTTTAAGAAACAGCGAGTGGGAAGCGAAGCTTAATTTCATTTAATAATTCATATTTAAAGAACTCGTGCTGTAAAGCTGGATGATAGCCCAGAAGAAAATATGTAGGATTTAGCCTGAAGTTTCTAGTAATTAAAATCTCACACCATTGATTTAACGTGCTTATGTTACAGTAAATGTTTTCTGCCTTGAAATGCACTTTGAGGATGTAAACATGCTCCTAAATATGGGTATCCTGTAGCTGGGTCGTGCTCACAAATACAGGCATCTCACAGCTGCGTCCTGCTCCTAAATATAGGCATCCTATAGATGTGCCCTACTGAAACAACATGGCAGGGGAAGCTCAGTGAGAACCCCAGAAAGGTGAGTTACTCCATCACCAACACCTTTTAACTGTGCTGGAGGTGATACCTAACAGAAGTGGGGATAGCATTAATAGTGTGGTTGCAATGTGTATTTTACACAGAGATATAAAGGGGATGTACAGTCCCATGCCATGGGGTTTGAGCCAGACTCCGTTAGGACTAGAGAAGATGCCTGTGCCTTAGCAGGGATCTGCTGTCCAGCAGCTTCCTTGCGTTGTCCTTGGAAGCACCAGATGGCCCTCTGGCCTCATCTGCAATGGCAAGATTTTAAATCTCACTGTCACAGCACAGTCTCACGTTATCATGCAGTAAGGCTGTCCTGACCAAGCAGTACGATGGCACAGAGTGTGCTTCTGCTTGTGAGTGAAGGTCATAAGACCCTACAACCACGATACAGAAGCATGGACAGCCCCCAGCCAGTCCCAAGAGCTATCAAGGACACAGCTTCTGGGCCTGATAAATCAAGTTAAAGAGCAGCTAAGAATGCTCAGCCAGATGGATCACTTGAATGGCTAAACAGTCTAATACATCTTTTTGAGAAAAGGTATTGGCTTGTGCAATGAAACAGATAATTGACTATTCCGTGGAAACTGTTAGGGCTTTACCTCTGGGATCTGCAGGAACCCATCTCTCTCACTATGGAGGTAAGTCTGCAAGTCTGAGTTTTTTATTTTATTCTCTCCTGAGCATCCCTTCCTTCTGGGAGGAAGAATTGGAACAGAAACCAAGCTCAGGCTGGTCTTCATCAATTCACAGCCCGCATACCACGATAATCTGCAGCTGAGCATGAGTGAAAGAGCCCCATAAATCAATGCCAGCAGCTGAGGCTCATGAAATAGCCCCCAGCAGAGGACAGCCTGTCCTGAGCCCAGGTGTGTTGGTTTGAACTGAGATCTCCATCAGCAATAGCAGTAAGCCTTAACTTGTCCCCGCAACACGAACCCAATGGCAGTAAGCCTTCTCTTGTCCACATAATACAAACCCAACCACAATAAGCCATCCCTTGTCCCCATAGTATGATCCCCAGTGTTTGCCTGCTTTTAGTGGTCACATTTTTGTTTTTTTTTTAATGCTAAAAATGAACGAAACACAGGTTATAGAGCTGTTATTCCAGCGTAGAGCTCCACCAAAAGCATAAGCACTGTAGTGCTTTCTTTCCATGGTTTCTCAGGACATGAGCTCCTTGATGGAATTATCCTGCTGTCAGTCAAGTTGCTTGTTATTTGTTCTGTATGTAAATAAGGGGAATGCACTTAAAGGACTGCACTAATGTATTCAAATATTTGTAGGTAATCCACAGTAAATCTCAGGACTGGAGGATTTTGCATAAATGCTTGAATCTCTAAGAGCTAGGAGGGAATTCCAACTCCCTGACTGAGTAAATTACACAAAAAATAGCAGAATGATTAGACTAAACACATTAATATTCACAATAAGTTTTGTCTGTTAGCACATAGACTGAATTCAAGGATTGCATCCTTCTTAATAGCTGTATGGCAGGAAGAGGAGCCAGCCACAATTAGGGTATAACAGTAACAGCAATACATATCATTTTGTTTTTGTACAGCACCATGAGCCAGATGGGATTGGGCTGCTTATTGTATTTATTTACAGTTTTCACACCAGTTTGGAATGACAGTTGATCAGCTGAGAATTGTTACTGTCGAAATATTCCTATTTTCTACATTTGGGAACTTAGAGGTTCTGACAGCCCCTGAGTCATTTGGATCTCCTACAAACTGCTTGCACATCTTCCTACAAGGAGGAGAACCACCTTCATCAGTAAAGGTGTTAATAATATATACACATATTATTAACTGAACTTATTTTCATTTCTTGCCCTGAAGCCATCATTAGTGAAGATTAAACATGCATAAATCAGTCTCCCTTGAATTAGTGAACATCATCAAATGTCACCTTGTTGAAACTAATATACATATAGATAGATAGATAGATACACACATATATATTCTGTTGGTTTTAAAAATGGAATATGATGGACAGACACAATTATCCCACCTCCTGCCCATTTTCATTTTGGGCTGCATGGAGTCACTGATTCCATAATCCTCTCTTGATCTCTTAGCCAGGAGAAATTCAGGTCAGTTCTAGAGCTATAGATTTTTGCCCACACATCTTATATAAAGCAACCTTAATTTTACCAAAAAAGTCCTGAGCGCTTCGAAAAATCTCCCTTGGAGAAGACCAAATTATGTCTTCAGCTACACACATCCTCTGCTACACTGCAAGTCACGCACGTGTAATAGAGGAGATTAGCTGTCAATATTGCAAATAAAAACTAATTAAGAGAGAATGGTTTAACGATATAAGATCATATTTCAATGTTGCCAGTTCTTGCTATTTCATCATGAGCCTCTTGGAGTTTATTTAAAAGCCTTACTCCTGAAATAAGGTGATTACATGAGAATCTCACTTTCATTAACCGCGAGTAATTTCCCAGCCTTTCAGTTGCAAAGAAAAGCTTAAAGATATTAGCTAAGTACACCTTCAAGGCTCAGAAATGAAAAACATTCCACAGTTATTAATCTCAGCAATTTTTGAGGGCCTGCTCGCATTATGGAATGCTTGGGGTTGGCTGCACTGAGACAGCAAATGCAGCAAGTAGGTCCCAAGTAGCAGCAGGCACATTGTCCTTTCACAGAGGGAAAGATGGGTGCTGTTTATTCACAGCTGCTTCGTTTAGCACAGCTCCAAGCACGGAGAATTAAGAAGCATACTCATGTTGATCTGCATTCCCGCTAATTGCTTGCACAGAGCTGCCACCTCCAAAACTGCCAGACAGAACTGGTTCCCCTAAACAGCACAGGGCAGACAGACATGGCGTGGTTGAAGAGTCCAGACAAAATTCTCCTTCATGCCCTGCCTTGGGGAAAACCACGGAATTCCTCATTTTTCTGGGTAACCATTGCACTAAAAGCCAGCTACAGTTGGTGGTGGCAGAGCAAGCATAGGAAGCTCTCAGCAGGTTTTTGCTACATGGTCCTTGCTCAAAAACAGTTTGAGGCTGGGCTTGACATCATGTCAGCACTATCATTCAGGCCTGTCCATGTAATGGAGATGTGCTTTAAAACCTGTGTTCCCTCCCTTTACAGTGATGATAAAATTCAACAAATGTTAAGTGCTGTGCAGACACAGGGCGTTAATCTTTATGTCTTTCCATGCTTTGTAAGTGCTGATGCAGAACAACAGAAATATTGGGAAAAAGAAAAACACAAATATAATTTTATCTTAAAAATATTGCCTTTAAACTTAAAAAATACCTATGCAATTTATCAGGAAAATACCTGAACATATGCCACTGAATCGCTCCAAAATTGGAACTAGAAGTGTTTTTGTATTTGATCACATTATTTTTTTCCCCAGTTAGCACTGCAAATCTTGTTCCCATTAACAGTGAAGCTTGACAGCACACAGAACATGTACACACCAGCAGATATTTTTCTGTACTACCACCCTTGGGCATAAGTTCAGAGACTACACCTACATACCAAACCTTCGATAAATAAACACAGGGTATAATTTAGAATATAAATAATAATAGAAGATTAGTTCATAACGTTCCCCATTCCATACTGAAAACTAGCATCTGTGGTAAGGCAGGCTTTGCCTACTCTCACCTACCACAGCTCCTCCGCTCTGTAGAAATGATTAAAAATTAACAAGGGATTGGAAGACAGATTGACTTTATCAGGTACCGCCAAGATCATATTAGCATTCCACTAGCACCTGGGAGTTTGAAGTTCAAGTTCTTGCATTACTGAAAGTTTAATTTTTAATCTTTCTTTAATAATAAAGGCGCAGATGAGTATTCTAGGTAGTTCTCACCCCGACACATAGGAATTTCAGCCTATAGACTTCAGAAGCAGCGATGATTGGCATCTGATGTTTGCTTCTCTTCTGTTTCTCTTCTTCTTGGGTGTAGATGGGGGGACATTCTGCATCTTCACACATGGAAAGACTACTCTTGAGTTTAACTCACCCATGAAGTAATATCTCAGCTGAACCTACTGTCTCCTATACCTGGTATTCTGAATAATTGGTCAAGCAAACAGTGAATTAAATTAAGCCAAGCCAGTGTCATAAACCTAAAGTGTAATTCCAAAGGTTCTCCCATGTGAAGAGTGTTGGCTTAGAAGGCTTTATGATCTTGACTCCGGGATTCTTAACTGCACGTGGCCCACGTGGCCGTATCCATGGAACAGCCCACCAGAATGGATTAAAAGTGAATACTTATAAGAAAGGAAGAAACAATACAGATGAATTTCCCAGCATTCAAACACGTCTCAGGTGAAAGGCTCATAACAATGGCAACCAGAGCTGTGAAATAAAACCAGAAGTATACAGGAACCCACTGTCCTGGTGGTGCTGGCTTCACCTGCCCTGGATCTGGCTTTGAAAGAGAAGGACAGTCTATCTGTGGAAAGGAGCTTTGGGAAGGATAAGGTTGTTCAGCCCACCTGTCCCTGGGAAGGGTGAGGCTGGTCCCACGCTGTGTCCAAGGGGCTCTAGATGTAGCCCAACATCTCTGACTAGCTCCTAGAGCTACTACTGGCTAAGCTCCTTGAGTAACAACCAGCAGAATGACCTCATGTTTAAGGAACAAAGCAGCAGCCCAATGCACTGTGAGCTTGTCCTTGGGGCTGCCCTGTGCAGCCTTGTGAATGCAATGACTGTTCCAATTTCAGCTGAATGGTTGTCTTCTTGTACACCTGTAACATTACTGAGCACCATGTTTTACCAATAAAGGGCTAATGAACCAAAACAGTTGTTCATATGCTTTCTTACTCCTTCTCCAAAATGTCACCATAAATCTACATTGCTGGCTAACAGCAAGCAGATGGATATCATAGCTTGTAATTTGGCATAGCTACTCTTACTCATGTCAAAGATTAATTCTCCCCCATGATAACCAGCCTTCTCATTTGTAAGAAGCCCATTAGCATTTGCTAACAGGTTCTTCTCAGGACAAGGGTAAAAACACCTTTCTTTGTCCTACGGTTTTATGTGTTAGAGAGAGTTACGGAGGCAAGGCAGAGTTAACCACAGAAAACGACATCTTCAGATAGGCATCTATAAAACATCAAACATTTCCTAGAAACCCATTCCTGATGGAGTAAATAGCTTCATGAAAGTATCACCTGTTGTTTTGTAAGCAGACAAGGAAATGCTTTTTTGCCAGCTTTTTTAGGATTACTATTTCTCCAAAGAGACTGAAAACTAAGGACTAAAACCAAAGTAGTAACTCTTTATGAGAAGCAGTCCTTGCAATATCAAAAGGAACTCATCCATGTTCCTAAAATTACAGACCTCTGCAGCTCGGCAAAAGAAAAATAAACAGAAGACATAGTGCCATTTTCACTGACACAGCAAAGCATAACATGTGTGAACACAAGCCATGGCAAATAAGGCGAGCTTCAGTCCTGACCTCTTGGGACCAGATTCCACCTTGTCCCCACAGTAAAAACGTATAGCCCATCATGAAACCAAAGTTTCATTTCCTGACTCTCATTTCTCTGATTTCACTATTTCATGAAGCACTCCTACAAACCTCCCCTACAGCTACTTGTTGACCTTGAGTATTGCTTGCTAATGAGCTCCTAATTGTGACATAGCAAGTTCATCAACAATTGCCCTTTTAAGAAACAAAGAAGTACTACAGCTAATTATTTGTAAAACTCATTATCAGAGCTCTGCTACTGTTATATTTTATAGCTCTTAAATTTTGCAGCTGGCACGTCCTGCTGCAAGACACATTTGTAAGGGCTCTAACAGGTCTTCTGTCAGACCTCAATGGGACAAAGTAGATATCAGAGGTGGGTGCAGACCAACATGTCACACTGAATTGCGAGGAGCAATACCTGCTTCCCTCTTGCTAATGACAACCACTGCATGTCTTCACACAGGCACTGGGACCACAGGATGCTGGGAAAAGTTGGAAACCGACAATGAAGTGGAGGAAACAATTGCAATGAAACTTCTTGAGTACTTCCCTGGAAATGGCTTCCCTTAAAATAGAGCAACCTGACCTTCCAAAGAGGCCTTGTCTGCAGCAGAGCCAACCAGACCGTCTTCCGCAACTGACATCAGTGCTATATAAAATGGATATACCACTAAAATCATCAATTTGCAAACACAACGTCAGGTCTCCACAATTACTGACAAGTTTCTAGATTAGAAAGTGTTGGGAAGAGGGACTGTATTTGCAGTTCAGCCACTGACTCTCTTTGGATGCTGTAACACAGATCTGCCATGCAGCAAGGAGAAAAAATAAAAAAATAAAAAAATAAAAAAATTAAAAAAAAAACAAAAACAAAAATTAAATCAGAAAGCTTCAAGGTAAAGCTGTTGTATTACAAAATTACATTGTGTGCAGAACCGATTCTATTGACTGAATATGAATGCAGGCTACTATGATGAAGAAAGCATTAGTCAAAAACAAAAGAGAGCTACCAACCTCTGCTACAGATACAATCACAACAGGTTTTATTGACTGGAAGGCAGCACTTAGCATGCATATCAAACATAGTTATGCAGTTATCCTTAACAAAGCAATAACCCTTCACTACGTGAGAGTTGGTGATAGCAGATTAATAATTTTAGCAAATCAAAAGGAAGTTAATGTAATCCACAATTTGCTTTGTATCTCCAAAGTCACCTACGGCATTTCATGAGGTAGGTAGTATTATCACAGCTGGACACCTAGGTAATCTTCTGAGCTCTTTTTCAAATAAATGTTACAGATTTACCACAAGATTGCTAAAACAGCCGCTCGTTTACTTTGAGAGATGAAAGGAAGGAGGTGAATTAACCAAGCAGGGCAAGACACAAATGCAAGACCCAGTGCTGCTGCTGGACTGGGTGGTGAGAACCTCCTGCCATACCACCCCTTTGGTGTGGAATTTTGGAAGCCATCTACACCCTGGGTTTTCCTGAGTGCTTTGATCTGAAGCTGTGGGATGTGCAGAAGAACGCAGAAGCTCCACACGAGCAGGCTTGCTATTGAAAATATCAGGTTTGCTTTTTGAGGCTGAAAGTGGAAGGAGAGCTAACGAGGACCTCAGAACTGAGCTGTACAAGCTGTTTCTCATGCTCTGGAAACCACTCTAAAAGCTTAACGAGCTCAAAACACTGAGACTAGAGAAGATTAATCTTTAATTAGCATCCAGCTCCACACACTAAAAAAAAAAGTAAAAATTGAGGCTCGATTTTAACCTTTCTTCTCTGGGGCAGAACTTCTATTGTGTTTAACTAGTAACTTAGTTCACAGGAAAAGCACAGCCTTGCCTATCAGTTATGTTCAGTATAAAAGCTCAAGAGCTACATACCCACCCTGCAGAAAACACCATCAGCTCCCTCTGTGCCCACAGAACCAAAGCTTCATTTAAACCAGCAATCATGAGTTATTGGTCTTTTCTACAGAGGACAGGTGATAGATTTGTCACTGCCTGGAGCCCAGCTGGATTCCTTTCTTGCTGAGAAGTACAAGGTGCTGGAGTGCTGTGCCAGAAGGAATGCAAGCAGGGCCACCTTCCATTGTTTGCAGCACCTCAAACACCCCATGGACCCATCAGTGCTTTCTTACAGGCACCAGTAAAAGCAAAATGGTAACACGGTCCTCTGGAAAACATCACAGAACCACAGAATTGTAGGGGTTGGAAGGGACCTCAGCTGTAAAATAAATCTGTAGGGATGTTGGAATGCAATGTACACACATGACCTTCCAGCACCACTCAGGTCACCTCAAGGAAAACAAGCACAAAGCATGCTGGGCAAAGCCTGACTCACCACTTGCCATCACTAGTGCAAAGAGCAAGCCCTACCAGTCACTGTGTGAGGACCTGCTATTGGAAATCACAGGCAAGTCCAATTTTATCAAGGCTTTTTTGTTGTTGTTGTTGTTTTTCAACTGGATAACCTTTTTATTTTGTGTCTTCCAATCTAACTTCTAGCATTTACTACAGCCGAGCCACAGCCACCGTATTAGGGCTCAGTGTATGTACTTAATGAACACTGAAGGGTTCCACTCACATTCAGCATGGAGTAGTCACTGATTACTCTTGAAGTTCTTTTAAATACATGTCATTCACATGAATGTTCATCTCAGGCTCTTTCTTTAAAGTGTAACTGCTATAGGATACTACTGCCTGCTTTTTAAATGGATCTTTTAAGACAGAGAGATGTGTCATTCATTGGCAAACATATACAGATCAGCAAAGCCTAATCAAAGCCTCCTTGACTTCCATGTCAACTGCCATAGACTCTCTAGCAATCAGTAACTTATATAAAAAAAATAAAAAATTATTTGTGTTCTTACATCAACTGCTGCAGCAATAAATGCAAAAAGTTGGAGATCTAAACAAAGCTAATGAGGGGAAACTATGAAAACTGGAATGATTGATTTGATAATATTTTAAGGCATTATAAATAACCTTTAAATGTCTCTTCTACCCAAACTCAAACACATGCCATGGGCTGGGGCAGTTCTTCTCACTGTGAGAAATGAAAGGTTCGTGCTCGTGGACAGCTTGACCCATGTGTCCCCAACTGCAGTCAGAGGTGGCAGTCACAGGGCATGGAAAGGGAGGGTAGGAGAACAGTTGAACAAATGAAGACAAGGGAAGATAATTGAAAGTACCAGTGCATTAGTTACGTTGCATATATCTAATGTAATTAGTATTAATAAGCTGTCAGTCAGAAGATGTAGTTGTTAAAATGTAGTTCCAATCGGGGAAAATGATAATTGAACTCCTCCATGTATTTGTCTACACTTATTTATTCTGCTCCTTTTTTTTTTTTTTTTTTTTTTCAGTTCATTGCCACAGATCCACATTCAGGAAAACTGAAATCGAAGGAGAAATAACTATATAAAAAAAACAACAATCATACTCCATTGCTCTGAGTGGCACAAATCACAGGAGGACAGCTCTGGGAGGGAAACGTTTTGCAGTCAGTTCTCACCCAAACCACAGAGTTTTCAAGCTGTAATTTTAAGTGAATTCTGTTTTGCAATGTACATACTCGTTCCTGTGGTATCTGGCATGCTGCTGCTGTTACTTCATTCTGCAGATGCTCGGCGGGGTCCTTATGTTTTAACGCTGCATTTCCTAAAGCTGGTCAAATCATGTGCACTGAATAATGTATTCAATACTTTCTCTCTTTTTTTTTTTTTTTTTTAATTTTTTTTCAATTCTCTTCAAGCAACTTACAGCATTCCCTAAAGCATCTGTAACAAGAAATTAGTTGCTAAATATTTCATGCAAATAGTTATTAGTGTGTGTCCCGATCACAAGCAGTTCGCTGTGGATTTGAGTGGGACTGCTGGATTTGGACTGGAGTTGTGTTTCTGACTGTAAATTGGCTCCATCTCACTCCTGGAGACAGCTTTCTTCCTCTGCTTCTCAGAACAGACCTCGTGAAACACTTGGGGGATCTGAGGCTCCAACATGTAGATGGCCAAGCTAAAGGTTCCATGAGCTGTGACTGCTCTCAACCAACCACAATACACCTACCCCACAGGGAGTGACTCCTGCTCTGCATCTCAGAGCTGAGTACAGACAGCACTCCCCTATTTTAGAGGAAGTAGAACAGAGCTGAAGTTGGCTTAGGACACCTGGAGGAGGTCTTGACATAAAACCCTTTGTCAAAGGTGACCCAACTCACCTCTAACCAAACAGCCATGTGTCTGTGCCTCCAGGTCAGTAGGCCATCCCCTGCCTCTCACCTCTGCTTGTGCTCAGGGCCCTATTGGAGGTCACAAATCCATGGTCAGTCTTCCACAAAAGCTGGAAAATGCTGGAAGCTCTACTCTACCTGCTGCAGCCAATTTGTAAATTCCAAATCTATAAAATCCGGGATGAAGTAACTCCAGACCTTACAGGACTGCAACAGCCCTTTCAGCTCCCAGTAGCAAAATGAAAGGTTTCTGAATGGGTACCACTGCAGACAAGGGATATGTGGCATTACCTGATTTGGGCTACTGAAGTGAAATACAGACCTTACAGGTGATGTGGAAATTGAGAGAGATGTCCTTTAAAGACCCTCCACCTTTTCAGGATGAAGCAAGATGTGGAGAAGGGAGAGTTTGGGGTCGCTGAATACCTTGTAACTACAAAGATGGGTTCAGCCAAGGCTAAAGGCTCCCCAGTATAGCCAGAACTCCAAGCCAAGAGGCCGTGCTCATCTTCCAGATGAGTGGCTGCTCCTTGTACCCCAGCCCTAGACCCCTCACCCACCTCTTACTCTCTTAACAAGAGCAGCCATCCCCCACATCCAGACGTAGCCCATGGGCCCATCAGCTCTCTGGACAGATGGACACTGCTGGAGAATTATGATACAGGAGCTGGACCACAGCACAGGACCTATTTCAGTGTTGCTCATTCACACAGGGACAAAAATTATTTTCTCCCAGCCGGGTTATCTTGTGTCAGCCATTCAGCACGTTCCTATATTTTTTCTTCCCTTTCTTATTACCTTTTGTGATAGTAAAGACATTGCAGATGGGCATCAGACTGTGCAAAATGTAAATTATGATTGGGTAGAGTCAGAACACAAAAGAGGAGTTATTTAGATGCATTTTGTTTTTCTTAAGGACCACAGCACATATGGCACGCTAAAAAAATGTCTCGTGTTCATTAAGGCTAAATGAGACAGGTTAGAGAATCATAGGCACCAAATGGAAAACTCTTGAAAAAAATAAAAAAGCAACAAAAAAAATGCTGGCTGGCAAATCATTCTGCTGATGATATTTTTTGGATGTTTCCCTCCTGCCCTCTTTCCCTCGTTTTTTTTTTTTTTTTTTTTTTGTTTTTTTAACTGCAAGGACATTTTTGCAAATATTTCACAAATATCTGATGGCTGTTGCTCAGCAATTGGTCCTCCCTGCTGTGCCTTCCTCATTTGAAGGTCATAATCTTCAGTTTGTGAAATCATAATTATCTCACCAGCGAGGAACTCTGATGTCACAAATGGAGGATTATGATGACTTCAATGGAAAAAGCAGCAGCAGGAGAAAATGAACTCCTCAGCCACCAAGAGCTTGTTTTCCTCCAAGAAAAGGATACAGTGCAGAAAAATATCAGCAAAATGATCTCTAAATAGACTATTTTCTGTGCAGTATCAGTGCCACTTTCAGAATACGAGGGTAATTTCTGCCTTATGCCAATTTAACACAGCCTTCCACTTTATTTTAACACATAGCAGATCTTACATTTAATGTAATAGCAGAATCTTGCCACTTCTTATGGAGCTAATATAGAGACCTCGGAGTTCTCCTATAAAATTGAAACGAGCCTTCCTTTAACCCTTTGCAAAATGAAACAGCCAAGATTGACTACAAGGTCACCTGTGCCCAAGGCTTCACTACTGTGTGGTAATTCACCACCGTATCAAGAAACATAACAAATAAAGTCCATCTGTAGGATGAATAATGCGTACTCAATGGACAACTAACCTTATTGCTTGTTGTTAAGCACCCTTGGCAACCTAACTCACAGAACTCCCTGACTCATGGTGGGTGACAACATCTCTCCATGAAAATGGGAAAGGAGGGGGTGGTGACCATTCCCAAAGCACACCCCATCTCAGGACCCACAGCTCTTCTCTTCCCCATGTTACCAACAAGAAGGTGCGCACGTCTCACTCCAGCTCTGCCTTAGGCAATACTACCACCACAAATACAACCCATGGCAACACAACCACAATGACAGCACCACCGCCTTCACATGGCAGTGACATTCCTCCAGGACAGGTGTGATGTAATTCAGAAATCCCGAATGCCTTTATTTTGAATTAAGCTATCAATGTTTCCCAAGAAGAGTTAGGAATACAAGTAGATTTCTATTGTCACTATAAAAGCTAGCATGCGTCTCTTGGGCATCAAATAAAATACATTTCACTGTTACTGTCTGCTTGAATGAGACATTAAAGGAGCTACATTCTGAATTTCTGCTGCTTTATAAAAATATGAACTATTAGAGCTGCGGCATGGTTCCACTGTCTGTTTTGATGACTGATTTTAGGTGCTATGTGGCAACGTATTGGTGTGTAAAACCAGCAGTGCACTGTGACCAACCCAGAGGCAGAGGATCGGGATGGATTTGGCTGCATGAACAAGAACAGGAGTATTTAGTGCTGGGGGATGCAGGAACCCAAAATCCCAAATGTGCAGCAGTGTTCCTGACACTTGGCTGTGGTCCTGGGCTGCGTTATCTTCGGGGTATACACTCGGGGGTAACTCCATCCTCACAGAAGAGCTGTATGCAAAAGTGTATGGCAACAACAGCACCTGGACATCCTGGCTGTGGCTTTCAGCAGTGCTGGGGAGGTGGGAAATGAAAGTACAGCAGCTGCAGTGCCATGGGCTCCTGGACTGGGGGGAAGCACTGGGAGACCAACACACACATACACTATTCCAAATGGTCAGAAACAACACGACGGAATGGTGTTCATGCTGCCTTTCTCTGCCTGCTCTGTTTCTGCTCAAGGTATGAGTTAATGCATTCAGTCTGCAGGTGGGAACAGACCACAACAGTGAGCAGGTCCATATGGGGTTGGAAGAGCACACAAACCCTTCACCGTGGTTATTTAAAATCTTTGCCACATCTTCATCAATTTTATAAGCTCCAAAGGCATAAAAAAACCCAAACTATAATACTTTGTGCCAGCCAAAACCATCCTGCACATTTTTTTCATCGCTCACTGCAGCTGTGATGACGTCCCATCATCACCACCATTACTCACCAGCTCCCAGAGCACTGGGGAGGGAAAGAATAAGCTGGCAGCTGTGAACAAACTGACAGAAAAGGGGATGGCACGCTGGTCCCAGGAGCACCCTGACATCCCTCTCTGGGTATTGCTGCTACAAATTACACACCAAGAGAGGTATGGGGGGGGGAGTAATACTGCAAAGAGTGCAGCCACACATCGCAGACATGCCGAGAAAAGTTTTTAATTGCACCTTTGTCAAAAGCAGGGATTGAGAATTTCTCCCAACATTTATACTGCTGTCAGTGTCGCAAAAGGTGAAACAAGAAATGCCATTCCTGCCAGAAGACTGAGGACAGCAACAGCCATTAACAATGACTCACGCTGAGGTCCCACCAGAGGTGACACTAGAGCTGGTGGCACGACAGCAGAGTTAACCTGTCTCACCTCTGTATTTAGCTGACTGAGTTTCTCCCTTAATGAAGCAGTCTGATTTATGTATAAGTCATTTGCCTTCATAATCAGAGAATCACAGAATGGCTTAGGTTGGAGGGGACCTTAAAAATCATCCAGCTCCAACCCATTGCTATGGACAGCATTAACAACCACTAGACCAGGCTGCCCAGGGCCCTGTTTAGCCTTGCCCTGAATGACTCCAGAGATGTGCATCCTGTTGTGAGGACACACAAAGCCTGTCCTCATCAGCAGGCCTGTCATCACAGCCCAATGTGTGATCCCCCACTGGAAGCACTGAGGACACACAGACCAGCAGAGCAACCCAGGCAGGAGGTCAGCGTGGGATCCAGCCGTGAGCCCAAGGAATCTGGTGAGGACAGACTGCACCGTACAGGTTAGACATGTTTGAATGCGTTGCTGAATCAGATTCTCATCTCTTGGCATCTCAAAATGTGATAGCACGTAAGACTGTGCCAAGAACTTGCTATAAAAATAATTGCTTTTAGTTTCAAGACTAAGTTATAAAATACCTATGGCGTTACAACTGATCTTATTTTCTCAGCAAGCATTTTGCAGTCGATCATTGTTCTTCATTTACAATTTGAATCAAAAAAGTACTTGTTTTAATTAGTTTTATAAATTTGCTCAGCTAAATGAATACAGTAATAAACAGCAAAACTACAGAAAATGTGCATAATCTAAGCAGATTGTATTACTGGTGGAATAAACTGTAAATCTATTGCTTAATTAAAATTATTCCAAACACCAAGACATGAAACTCAGAATTATGCTGCCATACAAAATATACAGCTGATTTTAATAAACTATGATTGCCTGAGCTAGAAAAATTTTCTAATTTGAAGGGTTTTCATTTATACAAGCAATTTCTTTTTTTTCCCCTTTTATATATATACTTTTAGGACCTCATTTGCATCCTGATTTGATCAATGATCACACTGAGCAGCATTTGGGCTTCTGCTCACAGCTGCAACGACTGGGAAAGCAATGTAACTGGAAGATGAGAAATTGTCAGACAAGGCTTACAGGGTGCTGAGAGCCCAGGCTGCAGAACAAACCAGACCCTCCTGAAGCCATGCATGCTGCTGATGGCCTCTGGTGCCTCAAACCATGGTGTGGTACTGGCATGGGCTGCCCAGAGAGGTGGTGGGTTCACTGTCCCTAAAGGTGTTCAAGGAAAGGGTGGATGTGGCACTGAGAGCCATGGTCTAGAGCAGTCATGGGCTGATGGTTGGACTGGATGATCTTGGTGGTCTGAATGGTTCTATGAGCCGATGGTGCTATAAATGCAACTTTGGAATTTCAATTTAATTAAGAGGATGACCAGAAGAGATAAAGGCAGGAGGTTGTTTATCATCACAGCAGATTTCTACCTACACTGCACTGATAACACCTATGACTGAATATTGACATGTTCTAATGGAAATAAATGTGCAATCTGTATACTATGTTGTAGCAGACATTGCTATCACACATACCTGCTCGGAACTGAGCAAAGGAGAAAAAAAATCGCACTCAGTGCTGCAGGAAAGGGAACAGATGGTGCAAAAATTCACATACACACGAATTCACACTTTTTCTATGACACGAGGTTACTGGAGAGATCTTTCCGTGCTTATGCTCAAATGGATGATGGCTGGAACTAGTTGTTCCAGCCACTAAACTCATTTCTGCAGGTGATGCTGAGCGCTTCCTAAGTCCCTACAAACCCAGTGAGCCGTGTCACTGCCCCAGTTATCTGCCAGCAGAGTCTGGTGAGCTTGTCACAGCTCATGTCGCCAGGACTTCCAGCTCTGGCAGACGAGTTTTAGGTGCTGGCATGTACCCTGACTACAGCTGCAGTGCTGGAGAGGGGAGCTCTGTCTTTCTGCCCATCACTTAGCTCCCATCCTATCCAAAGGAAGAGGACAGAGCACATCTCAGTCTCCCCCAGGGTGCATGCAAATGGCAGCCCAGCATCAGCAAGCTCACTGCCCCACAAGTTTTTCTGAAAATGGCTCTCTAAAAAGCATTCTCTATAAATAAAACATGTTTAATAAACCAAATAACCAAATAAAATAAATAAATCATACTACTGAATGACAAATTCCTCTGCAGAAGAACCAGTAAAACACTTTCTGGGGCATGGAAAACACCTGCCTGCAAAATATTTTGCATGAAACACATAAACAGCTGCAAAGGTCTGTGTGATGTATCAGCTAACGTTCTCCCTGATGTACATAAAGCTCTCCAGCTCACCATACCACTTCACTGGAAGGAAGGACTGAAGCCAGACTCATCAGAGGTGGCTTCCAGAGTCAATTTGTTCTCTTTGCCCTTTTTTTGTTCTCTGCCTAAAGCCGAGCAAGCAGGAAGAGAACCCAATCCAATGCGGCCTTGACTTTTTTCCTCAGGACAGAAGCTTCCTTTCTTTAAAAAAAAAAAAAAAAGGGAGGGAGGAAGGAAGAAAATCCCGTGTATTTACATACACGCTGCAATCTGGTAAATTACCAGAATGTATTATTTATATAAAGCCTTCTGCTTTGGAGAGATCCGTAATTGTTGGCTTCCTTGCCATGCGCTACAACACAGCTTGCCTTGTCTCACAGCCAGAAGTGCTGCTGCATCTTTTTGTCTTCCTCTCCCCAGCAACTCGGCTATTCTTCCGAGACAGACTGCACGTGTCAACAGGTGGGATGGGCGTTAGGAGGCAGTTTCTACAATGGACCATCTGGGCACAGCATGTGGGCACGGTGAGCGGGATCCTCAGCCAACGCCGCCGCAACATCTGTCTGCCTGCAGCCCGCTCACCTACGGGAAAGGTTACGCACCGCCACGCTGCCAGCTGGGCCAGGTACCAGCGTGGAAAAAAGAAACAATGATAATAAAAATAAACCCCCCCAGCCTGTGTGGGGATGGATTTTTGGCCTCTTGATACGTTTTAAACTGTGCTGAATTCAGAGCTGAAGCATCTTCCCTCTTCTCCCCAGCACGGAGATGTGCTGCCCACCAGAACCTCTCCTGTAGGCACGGAACCCCACTCCGCATGACAGCGGTGATACAATGTGCTTTGCCTGCATAAAACTTGGGATTATACAGGCAAATATTTCTCAGCCAGATTCCCCAGCAATATTGTTGAAGCAGGGAGCTAAAATACATTAACGTGCCATCAATCATGCACTTGCAAACCCACAGAGTAAGTCAGAGATAACAATTTCCCCTTTATTCCTTATGGATTTTACTATAAATAAACAAAATCATTCCCACCCTGCACATTCCCGTTCCAAGACTGCTGCCAACTGACATTTCTGATGTTCCTCTGAGTAAAGCAGTGCCAAACATTTCCATATCTTTAATGGCAACCAAGGCAGCAGCTACTGAGAACTCCTGCAGTCCTCACCCCACTGTCGCAACAGCCAAACCCCAACGCTTCCAAACCATTTCTTTGGCTAAATTCTGAGTTTTGTCTCTCCAGGCTTTTAAAAACCACACGCTGCTCACAGTGCAGTGTGCTGCTGTGATAAGCAGGCAAGGAAGAGCATCAACTTTCCCTTCCAGGAGGAAGATGCAATGCAATCTGGACATTTGTCCAATGTAATACCATCTGGGGTCTGTTGAACCTTTCCACCTGTTTGAGTTCAGTGCATTTCTAATGTCTTTCCTTGCTGCTTATTTGCTTTTTCAGGGAACATTTGGCAGGTCATAACAGCTGGGAAATGGGATCTTCATCTCAGCACAACACACTGCAAAGCTGAGGTGGAAGAGTGGCTCAACCCCACCTGACACTTTTGTGCTCTCTTTTCATCCCAAAAAGGTGAACTTTCTGTCATTTTTTTACGTATCTATATGATGCCTGTTTGCCAGGCCTTTGCCTCTCCCAGCTTTTCCTCTATTGCTCATCCTCACCAGAAATGACACAGAGGCGGCTGTCTCTCTGGCATTCCCACCTCAGATTGCCTCACTTTCTAGGGTTTTCAGTGCACCAGCTGATGGTAAACGAGGTCCATGCAAATCAGAGGCTGCATAATGGGGTTATTTCAGAGCCATTTCTGCAAGTTCTTAAACTGATCAGAAGAATAAACAAGGAAAAAAGACCCTGGAAGCCTAAAACATACCCCAACACAGAAACAGCTTCTCCTTGGTCACCTCTATTTCACATTTTCTGGGAGAAGCAAAAGCTCCAGGCAAGTGGCAGGTCTGTAAACAGGGGTGGTCGGAAAGTCAAAGTGAAGATCTGGAGAGAATGGAACAAGAAATGACACTTCAAGCACTGAGGCAGGAGGCATATCCAACCTTGACCGAAAGTCAGGCAAACTCGACCTCAAAAAGATGAAAGACAAAAGAAGCCATAAGGCTCAGATGCCAGCTGAAAAGGAGAATTGGTACCATCTTCATTTCTAGAGGGGATGAATAAGATAACGATGGGGGGATGAATGATGCTGGCAAATGCACACCTCACTGCTGGTGGACACTAGCAAGGTGAAGGCATCTGTGAGTCATTAACGACTGGAGGCTGATAAAGGGCAGGCAGAAGAACATCCTCACTCGCATCCAACAGGACTTTTTCACTATCAGCTCTCACTGTCAGGGTTGGGATATGAGCCAAATGTCAGCAGACAGAGCTTGCCTGTTATCCCATATCGTTCAACTCTGTCCAGATAAAAACAGGACCAGACCTGGCATAGCTGCAATCCAGCGTGGAAAATTCGATCTGGTTGTAAAAATACATCACTGTCTTCTCCCTGACTGTACTATGGTCTGAATTAAACTGAATATCTCATGTCCGGAACCTTTCTTTAATTCATGCTGAAGAGCCCTCACACATCTGTAGCACTGAACAAAGCAGTAAATTCACTTCTACATCTTTATGCTTTCCTGTAAGTCTTTAAATCATTCATATTCTGACTTTCTGTGTGTTCTGAATTGGACAGAAATGTTTCTAGCCCATAACTTCTCCCATTAATTTTTGAGGAATGAACTCGTTAAAGAGAAAGCTCTGTTCTTTAATCATGGCAAGAAGGAGCATTGGTCATGCTCTGCCGCCACAGGACAAGCTCCAGCAGCACCCAGGCTGAAGTCAAAACCCAAACTGAAGTCCGAATTCACACCCCAAGTGAAGCACCCATGCTGTAAGGAAGGGTTAACAGTGCTCAAGATGTTTTGCCCCTTATAAGCATTAAAAAAGTTGTGCAAACTTGCATCTGCCAGGCAACATGCCTCTGTGACTCAGAGTCTCTAAACGTGCTTCCCTGTAACAAGTAATGCAATTATATTCCAAGTCTTGATGTAAATTTGAAAGTAAGTTTGAGAACAGGCCCCCCTGCATCATCTGAAGACACTAAATGGGGTGAACAATAGAGCTGCACAGTAGGAAAGGAAAGACTTCACTGCACTGAAACTAATTTGTGAGACATCTACCCGCATTATCTTCATTGAGATGCAGCATGCCAGGGCTCATAGGTGAAAACCACTCCTGAATACAGCAAAAGGCATTAAAACACCATTAAAGAGATTGGCTAAAACATGTAAAAATTCAGAGCCAGACCTTCTTTGGTAAGGACTCCTGGCAGTCGCCTAATACAACAACAGTAGCAAAACACTGCAGCCTTGAGGACCTCAGTGACATCCACTGTCCCTGCTTTCTGACATCTGCCCTTTCCTCAATGAACTCTTTTTCCTCTGCGGGCTGAACTCAGAGCAATGAGGTCCCCACAATCACTGCTATAGAGGCTGGAAGGAGAGAAGATCCCCACAGCGGTTTGCTGTGCTTGTGAAATCCCCCACCCAGCGTGTTTAGCAGTGACATAAAGCAGACCTGCATGGCAGAGCCCTCTCCCTCCCTGTCGGGTCTGTACCTGCCCCCTTGGAGCCACATACGACTTAAGATTACTTTAGGGACAAGGGGCTTTTTGTTGAAAGCACAAAAATTTGCTTTTGCAGCAGCAAAATGCTGCAAAGAAAAATGAGCACGGTACAACAGCATGCTGTCAGTCACAAGCATGTCTCCTTAGACACTCCAAACGTGTCTGCAGCATTGCTTGAGGCCAGCCTCTCCAATGCAGCCCCTGTCCCCCAGTGCTGTGTGTCCCTATGGGTTTCTCCCTCCTTCTGAAAATGCTTTAAGATGGTTCATCCCACATCTCTGCCCCCCAGCTGCTCCAACCTCCCCCCTCTGGCCTTTCTGAGGCAGCAGGGAAATGCCAAATTCACTAAGAGACTTTTTAAAGCAACCAGCATACATACGATAAAATCTTCCCACAAACCTCACAACAGCAACAAAAAAAAAAAAAACCCTCCCTGATTAACAAAGGTCATCGAATCTCAAAAGTTTACCCCCAGAGAAGTCTAACACGTATTACAGCCCTCCTCCACAAGAGTAAAGAAGGAGAAGCAAAATTAGTTTTCCAGCCGGGCTGGACCGTGGAGTGGCCCCAGTGGCACCAGGACCAAACACTGGTGGGCTCTCGCAGCCCCCAACAGCCTCCTTTACAGAGAGGAGTGTATGGAAATATTGAAATCCTCAGTCATCTTCCCTCACGTGGCCATCGTGCCTCTCTCTGTCAGGCGGCTGTGACTGTGCTAACCTGACTGATCCATAATTCATGACCGTTATCCATGCTCAATAATTACAATGTTAATATTTTGGTAATTTCAAAGTACCTTTCCCAGGCAGAGTTCAGGCTGTACCGCTGACTAATGCATTATTTAATATTTAAGTGTTTATGAACAGAACTGTTCTCTCTCGTCTTCTTTCTCAATTCACGTCTAAAAATCGCTTTCAGAGTGTTGGGGAAAGAGGAATTTTAAGAGAAAAATCTCACTAATTTAAGGCTGAATTTAAACACAATGAAATGTGCAATGGCCAGTCTCTCCACCAAAGCCAGTTCTACAGTACAAATGCACTGAAAGCTCTTCACTTTCTGATCACCAGGATCAGATTGTCCTACACTCTATGAGGGCTGCAGTAGAAAAGCACTTTGTGTAGTACCCAAAAACAGCTTAACAACTACTACTCATTCAGCTCCAAGGCAAAACCAAACATACTATTAACGTGAAAGCTTCCTTAAGCAACATGCTTCAGCAATACCCTCAGAAAGGGAAATAAAAATACCTAAATAGGACACTCTTGGATTAATAAAGGAATAAAAATCTAGCTCGTGTTCATCAGCCTTGACTTTTTCACAGCAAAGCAAGCTGACCTGTGAATAACTTGAGGTTGTCTTACTGTCCTGGCTGCACAGCCCATCAGCTGCAGGAGCCACTGCCATTCACCTGCTGCTCCTCACACTGATTGCTCTTCCCCCTGACCACGCTCATTTCTAGCTTCTCATGAAACCATTCTCTAGAGGGGTTTATGTCCTCATCTATTTTCTTGTTTCCTGTTGGTCTTCTAACTGCCACATGGAGCTAGCTGGACAGCAAATAACTTCTCTCAGCCTTATCTCCTTCAAACTTTGGATTTTTCTAAGGTTTACTCCATTTCCAGAGTAGGTACCATTGCCTGGCATTGAGCTGCTGGAGAAAATCCAGTGAGACTGAGCAGAGCTGCCCACACGCAGCAGCACTTGCAGTGGGGATGTAGCAAACACCAAGTTTACACACACACAGACGGCGTGATGGTGACAAATAGTACAAAGGCTTATTTGATTCGAAGGCAGGATGACTGCATTGCTCATGTCAGAAAGGAATCAGTGGAAGTGTAACAACAGACCATTCTGCATGCTACGTGCAGCACATAAAACGCCAAAAGTGCTCTTTATGTTTTGTGCGCTTTTCTAGCCTGGTTTCCCAGGGAAAAAAAAAAAACAAAAAACACAAGAGCAGTGCAATTGTTCTGTCAGTCATTGCTTCTCCAAATAACTTCTAAACCTGTTGGCTCATCTCAGGTTTGACAGATAGGGAGAGGTCTCAAAGGGATTACATTCTTACCAGATGCGTGAAAATAATAGAGGCTCCAGCTCGTGCCTTCCCTTGCTCACCTCCGCACGCCTCACGCTGCTCCTACCTCTGGGTGCCAATTAGACCACAAGCCAGAGCAGCTCGGAGGATAAGGGAACAGCAGAGGGAAATACTTATATCATCAGACAACACACGGAGGAAAACCGACACAGCAGCTGCTCCAACCACAGGGTGTGCTCAGATGAGGATTCCTGCCTCCTCCTCTCCTTCATCCTCCAAGCACCAAAATGCAGAGTGGGATCCAGCATCGCCCATGCAGGCAGCCTCAGCAGCTGGCTGGGGCATCTTCTGTGCTTCCTTTGTTCTCAGAACAGAAGTCACCGGTGACGCTTGCAAACCCCTGTGTGATGTCAGCGGCAATGCCCCATGGACTGCCCTGTTTCCCCAAGGCATGGCAGCAAATGGCATTACCTCCCTTGACCTCGGAGCTGCATGCATGAGTGCATCCCCCCAGCTGCTGCTGCACAGGTACATCCCCGTGCTGGCAGTATAAGAAAAGAGACAAGCACTGCCTGGCAAAAAGATTTCTATTCAGTATTAAAGGGACAAATACGACTGAGAAGCTCCGGGACTCTCAACTCTAATAGCCAATGTTGCTAATTAAAACTGTTTTGGAAGATCTGCAGCTAGCATATAAATCACCCCACCACACGCTATAAATAAGAGGCAGATACTGAATTGAATAGCTCCCATTTGTCAAGTGAATGAAGAGATCTGATTGTGCCTTTTTGAATAATAAATCCAAACATACCTAGCAGGGCACTGAGAGGTGCTGAAATTGTCTCTTTTATCAAACAACAATGATTATATTATAGAGGTATGCATTACGGGGGATCATCCATTTCTCTTGTTTTCTCATTTCTTGCTGACATTCTCCCTCCCAGACAAAAAAAAAACATTTTGCTCAGCACACGATGTGTTCAGTTGAAGATCTCAGAGGCAAAGCAGGAATGTACACTACTGAGTGCTGATGCGACGCGCATCTACTACAGTGTATCATGGGACAGAAGAATTGTCTGTGGGAACACTGAGCTGTGAACACCTAAATACATCACTTTCCCGACCTGGTCCTTTTTATACAGCATTTCCACAGGGCTCTCCATGTGGATCATTTCTCAGGCAGAGAGGTTCTCATGGGCAGCGTCCATTTATACCCACCCGTGCAGAAAGGCAGGGCTCAATTTCTGAAGATCACCTCATAACATCATTAAGCAACAGAAGCTTCCAAACCGCGTTAATATGAGTGACAGATCTGCATGTTTAGTAATTAAAAAAGAAGAAAAATTACCTCACTTCTATGCGGAAAGCTCTTTCCAACCATGAACACTAGATTCTGCTCACAGTCACCATGTCTTTCTCACTGTTAAAATAGAAAAAAAAAACACAAACAAATGGGCACCAATTAGGAAATGGCATTTATTAATGCTAAGTTCAAAGTGGCTTCAAATCTTGCACATACACTCATAAAAAAGAAGATTTAGGATTCCCTGTCACACGGAACGCTACAGAAGGTTAATTGAGTTCACTGCAGAGGTATCATTACCTCTATAACACACCAAAGGAAAAAAAGCACTGCAGTCGGGTTATGAAGACAGATTTATTTTAAGCCCTTAAAACTATTTGTTAAATTTTTGCCCTCTGACAGGATGATGATTCCTCTTGCCTTGCCCCCCAAGCCCTCCATGGCTGAACAGCGACTCTTCATGGCCCCAAATGAAGATGCTGCAGCAAACCCTGACCCTCCCTGAGATGTGTGCTGAAGCTGAAGGGGCTGAGCACTGCAGCACCATCCGTGATCAGCAGCAAAATGGTAGCAGCCGCTAGAGGCCCTTCCCATAACCCCCACAATAAGCAGCATCCTCCTCTCGGCCTGCTCTTCATCTGCTCAAGCTAGCAATGCTGCAAGCTGCGTGTGCAATAATAATTGTAAATCAGGGCGAATTTTATTATTTTGGGGTTATGTTTGTCAATAATAAAAAAAAAAAAAAAAGGAAAAGATGGTGCTAGGCTGGAAGAATTTGATGGCTACGCATTGATTTTGGCATCACAGCCAGGCTGAAGTGCTTACCTTGCTGTCTGCCCTCCCCATGCTTCCTTGATTGCTCATCCTCCTGAGTTTCAACAGCTTTTGCTCATGCACAAACTTTCACTTGCAATAAGCTTAAGCAACGCATATCAAGGTGACGGGGCTAAGCAGCGAGCTCTCTGCCCCCTAAAAAAACCTTCAGGCTGGATGCCTTCCAGACCCTGCTTCAGCCCTGCCCTGCAGCTGTTCAGGCACAAGAAGTCTGCCACCAGCTCAAAGACATGGCACTCACTGCTCGGTGCCTGGTGGTGCCATGCAGAGCCGTTCACAGCACAACACACGCACAACTGGTGCTCCCCACGCTGGAGCAAGCAGATGGGACTCAGAGCACACAGAGGATAAAACAGCATTTTAACTGTTTTATTTCTGGTTGTTGTTTCTTTTTTTTTTTTTTTTTTGGGGGGGGGGGGGGGGGGTCAGATGACCTGAGTTTGAAATTAAGGTGTTAAAACCCAAGAGAAAGCGGATACCTGATTGGCAGGCAGTGATGTCATACCCGCGCCAATTACAGAGGTAATTCATCTGCCTGCCTCTAAAAAGAAATAATTCCCATTCTGTTACAGCAATAAGACACTGTAGACAGCCCATTTGCAGGGGATTACACGGCACTTCTCAGGTAGTTAAAGTCACTGAGCCTTTTGACCTTGTGCCTCCGACGCTACTGGAGGCATAATCACATAGGAATGCACCACTTGTCATGTGTGTCTTACTGCTTAAATAAAGCCCAGCCATCCTGCAACCTGTGCTGAGGACCTCTGGCTCATTTTCGGTGAATTACGACGAGACAACAGCATGAAAGTAATAAACAGCACTATTAATTAGTTTATGATGTCATTTCAGGGACAGACTAGGCAGGTGAAGAAACAGTAGAGAAAGCGAGTGCCACGCCAGAATAAACGCACTTCTCAGGCCATTGCCTTGAATGCAGATATTTCACCAACCGTAGTGCTTACACAAGACAAGTAAATCTTTGCACTTCTCAATCCTGAACTCACTAGAACGAGTTGCCTTGCCAGTTGTGTGGCACATAATGAACGTCAGGCGAGGTGAAAATTGATCCCGAGAGCGCTTCTAAGAGCTAAAAAGTTAACACCTAAACTGGAAATCAATATATGCTTTAAGTATTGATCAGAGAGGCAGAAATCTTTTTTCCTCTGCAGAGTGAATGCTGCTACAGGTTGACCTAAAGAACACGAAAAAGCACCTTCATTTTGAGAGGCGTAAAATGAAACATCCCAAGCTGTGCCATACAGCCCTAGCACGAGCATGGAGGTCCGTGCAGAGCAACCAGGTTTACCTCTGCCCAAAGCAAGCTTTTCAGGTTCAGTGAGGAATGAAGCAGCTGTGAAAAGCAAGTGTTCTATTGTCTGAGCCCTCCAGCATGCAAAAAAGCAGGAACTTCTGTGTGCCACGTCATAAACACACTTGTCCCTCTGTGATCAGCTCCTCCTCCAAATTACTGTACACGTCTCTGACAGTCTCGTGTAAAAAGGGTCAAGAGCGTCTCAGAAAAGGTTAGAAAATCTGTACGTCTCCAAACATTTGTTGGTCTGCATTCCTTTAACTTTGCATGATTAAATACAGCCTGCTTCTGTTCTTCCACTTTATCCTCCGGGGAAATTTATCATCAAAATTATTGTACAGCATTCATTACTCTAGCCTCATTTAAAACCTTGTCCTACTTATTATTTAGGCTGCAAAAAAAAAGTGCTGCTTCGTATAGTATTTCCTATAATAGTCTCAATCATTACATTTAAAAGATTGCTGTAAGGCAGCTTAGCCTGCATTAGAGAAAAATAAAGTGGTATTCCATAGTTAAATGTTGCACTTCTTATTCAGCTTTTGTTTCCTGAATCATAACAACGCAACATTTCAGTTCCTTAAAAGGCTCTCCCTGCTAATTAGCAACAGCCTGGGCTTCAGTCCTCTGCTTTGAAAGGGACACCTAGTGGCTCTTTACCTGGCTGAGAAATGGGGAAGGGGAAAGGGGAGAGGAAGCCAGGAGGCTGCAGCAATTTGGAGGTGCAGAGTTCTTTTAAATCCATGGCACAGGGAACAGGCAGAGCAAACAGACTGTGTGTATTGTGGTTTGGTTTTAAGTTCCTATTCAAAATTTCCTTGTAGGATGAAGACACAGACATAGCTATTAGAAAAAGAAATAAGATGTAGTGCCTAAAAGGAGTGAGAAAATCTAACTTAAATCCCAGTGGCAATTTGGGAAATTATTCATGCTGGCATGTGAAGCTTCTTAATTTGGGTTCCCTCACTGATAGGACTACCCTGACACAAATCACTGCTGTTTTTCAAATAATGTCATGTATGTGTTTGCTTCACCTTTCTGTACTTCTGCAAAAGGATCATTAATCGGAGCCTGAAGCCACCGGTACAGTTTTTCTTGAAACACAGACCCTCATGAGGAGGTTATCAGTGAGAGAAACAGGTCATAAGTTATCCCATTAGCAGCCCCAACAAGATCTTCTCCCACAGGGACTGCAGTACTGAAGACTGTGTTTTGTTTCTGGTTTGACTATAGCAAACTGAAGCAGAAACCACAGTTTGGGGCACTGCCATGCATTAACACTGAACATTTTTTGGATACTGTGTCAAATGCATACAAACTCGTTCAGGTCATTTTCAACTTCCTCTTTGTCTTCCCTGGACTTGACCAATCTCAATGGATTTTGCTGCCCAGTGGCTTCCTTTCCACCTGTTCTCCATACCAGACCAAAGACCTGGTACAGGACTTGGGAACGCACAAGGAACCCCTGGTTTAATTCTTTGCCATGGAGAGAATTACCCAGCTATATCTATCTTTGCTTCACTTTTTGATTCCTGGCTATACTTTCTCCCTTTCACCTACCTGCCTTGTATTTTCGACTGATTTCTACGAGAGGCTTTGCAAAGGACATTTCAATATCATAAATAAGTGAGATAAACCAGTTCCTCTCTCTTCGTTTTTTATTGACAAGTTCAAAGACTTCTAAGAGATTAGGAGTGAAAGCCTGTAAGTGACCTGCTGGGTCATCATGTCTAGGCTTTTCCTATCACTTCCAACCACATCCTACAGTACCTTTCTACTGGATAAGCCTGATCTTATCAGCATCTTCCAAATGTTTTCTTTTTTCTTATCATTTCAACCAGTTTACCAGGTACAAATGAAAGACTCAGTGGTCTATAACTCACTGGATCATTTTCTTTCTGGTGTCACAAGACGGCATTTTTGTTCTTTCTATCAATCATGCAGACATTCCTCAGCACCCACAGCAAGGGGAAGAAAGAGAGGTCAATCTCAGTGGAAGGAAGAGAAGGAAACAGGACAGCAGAGCTGACGCCCACGCAGAATGTGCTGTGAAAGCCAGCACGTGGAAGGCACAGACAAACCAGTGAAACAATGCAAATTTGTATTTTAAGAGAAAGACTGGGAGATGGATCCATATCTTTTAGCAGACACAAATTCATTGTTGGATTTGTTTTTATTACTAACTGTATGAGTTCAGATGCTCAGCACGTGCAGATGCGTGCTGCCCTTCAACCAAATATTCTAACACATACCTAGCACTGCGAAAGGGTTTTCCATGGGAGGAAAATATTTTGCGCGTTTAAAATGGCTGCTGGGGAGAACGCACAAAAAGCTTCAGACGTGGCTCTCTGCAAAGAGCAGCTGAGATCTCCCCCAAAGGGGACACTGCTCTGGCTTGGGGCCAGAAGACCATCAAACATGAATGCTGTGGTCATGGGCAGTTTCTGACAAGGCTGAGCCATGGCCCAATAACCCATGCACTAGGCAAACACACCAGGTTAGGATGCTTACATGAGAGGAGGCAGCTTGCCACCCTCTCCAGGTCTGTAACAGCCCCAAACTTCTTCCTACACGCAACAGCTATTTTGGTACAATAGGAGTTCTCCTGCAAAAGCTGCCAAATAAAACATTTAGTGCAACCGGCACATCTCCTGTGGCACCTTCCAGCAATGGGGGCTGGAAGCTGACTCCTGAGATGCAGGAGGGGGAACCCAAGCAAATCCTCAGCACTGCAGCTTGGAGAGAAGGGGAAAGAAGAAAATTGGGTTTGTTTTCTTAGAGTGATGCATCAGTTCTATCAATTGCAACTCTACTTTTTCCTTCTTTCAGAAACAGATGTACTATTCTCCTTGTTTTCTGAAACAAATGAGTACTGTTCTCTATTCTCTAAACTGATCCTATCTATACTTAGATATTCAGAAATACAGCTAATCCCTTACGCAAGCACTTAACAAAAAGCATTACCTTAAGAAACGCTTGCAGCTTACCACAGTCCCAGAAGAATGTAACTGCTACCACACAAAAAACACATGGCACTGCTGGTGTTTTGAAATCACCATGAAGACGCACAAAAACTGCCTTTTTTCCCTCAGGACACACAAGTCCAGTGTTTCCTCCCTTCCCCCCCAACATCAGTTACTTCATTTCTGCCCCTGCCTGGCACCTCCCTGTCCACCCTATGTTATATTTTGAAGCCTGCAGTCAAACCAGCATCGCACAGTAAGCTGTGTGCATCATACACCACCTGAATGATGCAACTGGGGCCTCTGGGCATGGTCCACAGGCAAAGACATGAAGGGAACCACTGGATCCTGGCAGCCATCATCACCACAATACTTTGCTGTAGCTGGGAGCTCATGGGCTGGAACCAGTGGACCCAGAAGAGGGCTAAGTTGCTCCCAGCATGACAGCCTTCCTGTCAGTCCAGCCTCTATCATTTATTTAAGTGTTCTCCTAATCTGCCAGGCTGCAGTTCATACATTTATCATCTTAAATTCTTTATGAGCGACAGGATTAACACCTCTTTCATCAAGCTGGAAGCAAGGCTGATCCCAACTAGTCCTGATCTTGCACAGGAACCCCCAAACCTTTCAATAATTATTACATTCTGAGCTGTGGTCAGCTGTAGACAGTGTCTAAGAAGGGTGAAGGTGTTTGTAACTCAACTTTTCTGTGCAAGAAACAGCAACAGAACCATTTGCTCCCTGACCCCAGTCTAGAGAAAGTCCTGGCACAGAGAGGTTGGTCATGGGATTATTAGCTGCTTCCCCGAACGAGCCTCAAAAATCACACCCCTCCATATAACCACAGACCAGAAGAAATGAGCTGTCAGGTTGGCAAGAATCTTTTTTGTTGTTGTTGTTGTTCACCATGTCCAAACTAACTGATTTTAAGCAGAAAGGTCCAGGTTCCTACATGAACGGAGCAACTCCTTTCTGTGGTCCTTGTCAATTTTACAAGAGGTTAACCAGCAAAGCCAGGTGCACGGATCGTGACACAACTGTTGCGTTCAGGTCTCCTCAGACACACATCACTGCTGCCCCAGATGTAGTACAAGCAGGTCTGGAAGCAGGCTGACTTGCCAGGGCAGACCTGCAGTCACGATGCGAGTCCAGCTTCCCTCCAGCCTGACATTCATTATCACTCCTGACATCAACGGGATGTCAGTTGGGTCTCCTGCCCCTAGATTTGCCATCAAATGTCATTCCACATCTGGAGAATCTTTCTGAATTTGTTTCCCAGGTGCTTATGGCAGCATCTGCCCTTTCTTGGCATTTCACACCAGCGGTATCCCCACAGTGAGCTGGGGAGGTTTTCAAGGAGGGGCTGCACCTCACTTCCTTCAGTTCTCCTCCAAGACCAACCCTGACACCAGCCCACCTACACCTCGAGGGTCTGCTGCTGGGATCCCATCACCCGTGCCACCCTAAAGCCATGCTTTGGGACTGAGACCAACATGAGCATTTTCTTCACAGTTAATACCTTTGCAGCTGAGGAGAAAGAACAGTTCACCGGGTACAATTTTTGGTACCAAACTGATACAGGTCAAGGATGCAGACTTTACCTCCCATGTTATATCTGCTCGTTCTAGGGAACAACTACCAAATTTGACCACCTTCCCCTGCTGTCTTGCCTACTGTTTGGGGAAACTCCATTTCCATCTACTGCTGAGCCCTACCCTTGCTCATGCACACAAACTTGTCTCATAATGCCCAACACCCTCCCATGGCCCATAGCTTTCAACCTATGTATGAGTGCTTGTACTCTGATGAGAATAATGAAAAGCGATTATCTCATCATGTCATTTACAGTGATTTTTGACTTCTATGTAGTTGCATGTAATTCTCTGTGAAGAATTCACTGCTGCTTTTCCCTGACAGCCTCGTGTCTGTTAAAAATGAAAGACTGTCAACAGGAACAGACAAGGGTCATCTCTCCCTATGCTTTCGTTCCACAGCCAGTGTTGTAGAACAAATACTGATGAGGATCATGATGATAATGAGGGAAATAATAATGAGCATTGATCTCAATGGAGATGCTCCTCCGTTCAACCAGGCCACTGAGATGAGAATCAGGAATCCCCTGACATAAAGGATGTGTCACGCTGAAGTTTAATTAACAGCAAATCACAACCCAAATGACATATTCCCCCACTCCTCCTCCCCCATCCTCACCCTCTCAATTTTTATAACCAACTTTTTGTAACAAAACTCTAGGGGACATTTGGATATAGAAGAGAAAGGAAAAACTCCCGTCCCCACATCCGCCTCGTTGCACTGCAGATGGCAGTCAGCCATGATTCCTCTTTGCTTTTCTACACGGTAGAGCAGTCCATGGAGAGACATCAATACAGATGAGAGGAGAATTAGGTCCAGTGTGCTTCAAAAAGACATGCTTGGCATGTTATTTCACAGCTTCTCCTGCTAATGGCAACAGGGTGCTTACATCTACTGAGAACACTCTGCACTTCTCCAGCCCTGTTTACTAGCACTTTCTCAATATAAAAAAATACACACAGGTGAAACACTCAGAAGAGTGTTAGAGACCCAGCAGGAGGCCTTGCTACGAGGCCAGCTCATCTAAGCATGCAACCATGATGTGGTGGAGCTGATCCTGCCCCATGTCCCCAAGCACAAGGCCCTACTCAGCCCTTGCTGCACGGTGCCACATCATCTTTCTCAGAATCATACACAAAAATCGCTGAAATCACTATTTATTTTTTTTTTTGACCACGCCTGAGAGGATGGGAAAATCAAACCATGAGCCGTGGGGTGGGCAGGACCACCCCTCTTTTTGCAGCGAGGAGGATTTGCAGTGGAGTCAATCACAGTGCTGTGGCATAAGGAGCACTACAAATTTATTAGGTTGCTCCTAGCTCTTATCAATAGAGAGATCAGAAGAGCAATCAATGCTCAAGGGAAACTCGTGTCACTGAAAATAATGAAGAATGGTGTTCAGGACAGAAATACCTTTAAAATACCTTTAAAATATGATTTTTGCTATTGATATTTCTGTAATGTAAGTATTTTTTATCTTGCTTTCAAACACCAAATATTTACAAGCTTTTTCTCAATAAATATGAACAATTTTGACTGACATACTGCTCTGTAACTGACTGTACAAGATTCTGTGGAAGCAAACTTGAGTTCCTATACTGTCAAGAACTCAGGGACATCTTATTTTAAAACAGTTCTGCATATTTGTATACAATTTTTCTTTTTAAGACAATTGTAACGTAGTTGACGCATTTTCTAGACCACACGCATGGGATGAGGTAAGGAATATCTAAGGCAATTTAATGCTTTTATATCCATTATACATTAACTCATCACTTACTGATCACAGAAAGAATCAATGGTTCCAATTTAATCAATCTCCAGCAGGATAAGGTCATAGACTTCTGCTAGTGACTGCAATCAGCCACGTAAGAAGAGGATAGTAGCTGAAGAGTTTGAAAAGCATCTTCCATTGGTAACCTGTCCCAGAAACATTCCCCATGGAAAACTCACGCAAAATTAAGAGCTGGACTCAAAATACAACTGCAGCACTCCACAGGAGATATATAACAACTTGTGAGGCACCGTCCTATGCTGTAAGCCAGCCATCCCTCCTCCCTGTAACAGCTGCTCCTTACATGAAGAGATCCAGATGATTGAGCAAATACCACAAGGGAGGAAGGACAAATCCAGTCCTTGCCCATGGCTGCACCCTGTGTATAGGTAAGCAAAACTGGTGGGTAGAAGGAGGCACGGGACAGGGCCAACAGCAAGAAAGAGCTGGTCCTATCTTCGGGACAAAAAATAAATATCACATGTTCAGAAAAAGGAGCATGAAATAAAAGGCTAAGTCTGTACAAAACCCAAAGAAGTCAGTCTTGGAAATTACAACATAACCAGTCTCTTGATTCCTGGAAGACAGCTATCTGTAATCTAATTGAATAGCTTGAAGTGCAGTGCTATTAGAGAATCAAAGCACCTGTGTCTCAGCTTCAATATCTGTGAAACAGAAGTAATAGTGTTTACCCACCTCACAGAGATAATAGGGGGAGTTCCGTTTGTACAGAAATGTGATCATGTAGAAAGCATTGTGGTATAAGAGTGCTAAATATTATTATTACTTGCATGTTTTGGTACTCCAAAAACACAATTTATTCAAGCTCTTCTGTTTCTTTGACACTAGTAAAAGGCTTCCAAAGTGGCTTAAAACCCCCGCTCAAAAATAAACATCAGAATAATGAGCTTTCCTTATTTAATTCACCAAATCGGCACAATAAGCTCATGTTTAAACAAAAAATGAAAAGGAAACTTGCTGCTGTGCCAGAACAGCAGCACAATAAATTTTAATTAGCATTGCTCATTGTGGGAAATGATAAGGTATCAGTCATAGTAATTGGTGGTGTTGACAATTAGTCAAAGTCATTAACATCTCAAGACCCGGGACAAAAAAAAAAAAAAGTGCTTGCTGAATTTTAAATATCTAGAGGAGGCTTTACTTCCAAACACTTAATTTTTGCACAGTCTGATAACACCGCCTACATTTATTATTTGTTATTTTCCATCGAGCACAAACGCTGCGGTAACACAGCTGGCCCGATGTCACCAGCCCTTGATCAACGCGGGTTCCCCGTTGAGGGCTGCTGTGAGCTGGGCTCCCTGCTTCCTTCATTGCTCCTTCGGACCCCAGCCAGCTCCAAGCAGATCAGGAATTGCTCACAACCAAGGGCGATGCCTTGGGCTACGAGCTGGAGCGCTTCCAGACCTCACACAGCCCCACCTGGGAATTAAGTCCTTATGTACGTAGAGCCCAGGCAGATGCTGTCCGTAAGTCAAAAAGTGCAACACACAAAATATAGGGAGCTCAGGGCTTCTGCCTGGTCTCGCTTACACCCGTGTGTCCCACTGACCTTTCTGTGTGCATCTGCTGTCTGACTTAAGCAGAATCTGGACTGGTGGAGGGGGTCACCCTCCCCATTACCAGCTGAGCAAACCAGATAGCCCGCTCACGTGGTGTAGATTTAAACTGACACTGGCTAAAATCTTCAGGGTTTCAGCAAAGTGAAAACACCAACTTTTGCATGAGTGGCACAACAGTATTTGTTAGTATCGGGTTATTTTCCTCACCATCTCACTGACTTGTACCCCTCTTTCTCAGCAGGGGACATGGAGAGAGACAGGTGCCAGACAGCAGGAGCAGCCACAGCATGGCCAGCTGAAGACAGCTGGGTCACGTGCATGGCCAACACTGACCAAGGCAAAATAAGCCCATTTCAGTCCATTTTGTTGGTCTGTAGGGCTGTGACCCTCTGCCTGAGCTCGGAAATACGAAGCACTGAAACCTCAGCCTGTCAGTTGGTATCTGCTAGATGAGTTTCAGTTAAAACAGAGTATATTCTGTACCCCACACACTTACGTTCCTTTACTGAAAAAAAATATATACCTCAATAACCATTCTTCTGGTATAAGTAGGTGTTATAGTTTAAAGTAGCTGAGGTGACTTACGTTACTTATTTGTCCTTTTGCTTACTTTAACACATTTATTTGCATGGAAATTAAAGTTGGGTAAAAATAACATCTCTTTTCTTTGCATATACATCCTCTACATGCTCACAGCTGTTATCCTTGGCAATAGCAGTCCTATACATACAAAAATCTTTCATGGCAGCAAAATACGAGACTGGCACAAAGGGACAATTCCAACCTGCCAGGTGCTGTCACACTGCTGGTGAGCCTGTCAGAGCACAGGATCTTGAAAGAAGCTCCCCCAAACTCAGTTGAGACCCAAAGCAAAGAAATACCCATTTCCATTTCCCCTTTGACCCTACCCCTTAAGGCACAATGCTCTACGATCAGCCCAGCCTCGCCACCGTGGCCAAAAGATAAACACCGTTTTCAAGGTCAATTTCCTATGACCGGTTGCTTCATTTCTCATCATTTTCTGTCCAACTTCATAGATCAACACTTACAATTGATTTATTCCTTTCCTTTCCAGCGCTACTTTGCACTTCATTTAAAACAGGGGGTTGGCGTTTTCCTCTGTTCTCTACAAGGGCGATGCCATGAGACGATGAGGCTCAGCTGGGTTTCAATTGACAAAAATGCCTGCTCACTAAAGCAGCGTGCTACAAAAGCTAAACCCAATCAAGAGGCATCTACCAGCCACTTTCCCCACTCTTCCCCACTGCTAGAAATATTGTTTTTAGCTACAGTGCTCTCACTCTTTCGTGTTGTAGAGCTTTGACTGTAAAGAAAATGTTTTAATAGCCTCTGTTAGGAAACAAAAGTTGGATTTAGGTCTTTCCAGGGTTTCAGAATCTTTTTGCAGGCCAGTAGCATGCTCACTTTAGATCAGATTAAAGCTGACAGAGATGAAACTGCGCTGGCCCACATCCTTGGGCTTGCTCCAGGGCCTCTCATCTGCATTTCATCATGATGTGAGCACATGTTCCCATCATTGGTACACTCATCTGCATCACTCTGAATGTTAATCACAGGCTAACCCAATTTCTTCAGCAAATTTATTACTTGCTGTTCATTAAAGTCCATAAAACCTAACGTGAGCCTGAAATAAGCAGAACAAGTAGTCCTTAGCCATGCGGCAGCTCAGATGCAACAGCGTAAGTGTGGGGATCTCCTATGAACAGGTAAGTATAAAATCTCCCATACACTCTCCAGGGGATGCAAGGCAGAGAAAGGAGGCTGTGTGCTACCAAAGGCTGTCATCATCCTGAAGGCTCTGAAAATCAGCATTCTTGTAGGAGCTTGACAAGGCTGCTGCCACACGCAAAATTACTAACAAACCTAAGCCTCTTCCCAGCACCAGTAAGCATGCATTGGCTTGACTGCATCTCCAGCAGTAAGATGTGGCAAGTGACACCTTACTGCACGAGCCTTTGCTTTAATAGTAGGAACATTGCTCACCAGTGCTCATGTGCTTAAAATAAGCACATGCTTAGCTGTTCTGCTGAACTGGAGGCGGCCACATTTGTTCTTTCACATTGGAAGGAAGCAATATAATTTATTCAAATCAATAGCCAGAGTAAACATTAACATCTACCTCCCAAATGAACTCTGTGCATTTGAAATAATCTGCGATTCCCACAACCGTTCCTCAAAACCTCGGGAACACACACGGATGCAAGCCGCCAAAATCCCAAGTGTAAACTGCTAAAATTCTCCGAAGGACGTTATGATTGAAATATTCAGATGATGCGACTATCAGAATAATGAAGCCTTTGGAGGATTTGCTTCATCAAGTATAAAATAATTTTTAGAGACACTTTAAAGGAAGAAACCATGTCTGTGGGAAGAAGAATGACCGACTTTTTGCCAGAAATAGGATTATTTCATGAGCCAGAAAACGACACCTCTCAGTAGTCCAACACGAGATCTGTTTCTAGGCTAAAATTATACATCACAACATATATAAATATCATTTTTTGCACAGCTGTGTAAATGCAAACACATCTGTCGAGAAAAAGAAATTACAGATGTTTATTATCCATTCTTCACAAATTTCCATAACCATAGGATGGATCCAGGCTGAAATGAGAAATCTGCTCTCTCCTTTAATTAAATCAATTTGCATTTTCTTTTCCCCAGTTGATTAAATAATAGAAAAGCAGGGAGGCAAGGGCGGGTTTTGTGATGAAGGCACTGGACAAAGCCCTCAGAGAGCTGAATTCAGTCCCTGGTCCCGCCATGGACCTCCTGGGCAATCTTGGGCTGAATATCTCAGCCCTTCTTTTCCACATCTGCCAGTGAAGAGTAATATTGCTCTGTGCCTTGCAGCCCCCACCTCACCTAATGACCATGATCTACACAGGGATGGGACAAGATTCTGCAGCCAGTAAGGACAATACCCATGATAATGGAGGTTGGATTGGAGTGGGACCTGCTAATTCTCTGCACTGAGACACAACCTGCCAAGGGACAGCATCATCATCCCAACCATCCCACAAAAGTGGGATCACAGAGTGTGGTACTACATAGCCCTTCTGTAAGCAAAGATAAGGTCCAACCCTGCTGCTACTGACAAGAGGTTGAAAGCTGACTTTAATAGGGCCAAGATACAATTCAGGCTGCTGTTGGGACAGGGACAAGTGAAGCTTGCAGCTGAGTGATTGCAAACCCAGCAAAAAGAGACGGAAATTCATCTCAGGAAAAGAGACTAGATCTTAATGGAATTATTTTAGAGCACAATAAAACACCAAGCTGTCTTCATCACCTCTATTACTGTTGCAAGGCCAGACTGCAAGCATATCCCTTCAAACTGATGGAAGGAAAATGAATGCCCTCAGAAGGGGACAGCAGACCAACAGCACATAGCCCAGCAACCAAAATAATAAGTTTCCTGGTAGCATTCATCTCAAATCCCCTGTGGCTACAAGAGACTCTATGGAACTTGTTGGGGCTTCTTCTGTTTGTTGATATTTATAGAACCAAAATAGCATGGTTTTGGAAGAATATTTCCAGCTATGCTGTTTTAAAGGATTAACAAAATGTTACATACTGGAGCATACATAATGGAATCAGCAAACAGGAATCAGCAAGTAATCTTCTGTTTCCATGTAGACTAATGCACAATTGCCAGAGGCACCATGGGAATTTTTGCCTTTTGTTAAAGCTTCAAGAGGTGATGGTTGTCAGCTTTGACAGAAATACAGAACACGACGATCACTTATAGGCATGAAAAGTAATAGTTACTGTTTAATGCAATAACACGACTTTCACCACTGTAGTGAGCTAAAGCCTATGTATTGATTTGCAGACGCAAGTGCTAACTGTTATTATTCAGCACATCATGAGGAAGGGAGAACGAGCTCCTGAGCGCTACGGACAAAATGAATCATGTTCTGCAAGATGAATTTTACGAAGCGTGTTTTCTTTGTGGAGCCTTTATACTGATAGAGTCTTAGTTTAATTCCATAAACGGATAGCCATGATTGGACAGTTGATAGGCATCGTATTTCCCTAAGCAATTGCTTTTCCATTACAAAGCCCGCATCAAACCAACAGAAGACAGGGGAGAGCTGAACAGGAAGAAAAGCTAATATCAGAGTGAAACTCTCTGGCAACACTGCAACACTAAATCAGGGCCCATGTCTTACGGAACAAATGCATTTGCAGTGTCACAGTGTGAGCAAACACCGGAAGTGACACTCCACACGCATCTTCCCATGTGCCCATCTTTGGGGTAAAAGCAATGGGGATCTGGAATTTCACCTCCTGGCATCAGGTATCCTAGTGCTTAAAGAAAGGCCATGTGCCCTGTATAAAACCTCAAGAACAATGCATCAAGCATGGTGTCTTCCTGCAGTCAAGAACTTCATAAAGCTGATGCTAGAGCTAGACAGACTAAGGCCAATGAGTAGTATCAGGTAGAAAAGACATACACGCTTAATTTAGCTTTTCCTGGTCCATCCCTTCCGATAATCACTTTAGATCCTGTGGTAAGGAATTACAGATAAAAATAACACCCATGGACTAATGTTTTTCCTGTTGGAAAAGTCATCATAGGCAACCACAGCATGTAATTCCTCAAGCCAGTTTATCATTTCCGTCATAAACATCCACACCCAACTTCTGCAGAACTTTGCCAATAATAAGGTGCATAAAGGAAGACAAAGAATGTGAAATGGGTCTCTGAATATTAATGAAGATGCCTCTCCTAAATAATGTATCAGAGGAACTAAAACATCCTAAAATGTTCTGTGGAAGACAAGAGAACTCTGAGAACGTTTCTGGGGAACATGAAAGAGTGACAGAAACAAATGTCTGCCCAAATCACTGTGGCTGACCTGACTCATACTTCCAGATTTCTTTGAAAAAGAAATACCAGCCAGCGTTAACCCCACACTTCTCCCTCTCTCCCAGATCCTTACCTGCTATCTCTTTGCCCACACTAAAACTGGAAGAACACAAACTCCGAAGGCAATCACTTGAGCACCGTGGACCAGTTATTACAGTGGGCACCAACGCTGCTGGAAACGTTACTGTCATTTGTGTGAGGTGTCTAGAAAATTCTAAGATGCATAATTGTGCTCAGCAATATATAAAACATGCTGAACTAAACGTTCTGCATTTCTTTATGGCAAGAGGAAACGAGATTGGTGCAGAAGTGTAGGTGCCGTGGGTGTAGTAGGCACAGAAGTGGGGAAGTGAGCTGGGATGGGCTGGAGGTCGTGCAGCTTCTCACCACGGTCAGCAGATCATAGACTGCACAGGGCAACAGGAGCAGCACGTGTACAGAGCAATGGGCAGCGATGAGAGAAATGCCTGAAGTGAGAGGAGGAGGACAAAGATCACAGCTCTATAAATGCAGAGAAATAAACCGTGACTGGTTTTAGCCAGAGATCAGATGAACACATCCAAAGCAGCAGAGAAACTGGCCCACACCCTGCACGAGCACTTCAGGTAAGAAGCTGATTTGGGCTGCTACATTCCAAATGAAGGGACCTGAGGCAAGAGTCATGCTCTGTGAATCTCTTCCTTTTACACAATGACTGCCTAAGACACCGTGATCAATCACAACAGCAGTAGGAATAGCATCACAAAGCTGGAGTGCAGGCAGCCTTTTGCAGTGTTCAGAAGCAATGTTAAACACAAAAAGCAGTACAGATAAATACAATTACTATTAATAAAGCTTTTAGACTTCTACTGGCGCCGAGGAGTCAGGCAACAGCATAAAAAACATGGGTCCATGCCACTAGCAGACTCCTTCCAACCCTATTACTCTGCAGCACATCTATATTCCAGCAACATCACAGGTAGGAACTTGTAGCAATATTGATAAATTATATTCTGCCCACATCACTAGGGTGCCAGTAATGTTTCAAAATGCCTGGAGGATCAGTGGGCGACTCTCATAATGTATATATAAAGAGAAATCTTGTTTGGTCTCCCTAGAGACAGTTTCTCTCCTAATGGAGTGTCGTTGGAGGGACTCTGCTAAATTCATGCATTTAACTCTTGATCTCCATCACTTCACAGTGTTTTTGTGCTAACTACAACGTATAGAGGCCATTAGGCTGTAAGACTAAGATTGACTTTTCTTCCTTCATGGATTATACAGAAGGAATGGGAACAAGCTGGGTTCATTAGCATACGTTTAAAGAGTTCACAGGGTTGGCAGACGCAGAAAGTACCCAGCAACCAGCAGAGACATTTAATTCTAAACCTTGCACATCAACATTAAAAGGGATCTCTCTACTTCTGGCTCATTTAACGAAGTAACAGTCAGAAGTAGCTAAACCAGGACCTCTGGAGGTGCTGACAACAGAGCCTTCTGAGCTTAAAGAAAGCTACCGTGAATTTCAATTCTTGCAGTGAACTCTGAGAGGACTCATTTCCCTTCAGCAGGAGGAATTAGTGTTAAAACCTGTCCCCAAAGCCTGTCGGTGAACTCCGGAGCTCCATCCCAGCATCCCCACAGCCTGGACACACAGCAGCGAGCAGGTCATTGGAACGTGTGGTTGGGTGGGAAAGGGGCAGCAGAAGGCTCTGCCCGGCCCCACTGCACACAGAGCAGCACAAGGCTCTCCCCACCATGGGCTGGGGGCTGTGGGAAGCAGGGAGCTGCAGAGATGATCTGAAGAGGGAGATAAGTAACGCTGTCCGCATGCAAACCTCCTGAGCGATAGGCTTTGCTGTAACGGTATTCATGGGAATGCAGTGGGGCTTTTGTGCTTCTACAGCACTGTGAATTTGCATCCTGCCATTCGTCCCCATCTCCCCCATCCCTCTGAAAAAGAAGAACCTTTCGTCAGGAGACGCAAATCCCCTCAAACAGGGCAGACTCTGGAGTGCATACAGTAGGATGGTCAGGGCAGCACAACCAATGCACACATGCTACAAAGCATTCTTCTTGCTCGCCGTTTTGAAGAATGTCAGATATCAAGGAGCGCACGTTAGACGTGTCCCTGGGCAGTCATAGAGCACTACATTTACAAAATGGAGCAAACCAATTGGAATCACTTGCTCCATTTGCACACGGCCTCTGCAGGATGTTTTGGGATCAGGTTTAGGCACTGAGGCCCAATTGGTGGGGAGGACGGTGGGCTCTGCAGGATGCACAGGGAAATCAGAGCACTGCACGAATCCTGCTCGCAAGAAATGGCTTTTTGGTGCCACTCTGGGTGGTGAGCAATGGCTTCAAAGGGGATTTACTGCTTTTGTAGTTTACCGTTGTTTGCACCAAGGCTGGTAAAGGCCATCTGAAATTAGTTCTCAATCTTGTGCCCCGGCGGCTGGCAAAGATCAGCCTTAGTCTTTTTAGCTCAGTACATCCTCCTGACTCACTCATCCTTCAGAGGCTCAATCCCCTGTATTCACAAAGAAGAGAGCAGAACAAGAGAGGCAGAGCCCCCAGACACCTTTTCAAGCTTTTTTTTTTTTTAGTGCATTTATTGCTTATAATGAAATTGAGATGATTTTTCTTTTATTTTTTTTTTATGTGCAAATTGCAACAAAAGGGTCAAGGGGACATCCCTCCTGCTGCTGCCCTATTGCTCCATTCATCCACGCTATGCTAAGAGGTAGCTCCAGTGCTGGGAAGGGGAGCGGGGGCTTCTGAAGCACAAGGCTTTAGTTTATCAGGTAAATAGGCCTGGGAGGTGATAAGCCACTCTGAAAAACCCTTCAATAATTGCAGTGATATCTGCCTTGGATTCACGCTCCTTTCAGATTTTCCAGGCTTTTTGATGACAGAAAAGAAGATCTCAGTTTCAGAAATATTCAGTGTCTTCTATTGTTGGTCTCTCGCTTAAAAAATAATTAAGTTTACTCTGCTGCTAGCCTGTTATCAGGTCAGTGCAAGATGCTAAGAGATCAGTATGCCATGGTAAGAAATATTCCTGTCTATTTAACCCACTAATTCAATCTCAGTAAAGAATGAGACCCATGAAGTATCTATTTATAAAGTAAATACAGCAAGTAGAAATCAAATATTGGTCCTGTTTCAGGCCATTAGCTGAGAGGATGCCGGGAAGGTAATAGCCACGATTTTCACAGCATTCAAGGGGAGGGGTTTGCTCCTGCTGCTCTTTTCTATTTATTTCCACACCCATAAGCATCAACCTGTGACTGTTACCGGCAGCACTGGAGGAGGAGCACATCAGCTCTCATTTGAGACAAAGGCACTTTGCATGGCAGGACATCAGGTCCTTTGCCATACACCCTGGAGGTAAAATTGCCAGACATCAAATAGTCAACACATACAATGTTCAGGCAATTATTGTTGATTGTCAACAGCTCATTTAATTTTTATTTTTTTTCTCTCTCTAAGTGTAGCTTTGAGGACTGACAATACCTGTAAATATATCCACGCTCCTTGGAATCTTTGAGATGTTTGCAATAAACCTGGTGTCTCCTGAACTGGTATTTCTACAGCCGTCCTCCCAAACACCTCTAAGCCTTTAATTGGATTTCTTCATGGAGAGTATTTTCCTATACAATCTGAAACAAAATATACTGGGTGCAGCTTCTCTGATCCCACAGCCTGTAGGAGGACAGTCCTGGCATGCAGAATGAACTGGAGGTAGCATGGACAACCAGGTGTTGCTCAGAAGCATCACCAAGGCACCTATCCACCAGAATTTCAGAGTAGAATAATCTGAAATTGTCCAGTTTTTTAGGACTTCTTTTGAGTTAAAGAAGCTCATTAGGTAGCCCACACTCTTCTTCATCCCCTAACACTGGGAGCTGAAACAACTCCAATCTACCTTTCCTGTTTCACTAAGCCAGCTGAAGCTTTCCATTCTATGTACTAAATATCCATTAATCATAGGAATTAAAGCAGAAGTTTCAAGTGCCAAACAAGTGCAGCTTTACAGGGTAATTAAAATGCATTTAATTCCACTAATATTTTAGAAAGAACATTTTCACAAACAGCAACCTCTTTCCAAAAGAATAAATAAATCACATAGTAAACATCACAAGTGTCTTAAATAAAGGCAATTGCTATTGATCCCTGAGTATCCTAAATTCAGTAAAATCCTGTGACAAGATTGTCTTCTAATGAATCAGTAATTTAAATGTCATTACTTGCATATTTACCATTCTCTTTTTACTACACCGAACCCTAAATCAGGGTCTTTAATGTCTCCTCTGTCATTTGGAGTTTCAACGGTTTTTAACTGGATTTAAAGGTCAAAAAGCGTTTTGTTTGAAGTTTCTGTTATACTGTCCTAGGAGCCATTAAACTGTGTCCAGAACAAGAACACAGACTGCAGTCTGCAGTTGTGCTTAGGACTGGACATAAAGATGAACTTTGTCATGGAAGGGGTGGCCAAGCACAGGAATGGGCTGCTCAAAAGTGGGAATGGGCAGCCCACAGAGATGGTGGAATACCTGTCCCTGGAGATATTTATAAAATACACTTCAGCATAGCACTAAAGGACATGGTTTGTAGGGCAGGTTGGTGGCTGAACTTAGTGATCTTGATGGTCTTTTCTGGTCTAAATGATAACATTGGTAGCTTCCCATAATACACACATTTTTAAACTGGGGAAGAAACCTTGACATTTTCTGTTTTTGGAAGGGCACTGCCTCCCATTTCTTTCATCTCCAGCCTCCACAAAAGCCTTCTCACTGCAACCCCCTGCAGCAGCCCCGGCAGCCAGGCCAATCTCACAGGATGCTTCTGACCCAATGCACATTCCAAAGTGGGTACACTCCTAAAGAGCACTTAGGACCTTTCCCATCAAAACAGCTCAAAGCCTGACAGAAAATAGCACCTTATGGCATGGAGACAGTGCATACAGAATGTGAACCCCCTTGGAGCTGCATGGGACCAGCACAACTCCATCAGATGTCCCCCACTGTCCTACTGTGAACACTGACCTGACATAGCAGCATGCAAGGGAACAGAGCCTGCAAACCACACGAGACACAACATCCAAAGGAAGGCAGGAGTAAACCCTTTCTAGGTAGACCTGCATGGCTTTCAACTGCTTTGGTAGCTCCCGTATGATGTGTACTCTTCGCATCATAACTTCAGTGTACCAAAAGTCTTGTTATCCCACATAGAAGGATCTCCCCCCAACTGCCCATGCAGAGAATTTAAACAGTTCAATGTGGAGTTGAATTCTTCATTTAAGTGGTTTGTGTCTTCATTGGCTAATCTCTTACGTGTGCTTCATTATATCAATAACAGTAGGAAATTATTGATTTTTCTAAAGCCATTAAGTTCAATTAGCTTTACAATTCAAATGGAAAAATGGTAAATTACCTTCATTTGATGATAAAAACAGTAAGGAAAAAAGAAGATAATGCCCTAATTTGTGAAGTATGTGAGCAAAGCGGTTAAGGTAAAACAAACAAATGAATATTAGCATAACAGCTCTAATCAGCACTACTCAGCATATGAAACTGGCATCGTTGTGCTTACTGGACTGTGCAGCAATAAGTAGTTTTGATGTTGTTTACCCACTTAATCTTGTTCATAAATTAAAGCAGAATAAATAATAAGCAATAGGAAAAAGGGTGGAAAATCATTCCAAACAAACGAAGCCTCCACACATTGCAGTCTGAGGGCACACATGGCATACCCCAAAAGTTGCTGAGTGCTGAAATATAGTGAGCACTGCCCAAAAGTCAACGGGTATGGAGATCTGTGAATTATGAACTGAAAGCCCAATTAAAAAATCCATTAAAGCACATGCTAGTAATCAATTAATATATGATAAGCCACTTTCTCTAGAGTGGATTCAACTTCTTAATTCTAACAGAATTTCACATTTTTTGCTGCTGTTCACAAATACCACACCAAAAAAAAAAAAATCAAAGAAGATACAAGAACAAAAATAATAAAACTGTGAATACGGTGAATGAAACAATCTTTGAAGAGCTAAATTTGGATTTTTAAAGTTTTCTCAAAAACCGTAACAAAGTTTTATCCTTTAATTTTGGTTGTTGATCTCAGAAGAACAGAATAAAGACACAAAGAGCACAGACTCCAGTCTTTTAGCTGCCTCCTCCTCCAATCATTCCCACCCCCCCCTCCCTCCAATATAAAAATCATGATTGATTCTTTCTCTGTTTACGACAGCACTGAAACAAACTTTTCAGCAATCTTTGGGTTGCTGTCCCTAATGCAGACTCACGAAAGAGCATTTTCCTCCACCCAGCTGGACTTGCATTGCAACTCCTCCCTTCAGTCCCTGCTGGAAGGTACCGGCACCTTGGAGAACTGGCACTGGGATTTGTAATGCCTCCAAGAAAGCTCTCGCAGGACACTGCTTGTCTGCGTAATACTGTTTCTGTTCCCAGACAAGTCCAGACTATTGATTTCTGCAGTGGCTGCAATCAGTCATAATGAGGAAACAAGAAATAAACCAGCCAGCCAGCCAGCAAGCCCACAATCAGATATTATCTGGAGCTCAGGGCTGATTTAATTTCTACTGACCCAGCCATTTGGGTTGGCTGAGGGTTTTGTGTGGGACTGAGGAGTTTTCACTTGGTGTTCAGCAGTAATCTTAGCCTAATTACTGTATTCATCTTTGAGGCATTCTGCAAAGTGCAAATAAATAAGAGAGGTGATCCTCCCCCTCTACTCTGCCCTGGTGAGGCCTCACCTGGAGTATTGCATCCAGTTCTGGGACCCTGGTACAAAAAAGACAGGGATCTCCTCGGAAGAGTCCAGCAGAGGGCCACAAAGATGGTAAAGGGCATGAAATGCCTCCATTATGAGGAAAGGCTGAAAGACCTGGGTCTGTTCAGCCTTGAAAAAAGAATACTCGGAGGGGATCTGATCCATGTCTATAAATATCTAAGGAGTGGGAGTCAAAGGGACGAGGCTGGAATCTTCTCAGCAGTGTGTGGTGATAGGACGAGGGGAAATGGCCACAAACTGAAGCATAGGAAGTTCTGCACCAATGTGCATGGGAACTTCTTCACAGTGCAGTGATGGAGCACTGGAGCTGCAAAGAGTGGTGGTGGGGTCTCCTTCTCTGGAGATGTTCCAGACCCACCTGTGCAACCTGGGCTGGGAGCTGCTTTGGCAGGGGGTTGGACTCCATGATCTCTGGAGGTCCCTGCCAACCCCTACAATTCTGTGATTCTGTGAAATAAATAAATAAAATTGTATCTCTTACCCTCGTATGCTCAAGTTGTATCGTTTTTTTTTTTACTTTACGGGTGAGTTTGTTAACAGTAAGAGTGACCAGTCATCTCCCTATCAAATATCAAGCTGCTTTTTGCTCAATGACTCGTTTTTAATGTTTTTCCCCATCCTATGAATTAGTCCTCAACTTCATATCCAGCTGCAATAAACTTTACTGCTTAATAATATAAAACCCAGTCACATTTATTTTGTGGGTGAGTGGCACAGACTCATAATCCCAACTTATTCCTTCCCCAGCAGCACCTAAGAACTTAAGTGGATGTGCTTACTTCCTCCTCTCCTCTCCCTTTACTTCTTTCAACTCTCCTCCCATTTTTATGCCTGAATGCCCCTTGAGTTGTTTAATTTTAGCACCTCAACATTTGAAATGGTTTGTGATGCTGTTTTTTTCTTTTTTGACTTTACACAGCTCTCGTAGCACACAGAGGTCTGCTCTCCAACAGCAGTGCAGAAACAGGGAAAACAACAAAAGAGTTTTACAGATGAGGCAACAGCCTGCGTAGCTGGATACAGACCACACTTCAAGGAGCACAACACCATGGAGAAATACATTTTAGCCTGATATTCATACCCACAGTTGCCAAAGTGTTCTATTCCTGATGCAAGGTACCATTTTTCTTGGTCTTTCATGGTCATGGGCTCTCACTTCATCACCTGTGGGCAGGGCTTTCCTTCTGCTCCGTCCTTGTTAGGACACTGATGTGAAATGCCAACCAGGAATGTTCATGGATTTGCCATCCTTGGATAACTTGCCTATCACAGTAGCTCATGGTATTTTACAGGCCACCCTCAAGCCTGGGCTGAAGCTGGAACGCTGTACTGGTGTCTGTCTTCCAAAACTGATCCATGATTCCCTATCTCAGTTATAGAGTCTTTCTGCAAGTTACAGAGAATGACTCTGCATGTGCCCACGAGCCATCCTTTGGGAACTCTTTCTGCACAACGAGTTAAAGCTTACCCAGGCAGAAGGCAGATGTTCTTGAAGGCAAGCATAAGGCTGTGGAATAAACTGCAGGGCTTGGGCGAGAACTCACACCCACTTAATTCAAATGCAGGGTACTGTTTTCAATTCTCCCTGCTTTACTGTCAGTACGCAGGACTCAGTGCATTAGCAACTCTTTCTCCTGCTTCAGAAAACAAAAACAAAAAAACCCAACACTTCAATAATAACAAAAACAACCAAACAAAACCACTATTAAAATAAAACACTCCATTGCTCACAATTCTCTTCCTGGGGAATGATGACAGAATAAACACCACAAGATAGATGCAGGTCCCGCTGCCTAATGCACTACAGGACTGCACTCAGATGTCAGTGACGAAAACAGTTTTGAGACTGACACAACACAATATAGCACAGACGGCAAGAATCATCCCAGAATGAAGTTTCTGGCCCAGGGCTGCCTCTCATTAAAGCCATGCAGAAATTGTCACTTCAACATAAAATTAAGTGCAATTCAGCACTATCGATTCTATCTGTGGGATTGTTTTTTTTTCTAAGCCTGACACCAGAGCGGGGGAACTTTCATGTTCCCACAAATAAACTGAGTGAGACCTGGAGAAAATCCCCAGCTTGGGAATTCTGCAGAGGGTTCATGCAAACACTTGATTTGTTCCTCACTCTGAGATGTTCGTCTTACAGTATCCTTGCAGATCATGTATTCTGACATCCTTTTTGCCAATCATTCAGTCATTTTATTCCACTTTCCCTGTATGGTCACACTATCGATTTCTTTCTTTACTAATACAATCATTAGTAATGGAAGAATAACAAAGCACCTATCCCAGATTTCCAGCCTGCAATCAGATCTCATCCAGATTTACCATTGATTTAATTTCTAGCAACATTTCCAATCTTCATTGTTGAAAGTGCAGCTTCTGTAGATGTCAGAGAAATATTTTCCACTTAACATTTTGAAAGAAGCTGTGTATAAGAATTGATTTCCAGGTGTTAAGTTGTAATGCTGAAACTAAATGGATCTCTCTACCAAGTCCAATGGTAACTCAAATGGAAATTCAAACACCCAGTGGCAAAAACAGCCCAACACACACGGTCAAAATACATTTGCCCCATCACTCTCTATATCTCTCATTCAACTTGCTTTTCTGATTAGTTTCTGAGACTAGCAAGGTCAATCTTTGGTACCTTTGGTTACGTTTCCAGAAATGAAACCTTATTCATTAGCAACCAGCATTCAAAAGGCAGTCCACTATTTGTCATGTAGTGATTATAATTATATGCACGGTAGAAAGGATGATTTTTTTTTTTTTTTTTTTGTATTAAAAACACTGAATCAGTACTTAGACAATTTGGGAACTTTTCTCCCCATACAAAACACTTGTCCTCGTTGAGTATCACCTTCATACCCATAAACTGAGATTCTATTAAATCTACATGCTCTGCACTTGGACCTTTCCATGAATACATGCATATATACACATACATACAGGACAAGAAGGCATTTCATAGAAGACTGCCCAACAGATAACAGCCATCCATCTGCATTGTATAGGGCATATTGCAGCACAGGGGCAAAGCCTTTCTCCTGCAGAAATCACTGCATCCTTTCCTGTTCAGTTTACAAAAAACACTGTCCCCACCTCCAGTGCTCGGAGGTTACACTGTTAACAAAAGCACAGCTGTTATTTTTCCTTCTGTGACTTTTGACTAAAAATTAAAAATAGCTGAAAAATGCACAAAATTACTCTTCTGCTGAAAAAAAACCTTGAAACTGCCTAAGAAACACTCATTTTTTGACCATTATTTTTAAGACACCATACTTGACGACTGGATGTAATCCATTTTGTTTCCCAAAGAAGCAAGTTTCTCCCGTTACATTTTCAATAAGCAGGTCATTCTCCATCACCCCAGGGATATCTGAGTGCAATTCTAAAGTCTGAGGCACCAAGTGCTGAGTCCTGTGGAAGGATGGCTGAGTGACACCTTCTGGCCCAGGCTGTGAAGGAGGCACACCTCGGTGACCATGATATAACCTCATCTGGCTTTTGCCATCTGCAAAGCATAGCCTGAAAGAATGAGCATTTCTGAACGTTCATAAGGCCTAATTGTGCCTGTACCCAACCTGGCATGACAGTAACACGTGCTAGAAGAACAGCCAAATTTACAATAAAACGTGTGTTTCATGACAGTCGCCCAATGACCATCACTGGGAGAGCAGTCCCATTCCAGATACATCAGTGCTCATGGCTTGTTTTCAGCATCATCACGTACCAGCCTGTTTTACGCCTATTTTATACACACAGAGAGGCCAGTACATCCTAAGGTCGCTCTTCCATTGAATCAACCCCAATCACAGTCAGACAAATACCATTTAAGGTTATAGATGATGTAATTCCACACTGGGTTGCAGTTAAAATGAGTCCCAACTCACGCTCCCTAGAGAAATGCAATTTATCTAGGCTTACAGCTGTTGCATTCATAGGATAAGATTATGTATAATCCTTTCAGAAGCATTAGGAGATACGGTGGTTCCAGGGTGGCCGAAGCAATAGAGTCACACTGCTGTCCCTGGAAATGCTCTAACTGCAAATGGGATTTGGGGAAATGAGTGCGTGTCCTGCAGGACCTCTGTGAATTTCACTGCATCCGCTTCAAAGGGTTGGCTCTTTCCAACGCTGGGAATTGGGACGAGAGCCCACTGCATGACCAGGCATTTTCATGAGAATCAGTAGTAAAATGAGCAGAGGGAGAATTTAATGGAAACACAACTCGAACTCGGTAGGACAGAATTACAACCCCGCAACGCACCTCTGTAAATATAACAGTTTCATAAAGTTGGTGCAAACCCTGACACCTCCACAGTCCACGAGCACATTGCTGATTCCCAGCAGGTATGGATTTACTGCCTATTATTCATTCCTCCTTAGCAATAATATCAATTTAGCTGTTAGTTTTTGTTTTGACTCAGTGCTTAGGAATCAGCGGGGCGATAAAGCTATTTAAATGGAAATACTATTCAAATGCACAATCACCTGATTGGAACACGAAGGAGCAGCTCCTGCTCCTGAACATCTCTCATATAATAGCTGCTTTTTCCCTCATTAAATGCAGAAATCTGATTAACATTTAGATCACACCTGCTTTACTTACAGCAATTAGGACCAGATACCAGAGTTTTGTTAAACTATGTAGGATTTTTGTGCTTTATCATGAAGGGAAGAACAAAGAAGCTCCATAACACTACATCTGGTCCTTTCTACTGCTTCTGTTACACTCACACTGTCAAGGACAAATGCAACTTTAAAGAGAATTCTGCAGGGACAAACTTACTGAGAAAAAAACATCGGACACTTGGATGAACTCAGCTTTGTGATGTGGTGCAATGGTTGGTAACACTATAATTCTGTGTATTCACTGGCAACATGCAATTAAACAGTCTGAGGGGTGACAACAGCTACAGATTAGGAAATAGCTGTGAGAAAGCTATGCAAGTGTCCTGAAAATGGAAACCTTTTTTGTTCTGATAAAAAAATAATAGTAATCTGCAATTCATAAGGTTCAATTCCAGTCAGAAAAGATCAAGTCTCAGTTGTTCAGAGAGCTTCAGAAATGTAACTGGAAAGAGGTAATTTATGATGTCCTCTGCACTATTCTTCCTCAAAACACGTAAGACATGTAGTCACATACATCACAAGTTTTCACACTGCTCAGCAAATGCTTAACACAGAGCTCAGCCCTTCAGAATGAGAAGTACTATCAGAACTAAACAGCAAAACAAGAATGCAACCCTGTCTTAAGGACCCACAAGTCCCTCACTATTTCCCACAACATTCTGCTCTTCGTGACCTCAGAAGTTCAAATGATTTTAATGAAGTCTTCTCCCACATTAATTCCCACCCTAACAAGTAGGAATTGTGCTTCCCAGGTAGCAGGGCATGGAGCTGCTGGTTTCCCACATCTCAGGCACAGCCCCTGGTTTCAGCACCCTTGCAGGCTGGTTTTTGTGGCACTGACCTCTCCAGAAAGGGATCTCATGGGTTTCTCTGATTCTCACAGCCTGGAGACCCTGAAAGCATCCTGCAGCACAGCTTCATCCCCATGTCTGAAAGCTGATCTGCAGAGCACAGCACCACTATGATCCACCAGATATTCCACTCACATGTGCCGGTTGTATAGTAGCTGGGATTCAAGGCACATAGGACCTATGGTTCTAACACCCCAGGGCTGGATGGACACTGATGTGCATGCCAACGGCAGAGGTATAAAGCCAGTAATCCCGTTGCTAGAGGTTCCTTTACCAGAAATGCAGTTTGTGGCACACTTGCCTCTTGCTGGTGTGCTACACAGAAGAGGCAGGAAGCCTTTCCCTTATCTGTTTTCCTTGGACATGTCACCCTAATGCCCCACACATCATTTGCAAATAGAAAAATTCTTAAGGGATGCTCAGACATACACGCCTGGTGAAAAAATTCTCTCCACACCCATAAAAAATAAAGTCTAAGAACAATGCAAGTCCATTCGGTCTCTTTATCTCTAATCTTTTATACAAGCACTTACTCAGGTCAAGGTTGAACCGACTTAAGAGAAGGTCTCTGAGTCCTTTGAAAGGGACTGTGAGTATTATCTTGTGTTTGCATTTAATTACTCAGCCAAAGCTCTCCAATCTGTACTATTATCTCTTTAGTAGAGCAGCACCCTGAAGGCTGAGCACCACGGCCCATGGGGCATTCTGATGCAAACCATCGCCAGCCACAGCTCTCCCTGACACAAGGAACACGAACAAAAGAGCTCCAAGTCCAGGAGACTAAATATTAATTGATGGTAAACAGAGTAAGATTTAGTGGCAGTGATTAAATCTCCCAGTTGCTTTACGGTAATGTTGTTGTTGGTTAATTAACTGTGTCTCTCTCTTGTTGGGTTCTTTTTTTTTCCTCTTCTGGTTATCTTGCAGATGTCCGGCATGGAAGAGCGGCTCCTCAGACGGCTCCCAGCTGAACAGGCTGGTGAATGTCGAACTTCCCACGCAGTCTGTATTCCTCAGACACTAATTAGTGATATTTCGAGAGCTGAGAATGATGGAAGAGGCTTTTTCTTTTCCTTCATTTTGAGAGATGTTAATAATCTAAATCAAGCCTGTTCTCGCAATCGCTGTATATGATGAACTTAATGCCTGGGCACTGGGCAGCAGTGTGGGAATGGTTTATTCTCAAGTCTCTTTTTTCCCCAAATACCCAGGATACCCCACGCAAGAAAAAGCCCAAACTAGATGTTGTCAAGTCTGACTGTTCCATCATCTCTCACTGCACTGGTAGGCATTCTAGAAACACCTACAATACACTGCTTTTATGAGCCTGCTGCAATTTACAATCCCAATAAAGGTCCCCTCCTCCGTAGGAGAAGGGAACCTCCTTAGTTTCCCTTAGGAACTATCAAAAAGGTGATTCTGAAATTGCTCAAACACACTATTGAAAAACCCCAAAACCCCCCTCCGAGAGCTAATCTCCCACCAGTTACGCATGAACAATAATTTGAATCAGCAGCAAACAGCTGGCTGAATTTGGGATCCTACTTTCCCCAGAACACAGTAACACTGGGGTTGCACTTGTCTTCCACTGCTGGGGCCATCCTTGGAAGCCAAGAAAAAACTAGGCTGTTCCAGAATAAGTCCTCCCATACAGCTTTGTGAAATCGATGAGCACTTAGAGTAATTTTCTGTAGCAATAGCACATTCCATGATAAACGAATCACTTCAGAGGAAGAGATGACTTTTTTATTGTTACATCCAATTTATCATTTAGTCTTTTCACAGAATGGACTCAAAACAAAAACATGGGGATTTATGAGAAAGCTTCTTACTTGAAGAGAAGCAGCATCAGCTAAAAGATGGAGACACTGATACTGGGGGTCTTCTGACCTTTCTGCCACCAGTTCCACTGCTGCCTTATTATCCTCAGAAAGAAAGAAAAGGCATGCTCCTTGCTTGAAAGAAAACCAAACCTGAAGTCAATTATTAGCAAAGAAAAAGCCTTTTGTCATTTGCATGAATTAGAAAAAATCAAAGCAACTTTGATACCTGACTTGTCTCTGTGGCCTTCTAACTCCCAGCAAAGCCATCAGCTAACCTGGCTGTGCTCTGCAGCTTTTTCTCCTCATTAGCAACCTCAAGCTGAGGGCACAACCAGTGCTCTGTTATCAGGAAAGCCTGGAGCCTCCATCATTCCCACTGCATGAAGCCTGGAAGAGCTCCCTGCTCTTCCAAGGGAAATCATCCATCATCCCAGCCCCAAGCACAGCAGCTCCCTGCGGTGGCTTTGCAGGTGATATTCTGACATCACCTCATCCAAGGAAGGGGACAGCCCAGCCACAGGGCAGCACAGCGCCCGCCTGTGCCCTGCACACCTTCCTGACTCCCAGCTTATCTTTGGTATGCTGAGTCCTTAATGCAAAATAAAGCATCCATTTCTGAACCAAGGGACTGACAGCCCTGCACCCAAGGCAGAAGTTCTAGCTCTACTCCTGGATTTTGGGTCCTAAATTCTTCTCTCTTTGAGAAAACACTAAGCAGAAAGAATTCTTTCTGGTTTTGACTCCACAGGGCATCCTTGCTTGTTCTTTTCCTCCTTTAAAAGCAAAAGCTTTCAGCAAAACACAGCTTCCAAGAATCACTGCATTACAGAGCAGGGTCAGAGGTCTCATTTTCAGAGCACACCTTTTACATTGAAAATACTACAAAATTCCCATCAAGGGAATTACATTAAGGGAAGATAAGGTTGGCTGGATGACCACTCAAGCTAGATTCATTTTCCCTTACAAAGTCTCATTCAGGGTTTAGATGATATACCCACAGCTCCATAAACATTGCCAAAGATATTATTTGAGATCATCGGGCTCTGTTTATTCACCTGATAGCAGATCTCTTCTGCTCCTAAAGAAAACAGCCCCTTCAGCTATAACAGGACACAAACCCACCCATTAACCTCATGCATCAAACAGCACTGTCCACATCGGAGTTGCTACAGAAGTGATTTCGTGCACAAGAAAGAGAAGGGTAAATCAGCCCCCTACACAGAACTCAGGATCCCAGGCACGCTCGCTCCCCTTGGCAGAGCTTCGTATGCTAATGAGGAAGCAGCATATGTGGAACCTGCCTTAAGGACACACAGACGCAGACCACAGACTCATTACTGTATCCCTTCACTGGAGCGTCCCATTTCTGCAGAAAGAGAAAATGAAGGCTGCAAATTGCACTGCACAGAGCCCTGGCCATGAGGATGGCCAAAGAACCATAGAGACACTCATGAGCACTGTGGTCTCCAGCTCCAATGTGCAGTAGTTGCACCCTTTACCATAAGCACCCATGTTTGGGAAACAGCTTGTTGTTTACTCAGTCCAAGTAAACTGGCATAAAACCGATGCTCTAAAAATCAGCCTCTTCCCTTCATATCGATGGTGAATGCAGGAAATCCAAAGAGGAGAAAAATAAGCATTAAAAAAATATAGAAATGTATAAAACCTACAACGCCTCATCCTACTGCGCATCCCTTTACTTTGGGTGACAGTAAGCTGAGCAAGCATGACCAGCAGCGGCACTATCAGCCAGGCTTGCAGCCAAATGGAAAATGGGAGGAGGTATGTCTTGTCTGGGGCTACAAGAGCAGTGACAAAGATTGCCAGTGTGGTGCTTTTATGGGAAGTTCTGCATTTTTCCTTGGGAAAGCTGTTTTATTGCCAAAGTATATTTAAGGATTGCTACCCAAAATAATTTCCGATGCAAACTACAAGACCATATGTTTGTTTCATTAATCAGGGTTTAAAAAAAAAAAAAAAAAGCACATTACAACCTCATTACTGTAAGTATGGCCAGTTGAAACTGAAATATTAAGTTGTCAGACACAATTCCCACTGCTGCCACTGCCTAGAATGCCCCCCATCAGAGATGGTGCTCAGCACAGCTTGCACCTCATGGGACACAACTCAACAACCACACTTGGCCCCAATGAATTATGGTGCTCTGAAATAAGCCATACATGAATGTCAGCTTCACATTTTCACTGGGAATTTAGATTTAGTACATATATTCCTTTTGTTTTAGCTCCCCTATGGGAGAGCTGACTAAGTGTGCAGGAAGCTTTGGGATGCTCCTGGCCAACAGCTCCAGGCTCCGCATCTCACTCTAGTTGCAGGAGTTAAATCAACCCTGGTAGTCAGTGGTATTTTAGAGCAAGCAAATGGAAACAGTGGGGTAACTAGTAGTCACTAGCACAGAGGAAAACTAACACAGAGCTTTTGTAAGCATAAAAACAAAGGCCAGTTCTCAGAAGAAAAAGGGTTTGCTGGTTTTTTGGGGGATATCTTTTTTATTGTTGTTGTATTTCTTTTGCAGACACATACGGCAGTCTCCACCCCATTCATTACCAACAGCTCATAGGAGGTAACATAAAATGGTTCCTTGAAGATGAACGTTAGCATTATGTTTCTGCCTGAAGAGTATTCATTACGGCAGGCTGCAAGTCCATGGAGTAGGTAGAGTACCCTATGGCAAATGGTACATGTACACAAACAACAGGTAGTGCCACATGATGAATTTTGCCATCAAAATGACTGTCTTTTTCCCAAAGTACGCTATACAAGTATACATGCAGGCTTCTTTTTTTTCTTTTTTTTCCCCCTTCCTTTCTTACCCAGACCAGGCTTTGTTGTTTTGTTTCACCTTAAGAGTGTAGCTAGAAACGGTGATGTTATCTTTGGATAGAGAAACACAAAGAACTTGCATTCTATTTCCAGCTGGATAATCTTCCAGAACATCAATACTCACTAAAATGTTTAGAACAATTTATATACTCTGTCTACTCTCTAAAAAGGAAATAGCTTTAAAAAGCTGAGTTACACACTATAATTACTCTAATTCTCTGCATCTGGCATTCAAAAGAACCCAAATTAAACACCACAGAGCACCTCAAGTGCATCCATGGAGCAATGAAGGTGGAATTAACTCCAAATTAAATGGGACGTCTTCAGGGACTATCGAACCACTATTCAAAGTGCATAGATTAAAACCTCTTTGTGTACTGCCCTGATTACTCCTCTCAAGGCAAGGTAAGTGAGAGTTTGTTCAACACTTCATAACCATACTTGGGCTAGAGAAACACATAAATTGGAAAATCCTGCAGCTAAACACGATAAATATTGGATATGTTCTAGGCTGGATCAGCTCCAAATTGTACAGCTTGGAACTAATCATTAATGTTGTGGTGAATAAAGGCCTTTCTCCCTTGCTGTTGCCACAGAATCGAATCCAACCAATGCAGGGCACACAGCCACTGCTGCTCTAACCCACCAAATACCAACAAGGCACTGACATAAGGAGCTATCATTAAATCCCAAGTGTGTGGCAAAGGGCAGCTACAGAGCAGATTCTTCTATGGTTATCTTAGACGTGCTATGTCACATCTAAATCCTAAAGGATTTAGGAATCATCTGCTGTACTCTTCATCCTCAGTGCAATACAGCCGAAGTCTCAAACATCCCACAGCATTGGATTTGGAAGCAGCATGTGCAACATGGGTCACACCAGATCCACATGCCGCCTTTGCTTCAGTGAGAAGCCTTTTCCCACTAACCCCCAGAGTCAGGAATTAAATATATGATATATATGGAGGATTTCTGCCTACAGAAGTGAGATCGTTTAGTCCATGTACTTAAAATGGAACAGAGTTGATCAAAGATCATAGAATCATTCAGGTTGGAAAAGACCTCCAAGATCACCTAGTCCAACCATCCACCTACCACCAATATTTCCCCACTAAATCATGTCACTTCATACATCTAAAAGTTTACTGAACACCTCCAGGGATGGTGACACAATCACCTCCCTGGACAGCCCATTCCAGTGCCACTCTTTTGGAGAATAATTTTTTCCTAATATCCAACCTGAACCTCCCCTGGCATAACTCAAGGCCGTCCAGTCTTATTTTATCAACAGTTCCATGGGAGAAAACACCAACTCCAATATCACCACAGCTTCCTTTCAAGAAGTTGTATTCAGCAATAATGTCTCTCCCCTGAATCTCTTCTTCTCCAGACTGAACAATCCCAGTTCTCTCAGCTGCTCCTCATAAGGCCTGTGCTCCAGACCCCTCATCAGCTTCGCTGCCCTTCTGAGCCTCAATGACTTCCCTGCAGCAAGGGGAACTTCGGAAAGATGTGAACCCTGCTCATTGTGCAGCTATGTCATGATACCTAAAAAAACACACCTACAGAAAGGAAGTAGAAGGACAGTCTCTTTGAAGGATGCACCTAAGCAACTTATGTCTGCCAGCCAGTAAGAAATACAAGATGCAGACGAGTTTGCAGCAGCTTCTCATCGCTGCTCAGCAGAAGCAAATGGGTTTTCAGGATCTGAAGCACATGGCAAGTAAGCCACAGATGTCTAGCAAAGAGCAATCCAGCAACCACCTCCTCTACATGCCTCTCTGTTTCTTTGTCATCTGTCAGAACAGAAGGGAGAAGACCCAGGAGGGGAATTCAACTTTCTCAAAGTTATGTCATCATATGCAGCTGACTGACTAAAAGGCAAGAAGAATGTCACCTGAGAAGAACAGCAAAAAACTCACATTACCTTTGCACTTGCAAATAGATTCTGAGGAAAACAAGTTGTTTTTATGCTACAAGGCAGCCCAGCCGCAGCAACCTGCAGCACGTCCTAGCTCATCAGATTTGCAAATGTTATTGATTTATCTACACTGCTCTTTATAAACAGTCATCCTACTACTTGCACAGAAATAGCAACAGTTAATAGATTCTCAGAGGATAAATAGCTGAGAGAAACTATCTAGGGGATGAATTTACATTTAGCAAGTGCAGGAATCTCATTCTGGAGGTCTTGAGCATAATTACAGCATTTCTTCTTGATACTATCTCCCTTTGCAAGACTATGGCAGCTGTGTGCATGTAACCAAACACCATTACAACAAATTGGTTAATTTTAATGAACATGCTCAAACCAATGTCTAACAATACAGTGTATGTAAACATGAGGACAGCACATATAAATGGTTCAGGAGTTCAGAAGAAAAACTTGTCTGCCTTCTGCTGTGTGCTGTCTAGGCAGAGAGCTGAAGGGAGCCAAGAAAAGCTATGTGTGTGTGTGACTGCAGAGGTAGTCCCTGGTCCTTTGTTCGGTGTCAGATTATTCCACCTGATTCAAATGTTATCCTGCTTCACATGCTTTAACATTCTGTTTGCTTTAACATACTGTAATGTGCTGATGATAACATTTGTGATGAAGGCAACATCATCCAGCTGCCTTTCTCATCTGATTCTTTTCTGTCTTGTCAGTTTACAGCCACGGAGGTTCTTTTGCTGGATCTTTGTATATTTCATGCTTTATCTGTCCATAGGCTTATCTTGCTTTACCATAAATTGTGCAGCCTGCTTATCTGCCTGTACTCTTAATTTATGTGATGTATTCAGAAGTACTAAAGGTCGATTCCCTCCTCTGCTCTAAGCCTTTGTTTCCCTCTTCCGTATCACTGAACATATATATGCTTTTTTACCTGCTGCAAATTCCCTTTTCCAGGTTATTAACATATGAAGCATTACAGTGCCTTCTGTGGTTTCTATGCAGCCAACTCAAAATTTCTTCAGGTCTTCCCAGCAAAGTCCCAGTCCCTGAAGTAGAGCCCAAAGACTTCTGCCCTCCCCAGCTAACAGAGGAGGAGGAGCCTGTGAGTGCTGTGTGGTCAGAAGTCCTCTTCATCATGCTCCTACTATATTTTAAGTTCTCTTTTCAGCAGCTGACATTGGTTCCTAAAAAGAATCCATTAGTTGCTGCACGTGGCTGTGCAACTTTGAAGTAATTCTTACTACTCTGATTTACAGGAGTTTTTCATTCTACATCTTATTTAGGCTCCTGGAAAACTCCTTGGTCTCTCTCATTCCAAAGTCAGATATAAAGCAGACTTCTCTAGAACACGTTTGTGAATGTACTCCTGAAGGGTATTTGGAAACTTGTCAGTGCCTTCCTTCACCTAAAACAGTGCAACACCACAGTTTTCCTCAATTCTGAGTCCTTTCTGTAAATTCTCACTCCGAAGTTTTCTGGTAAAGATTTTGATGCATTTCAAAGCATTGTTATTTCTGATGATTTTTTTTTTTTTTAACTTCTCAGCTTTTAAAGGAAAGCAGAAATGAAGAGAAATTTATATTGATTTCTTATGACGTTTATCTCCCATTTCCCTGGCAACAGAGAACTACTACTTTTTTTTTTTACTTAGGCACTAAGTAATCAAACCAGTCCTATCCAGGAAAGCATATATGCACACGTCTGCCGTCCATCAGTATACTTAAACACTGCTTCATTGCAGCCTCAGTTAGTAAATAACCTTTACAAGTTCTTGAAGCCATGACATTTTACGTTCAAGGATTTGACAAATGCCTTATTATTTACATCTATCTTCTATGCACATTCCCTTCAGTCTTCACATCTGCTTTCCAGACGATATTTATTCTTCCTCTTTGCTTCATAATCCCCCTTATCACCATGTTTTGCTCTTGGTACATGCTTTCTCTATGCTTTGATTATTCTTCCTCTCCCTGTTGATCTATACAGAAGCTATTTTAAATGTATTCAATTGGAGTTCACCGGCTAGAAGGGAAGATGGCACAAGGGCACTAGTTTCCATAGAGCGGAGGCTAGAGAGGACTGGTTACTCTCCCCACTAAGAGCCTATGCCAGTTTTGTTTTACCTTTTTGGAGCTCCATCTCCCATAAACAACCACCTGAGTTCCACCCTCTGAGGAAGCATCACAAAATACTAGTGCCTGAACCATAGAATGGCTTGGATTGAAAGGGACCTCAAAGACCATCTAGTTCCAATCCCTGTGACGGGGGCAGGATTGTCACCCAGTAGAGTAGGCAGTAGAGCTGGTTGCCAAGGCCTCATCCAACTCGTCCTTGAATGCCTCCAGGGAAATGCTTGCATTAACATCCCTCCCCAGGATCAGAGCATCACCACATTTTCACTCTCTTGAGCAGGTGGTGTGTGAGCCAGGCCTCCCGCAGCTCTCATGGGAAAGGCTTTAAACCAAAGCTGGGCCCACCAGCCTGCAGACGCCACAGAGCAAACCCACAGCCACCTTCAGCACGTGAACTGGAAATACGTCAAAACCAGAGATATTGTAGAGGGGTGAAAATCATCAGCATCATTTTCCACCAAGCAGTGCCATCTGGGCCATAACCTCCTAGCAGGAGGACGGCGGTGTTAATGTACTCCTTGTCTCAAGAGATGCTGCCACAGACTGCCCACGTGGGCTCAGGGACATAAATTACCTGATCGGTTGAGCATTTTCATTGCTATCTACCAGCACCAAACACATTCACTGGATGACAATCCCGCCAAGCAGCAGCCAGGGGAGCAGCTCTGCAGATGGATGCTGCAGCTGGACCAAGCTCAGCTACGACAGATTACACACCAGCCACCCATCCTAAATTCCCTGATGCTTGTACATCTAAGAAGGCTGAAAATAGGGTACTAAGTGGACTACAACATTTTATTGAAGCCGTGACTAATTTTCCAACTCGTAAAGCCCAGTGGGTCTTAGTAGCCCATGCAGGCAGAGCTGTCAAAATGTTTTCATACTGCCTTAAAAAACGTAATTGCCAATTGCTTTTCCTGGGTTTGAAATTCAGCATTAAAACCACGTATTACCCAAATACAGTTTCTAAAGGAACTGGGGATTCTTACAGTCTAATGACTGTCTCCTAGAGTTCATTTTTCACTTTTCAATAATTGGTTTTTCAGTTGCATTTGCATAGAGTACATGTAAAATTCCATAGCCCATTAAGTTAATCACGACATGAAGCTAATAAGCATGGACACGCAAAGACATACCTAAGCCCAGATCAATTTTTGAAGCGGCGATTTGAAGTTGCAGCAGAATAACTACTCCTCAAGCCTACCAATTTGATAGGTAAGAATGTGGTTTAAAGAATTGAAATCTACACTGAAATTTTACACTGCTGAGAATAGCCCACAGTTATTCAACATACTCTTCTTCTAAAGGGAAAATAAAACACTTTGAGGATTTTAGCGACACTTAAAGCAATTTAACCTGCAGCTTCCTATTTGCTTTCTCTCACTCTCCATCCAACAGCATCTTTCCCATATCAGGCTAAGGGCATTAAGGAACAATGCTACGTAGTGTTTAGCTCTGAACAAGCTCTGCTCTAAACCTCCGTACTTACAACTATCCTTCCAACCAACACAGCTCTGAGGAACATATCTGCCTCCATATCTCTCTCTCATCAGCCTCCTTCAATTCACATAAACTGGCTTTTCAGCCCCTCTAACTTCTAGTGGTGGCACAAATATATTTGTCTTGCTCTTTGTTTCACTCCATCTGTCTCAAAAAAATCAACCTACTGACCACAAATTGCTCAAGCTAGCCCTGGACACTTCCTGCTCTTGGAAGTGAAGGTTTCCATGGGAAGGTTTTCACTTTGCAGAATGGATCTGTGATGATGGCTTCCCATCTGCCTGCCTGGAAGGCTTTGGCTTTGCTCAATCCTGTTCTTCAAAAACAGGGCTTCATTCTGGAAAGCGACACCTGGGAAAAGTGTATTTTTTTTTTTTTTTCCCTCCCTCCCTCTCTCCCCCCTCAACAATGAAAAGGTTTCATCCTGATGCAGGATGGGCTTTTTATTTTTGTTTATTTTAAAGCACATGCCCTTTTCTCCCGTGTGAAAAAGGGATTTCCATTTTCTGGCAAAGTCTGTATGCAAGGACTTGAACAGAATAGATGATGTCAGAGCTTAAGAGCTTTCTGGATGATAGTTTTGTGTCTGTAGAGCTGCTCTCTTTTGAAGCTTAAGGATTTGAACTAAATTATGGGAACGTAGCCAGAGGCAGTTCGTTCAATGCTGGCATTAGAGGAGTGGGGGTTTGGTAAAATAAGAGAAAGCATTGTTCTTCTCAACAATAATTCTAAAATATGAGCATTTGAAGGCATTTCCCTTTTATTTAGATTTCTTGTAATTCTTTTTCTGATGATTTACATTATAAATAATATTTAATTCTGCATAATATAAATGAAGAGCTGAGATGTTTTCTTGCTTAGGAGAGGTGCATCTTCCCCTAAAGGAAGAAGTGCCAACCCATTGACTTGAGTGCTCTGGCTTTTCCTAGGAGGTTCAGCAGGATTTGGCACAGATTTCCTTTTAATGCCATGGCTACTCTTTATTTCTCTGAGCTTATTCAGATATGAAGCTTTTATTTTGTTGTTGTTGTTGTTTTTGTTAATCATGACATCACGGGTGGAAACAGGGCAAAGCAAGCAGCCCCAGAGGGAAATAAAAATCAATCCAAGCTGCTCATTAAAAGGTAAACCGTCAATAATCTTTGTCAGGCCTTTTTATCTTGGGTTTTAGCACAGTGTGATCCCTAAGGCAGCATGTGGTATTGAGATTTAAAATGGCTCCTACTTTTCACATCTCCATCAGGAAGATTAACTCCTTCAACACAGGATGAAATTACCTCGATTCTAATCAACAGATAAAAACGGTAGAGGATTAAAGGGATCACTTTGTAACAGCTTTTCTGTATCTGTGCTGACAGAGAAGGAAAAACCAACTGAACTCGATTGAGATGGTGCAAGTCAGAAATATCTCCGTAGGTAGAGCCACCACAACGAAAACTGAGATCAAAATCTGACTGCTTCATAGTTCAAGCTTTTATATTATTAAAAAAAGATAGAAAATCTACATGTTTATTATATCTTTTTTTTTTTTTTAAACACAAGCAATTGGCAGTTTTTCACCTAACTACCTAATACCAGGATTAAAGATTTTATCTTCTTTTCTAGAAGCAGAGCCTGCCACAGAACTTTGCAGCTTTTTAATTGGGGTGAACTCCCATCATATCATTAACATGGGTTATCTACAATGACAACAGAAATAGCACCGTGCCATCCATCTACCACATACCATGAACAATTCACTTTCCAAGGAAACAATTATGTTGGTGTTTTCTGCAGTGCTTCAAGAAGACTAAGCCTAGATTCAAGCCACTCAGGAATCCTTGGAATAAGGATCTTGATGCATAGAACACTGACATAACACAAAGTAGCTTGTCTGAATGGTAGCATACCACCCTCAATGCTTTTCATGAAAGCCTAGAAGAATCACAGTGTACCTCAAGGTAGAAGGGACCCAGCAAGGATCCAGGTGCAACCCCTGATTCCAAACACAACCACTCAATAATTAAACCATGTCTGAGAACACTGTCACAGAAGTGACTAAAGCCAGTGCTGTGACGCCTTCTTTGCTTCCACAAGCACATAGGAGAGCTGGCCTGTTCCCTCCTGACCTGTAATTTGAGTGTGATAAAAATACTGAATTTTCTAGAAACCCTAGCATACTTATCAGGTAGGTCAGCAGAGGAAAAGTCAAACAAAAGACGTTTAATTCTGAATTTCGAAATACTTCAAGAAGATACAAGAAACTGACACTGGTGTTTTATGATCTTCCTACAGCCAGGTTTTCTTCATGCTTGAACTTCAGCAGTAAAGTAGGATAAAAAAAATAAAGTCCATCACAAGCACGCCAGCTTCTGATAGAAAAACTAGTTTTGCAACACAGGTTTAAAGTGGCCACACTAAAAAATAAAAATAAAACAAATAAACCCCACCATCGGTAAGACAGCAAAAGAATATAACATACGAAAAGCCTTATATGAAGAACTGGATATTTATCAGATACTTCCCCTATTTGGAGAAAGCTAAACCAAATAGTAATATCCATCTGTGGAGGTGTGCAATTAGCTTAATCAACAGATTTTATTTTAGTTTATCACTCTGAATAGAGACCCTCTACGCGTGCTGAATTAGTTTGCTTGTTATAACCAGATAGCATCTTAGGATAACAGTCTGCTCTATTTACAGTACTAAATAGGTTCTGATTTTCCTCCCTACCTACCCTGCGATGTGATTGTTGAAAAAGAAATGCAAAGTTTGACAATACTTTGTTCAGGACTAGAAGGGAAAAATTTAGAAATACCAGTAACCCCAGTGGTCTCCAGGACACCAAATACCATGGAGACAGAAGCCTGGCTCTGAAAGGATTTTGAAGCATGCATATGGGTCCCAGTTCATCTGGGAAAGGAAGAAAGCCAGCAATGAGAAGTTTTACACAACATGACCTTTGTAGACATAAACACCATTCTCATGGTTATCTCATATGCTCCACCATCTTAAGTTACTCAGCAAAAAGAACAGAGGTGGTATTCACTTTTCAGCCAAGAAATAAGCTTTAAGTCACTAAAACACTTGAAACTGGAGTTCATTTGCACCTTGAAAAAAAAAAAATCAAGCGAAAAAAAAAAATCAAGCAAAAAAAAAAATCAAGCATGTTTTTCATGTCATCACCTTCTCCTTCCCACATGTTCTTCCACAGCTGTGCGGGCAGCACTGAGCTGAGCCCTGTGTAGGACTGAAGCAGAAATGTGCCCTATGGAGGAGAACGTGGTGGGTCACTCCAGCAGGCACACACCTACATCATATTTTGGAGTATAACACATCACGTTTGGGTAGAGCCTGAATTCAGATCCTCGTCTAAGATTAGCCAGTACATAAATAAAGACACTGCTAGGCAACTGAAATAAAGTCTTTTTGATGCTGTGGCTTACATCAGATGCATTCTGCCCCCACATACCAGTGTGTTTATGGAAAAGATCTGAGAGGAAATATGTGAGTATGAAATCGGTGCACTACAACCACTTACTATAAACGAGGTAAAAGAAAAACTGAACAGAACTTGATCCCCAGAGTACTTGACACAGCTCAGAAGTACAAAGAAGAATTAGACAGTTCCTTTAGTGGAGGCAGGCACTGAGTACGTGTGATAAAACAGAAGTGCTGTACAGTGTGAAATGAGAAACTGTGCACTCAGATGGACAGACAACTCCTCTCTTGCCAGCTACCAGCACCATGGAATTCACTTGTTAATAAGATATAGCAGTTTTTCTTGTCGTTTAGACCCCTCTGAATGTTTGCATTTCAAAGAAACAACTAATACAGGCAGAGATTCCCATCTCTTAGATGGTGGATTACATTATCTCCGTCTGTGCTATCATTACAAAATGCAACAATATGAGTGAGCAAATGAATATCTTAACTCTGGCATTTCAGATGAATTTTGTGATGAAAATCATGCATCTCATCATCTTCCTGGAACACTTGCAGTACTCGCAGCAAGTTATTCCACAAACTATCTATCAGGCCATATGCTTGCTGACTGCAAGTCTGGGCAGGAAATGTCCAGTCGGAGCCACATCTCAAAGGAGGAAGCACCAGCAGCCAACAGCATTCCCGTAACTAATCTGCATTTGCAAATGCCACATTTGAGTTGGCAAATGAAGCACTGCAAGTGTAAATAGCTGCAAAGACATTTGTATGTAGCACTAAAGCTGATGGGTTGATGCTGGTTTTGTTTCTGTTTAATTTTAGTGAAGTTACCGAGATGGTGGTAGAAAAAAGCCTACAGAACTACATATATATATAAAATATATATATATATATATATGCATGTATATATATATAATTCTTGTTACATGGAAAAACCCAGTTTATCCTCTAAATGCTTATTTTGATTCATAAGTCGAGTGTGCAAAACCCAGAAACTATAATCACTTCTCCTCCAAACAATTATAAGCATAGTTTCTGAAGCAGTATGTTCCTGGAAGTTGAAAGCGCATATGTTTATAAACTTTACGACCTTGTTTTAATATACGTACACGTTATAAGCATGTATAAAATACGCTTGCTTCATAAAGCAGTTTTATCCGCAACCTGATTTTAGAACTCAGTTCTGTACATTTCAGGCAGTCTTCCTAATTTATATATTTACACATTATACTGTGTACAATGGCTCTATCTTATGCATGCAATTAACAGATCACACAAGATGATATGTTTTCTAGTAGCAAATCAATACAAGTAGTCTAAGGCTGGGATAAATCAACACAAAGATGAAATATTATGATCTGGGCTTGCATTTACAGGATATAATTCCCATCTGATGAAACAGGGTTTCTGAAATGCATCTCTGTCACTTATCATTAACACTGACCAGCCATAACCTCAAGATTATGCTAATAGAAGACAACATTCAATTAGAACACTGAGCGCTCTCTAATCAGAAGCCCACACATTCTTAGCCAAAGTTTGAGTTCTCTTTTTTTTCCCCCCCCTCGACTGTGCTTCTACTTAGCAAAGAAAATACTTCATCTTCGTAACGTAAGGCATGAGGAAATGGTTTCATCTTTCCAGAGCTACCAGGACACACAGAACCTACAGATTCAGGAAGGTTTGGGGCTGTTTGTGTTTTTTCCTTTTAAAAATGAGTACCATTTAACAACTCACTTAAAAATACGTTGTTCAGCAGTCAATACTGTATTCCCAGAGGAATCTGCCAGACCTCATCGATGCAGCAAGTTTCCTCCTCACCTCCAGGTTCACCTTCATCCTACCAAATAGGTTCATCAATCTAATTAATCCACAGATGTATTTTAAACATGAAACACACTTGGGCCACACGAGGTTTTCTTTGTTGAACCAAAGCATCACCTTAGGAACACTTATTTCTGAACGCCTGAGATGTCCGTGATGCAGGGTCAGTGATGAGGTGTGGGACTCCTGCATTGGGGCAGAGCAGGTTCAAGCTCTGCAGCTGCACAGCAATGCAATGCTGGGACTTGTCAAAAAATCAGCATGATCCCTCTGAGACCAAAGGAGGATTCGTCTTTGGAGGGAGATTATTTTTTTTAGGCATTGTTGCTTCCAAAACCACCTCAGTTACCAAAACAACCCACCTACTTTTCCAAAGGACTCTGCTTCCTGCAGCTGCATCTCACCCATGAAAGCAGTGAAAGTTTTTCAGCTCTTTGGGAAAATAAAAAAAAAACAAACCATTCAGCCAACTGCTTGCCAGGGGGTCTTGAGCCGCTCTCAAAGCGACCCCAAAAAACCTCTGAAGCTGTTCTGTAAGTGCAGACCTGCATTTTTGCAAATCTCCCCAAGCAACGTTCTCACCAACATAACAAAACCCAGCTTACATTAGAGCTGAAAGTGATGTACACGCATGAATAATGTACATGAGGATGAACTTACTCTGGCTGCACCAAAGAAAACTGTTCCCTAGTATGAGTCTAAAGAGAGCAATCAGGCAGACTAATACAAAACAGATTGATGCGCCTGGAATTTTAAAGTTCAATAAATAGAAAAAATAATTATAAGCTACTGTTTCCAGTACCTGATCCAACGTGTAACCAAGCTGCAGCACAAAAAACTTGCCTTTTTTTCCCCCCCCCCTCCATGTTTCAAAGTAAACACTTGTGACTGCTCCTTGTTTTATCCTCGCCTCCCACACTGCCATATGGCCACGGATGTCTCAGGCAGACATTATTCCAATAGCTCATTACTCACCATCTTGCACTGAGGAAGAAAAGCTACAGACAGTTTTGACAAAAACAGCAATTGCCTAAAAATGTTCAGCATCGCCGTCTTATGTCATCCTGGATGGTTTTATTCTGGTACCAAGGATGAGCGTTAATGCTGTATGTAAGGATGGGTGAATCAGCATGTCTGCGCCACGGCCCCAGCAGTTTGCACTAGCTGAGACTATAGTGCAGCATGATTTAATAGGAAATGGACAATTCTGATGGGAATTGAACACATATCCAGCCTAATTAAAGGCAATACCCTCTCACATTGGTGCCTCCATTCCTAAATACTGCACACAGAGAGGACTTGCTTTAACTCACACATTGGCCAGAGAGTATCTGTTGCTGGTAGGAATACAGCCCACCAGGCCTCCACTCATGACACACAAGCCAGGGCAGCCTCTGTGGTCCCAGTAGCCAGGGGAACATGCTGATGGCTGAGGGGACCTCAGCACACAGCTAGTGAGGCAGCTTTGTGGTCATTAAATCATTCCCCTTCTGCACCAGGAAAAGATCAGGTTTGCTTTTTGGTTTGTTTTTGTTTTTTAAAAAACAAAGAAAATGGGTTTTCCTTCTCCAAGGCAGCAGTAGTCTGCTACAAGCCATAACACCAGTGTTGTTTACCTTCTTGTGTGCCAAGTCCATGCCAATACTGTCAACAGAAGCTCAGGACTCAGGCAGGTCTCCAGCCTGGCATAGCTATAACTTCTTTCATGTTACTTCTAAGGACTGGGTATGTTTAGGGAAGAGAACGTTTTGAGCAAGAAAAATGGAAAGGGGAATGTCAAGAAAGCCCTGGTGTTACCTTTCTAGATGTTACTTTGCTACCCAACCACCAGTTGCAAAAGTAGATGAGGAACTAGCTATGGTTAATAACAGACAGCAGCCCTTCATCTCATAATGAAGTGATTGTGACTGTAGAGGTCAATATGCATACCAAGCCATCTATGCATCTGTAATTTTTTCAGGTGTCAAATAAAGCTCTTAATTAGGTATGAAGCTTGCTAATAGCACTCAGCCAGCCCTCTGCTAGTCCAGCCAGCTTGAACTACCTTTCACCTCTGGCCTATCCTGCTTTGATGTGACCCCAGAAACATCAGTTGTGTTGTAATGTACCTGGGGACACTGGTTTTGGCACAGATCAAAGCCTGCCAAGAGCCAGCAACAATTTCCAGTCCTTTGGCATGCTCTATTGAACAACTCCTCCAGGAACATCTGGCTCATCAGACGTAACTGGCAGGCCACCACTACATTATTGATGAAGAATGCCTGGATTTCAAGTACAATGCTAGATAGATAAAATATGCCATTATAAACACACACACACAAATATATATGAACATGAAATCAGCACTCCTCTTTGGAGGACAGAAAGCAAAGCAGCCAAGGAAATGCAGATGTACCAAAAGAGAGCCAGTTCAACCACAGCATAAAGGGATGGCCACTCAGGTAAACACAGCAAATTCACTCTTCTCTGCCAGATAAGAACTGGGCTTATTGAAGAAAAGATGACAAATCAAAACAAAAGGTCCTTATTTTTAAAGCACTAACGGAGACATCCTAAATAATGCTTTCAAACCCGTAGAGAAAAGACTTAAAACAATTCAAGATGTATATCTACTTTCGCACCAGAGGTATTTCCCTTGCTAATACCTAGGACTCAAAAATGTGTTTTGATCACGATAGGCCCAGCCAGGCATTTGACTTCAAAGCACACTAAGCTAGAGCCTGCCCTCAGGTTAGATGCTCAGTGAAATTAAATACAGTACTTAATCAAAAGTTAATGCCTGCGACTTCTCCAAACGTCAGCCTTCTTGCGTGTGCAAGTTTTCCAAGTCAGTGGCTTCAGAAGGAAACACTGCGTTCCTCTTGCAATTGTCTCTGGCATGACTTTCAATCTGAATTAAGAGGTGGTACGTATGTGGCATACTGAATGTCAGTCCTGCTCAAGAATCATAGCAATTAGAAGTTTCTTCTTCCCTCACCTTCTCCCCTCATAGAAGACTTCATTTTGTTTGAAGAAATTATTCTTTGCTGTGAAGATGCAGGAAGAAAATCAGGTTTCCTTGATTTGTTAACGAAGTTTAGAATTTTGTTTACTGTTTTTTAGGTCCAAAGTAACATTCTTTCCTGTAGAAGTAAACTAGAGGTCTTCCCAGGTGCTGGATACCACCCAGTCCGCAGGAATACAAGTGAGTCCTCCGTGAGAGGTAAAAAGGAAGATCCCCAGCAGGAGAGAGGGTTGCACCTGAAAGGGTGCCAAGAGAAACACTCTTTGGCTTTTATCAGGAACAGACTAGCCTTCCCAACTAAAGTCTTCTGTAGCACAGAAACAAAATAGTCAAGGCAGGTGCTGGAAAAGATCTGGTTTGGCCAAATCCTGCAAGACAGTTACTAATCGTGTTAGCTTCTCCACGTTAAGCACCCTTCTCCACAGAAGCACCAGTAACAGTTTTTTAGCATGATCTGTTTGAGCAATTAAGAATGCAAAACACTCATAAAACATCAGGGTAGAGGGGAACACAAGAATCACTTTCAAAACCAAAAAACAGATTTGGGAGTGAGATGTGTTTCCGTAAGCTGCTCTGCCCTTGCTTTCCCTGTACAGGGAAACAGCAATAAGGCTTCAAGTTCCCAGACACAGACTTAGTCTTATCTGCTTTATTCCCCGTACTACCGAGTGACGTGACCTACGTATCTCACCTTTCCTTCCTATCCTGGTATCATCGCAGCAGCCTGAAACACCGGCAAGGGAAAGGATTCCTGTGGGAGCTGCAGAAGCAGAACTCTACAAATTGGATGACACTAAATACGTAGGCTGGTGCTAAACTCGTCTTTCACTTAACGATGGCTCTTAGACTGAAAATGAGAAGAAACCTTCTTTGATGCGTATTTAGACGCCATCACTACACGCTGTGGTTTTCTAAAGTTCATTATATTTTAAGATTACACTCAGACGCAGTAGAAGCTCGAAACATAATACATTTATGCAGTTTTGCAGTTCTCGAACTGCTGAGGATAACGATCTAACACCACACCTGCTCAACAAAGCCAGCGGTCACAGGGTACAAGAGGCAACTCTACAGGTACAGGAACAGAAAGGACAGGATTCTGCTTCGCAGAAGCAGGGCACAAGGCTGAGAGCTCTTGCTGCCATCAGAAAGCTTTCCTGAATTTAAAAAGCTTTGCATAAACTCCATTTCCAGGAGGTATGCTGCACGCGACCCTTTTTAATTTGGAAATCTGACAATTTATTTTTCCTAAACCAGAAAAAAAAAAAAAACCAACAACCTAGAAAAACTCACCATTTTCAATTATTTTCAGTACATTACAATCATAAAAAGAAATCAATGGAGATGTTGAGGGCTTACTTTTTTTTTATTACATATATATATATATATATATATATATATGCAGACGGCAGACAGCTAATAATCTTATAATAACTCCGGCTATGCATTTTCCCTGCTTTTCTTTCTCAGTCACACACCAGCATTTTTATATGGTGCTTTTTTGTACTATGAATTTTAATAAAACTAGCAAAAGAATTGGGAAAGAAGCTAATTTTTCTATATGCCTCTGGCAAACAGGAAGAATTCAAGAATAAGTTAAGAGATATCTTTCCACTACCGAAAATTCATTTTCCATAACAAGACACTGTCATCTTCCTGAGGAGCCTGTAATTCCAAGATAAAGATGAAAAGATGTTGTTTTATCATAATGACAAGTATCTGCTTCCATATTTATTTTGTGCTCCAACATCACCGTACAGTTTGTATTGTCATGGTACATTGCAAAGTAGGAAAACATTTAGCTATTTCAATAGCAAGAGAATAAAGGATAAAGTACCGAGGGGAAATAGCATTGCACAATCATTTCCAAGTAACCTTAGGAAAATATTTGACCCACATAGAGGGAACAGAGAAGGGAGCTTGCTTTCTTGCTACTGCTTTTTCCATTTTGCCATGCCCAGGCCGCACATTTTGAATCAATGAGCTATCCTTCAACAGGCAGGTGCCTACAAGAACAAAATCAGAACAGAAGCCATGAAATGGAGTGGGGGAACCCCCAAAACCAGGCCATCAGTTAGCTGTTCCCCAGGGTACTGATGTCATGATGCTTGGTGGGATCAGTGTCACGTGGTCACTAGTTAGTGCCAGCGCTGGCACTAATGTAGGATAGCATTTTTGGGTACAGCAAACACTGCTTTTCACCCTGGAGGAACATGTGGAATTTTGTCAGAAGACGAAACAATAGTGGGCAACTCCTCCTGGTAAATAGCTTAATCACTTCACTGATAAAATGCAGAATGGCTGGCTTGGAAATGTCTTGCTTGCCTGTTACACCGTTATATACATGTCAGATAGCATTATGTTAGTGGCTTAACTTCCCCCTTGTTTATAAGCTACACTGAGGTTATCTTTTCACCTTCTTGTTTAAATAAATTCTGAATGTGTCAGTATCAGTGCCTCTACCACAGATTAATAGAATCAGTCAAAAGGATAGCTGACATTTTTGTTGCCATAGAAACTGGTCATGATGTTACACAGCTTGTCTAGTTCCCATTTGCCATATATCCAGCCAGCTACTGAACACAGTCCCCTTTTGTTTCACAAGGAATTACATTAAAATATTAAAATATAATTCCATCTTAGCTCAGTCCCCATTCTGTAGCAAAGAGGATTATAGAATATTAAGACACATCCTAAGGAAAGTGCAAAGTGTTGATAATGTTGCTGTATGGTTTATGTGCACTCCAGATTAAAAAGAAAAAAAAAAAAAAACAGAAAATACAAGTGAAGTAATTTATCCCAGAGCCCTATATCCCAGTCATCCTCTACTCAAGTACCTCCATTGGCTTCAAATAAACAGGCTTTTCCTCACTGAATCTCAAAGTGCATGTACTTCAAATGTGATCGTACGCAACAAAAATAAGAGAGACATTAGCAAAGATATTTGTTAAAACGCCATCAACATCTTCCTGCATAATGAGTAACCTTCTCAGTGCTGCTATCAGGCTCCCTTTCCACAGAGGCATCACAGCCTGGAGAGAAAACCACTCACATAGAATTAAGAAGTGAAGTTTCAGCACTTAGCAATGCAGTGTATATGTATATTGTGCCAGAGGGCACTGTACACTTTGAGGAACCACAAAGCAACTCAAGCAAGAACAATATCTAAGGACTCCAAACTGCCATGGCCCTCTTCTATTACTCCAAGAGGCACTAATTCTTGTTATTTCAGAGGAGACCATTTGCTGCCATGGGGATGAAGGTGAGAAATGCATTGCAGGCAGTTTGTTTTCTCCTTTTTTAATAAATAGGAAAATCAGAGGCAGAGCTGAACTCTGAGCACCAGGTGCTACACAAACATGCAGCAGCTTCTGCTCCAAAGAGATTTCATCTAAAGCAGAACAGCAGCATTTGTGCACCCAGAAGGCTCCAACATCACGTTCCAGTTGCTGCAGTTCACAGTCAAATTACATTGCTATTACCAAAATCCATCCCATATATCGCATATATCATTCCTGACCCAATCTTCTCAGAGGTCACTCAACACCATTTTACTGGACTCGCACTCCTCAGGTGGGTACATGCTGCTTTATCACTGCTGCCAAGGGCTTTCCTGACCTGCTCTCAGGCACTGCAGCAATGCACACAAGCATACAGTGAGACTTCACAAAAAACCCTTCCCGTTTTAGATATTTCCAAGCATGGCCATGAAGAGCAGTTTCTCAGGGCTTTCCATTTTCACAGCCACGTGAGAAACTTGTGCAGAATTCCTATTCTACTTTCCCCACAAACATCCAAGGACCTGATGACAGATGTCAGATATTAAACAAAAATTTTGCCCCAGGCAAAGCGCTGGATGTGCAAGCTTACCTGTGGCGTGCCATGGCCTTTGACTCTAAAGATATCCAAGCTCAGCATCAGCCTTTTGTTCTCCCTGCAGCTCCTCACTGTGCTAAACGTGGGCATAGTGAGATCACAACACCTCTTGCCAGCAGCTTTTGGGGTTATTACTGGACAGCAGAGCAGCGCCTGCAAGAAACCCAGCAAGCTGGGATCCTGAGATCCCTCCCAAGCTAACCCATATGCCAAAGAGAAGCACATCAACACGAGCTGTCCCTCACAGAAAATGGCAACAATTCAGCCCAGCCTGGAGTTATTTACACCCCATGATAGCTATCAAAGTATTCCTCTTGTATAAATCTGTTGAAAATGGAGTTGGAAGGGAGGACGGGCACTGAGGTTTGCTGAACAACGCAAGCCACAGAAGAAGCTGCTTGTTGTCTTTAATTCCTTTGGTTTGACTATCAGGTTAATTTGGCATGCCTGGTTGCATCAGCACGTTGAGTTATGCAATGTAGCAAGCTGTCGTGCTGTACAAAGCATGACGTATCATCTCACTGATGCATGAAATTAAAAAGATGTGGTTTGCTGGGTCACCCACAGATAAACCAAACTTGGTTTTCAGTCAGTCCCCTTTTAATTACATTTAAATCTCGCTAGATGAAGGAAAAATAGAAGAAAAGATTGTTCAAATACCTGCTGATGTTCCAGTGATGAGAAATAATACCACCTAGGTGTAAGCACCTTGCTGTTTTTGAACCACTGCTGAAGAAGCAGTTCTGATACTTGCTCCTGGCTTGCCTTGCTGAGATGGAAAGAACTCAGCAGCCCTTATGGGGCACCCCAGGATGGCAGCAGGCTGCTGGAACAGTGACAATTCCATGCCTACCTACATAGCTCCAATGATGGAGGCTCCGTAACCTGGCCCAGAGTCTGACCAACCTCACAATAAGAAGGTACGCCTTTTAGCTTTCCAACTTTGCTCATGAAAATATATTTTAGCACTCCCAGGAGAAAAAATAAGCACCATTAAGTACACGGTCCAACAGTACATTCTTGTGGAAATTTATGGCAGGAGGATGGGGCTCAGGCAAGCAAGCCTCACAAAGCAGCAGTCTGGGTATGCTGTAGGACTCAACATATTTAGGAAAAAAGCTGCCCACTCTTGGTCACAGCATGAAAAATGGCTGCTGCAAGGGTGCATGACCTGGAAACTCAATTGCAAAGACAGAAGCAGTCACTGGAGGTTAAGAAAATTACTGGGGTCTTTTAAATAAGCTTCCTCACCTTTCCTCCTACTTTGGGGAGATGTACATGGAAAGGACAGACTCTTCTTTCCTCCCCACCCTCCCCCCTCAAAAAAAGGTAACCAATCTGTACTCAGAAAAGATTACACATGCCCTTCCCATGCACCATATGAAGACAAAAGCTTGACTCTGCAAGCTCTGCTGCTGGCTTCACACATAGCAGAAGCAAGCTGCAGACTTCAAGAACAGTTTTACAAGCATGCAGCTGAGGACAGCGCTGGATGCGGGGTTCTCATGCAGAGCTTCTTTTCCTCCTTGAAAGGATGTAAGATGAAAGGAGAAAGCAAAGTGTCGGAGAGAGCAAAAATGAAACTTTGTCTCCTTTAGCAAGCAAGCCTTGTAATATCAGACTTTGCCCAATAGAAATAGTTGCCACAGAAGATGTGATAAATTCCTGCATTACCTTCCTGGAACATAAATTATTCCCCCTAGGAAGGCAGATAAGAACTAAAACTTATCTTTAAAAATTTATTGCTATAATCATCTTTAAAGTGTTTCCGAACCTGCTGGGTTTTTCTTTGGGACGAAGGCTATGGGAATGTTGCCCAACGATGAAGTCACCATGGCAACAACCTGTTGCTGGCCATAAAAATCAAAATGCTGTCTGTCACTGCAGGAACATAAATCAATAACTGCCAGGGTACCACAAAAGCCCACTCCACCAGATCACATATGTCTGATTTGTTAATTAAAGCCGCATCGTTAGGGTCTGCACTTACAGTTGGAAGCATGGTTGCTCCCCACAGTGACATGGGCATCACTTGGTCCCACAGAAGAGACTGAAATGGGATTTTAGTGGTCTGCAGTCCAGCATTTGCTGCTGCATCATAGAAATTAGGTCTTTTCAATCCACTTTTATGTGCAAAAACAGTAGGTCTTTATATTTAATCACTAATGTCTTGTTGTGAAAGTAACTAAAGCCACCGAGGATTAAATGAAAACACTTAAAAATAATGCCATGATGTAGATGTCAAAAATGCAGCACATGGTATGTGCCACAGCTATTTTCCCATTCTCATGGGAACCACTCTTCAAACCAGTGCAGCAATCCTTCTCAAAGCCATGTTCTCTGTGACTTACAACAGGCTGCAATACGTGCACAAGCTCCCCATGGCATGCATAGAAAACTCACAGCCCTGAGAGGCATCAAGTTTGTCCACAAATGAATCAGAAACCAAGCAGTTAGACATCCAGGTTATATGACTTTATATGGTTTACAGCAAATAGAAAAGTAAATGTATGTCCATAGACATTATTTTTGCCCTTTAGTTAGGGAATTACATTAATCTAACGAAAACAGAACACAAAGCTCTACACAGAGTCAAAATCACATCACTAAAGGTGGCCATGGGAGATGGTCCCACTCCTGAAATCTCTCCAGGTTACCTGAGGTCTTCTCCAGCCCCAAAACTGTCCCCAAAAGCAAGGACAATTTGGGAGCTCGGCATCACCTCCAAGTCCTCCTAGCAGGTGCTCCACTGATCATCAAGCACTTCCATATCTCAAGTGGAGCACCAGACACTAATAAGTATGCAGAAGTTACAGCTGCAGCATAAGCATGCAGGACTCATTTGCATGAGTCATGTATTTATAGCAAGAAGTTTCTATTATTAGAAACACAATTAGGGTCTGAAATTCATACGCACAGTTCTGATCTACCTGAATGAAACAAGATGCAAGCACCCCGAAGCAGAATTTATCCTATAACTATACAAATACATGCCAGATCTTCAGGTGGATACGATTTTCAACATGAAAAGGGAAGGAGAAGAGAACCAGGTGTAATGAGTCCAACAGGCAGCTGAAGGAATTATTTTGGAAAGTCCTGAACTCCATTGACAACAGTGCAATTCAGAGAAAAATTATGATGTCTTTGCCATAACTGATAATCAAGGAAAATAGATTAATGGCTTTGAGAATAATATGAAGCAATAAAATATGCAGAAACCCATTAATATATCTATTATGCGAAAGGTTGTGAATCACCAGCTTCTGTATTGTTGAAACAAGTGCTAAGCAAGAAATCCAGATTTCAATAAAACACATAAGTAGCACTGAATGTGATGTGAGAGCTGTAATACGATAAAGCATGCCCTCCTCTTTCAAGAAATTCCTTTATAACAGAACATTCCTCATTTCAGTAACTTCAACTGCGATAAACTCAATCAGACCGAGCATCCACTTTAAGGAAACTTAATAAAATGTTATTTCAAACAGTGCTCATTTAGTTTTCTGGTAATGCAAAAGATACCGCTCTGCATGTTACAGTGCTCATTTTCTTTTCAACTGAGAACAGCACTGAATTTTGCTAACTTTAAACACGGACCTCAAATTCAGCCACTTCACTTCTGCGGTTTCCACACTAATAAACGCGTTATGAGAGTTTAGAATGAATTACTGGGCAGAGTTGACTTCCGACTAGGAATCTTATTAAAGCATCGCTTGAGGGAAAGGATCTTAAGGCAGCATGAATTGCTGTGGCAGCTTCTAACCAATGGCGTGGCAGTTCCCCCCCTTTACTCTTCCCTTGTCCAATTTCAGATTGGGGGGGTGGGGGGGGGGATCGAGCATCTTATGCAAAGCAAAGGACCCCAGACCCATCCCTGGCTCTCCCGGCACTCAGAGAAAGCTGCCCCAGCCACACTGCTTCACACCCGAGGGGATCTTTCAGTGCTGAACTTTGCCACGCAGCCCCATTATTTCACACATGTGAATGCGTTTTCCCCACATCACTGCTCAATCCCAGCAACCACGTGCTGGAAGCAAAACTGCCCCAAAGGGAACAGCTTCAGCAGACCCCAATTGCTCACTGCAGATCTGTTTGAGCCATTTCAAAAATCCTATGGGTGTTTGGGAACTCGTAGGTTCGTCTTTAAACCTCACGCTTTGCGTGGCCAGATCTTATCTTAAATTGGTACCGGTTTTAACACTGATAGTTGGCATTTCCTACAGGACATCTCCACTGCTTGCACATCAGCACACAAAAACCTGCTTTGTTTTCATTCTCGTTCTCTCTGCCAGCAAAAAGAGAGGTGGGAATTGCCAGGGCTGCCCCTGGATTTGCTTTTGTTTTCTCTACTAGCAGTAATTAAACCATCCTTTCTGTAACACTCCCACCACCTTTGTCTGTACGTTTACCAAGTAATCACTGAAACAACTGCAGTAAAAGTTAAACCCCACAGCCGAGGAGCACGGGAATCGTTTGGTGACACCTACATTCGCTTCTCTGGGAATGCCAAACCATCAAGTTAGTAATGCAAAGCAGAAGGGAACAGCACAACTGGAGAGCAGAGAGCAAGCTCCCTATGCTGCAACACAAGGTGGCTGCTCTCCTTAGAAAATACAAGATGAGAGATCTAATGCGTTCAGAACAAAATTATCCAGAGCTCCAGTAAGGCTGAGTTGTCCAAGTTCAGCAATTTTAACCGTCCCTCGTTACAAGACTTTGACCCAAATGCATCTTACTGCAAAGACACCACCACCAACCTCAGCCCAACTACAGCACAAGAAAGTTACCTGCTATTCCCAGTCTTAACTCCCAACATCCAGAGAACTGCTAAACTGCTGCTGATGTAAATGCTTCTATTGCAGAGCTGATCCATGCAGGCACATAGGGCAAATACTCCCACAATTCCTCCAGATCAACAGACTTACACACCTGACCCCATTTTCCATGGCATTTGTATCTCGATATAATTATACCCTAAGAAAGCACATAATTGAGGAGAAACATACCTTTTTCCCCACTGCAGTCACTCCCACTCTCAACGTTCAAACTGCTTAATTTTGAGAGAAAAAATTGAAGCAAAAAAAAATAAATAAATAAAGTTTTTTGCCCAAATATTCTACAACAGCAGCACAGTACTTCTGCCTCACACATCCTAAAACAAACCACAAGCACTGCAGAAGCAGCTGGGAAAACCCTTCCTCCCTAAAAGCTGTCCCTCCCACCACTTAAGCTGCCCAGGTGTGGCTGAGCACTCGCAGCTGATGCAAACTCCTATTCCCTTGGGCACTGCACACTTTCCACAGACTTAAACTGACTCCTTGTCCCCCAAAAGGTGAGGAATGCTGGGGGTCATTACATGCACATGGCTCCTTGCTTTGCTTGCCAGGGACACATGATTGATAGCACCTGTACCCTTAGCCAAGCTATTCACTTTTAACCCTTCAACCAACAAGCAGGCCCCTGAGCTTTGATTCCCATGGTATGCAGGGAACCAGGGCTTTGGTCTTCCTTTGTGACTCACAGTGATCCCTTTAAGGCAACAGCTGTCCTCTTAAATGCTTTGATGAGCTGGGATCTCAGAGGAGTATTGTTCTCTAGGTAGCTGCACAGATTGAGCACATCTTGCTTCTTGGAGGAGCACTGACCCTAGCTCCTGCACAGAGGCTGCAGAAGGTGCACCCATAAAGATCCATCCTGCCAGGACAAACCTCTTTGCTCTTGCAAAGAGCTCAGAAATGATGTTCCCCATTGTTACGTGATGGGAAGATGAACAACTCCTGTATCCTACAGGAAATCATCCTTCAGCCCCAGTGGGTGTGGGAAAGCCCAGCCCAGATTGCTTTCCAAAACAGGATGACATTTGGGCAGCCCAGCTGAGCAAGCTGCCACAAAGACGTGTAGTGGTGCCAGCCCAGTACTTGATTTTGGGTTGGGCCCTTCTCACTGCTTTTGGGGGAGATTCAACATGCTAACAGAGTCAGCCAGTGGTTCCCTTTGATGTAAGAGGTCTCAGAAGAGCATGTGAAGGATGCAAGATGGCTTGAGACAACAACCCGGTGATGTTTTCTATAATTCATAAATAGGGCTGAATAATTTCTGCAGTGTTAATTTCTTCAAGGACTTGAGCCCCTTCACTATCCACAAGCTATTTTTTAACGGGTCACAATGTTAATAAAGCTACTGTTACTTTCTATTCACTTGTTGGGTTGGTTTTTTTTATCAAGTCTCAAAATTCTTCCCAAGCAATTCAGCGCAGTTGAGCTCTATTAACTGGTTTCGTGCCCGAGCAAACTGCGTGTTTCTCTTCTGGTTCTCTGAAAGCTAAAGTGAAACACTGGAAAATAAAGCGAAATTGGGTTTCTCCTGTGGTTACTGAAAAATTAACTTCCTGCAGCTCCGAGGCTCAGTGGCTGTCCCCAGCAGCTTCATCTGGCTGCCTTCCTTCCCCCAAGGAGGACATGGGTGACCCCACAGCCTCCCACCCACCCGCTCCTGCTGTCGCTCATGCAATATGGATACACAGAGACTGCCCTGGAAATGTCTTCAAGACAGATTTTCCCTATTATCTCATATAATCTCCCACATGATTCTGTGCCCAAAGTTCATCCGGGAACATCTGCACTGTGCCTGATTTCTGGCTGTGTGTTTTTGAAGGCTTCCTGACCTCAGTTCTGGGGCTGCTAAGGGATGGGGATTCCACTAAATCTGGGGAGAAGTTGTTCAATTGGTAACTGCCTTCTTGGCCAGAAAGGCCTATGTGGTGCAGCCTGACGATGTAAGAGAAATAAAAAAAAATAAAGCCCAGATAGAATCTATAGGATGCAGAATAAAAATGATTACTTCCAACCGTGTCTTCATGTTTCTAACATGGATATTTAAGGTAGAAGACCTGAAATTTATATGCGAGTGCCTAAGTAGCTAATCCATTTTCCCAGAGAGCTCAAGACTCACGGCTCGTGACAGCGAAATCCACTCGGCACTCCTATAGATCTATGGGCAGATCTGAATCCCTCAGCTCTGAAACTGGGGGGTCCCTTCTGACGCAGCAACCTGCCACCTTTGTGGCTGTTTCTGCCCCCATGGTTTCCTGGAGAGGAAACGCATGTCTCTTTGTCTTCTCTATATAGACTTGGCAGTGCAAGCTCCTGGAGGGATACATGTCATTAAAGAAAAGCTGAAGGCTCCTAAAAGCTAATTAATCTATCTATGTATTTTATGTATCCATTGAGAAATGAACATGTGCCTGTGCAGAAACGTATACAGCTTCTAGTGGAAATGAGAGACAAGAATTACTAGTGGAGACTCAGATCCAAGTGTGCCTGACCATCATTCAGCCACGTAGCTCCCTAACACCTTCACCTGGGCTGGTCCCACTGAGCATCCACTGAGGAGTCTTCTTGGTCCAGACCCCTGTAAGCTTCAACCCAACTGATTTCATGAGAAAAGCACTTCACCCATCGGTGAGGATTTCAGGACCCTCCTCCATCTCATCGATTCAAATCACCTCTACCAGACCTGCTCTATTAAAAAGGCTTCAAGAAGAGAGGGAACCTTGATCACCATTAAGTGCTATAAGAAGTGTGCTTCCTAGAGAACAGAAGAGAAGGAGGTTGCTGGGATGGGATAGGATGATACTTTAAAAACAGGAAAAGGCCCTCCCCAGGGCTCCAGCACTTACTGTGGGCCATCATTTCATTTTGACCAAGACACAAAGTGCCTCAACATGGAGCATCACACCTTGGCACTGACTCTTCTCTCCTCTCAGAAGAGCTTTATCCCCTGACAAAGCAATCTTGAATAATCATCCCAACTTCTTTGTACGTGAACATTTTGTTTTCCACTATGTAATATATATTTTTAAAGGAGGCTACAGTTCTGCTCGGTGACTTGTTCCTCTGGCACATATAGAGACTTTATGCCATGGTTCTAATTTGCATTCCCTAATGAATATATGATTAGCAATAGCATTTATAATTAGTAGTTTTGTCATTTAAAGTTCACCAGTTTTGCAGCCAATTATTGAATACAAAGCTGTTTATTATTTTCAATATATTATTACTTTATTATGGCTCATTGCTTTAAAATACTTAGTTTAATCCTTTGCAGGTCCTTAAACACAAATATGGCAGCTATTAGCAACCTCTTCAGTCAGGCATAAAATTGTACCCACAGGCCTCATAAACAACAGAGTGCTTTGGAGAGATTAAATCAGTGTATACAGCTGCGAGGGAGGCCATTAGGAAATACATTCTCATTCTGGCTTACTGTTATTTTGTTTGCCACTACGCTCTTGTCAAATCTATCAACTACCTGTGTTCTCCTCTCCATAAATAAGAGATGTCACCTCTCCGGGTCCATCCATCAGAAGCATTTCAGTCAGCATACAATTACGTTCTGCAGTCTCCTGCTAATATACTAATTTCTATCATTTGTATTTCAAGCAGGAAAAGCTGAATGTTGAAGAGCAGAGCCATGCAAAGGCAAGAGCGATCCATCTCGTCCGCAGCTGGGACAAACACTGCAGCTCTGAGCAAAATCTGCATTTACCACAGCTTGAGCGTGGGAATGGTCATCCTATCTGCAGCACATCTGAACTAGGAAATAAACAGCATTTAGGCCAACCCTGTAATGAACACAGAGCAAAAGATTCCCCTCTGTGTGAGTAGAGGGTGAGCCTGTGGCGGCTGGGTTAAATGTTTGCTCCACTCCTGCAGCACTGCTTGGAATTCTCCCCCTTGTCCCATCCACCAGGTTTCTTCCCTAAATCTGTAATCCCCTTGAAATTATCAGATGAGCAATTTTTATCTTATATTCCTTATTCAAGACTGCAGAGTGCTCCCTACAGAGCCCAGGGTAAGCGTGCTATTTGCTAGAGGACAGAACAATCTCAGACAAGGAGGAACTTGCACGGGAAGTAAAAAAATATGACATAATTATCATGTAAATTATAGAGGCTGTTTTAAATCCCCTACCAGCAAGACGTGGAGTTATACCACATGTTTCTGAGGCCAAGAGAGAAATGCGTTCTTGCCTGGAGACAGAAGAGTAATATTCGAACAAAAAAAAAAAAAAAAAACACAAAAAAAACAACAAAGCAAATCCATATCTTTGGTGCAATAAATATTGGCACTATCTGACTGTTTCCCGTGTTGTTCTTTTAGTATTGATATGCAGAGCTGCAGATCCTGTGGTGCAACATTTGCTGTGAAAAAATAAGGCAGCAAAAGCGGTAGAATCAAAGGGAAACTTCAGTGAAATATCAAAAAATGAAAGAAAAAAAAAAAAACCCCAACACCCTGTTTCAAGGCTGATTAGGCCATCTTATCCAATCTCTCTTCTCCTGTACTTACATAAATGACAATATTGAAAGTCATTTGACATGGAACTATTAACCAAATCTATATCTAATGGTGGGAAGTGACTTCTGCTAGCATTTTTCTCCCAGTTTCCAAGCCCAGCCCCATGTAGGAACTGCAGCTCAGCACCATGAGTTGCACTCATCCAGATGGATGTGCTGCTATTGTCTTCTAGGATGCAGGTGAGGGCTTCTACACCTATTTCACCTCTTGCCCTGCTCACTTTCTTTAACCTTTTCCCAGCTTGCTTTGGTGCACGTCACCCATTGCAGCTCTTACTCCAAGAAGCTGACATTAAGTCTAACATCCATCTTTCCTTAATGTAATTTTTCTTTGTACAAGCCAACCGTGTGGCATCAGCCAGGTCTCATCAGCCATAGCCAGCTTCACTTTTTAATTATTTACCTTGTCAGCCGCAGAGGGAAATCCAAGAGAAATGGTTTAAATATGGGTTATGCATAATCAATACTTAAAGCTAAAAATAAATTCCACATATTAAAATGTCATCAACTCTTTCACCAGTTGTGTTTTGCCCAACACCTCTCCTGTCTCCTCCCATTTATAAGAGCCTGAAACGCATTAGACCTGTGGCTCAGGATCACATGTTCCCCAAGTCCCACGTCCATCCCCAGTGCAGGAGCCAGACAGAAGATCCTGATTCAGATTCCTTAGAGCTCCCCTTAAAGTTTTGGGTCTGCCTGTGTGGGACACAGAGAAAGTTTGCAGGAACTCATCAAATGAGGCCATAGCACTTGTGATAAAGGAAGAATGAAATGCCGTCCCCCAACAATGAGTCAATTAAGCGTATGCAAGCTAAATGAACTTAGCATTGCCAATGTTTGGGCAGAGCCCTACTCCCCTCCCCAAACAACCAGGGAAAACAGATCAGGGAGTGCACAGCTGGGCTTGGTCTGTTCGAAATGTCAGCAGTTCAGCTTCACCAGAAGAAATGCCATGTTTCAAAGAAAAGGGAACACAGAGGTACTCTGCCACTTTTAATATGAACTCAGGTGCAATGAATGCAGCACGCTGCAAAGGATAGAAGCCTTTCTAACACACTGCACTACAGCTAATGTGCTGGTAGGTCATTTTTTATTATTTTTTTCCTTTTTTTTTCCTCCATCAAGCAATTACTGATGTGCGTATTAATTTTAAAAAGTCTTGGGAATAGGTCTATCTTCTCTTGAACCTAAGAAATAAAATCAGTATCACTCAGTGCAAACCCACATGCTGTGAAGCTCTCCCATGGTCACGAGAAGCACAGTGGACTGTAGGATGGAAGGGAGAATGAAGGAAAAACACTTCCCCAGAACAGACACACACAAAAAGTACTGATTTATGAATGCAACTCTTGGAAAGTGTTGAGCACGCAAATCAAAGCTGCCTCGGAGCAAGTTCATTTTATAGCACCCACATTCGTATGGCAGGTTAATCACACTGATGCTGACACAGCAGCACAGGGGTAACTTTAATAAAGGTTTGGGGCTTTTTTTTTTCTGTTTTTAAATGTAGAGTTCCAACTCATTTGGGTCCAAAACTTAGATTTTAAACATGAGTTTGAAAAGGTAAAGGAACAGTCAGAAACAAGTGCTATAAAGGAGAAAAAAAAAATCCTTCCCGATATAAAATTGTCTGCACTGTTGGACAGACATGTCACTGCAGCAGGGCACTAATAAATGTGAAATGGGATGTGAACTCTGTGAATTGTGTAATCAGACTTAAAGATAAACAGGGAATGGCACAAGTGGTAAACAAATAAAAGAATCTTAAAATATCCTTCTGGCATTAGTAACATACACCAGTGTATGATGAGGAGAGAATGTTTTCATGTCTGCTCATCCATTTTACAGTATCATTTGTAACCTGGTAGAGTTTGGTTAGGTCCTCATCAATGTCTGCTGTGTAGAACATAAGGACAAGGTTACATCAGTAATACCTTCTCTGCTTTGTTCTCCATCTACCAGCCAATTATCTCCAAGATCTAATTTGGCAAAGAGCCTATTCACTGACCACAGCCAACAAAAAGCATGGTTAATGATGTACATGGGTACATCAAAATACTGAATGGAAACAGTTGGAGTTTGTGGAAAGCTGCAAACCTGGATTTTCCACCCACTGATACCCCATCAGCTGTATGTTCAGCAGGGGAAGATTCCTGGCTGCTACTTTTTCAAGTCTGCTTACTTCGGTCTTCAATGCAGATACAATGTCACAACCTTTAAAATCCTAGGGAAGACAAATTTTGACACAGGACAATTGTCACTGTCATTCTACATACAGGAAAACCAGGTGAGGACATGGAGGCAACAGCTGCTGGTGTTGAGATGGAGGAGAGGCAGAACTCATACTTCACAGTTACCAGTGCACCACTCTTGACTTTTGCAGCACAGAAAACTGAAAGTACAATTTTGTCCAGTTTTGGTACCACTGAATCTTTTAGAAGCCATCATGAGAAGAAAGGAGATACACAGGCACAGCAGCTGATGAGGCAGTTATTCCCCAGTTCAGTCCAACACACCAAGAAAATGGTAGATGTGTTTGGAAACTTCGGGTAACTATGGTTTATCTATCTACAGACACCAATTGCAAATGGCATCCTCAGCAGTTTTAGGACTATATCCCCATTAGCAAGTCATTACCTACAGCAGAAGCAAATCATGAGCTTTAATCTGGTGCTGACACTTCTTTGTCTACACTATATATAGACACTGTACACTAAGTAGACCTATGTAGATACTACAGGCTGTATATGTGTTTATGTATACGGATACGTTGGTTTTTTTCAGTCATTCACTGAGACTAGATTTAATCTGCTCCCCTTAACCAAACATGCCCACCATGCTTGTGGTTCAAAACCTATCACTGTTTCAGACCTTTTCTCCCCATTAGAGGCCGGGATGCTTGGTGCATGCCTGGGGCAGTCGGTATGAATTGAATAGGCACAAGATCGGGGGGACAATGAGAGGACTTGCTTCACAGCCAGACTGTTCTGAATCAGAATCAGAGATGTTAGTTGTATTACCTACACTTCAGCTAGCAAATCTATGGTGAATAAATTCACTGGCTTTCACTGACTCACTCAGATAGATGCTATGTATCATTAATGCAGCCCTTGCGACCATCGATCCATGCTAGATAGAAACAAATGGTATAAATGCAAAGTGAAGTCCCTGAAAACTGCTAGAAACATGCCCTATGGATGGGACTGCATAACTCTGTACTGTACACAGAACTTCTGCTTTAAATGAGGAGGAAATTAAAAGATTCAAGACATTCTTGCTATTTGCTGTAAAGCCACAGGTTAACCAAACAGAGCAAGCTAGTTGTAGCAGCTATTCTTGGTGTTGTTGCTTTGTATTGCACCTAAAAGGCTTTTCTTTTGCATCAGATGTAGAGATCCTGTAGACCAATCTTTTTATGTAAGCTACAGGCCTTGCCAAGATTTCTTTTTAATAAAGCCTCTCTCTTTCAATTACCTTGATTGGATGTGTTAATGTTTTGGGACTCTGTTGATAATCCTGGGAGATAACTGCAAAGGTCCAGAGGCACTGAAATATCCATGCAAATACGGAATGATGGAGGAATTGTAAATGCAATCTGTAACACTCAGCACAGTGGCAAGCCCAGAGCTGTCGCTCTGCTCAGCTGCATAAAGCAAACAACCCATATGCCAGAAGTCTAAACTATCTGGTAGCTTAATCTATCATTTCTATCATGCAATTGAATGAGTAACGGAATTAAGAGTGTAAATCCTTACTGAAGAAGTACTTCCATCCTTTAGCTTTAATTAGAGATTTACCCAAACTAAAGCTCCAACTACAAGCATACTGAAATCCAAATACATAGTCCTTTGCATTTATACAGCTGTCTGTATAATGCTGGAGTTATCCAGAAGAGAATTTGCACTCTAAATGCAATGCAGGCCTCGGTAAGCATAATTTTCTCTTCTGTGTGGTAAGACAGACTGGGTCCTCGATCCAAACGACCTACAGCACCACTGGCTTGTGTCAGCCCATGTCTGAATGACAGTTTGGGGATCTGCCCCTTGTCTCATTCTCTGAGCAGTAAAAGTTTTAGGAAAATTTACTTTCGGTGTTATTTCTCCATCACTGTTCACTCAGATCTGCTCCTGTTGATGCACACAGGATAGCCCATAGACGTGACAAGAGTTATACAACTGGCTGCTCATCCTCAAACTTAGGTACAGTTTGCCAAAGCCATTGCAAGCCCAGTGATTCTTCCTTCCCTTCACAAACAAAGGTATCTTGCAGTACTTGAAGACCTAAGAGTTTGAAAAGAGAGAGGCAGAAAAGAGCTAGGTCCAGTGCTGAGTTTTTCCGGAGATAATTTTTTGCCTTGGCTGTTGAGTGGTTAAAACTTCCTTTCATTTCCTAGGCTTAGAGCTTTGGTGAATATAAATCAACACTTTCCCAGTAGCCAGAAAACTCAGTGCAGTTACCTCCGCCCATCAGTGAACGCACACCATCAGCAGCAGACAGCTGCATTTCCATCTTCAGCCACATTTCCAACTCCCATTGTGTATCATGGTCATAATCTCACTGATAAAGTGATAAAATATTTACAACTAGGAGGCTGCTAAATTTAATCCCCTATGCCCACATACATCTTTTGCAGAGAGTCCTTTTCTGGCTCAAATTCTGCACGCTAAACCTTAATTACTGCTGTCTGACAAAGTGAGAAATTGAACAGGAAATACAATCTTGAAAAGCATCAAAGTGACAGAGGTGACTAACAGCCATTTTCAAAAGTAACTTTAAGCAATATCTCAAATAAAATAGTTCATAAATTGCTTTTCTCAAGCTGAAGCTCATGCTGCTAGTTGAGTTACAAGGGGGTAAAAACCTGGAAGTGAAGAGGATTGGGATGTGCTGTGGCAGGAGGATGTCACGCACATCTCTTGGATGGCAACCCATAAGTTGTCTTATCAAATCCATCCCTGATTATTTGCTAACCCAAGGCACAGACTCCACAACAAAGCTGGTAGCTTCCTTGCAAAACCCAGGGTTTGCTGTAAGCTCTGCAGAAATGTTAATTTTGTTAATTGCTAATTCTGCACATGGAACTGTGTAGAAACTGTACAGCTGCTGGAAGAGTCACATCAATAAATCCAACCTGGGACATATATATGTGCTGCTGAATGGATGGATGGAGCTGCTGTCCCATCTGCAGAGATGGCAAAGGTAAAGCACTGACCCTGTCCTGTTGCAAGTGTCACAGGGGATTTCACATTAGTTTCTTTTATTTCCTATTCCACTTTGTGCTTCCTGCAGTTGTGCCTGCTCCAGGAATAATTTTTAGTAGTCAGCGAAGTCCATTTTCCTACTGCAAAAAAGTAGCTGAAGTGCTGCTGTTCTTTTTACTTGTTTCAATTCATTCCAGGCAGATACAAGCATGGAGAACTGTAACCAAATAAAGATGCAAAGGGACAGAACGAAAACCAAGAAATAAGGGTTATTATTCTCTTATTTTTCACCCTAAGATATACACAGCAACTGCCCAATCCTTCATCTTGCACCTCAAATTTTCTAAATATTAAGTACCACAAGCATTGCTACTCACAGAAGAAAGGATTCGAGCAGAACCAAACCTAGGTGGTTTATTTCTTAGACAAGACAGCTAGGAGTACATCACAACTCTGTCACTGGGAGAAGCTAAGGAAGGATCCACCACTTGTAATCTGAAAGTCAGAATTTACCTACCCTCACTGCAAAAGACTGTGTCTTTACCAATGACAAGGCTCCAGTGAAGTGAGATGAATTGAACTCTCAGTCAGTAACAAACCCTTAACAAAGGTCATTAATCACTAAGTATCCCAATCACACCCATTGCCAAGAGTGGACTTTCAAACAGAAAGAAATCCAGCTCTTACTGCCAGAAGGCTGAAGGCAGGAGGAAGAAGCTCTTAATAAAGAAGAGGGCCTTCCCCTTAGGAAGGCAGCAGGAGCTGCAGCCTCAGAGGCAGACCTTATAATTGAACGTTTTCATTCTGATTTACAAGAGTGCTTCTCTTCCCTATACTTACAAGCTTGAGTTAGATTGCCCAAATTGCCTATGACTATTGGCCGTCATGTCTTTCTCTCCTAACAGCAAGTGAGACTACACTGACCCAGAAAACACACAGCAAAGATGAAGAACCTCTGTGGAAAAAAAGGAATCTTGGGAAATTTTTCATGTGTTTGGAAAATAAGAGATTTATTGAAATAGTCTCTGTGAGAAAAAAATCTTTTAAAAGTTATTTGTGAACAAGTTTTGGAAAAAAAATAATAAGCAGTTACTACTGACTACTAAAAATCATTATTACTGGTTTCAAATTACTCATTATTTAGGCATACATACAAATTATTAGGAGAATAGTTTGAAGAGAAATCTGTTGTTCAATTTACTCTTTTTTTTTTTTTTTCTCCTACAACTTTCTTTCCCTTTTCAGTGAATAACAAGGGCTTTGGCTTTTTGATCATCTGGCAACATTTTCGAAATGCTATCTTTTCCCGTGGTTGTACAACTTATTTCCTATCTCAGCATGATCTCATAGTTCTCTAGCTTCAAAATTTTTAACCTACATCAGAGCCTACAACAGAGGCGAAGGACTTCAGCCCTGCAAGTGACCAGGCACAGTCAGACATCCTTTCAGCTCCCCTGCCAGCACTGCAGTGATGCAGGCAGGAAGCTCCTTACCCATACATCCAGCACCCCCTTGAATCCCACTCAATATCTCTCTCAGATTCACAATATTCAGCAGCCAATGCTCAGCTCTACACCTCCTACATAGAAACTCAGTGCTCAATGGTAAACTTGTCTCAGATGGAGATCAGCAAAGCACCAAAACTTTCCAAGAACCAGGTAGGTATGGAGAGGCATCCCTGCCACAAACATGTTATACAGTAGTGCATACATAAATCCCAAACCATTGCATTCAAAACTTCTCCTAGGGACAGGATGAGAAAGAAGAGGACTATGCATAGTGTCTTGTTCTTCAAGAAGCCCTCAAATATCATATTGCAAAGTATAACCCCGTGATGAATGGGACAGAACAAAGAGCATCCACTGCTGATTCAATCATCAGAAATTGATGGCAGGCACCCTCAAGGTACTAATGGAAACGGATGCTTGGTTTTGAAATTAAAAGAGTTAGCTTGTTACAGAAATATTTAAATTCTAGCCCAGGCCCAGCTAAATGGCTTTAGATAATATATCATATTTTAATCTAACAAAGGCTTCATTGATTATCCTGAAATTCAGGATTAGCTAGATGCATTTAATCTGACGCAGTTGTCCTGTATTGTAAAATAATGATGTAATTTGTAATAAATTACTAACACCAAGTTTCAGCAGTGACAAATTGTTTACTTAATTCAATAAAATAGTGTCACTTTTGTAAAGTGCATAATCGTAGAGAACTCAGCTGGTTGTGAACTGCAGGTTATGAAGAAAAACATTCATGTCAGTCCGATGTACAGAAGAAATAAGATCTGAAGCAAACTAACTGCATTCCCTCAGATTACTCTTTTGTGCTTCAGTGTCACTCTCAATTTAAGTTTTTTCATGAAATCAGCCAGCCAGGAATAGGCAGGATCATTCTCACTCACTGACTCTAATGTGACATGACTAACAAAAGCAGACACGATATGTCATAGCAATGAATGACTCATCAGACTGGGAAATTCCAAAAAACTACCATTTTCCAAGATACAATTTTTGACCTTTACATTCTCCCTCAACTTCCTTGTACGCAGACCTTTTAGAAACACATCTGAGAGCAGTAAAATTTGCCAAAGGGAGGAAAAGGGTCGGAGAAAGGGATGGCATTTACCCACCTTCGGGAACTTTCTGTAGGAAAGTCATCAAGGAAAATAAAATCTCAGCTTTTCCATGTATTTGGCCAGAGATTCTGACATTACAAATGCTTCCCCTGCTGTCTGTTGTTCTGGGAATCAGGAAGAATGATTTATCCTCGTTACCTTACCTTCTCCATCTGTATAATGAGGACAAAGGCACTTGTCTGTGCTACATGGTTTATGTGACAATTCATTAGCTAATGTCTGTAAAAAGTGCTCAGAAGATGCGAAGCATTGCTACTGCTATGTTTTGCACTAATTTTTATGCTCTCAGCCAACTTACTGCCTGCACATCATTGAGGGCTGCAGAAGAACCCTAACATGTAAGAAGGAAAGAGTGATCACAGTTTGTCTTGATGAAGCCAACTTAGACAAAAACTAAGATACAGGGAGACAATTAATTGATTCTTATGTTTTCAGGCTGGGATGGATTCTGGTAGTATTTAAAGCACAAATCTTGCCGTATAGGTGCTTCCACACTCTGAAATCCATGAGGTACTTGGTCTGTTTACCTGAATGTTATATAGAAAATTAGGACTGAAGACCATTTCCAAATCCCTTGTTATAGTAATTTGCACTTTAGTTTTGATTCCACAACTCATATCTGTGAAATCTGCTTTAAAAATAACATTGAGAAAAATCTGGTAGGAGTGAGAGAGAGCAAATAGAATTAGAATAGTATCAGAATGGTAGGCAATGAACAGCCTACCTATGATGTATTTTAATTTATATTCATAGAAAAGAATTCTAGATTTTAGATGATCAAAGTCTATTTCTTATTATGTATATTTTCAAGCAATGAAACTGATTCTCATTTAAATCAGTATTTGAAAACAAACAAACAAACTAACTAACTATCTATCTAAAAGAACCTCAAGCTTTCTCTGTTGTGCATTAGTTCTCTCTGCTTTTCCCCACTGGACCTGCTGCACAGTACACATTGCTTTTCCTTGTAGCACGAGGTAGCTCGGAGAAGAAGCCGCCAGACAGCTTGGAAGTCATATGAGAAGAGATGAGAGAAGACTGTTAAAAGATAGAAAGGAAATGAGGGAAGATCTGAATGCCAGAACGAATACAGAATCTGTGTGTGTCAGTGAAAACAAAAATGAACAGAAGATCAGGGGAAGCTGTGTTAAGCCCATCAAGAACAGCAACTCAGGAAACCAAAGCCTGAAAATAATAAGATGAAAAGGGGCAGTGGCAGATCTGTGCTGTGTTAAGTAAAAATAGGAAAGATAGAGGCAACAGTGCAATGATAGTTAGAAAACCTGGAGAAACTGATGCTGAAATTTTATATTCCTCCATTTGGCTCTCAAGATCCATTCAAGAAATGAGATTTGCCCAACACATAAAGGAAATACCAGAGAGAAGATGAGTGTGCAGAGCACAGCTGCCAGTGAAGCATGGCTGTGCTTGGCCTTTGGGCTCAGAGCGGGGAGCAACATGAAGAGTGCTGTGGTTCTGGGAGAAGGGCAGTCCTCGTTGCCTTCTGATCTGCTCTCCATGGCTCACCTGACCTGAAGCTTTATTTTGGGCAGGAAAAGTAAGATGCCATCCATGAAGTTCAGTTTTTGAGTGAAGTTGGTCCAATGGCCAGCTTTCATTCATGTCAAGGGCCCCCGCTGACCAGGGTGATCCTAAAGGGAAACACATTTCAATGCCTGCTTCACCCCTGACTCCTGAAACCTAACCCACTAGAAACAGCTTAAATGTAGATTTCTATCTTTATATGCCACAGGAGGCTGAAAAGGCTTTCAAGTTTGACACCTGAGAACTCCTGAAACTCCCTACCCTTGACTACAGAGCTACCCATAGAACGAAGCTTTCAGACATGGGGAATACCCAATCTCTAGGCATCACCAGCCCTGCCAGCTGCCTCCTCATGGTGCTGTCACACTTTCCTCTCCATACCAGCAAAACAGGAGCTCCATTAGAAGTAAAGCTGTTACTGCCCAACAGGATTTCTCCTAAAGACATGCAGACTTAATAACAGAGTTAATGTCACCATGAGCCAACAGCAATGAATGTGCCCAGGGAGCAGAAGCTCCTTAGCTGAACTTTCACTCAAACACACAGTGCCATATGAGGTAGGGAATTGCAGGGAAGAAGAGCAAGCATGACAGGAGACACAGTATTCACACTCTGAAGCTCCCTGCAAAAAAAAAAAAAAAAAAAAAAAAAAAAAAAACCCTCTGCTTTACCTTTTCTAAGTGAATTGAGAAAAATATTTGGATCATTAGTATGAACCAACTGCACTTGTGAATATTAGACCCATTCCTACGCATGAGCTTACCTGGAGATAATTTCTAGGCTCATCTGTTTTAAGCTAGTAAAAAACTCAGTAAGAAATTCTAATTGTATCCATATATATTAAATCAGATTCTAATCTTTTCCTCAGCAATTTGATTGTTAGGAAACGATAAGGAAAGCACTTACAGTAAGAGTGCTTTTCAATAAATCATCATTAATTATACATACACACAAAGTGCATCAAACAAGTTTGGGCACACAATTAGGCAAGTAATTACACTGACTCTGGAGTTCCTTACTTCAGTGGACTCACCTGCCCCCAGATCCACCTGATCATTCCTGGGCTTTTATTTAGCTGCACAACTGTTTCTCTCCTATTAAGCACCAACTGTTAAAAAATTTTAAGCAACTGCACTTGCATGCCTAATTAATCGTGTAATTGCCATCATTATTTGGACAACTTTTTGACAATTTAGCCTCTGCAATCCTTCAATTATAAAAAGGCATCTGGGAGAACTGAGAGGTAAGCATCCCAGCCCTGCATAACCACATAGGTGCTCATCTCATACAGCGCATTGCATCCTCAGCTCTGACAGTGGCCAGGAGGAATTAAACTGCTCAGCAACACTCAGGAAATACTGAAAACCTCTCAGGATCTGCCCCCTTACAATTCACTGAACACTTACAGTCACTACAGCTTCATCAAAGTGCACCTCATTGCTCAGTATGAGTGCACACACTTTGCTTTTACACCACTGCAATTAGAATTCTGGATTTGGGACAGCACAGTGCCAGCCCAGCACTGGCTTTTGTGCGTTTAGATTCTGTTTGTGCCTCCTCAAACATCACAGCTGAATAGAACAAAGCTTCCCTTGTTTTGGCATTGCGGGGTGGGCAGGTGTCTGTGTATTTACACTGGTCATTCAGATCCATATGTGATTTCAGCATAGTGATCCCCTGGACAGATAATCGATGGGTGCACATAGTATTTCACCTTGTGTTGCATATCACTGGGCCTTACACATTCCTAAGCATACACTTATGAGCACAAACAGGGAATATACAGAGAGGAAAGTGAACTTAGCCCAACTTTCCCAATTCTAAAATACGTTCCAAAGATGTAAATGTGTGATGTTATACTTTCATTTCTTCCTCACCATTGCTCTTTTGTTCCAACCTCCAGCAAAGCTAAAAGCTGAAGTGCAGAATTAAGGGAGAAGAAACATTCGTCTTTGTGGCACTTCCAATTTAGCTCTACAGACTCAAGAATTTCAAATGAGGTTGGAGAAGCCATCACTGCTGTTTGCTGGGTCGTGATGACTCAAATGCAAAGCAAAAAGAAAAAAAAAAAGAAAGAAATTTTTTTTCACCTCCAGGTTGAACTCTCACAGAGACTTTCCAGCAGATGTTGACTGTGAAGAAGGCTACTCTTCGTATTACAGTAGAATGGCAAACTCCTGTATTATGCTTGCATAAGGCACAGGCTGCTACAAAATACAGCAGACCACTTCTGTTGTTATGGGCACAATATCAGAAGCTGTGTGCCAAAATCGATTTGTCTTGTCCTGACAAAGCCAACAATAGGATTTCTTCCAAAATGAGGTATTTACCAGCAGGGCAGAGGACACACTGCCCTTTTTATTGCCTATTTAAAGGAACCAACATTTTTTTTCACCAGACTCCATGTGAAAACTCCACTGAATACAATGCAATTTGTATACATATGTGTGTGCTGGGAAATGCTTGCCAAAGATCCAAAGAAAAGCATTTCAGCCTCGTATCTTTTTTCCTAGCCAATCAACATCTGTGTCTCGTCTCTGCCTTACTTTGCAACAACTGAAACTGCTTCCTACTGAAACAGCAGTTTAACAGTTTATTTCCCTGATGCATGTGATAAATTGAGCAGCTTCAAACCTTTTAAAAATATTAAAGGTTTTACAGCTAGACGTGTGACAGCCTTGATTAATCCTGTGCAGACAGCAAGAGTCAACACGCGCAGGTATCTGCATTTGGGACTTCGAAAGTTCTAAGAGTTTTCTTTGATAAAGGTAAAGGAGCTTGATAAAATACGGCTGGTGACATGCAGCACGGGGAGAGAATTTTAATGCTGCAGTACACACTGTAAGTTGCTAGAAATTCAAAGGACTGCATGACTGAAATCCACATTTTTTATCTGAAAGAGGAGACTGGAAGATGGAGAATGATGAAGCAAAAAGGAGCTGGTGGGCCAACTCAGGTGTGGCTTAATGGGTATCTGCAGCATTTTTCACCTAAAACTAAAGGATTCTTCAATGCAAAAAATAGTTCTCGAGTACAATCATTCTCTAGGGCTCTCAAGAGTCCGTTCGATGATCATCAGATAAGCCACACAACAAATGCATCATGACAACATGTAAAAACTCACTCTTTGGCTCATAAAAAAAACTCCTCGGTACACGCAGGCTATACAAATGGATGATGATATTATTATTGTGGTGTGCATGAGAGATATGAGAGATAGACCCAAAGAAGAACAGCCAGCTAGAAAACATGTTGAAGAAGTCAAACTTAGTTAAGTGAATTAAAGCCATCCGTGCCCCATCCTATGCTGGGCAGAGGGAAACAGAAGCATTCACTTTTGGAGCACAGCAGGGACTGACTTCCTTGGTCTGATACAAACCCTAAGGGCAGGAGGATGCTCATGACCTACTTCATATCTTGACATCTCAAAGGCATCTCACAATTATTTTGGTACCTGTGCTATGTCTTCATGCTCAATAGCTGACATAAATACAAATTATTCCGTTGTTTTAAGTTTGGAAATAAATGAAAGAAAAAAAGAGTGGACCTGCCTCAGTGAAACCAAGGGGCAGGTTGTCATACTGTTAACTCTAGCTTGATTATGATGACGAATGGCAGAGGAAACCGTCCTGCCCACCCAAACAAAGATCAGCTACTATCGTTTTCAAGTTTCCATAGCAATGTGATAGTCCAGAGTAAGCAGAGCTCGGGGGAGAATGGAGAGACAATACGATTCAATTATCTCCATCATTTCAAATGGCTGACTGGGGTGGGGGGGGGGAAACCTCAGGAAGCCAACCCACTTCCAAAAGAAGAAAAATAATCTCTTTATCTTTGCTTTTTTAATTCTGTCAAAGATGGGCTAAATTAAGGAGTAACAACTTGCAAAGCAGGAACATATTCTCTCCTTAAATCAGGTCTGGAAATGCCGTGAGATGAACTCTGATAATGCAGCCTGCAAGCCCTGGGAGCCAAAGCTGTGCAAAATTGTTTAATATGGTCAAATCCTTTAATCCTCATATCTGCTGATGCAGAAAACAGAATATTTCTGCCATTTATTACCAGAAACATTATTTTCAAACTCCATAAATGTTGCCTGAAGATCTTATGCAGCGCAGACAGCAGAGGCACGCATTTCCTTAGCTGGACAATTTTGACTGTAATTTATTTAGGCACAAAGCAATACACACAAATGAACAACCATTGGTTTTTCTTCCTCTTTTCCAATGATTCATCTGAAGAGCAACTCTATGCCTTTTCATCTCATTCTTTAGTATCTGTGAAGTTCAGGAACTTGAATGCCCTGAAAAACTTAGGAATTGATCAGTCTTGTAATGAAAAAGGATCTCTTTCTCTCTCTCTCCCACCTATAATGCAGGAAAATAAAATATCGTTAACTCTGCAGGGCAGTATACTGAAAATTGATCAATCCCTCTCTGTTCATACCATCCCATAACACAAGAGCAAAGGGGTCAGTCAATAATTGCCAGTACGTTTGGAAAGAATAGAAGGAAATAGTTGTTCATAGAGTCCACGTGAAGGATTTCCCATCACAGAAGGCCATCAAGTCAAATGCTCCAGCCAGATTATAAAAAGGCGATAGGATTTTTGAGCAATGGTTTTTGTGCCAAGCGGGCGGGATAGAGGACACAGCACCCGAGGGAGATAAGGGAGCAATAAGGTAATGATGATTACATTTCATGCTTCAGAGCATGAAATGACAGGGGTCAGGGAGCGTTCCACACATTGGCACGTGGGACATTTTGGGGCTCGCGGCTTTGTTTGGATGGGAGATGCAGAAGTCCTGGCTTAAACTGCTGCCCCAGGACTTATAGGTGCCTGCCTGCCCCCAGGGCACATCCCATGCTCCTGTCACACCCCGCCACCACTGAACACTCTCCTGGGACAGGGTATAGGCATAAAAGAGGTTTGTGGGCATATGCAAGAAGAAGCCATGGTCTAGGAGCTGCTCTAGGAGGGCAGCGGGAGATGCACCGCGCAGCAACATGGCTCCAGGCCTGGCCTGCAGGCTGCTTCCCCACACTGTCCTCAGTGATAAAGCTGCTGGTGATAAAGCGGCTTCTAATCCACCTTTAAACAGCAAAGGAGCTTTACGCCTTAGAAAAATCCTCTCTCTGCCATCGCTACTGGAAGGCACCGAGTCCCTTCATCACAGATGTTTTGGGCGATTCTTGCAGGTGATCAAACAAAACCCTACAAAATAACTGTTTGTTTGGTGTCAGCCGGTCCTGTATCAGAAGCAGCCTGGCCCATTAACCACGCCAGTCAGCAGCGCTCGCTTCAGAGGCCAGAGCTGCAATATCAGCGTGCAGGAAGGAGTACATAATTTGTCCAGATGCAGCAAGGAACCGAATGACTAATTCATGAAAGTGGGATTGATTTTGATGAATCAATGCATTACAGCATCTCAGGGAGGAGGGGGAGGCACTGGGCATTTTACAGGCTCAGCGACAGGATCGCACTTTGATCCGAGAAACAAAGACAACCTTCTTCTGTATCAGAAAGCAATCCCGATCTTTTCTGGCCAAAAAGTGGCTTCACTCTTTGAAGAGAACAAACGTGTCCTGTCTGCACATTCTGCGAGGTCCAGATGCTGCAAATTCAACTCTCACAGGTAACCCCACACAAAACAATTAGGACACCTGATTGTTATGAATTTCTTCGGTGACTGGTTTAGAATCCGTCCCCACTGGCGCCAAAAACAGTTTTAATGGGGAAAAGAAGGTACAGACAGATCAGGAATATATCAGCTATTAACATATCTGGTCCCCAAACTCTTGGGTTTTATGACACCTGGTTTCAGAAGGAAGCATCTGAAAGGAGAAATATGCATTTATGTTTTAATGGAAAAGTCCTTTTTTCCACAGTAAGAAAAGATAAATGGGAAATGCCCCCATTTAAATGAGTGAGAAAATCTTTGCTTTCCCTTACACTTCTATTACAATTAAGTGGGAAAGCAAATACATTACTAGCTCCACTTTTCAATCACTCATTGTCTATCAAATTCCACAACGTGCACTTTCTATGTGTTCCCTCTCTCTCTTTGCAGATCATGAGCAACACTGAGACACTGCCTGGTTAGAGCTAATTCAAAATCCTCAAATACATTTCTGTATATATTAGGATATTATAGGAAGTTTATGGTGGGTGACTGACTCCAAGGCCTATTTAACATTTGCCATCAGTCAGAAATACACATTCGCAAACACCCTGGGACCAGCAAATTGCTGCCTGATTTCTATTCCCCAGGCAATGGCCTGCAAGGAAAACTATTTATGTTTTTTCATCACCCTGATACACAAAGTAGTAGTAAACAAACTCAGATACACTGCACTGTATTTTCCCTTGTGCCAACCATATGGGAAATCATTAGCTTTGACCTTTTGGAGAAAAGGATGAAAGGAGAGGCAGATTTATCAAAAAAAGGTATTTTAACTCCAAGCCCAAGCTCTTTAGGCCTCTGAATAGATTTTAATGACCCAACAAGGCTTTCAAATACCTGTGGCACTTAACAAACTCTCACCTCTTCTGAGGGGGAGAGCAAGAGTTTACACAGACTTGGCAAGCATCTTCTCCTTGTGTGAAAGACAGCGAGATCAAGCAAGAAAATCAATCTCTGCTCTAAAGCATAATCATGATTCCCACTACAAAAGGTAACTGAGCATCAGTTGTACGTATTTCAAAACATGTCCCTTTGATATCTCTGTATTATTTAATGTGGAAATTCGAAGGAAAACAGAAATCACAAAAAAACCCTGCATTTAATATGAAAAAATAATCATTTTCTTGTTCCTCCATTCACCAACCTCATTCAGAAGGCTCAGGGATGCATTAGGTCAGAAACCAAACCACCAGAGTCTTGTTTCTGAAGAAGAGTGCTTCAGGAGAGGCTAAGGATGAGCACCCTGTGTGCAACTCCAGCCTTTTCAGGGTCACCTTTTATTTCTTTTTTAATAATATAAACATTACCAAGATCAAAATGGCTCCAGAAGACATTGGTCACCCTGAGGAAGTATTCTGAATCACTCTGGAAATGAAACACAAAATTAAATTCCTAGCTCAGCCTTCTCCTAGCAGCACTTGCTAATGGTTTCAGCAATGGCCCCTTTCCTCCCCTTTACCAAAGGAGGGACCATAGGGCATCCCAGGGGCTCAGCCTTGTTGGATATGGGGTGGCAGGCACAGCAGCTCCCCCGGAGATTACACTTCAGCCTCCATTGCTCTTCTCTCTCTGCTTTTCCCACCGAACTGCCTCGTGTCCTTTCCATCAGCACGCAGTCTCTGAGGGCATGCTGAATGCTGGTACTCTCTGATGATGCAGGTTCATAGCCGACCTTTACAATTAACACATGTACTGCGAGCTGTCAGGCAACTGTTGGCTGCAGCCGCTGATTTGCCAAGCAAGATGTCCAAAAGACTGAAGCATATTTTTATCTAATCAATAGAAGTTTAAAAACCATGCATAAACCTCATGAAATTGCAGCTGAGGAATAAGGGAGAACACTACGGAACACATACAGGTGGAAGTCACTGTACTGAAGGCTGGACTGAAATTCACCCCATGAGCTTATGTAGGGACAGGGAATGCTCTTGCAGCCCTGCAGATGCTCCCCAGGTCTGGGTTAAAGGAGGGCCAGGTGGTTGTGTATGGCTCCTCAGTACACGTTATCTTTAGAGGGTGAGGGGAGTGAGGTTCTGCCCTGAACCCAGAAGATAAATGAAAGCAGAGCTTGGAGGGGGCTTCTAATTCTCCCTGATGACACTGCTCTAGGTCAGAGTGATGGACCGTGCCCAGAGCTGTAAGCAGGAGCGGTAGGGGGATTGGAACAGAAGGACTGAACAGACTTTCCGTTTGTACCACCAAGCTCCTACCCCTGCTTGCAGCCAGCAGGTCAGGTAAACCCAGCTCCCAGCTCTGCCCTGAACAGCTCACTTTGTTATCCCTCCTTCACCTCCTCTACCAGTCCCCTGGCTTCCCTGTGCTCTTGTCCCAGGCAATTACAGGGAAGCAGCAGCCCTCCCCCAGTGCAGAAGAGCAGGAACAGGCACCGAGTGACAGACAGGATGCACAAACATAAGTCACTGCTGTGGAAGCAATTCATAGCACTCCCGAAACATTTTTCTCAGAAAGAGGCATTCAAATTCAGCCAATCTGCCACAATCCTCAGTTTGTCATTGTCATTTTTACCATTGTCATGTTATTTGATGCCATTAAGCAGGCAAGAGCAAATCGTATGAACAACTGAAAGAAGCTGTAAGTTTATAAAATAAATTAGCTCACAGATTGGTATACGGAGATATTAGGCAAAAAAAGTAAAATTATGTCAAGGTTGAAAGAATTAGAAATTGAATTTTAACTAGCCCTCGTGTTTATGGCTGATTTCCCGATGAATATTTTATTTTTAATAACCTTCCTATCACATTCACTAAAAGGTCTTACCAAGGATGGATCAGTAAACAAATCTGAGGGGGAAAAAAGACTGCTCTGAAACATGAAACACTTTCAAAGCTCCATCTCCCTTGGGAGTATTAGTCAAAAGGAACAAAGACAACTCTTAGCATGAAAAGGGAAGATGTGGTATGACTAAATAAAAGGACGATATTTGATAGGTACAAATTGGATCTGTTTCCTACTTCGTTCCTGCTGCTTACAAATGTCGAGTCCGTATGCAGATTTGCAGGAATAAATATTTCTCACTCCATGGGCAGGGGCTTGGGATTAATTCTGAAATCCAAACCTTTCCACTGCTTCTTCACAGCCAGTGTGTACCAGGGGGTGGACCCTGCCCACAATGAGCACGGTTCACACTGCCACAGGGTATGATGTTCTGGTACAGTCAGGAAGTCTCCCCACATACATTTATTTCATCAAAAGATAATCTCCATTTTCACCTTCAAAAAGGGGTAGGTAATTATAAATGCATTCTTTTTCCTCAAATATTTTAAGCAAGTAATTGTTGCCCATGGGAGAGAGTTTAATTATTTCTGATGAGCAGCCAAGACACAGAATCAGGAGAACATGACAGGAAGAGTGTGGAAAATGTGTTCCAGCACTTAATTGTGCGGCTATCTCGCCTTTTCATCCTGAAAAACCAAGCATTGATTTTTCTTCCCCCCTCCCCCCCCAGATTGATTTCACACAGTCTTCAGTTTAGTAATATCAAGTGTATCCAGCTGCTAAAGGATCACAGCTCCCTGGGCCAGGGCATCTCCCAGCACGGAGGGGCACATAACGGGCAGGTCTCCGCATCCCCTAGCTCTGGGCAGAGGGACCACTGCTCAGCCCACGCACACAGCGTGCCCAAAGGTGGGTGCACTGAGCAATGCAAAGCACAATACCAGCGCCTTCTGACCTTTACTAAACAGAGCCATTGCTTTTTAAACAACTCCCCACCGCTGCTCATAAATATTTCCTTTGGTTTCCCGCTCACTGCCACGCACATACAAAATGGAGCGGGTTTTTCTTTGCGAAGGGCACCGTCTCTCTCCTGCTCTTTATCAGAGAATATCATCAGTCGATCAGGGAGGTGATTCATGTGCAACAAAGAGTTCCCCAGTGCATCTCCCGGGTAGGGCAGGCTTATCTCAGGAGCCTTGCTGGGATGCGCCGTGCCGCGGCTGATTCTGCATTGGCGCGCGAACGTCGGCTGTACGGAGGGTTGCATGTATATAAAATGTGGGACAAAAAGAGCGTGCCCGATGCTACATTATGATAAGTGGATGTGGTAGCAGGTTGGACTGGAAAAAAGATCAAGCATGTGACAGACAAAACGCATCTCAGCGCTCCCCCCTACCTGCCAGTTACGCAGGCACACACTGGGAAGTGGCACATTTTGCAGATATTCCTGTAGCAGCCGTAAAATATAACGCAGAAATAGCAAATACCTTATATCCTCCAATGACTTCACATTGTCCTCTTGCAAATAAATATTCCAAAAGTTTCCTTTCTTCACGCTGCCCACTCTAAAACAGAGAAAACAGATCTATGATGGTGCTTTCCCAATAACTGATGCTGCTTCCCTTGGGACAGCCCACGGTGCAGGTCACAGGGAGCACAGTGGTGGTATCAGACCACACTTCCAGGGACAGCTGGGGCTTCAGCCATCCCAAAAGTTGTCCCCGTCCCCTCCCGCTCCTCACAGCCTCCCTACACTTCTCCAGGAAAGCAGCTCAGGGAATGGACCCAGATTAAAACTACCCCAGATAAAACAGTTTTGAGAGGAAGCAGTTTATTTTAACCCTGAGCATTCTCCTGCGTGAATTGTCCTCCTGCTAGCAGGGACATGGAAGCAGGAGCTGCTGCAAGGGGAGAGTGGGGTCACCTGGATAGCTCTACCCGCTCTGGCATCAGCTCTTCCTGTAACTGCACCACGAGTTCTACACTTGCCTTCTTATGGGAAATCACCCAAGGACGTGGTGGAGACTAGCACAGACAAACAGCAAATAAAACCAGCAAAGGACACTTGTGACAAGTCTGGGTCGACGAGAAATCCCTCAAATTGCCTGGAAATTACTGTGAGCTATATGTCCTGGCTCCAAAAAGCCATTCAAACTCAGAAAAACTCCAGTCTTCCAAAGAGGGAACAGGAGCACTGCCAGAAGACTTAAGGAGCCATTTGCACATCATAAATTACACAGAGGGAACAATTCACCAGCACTTACAGACTAAAGCAGACCTGCTGTTTCTGCCAAATACATGGAAATAATAAATCCATTCTCAAACCAAGGTCTAAGCTGCGTGTGACAGGCTAGAAACAGTAAGAAGAGTTCACACGCGATTTTGAATAACTTATCCTTAATGAAAATATACCTAACCTTAAATACTGGCAGCTCTCTAAGCGCAACTAGATATCTTCCCTGCGAAAATCCAGGATGAATTTGTTAAGCCTCCACTCCCCGCGGTCAAAAAACAGCCAGCAGGATCCTTTTGTGCTCGTTTGCTCGTGTTCCTATCAAAGACTACACCTGAACGCAGAGCTTTGCTCGCCCGCTCAGCAGCTAATTCTGCTTAATGAAGTATCCGGATAAACACACGCAGCCTGTCGATGAAAGGAGCCGGGGAAGCACAAAGCAGAGGTGCTGGCTGTTGGTGTGAAGGTTGGGTGTTCATTAGTGCCCATCCCCGTGATGGAGAACATGGGGGGGATTGCTCAGCTCTCTCGCTCCAACCGTCTGCAACTAAGAATGATGTACTGGGGGCTTTGATGCTCGCTCAGAACTAACAGCTGCCCAGAACTGTTATTTCTTGTCATCCCCAGCCACTCTCACCCCCCAAAAAGTGGTTCTCGAGCCTTTCTCTACACCAGCCTAACTTAATGAGGCACCTGCTTTGCAGAAAACCCCACGCTGTCTGCCACAGAGATGTTTTTCCATCCTGGTTATAAGAAATATTACTGCTGGGCTGCACATGACTTTATTATTAAAAACACAAGCTTTTTTTTTTTTCTTTTTTACTGTTCTTTCTTCCTTCCACATTCCACTCAGACATTGCATTGCACTGCTCACCAGTCCAGAATTGCAAGCCACATGAATGAAAAAAGCCCTCTGTGGGGTGAAAAATAACAGCCACAAAGGCTGGAAACGGCATGTGCTAAGCATCCAGCTCTGTGCTTCTTCCTCTTCATTCCCTTTGTCCTCTGTGCTGTTTGTCTCCTGGTTTGCATTTTCCACAGCTTTGCGGAGTAACAAATGCAGCCTAAAACTACTTGTTTCTTGACTGTAAAGAAGTGCAGAGTAGAAGTAAATGACCACTGCATCCTCCCATCCCTCCACTTGCCAATACAGGATTATTTTTCACACTGCGTATTTTAATACTTCCTCCCATCTCACCATTCAGCGTCCTAAGAGATGTGATTCATGCTGTCATATCCTCTGCTCTGTGATGAACTGCTGCCAAAGGCAACCCAAATTCATATTTATTTTCCATATTGGCACACTTCATTGCAAACACATCTAATTTGTTTCCTACGATTGCCCTCTAGGTCTATTATTTCAGTACCAGCTGTACATTCCCAATGAGCAATCCTAAACTGAGTATCTCTCTCTGTATATCTGCATGTCTGTGCTCAAGGTGAAGGCATTTCTTTATCTTTTAGCCCACGTTCTTTATTTGTCTGTTCTTTCTTTCTTTTTAAATCTGCAAATCTTCTCAAACGGAGATCATTAATTTTCAGCTTACTCCCTTCTCCCAGCTCATTAATGAAGAGGTTAAATAAAACTGGACCTAAAACCTTTCCCAGAAAACCCCATTAGATACCTCTCCTGACTGCAGTGCTTGGCTATCCATCATTCAGCTTCTGGTGTGTAGTCCCTTGGCCATGTTTCACATCATAAGCCTCACTAAACTAATTTGTCAAGTAGATTTCTTGAAATATAGTATCAAATGCTTTGGAAAAGATCTAAATTTATGACATTAACTGTATTACCAGTTGCCAAAATAGGCGTGGTTCTGCTGTAAAGCACGGTGCAGTCTTAGGAGAATTATCCTTTATAAACTTGTATTCTTCTGCACTTAGTTTCATTAGTTCTCTAACATCGGTGATTTTAGCTCCATTTGTTTTTACTGATGATGGAAGTTATTTTTCAAATGGAACTGCCAGAACCACTTTGCATACTGTTTTCATACTGATAGTCTATTAGCTTTCCACCAGGTAACCCACAACTCCTCCAATTTTATCAGCTCCACTTTACTATTATTTCTCTCTTTTACTTACACAGTGACTGCTAATTAAATCCCTGCCGGTGAAATTCGTTCCTTTACAGAAGGCCAATGGAAGTACGTCTATCTTTAAAGTCTTATTTCAAATGGGAGAAAAGGATTTTGTCTTACATTAAACAACAGAAAAAGTAACAGGGAAACAAAAGAGGAAGCACAGTCAATGGTGGGTGCAGCAGGTATGCATTCTCCCATTTGTAGGTACGTGTTCTTCCATTTTCTTACACCCTGCAGCTGGAAATCCCCCTTAAAGCTGACTAAGACATGTTGTCACACTTTATTAGCCCTATAGACTCCCAATAACTTGCACTGGAGGTGCCCAGTTGGCCTGCCTTGGGTGCTCTTCAAGGCTCCCAGTGCAGCACCTAAGGTACATCAGCTCATCTCTTGGGTTCCTCTGACACTGCAGGATGTGGCCCCGCTGGGCTCTCACCATTCCCTTCATCATCCAGTGTCACTTCTGTCCTCATTCATTGCTTCTGGCCTTCCCTGTATATCTTCTGTGTGTCACAGACAATACACATAACACCTTGTCACAGCTCTGCTTGAGCAAAATGTTGCCCCATCAAAACCAAATGGCTATCGATACTAATTCCCTGGAACCAGAATATTTTTTCTTTGTTACAGTAATGTAAAAAAATGCTAGTGCCTTAGCAATCTGAATGGCTCTTTAAAAAGATCCTTCCCTTCATTTATTACAGGCCCGCTCTCCTTTCTGAACCTCCTTTACCTTTATAGATTATTTCTACGGGAACATCTTTTTCTTCTTTTTGCTGACACTAACTCCAGCTTATCTTTATCCTTTCTCATTTAACTCAGCTTTTTATTCCTCTTTCACCACTTGGGCTGGTTTAACATACACTTTCAGCCTTGGGTCTAAAAAGTCCCACTTTAAGGCACAGCAAAGGCTGATTGTTCCATATATCCCTTCCAGCCATCCCACTATACCTCCTAAAAATTATTTAATTCTTCAAAACACAGTTTCCCAAAACCTTTGTATTGTGGCATTCTGTGAAGCTAATGTATTGCTTCTTTTATCTCTGGTTTTCATTTTCATCTCTTTTGTGCAAGGGTGTTTGTGGTCGAGCAAACCCATCTTGTACAATTTCCCAGCTGTAGCTACAAAGGCTCTGAACTTAATAGAGACATAGCACAGTCTGTGGTCGTTATTAACCCATTACCTTATAAGTGAAGCACCTTCTAATTCCCCTGAGTACTGTCTGCCTGGTCCACCTGCCTTTAGATGGACAGACAGAATGCAACATATGGTGCACACCACTCTTTCTTTATGTGCCATGAAAAGCCCCAGCAAACCAGTTAAGTGAGCTTGTATAGTGAAATCAGATAAAAATGAACTGAGCAAAAACAGGAATACACAGATAAAGCAGAAGGGCTAGAACAACCTGGTCAAGGCATCAAGAATTTGTGCTAACAATTCACCCAGGCAGTATACAAAATGATAGGTTTTATTTATTCTTCGGAGCAATTGTTGGGGTTTACAAATTAGAAAGTTTTAGATATTCTCTAATGTTCAACACAAAAAAAAATGAATGTACGCTGCAGCAGCTAATGACAAACAAGGTGGGATGTGGAACCTATGAAAAGTCAGTGTTATTCTCTGAGAGTACACAACAGTCATTCGAAACACGTATTCTCTGGCTGGTTACAGTCCTGCTAGCTGCCATGCAGGCAGCAGGGATGTAACTGCCATACTCCTTTGGTGGATAAGTTCAGGTTCCAGTTCTGGATCCTCACCCAAATTCTGGCAGTGGTCTGAACAAACTCACAGCCCCTCTTCTACCAGTTCCTTGCGGAGGTTTGCAACCATTGGTAGGGCCTACTCTCTTCATCTCCTCAATCAAAGGACACAGTTCTACCAGTTCCTTCGTACCATGGGAGGCTGACAACATAGCTGAGAAGACCACGTACGTGCATCTAAATGTGCACAACATACTGCTGTGGGAACCTGGCAGCCTCATGTCTGTGATGACTCACTCATATGCACCATTTGGTGGAGTGACTGGATACAGTGATGACTTCACCCAGATGAAGACATTAAAATATATTAATAGAAGGTTTGTATTTAATTATCCTGGGAATGGGTAGTTAACATTTATACCTTCTCTCGTTCATTTTTATCCTGTGATTGCTCAAATACATTTCTGGAAAGGAAATACCCTCTAAGAAGGCATCGAAACCAAGAAGCTAAAAGCAGATTAGAAGAAAGCATGGGGACAAATTGCTATTTCTTGTAATAGTTGTCTACTGGGTAATAAATGCTGCAGGAATTATGCCATTTTGGAAAAAAAGATTCTACAGAAAACAAAATATTGCAGGTTTAAGTATCTTAATTATGGAAATTTCATATTCAATGAACTCTTGCCAAAATAAACTGCGCATATTATCTAAAAAGCAAACGTTAATTAAAACTGTATCTTGATAGCCTTCCTGGCTCACAAGACATCCTGAACCTGGGAGATTAAGCAACGTAGTTCAGCTGCAATCAGTCCTCCTACTAGCTAGCATTTGCATCTCATTTTACTGATGTATGTAGGCCCAGAAGAAGTCAACACGCACGGATGGCCCTTAGCAGCACCTCATCTTTTTGTCTCTAAATTTTTGACTCTATAGTACATGTTTTATAAACTCCATTACAGCTGGGAATGGTCTCATGCAAAGCTCTACAATAAACAAAAGACCGAGTTCCAAACATTAGTTAGTTGCTTAACACAAAGGTATCCACTTATCACTGTGCCCGGTGCACACAATAATTAAAGCCATAAAGAAAAAGGGAGCATTTATACTTTGGCATTCTGTGAGCTCTGAAGAGGAATGGCTGACTTACCAAACAAGCCAACCAGCTCTTATTCCAGCTTCAGTTGGGAGCAAGCCACTTACCTTCTCTGCATCCATTTTTATGGATTATAGAGGAACATAATACATGTGAGGAGAGGGATAGTCACTGACTAGGTTCTCACCCAAGAATTTGGGGGGACAGGCTCAATACTGCTTTCTGCTCACAGGCTTGTCTCTTCTAAAGATAGCTCAGAAGCAGGCACGATGAATGAAGTGTAAAAACAAAGCACTACTCTAACGGCAGAACGCTGCAGTAATGAAAATGTGGGTACACAGGCTTCTTAAGATACATTAGGTTGCAACCAGGGCTGCTGGAGATGACTTTACAGCCTCCAGGCAGCCCACTGTGCCATCCATCCCTTACTACAGCAGCCACCCAAGCTGAGTCAGTGAAGGAAGCACAGGGAGGTCTTAGCACTCCAAACACGTAGGTGCAGTCTCCTGACCAATTAATTCACCTCAACAGTGCCTGAAAGGTGTCAGACCAGTTGTCCACAACTGAAGTAGAAAAAGCAATGATTCTCTTCACAAAGTGGAGGCAAAACCATCACAGTACTGTGACCAAACCATCCACATCCATAAGGCTCAAAGCAGCCTTTATCTCATCTGATTCCTGTCTGATCCATAAGATGCTTTTAGGTAAATGTATACAAACATACACAGTCTCAAATACTTCACAGCCAACTTTGTGATCTGATTGCTGGGTGAAGATGCTCAAGTTCACATGCAATTACAGACTTCTGGGGTTCAGCTGTGGAGGTGATGACACACATCAGCTGCAGCCCATCGCACCTGGCCAGGTTCTTTGCTCTGGGGTACACCATTCTCCTCCTAACACGAATTAAAGCAGACTGTGAACAACAAACTGAGTATGCCTGTGCTAGGGTTATTCAAAGGTCAGGGCTGAGATTTTGTGTGTCTTGTACCCTGCAGTTTGTGGTGAGCTTGTCACTATCTAGACACATAAACATGCTTGTTCCACACAGGTTAGCATTAGGAGAAAAAAAAACAAACAAAGAAAAGACTATTAAACTGCAGTAGATGCCTAACAGTGTTTTACAGCTACTTCCCAAACGCTGCTTTTACCGCTGCAGATGAAGAATCTTTAAATCTACTTCTTCAGACATGCCACAAAGTGAAATCTTCGCCATGCCCATCTATCTGGGTCTACCAGCTAGTAAGTTGGGCACATGGGAACTCTGCGTCTTTTTCCAGATAGCAAAACTGAATTTTTAGGCATCTAAACACCTTCTAAACACTGGTCTGGGGTGTCAGTAATGGTCAAAATGCAACACTGAAACATAAAAGAGTAGTTCTGCTTCGTAAAAGTGTGCCAGTGAAAACCATAGAGAAAGCAGAACGTCAGTGGGCTCAAAGTGAGGTGCCTCGTGGCTTATGGAAGAGTTCTAACCTCCTCTGCAGCCTTTTTGATGACTGAATTTAAAATATCAGTCTGCAGCCCTCTGAGGGGACGTCAGCTGGAAGAGAAATCTGGAGCTCCCAGCTTGGCCTCCTGACTGCGTCGTGCAATGAATGGCATGGCCACTACATCACAAATCTGTCCCTATTTCATCGGACCTTGAGGTGTCCCTAAATCATGCCTCTTCCTGTGGTCAAGGGATAGAATTCAGTCGCTAGGAAACTATTCTGGTTTCACACTTTAGGACATCAAAGTATGAGTGATACTTCTCCATTTTCTCCACTTAAGCTTATTAAAAGAAATATTCTAAAGAGCATTATTCCCTGAAGTGGCTGGACACATAAACCTGAAAAAACCCTTCTCTATTTTGGCTTTGGGTCAACACTAAAGACAGACACAATATGCTCCTTAAAGGACATGTCACAGAATTATATATATGTTGCTGAAACCCAGAATGGCTAAAATACCACCTGAGACAAAAGGAAACTTACAGCCCATTTTTTAAGGGATGCTTCTGCATTCCAATGAAGAAAGATTTACATTCCATTGAACTCGGTGGGTTTTTTTCCCCACAAACTGTCATTTCCCACACTAACAAATGGCTATAAACTGCAAAACCTGATGATTGGAAGTCTCTGCAACAAGTTCTGCGTTTTCTTCACTGCAGTCCTGCTCCCAAGGACAGATCCACCCAAGGCAGCACTACACTCATGATACTGAGAGCCTATTTCCAAATGGCACAGATACTTGCTCCTAAAAGGCAGCTGAAAACCAGCCACATCATTCCCATTAGACTAAAAAGCACCAATATCTTGTGAAGTTGCAGCAATGTTGTTGGTGGATTTAAACAACCAACAGAAAAGCCTGCAGTGTGACAGGTGCTGATGTGGCTGTGTATATCACTCTTTATGATGCTGCCGATAGTAATTTACGGCTGTACGTGGAGCTCAAGCCTTGCAGGCTCAGAGCAGCAGCACACAACCCAGGACAGCACAAGGCTGTGTGTTTAGAGAGGGGCAAACACAATCCTCACTTCTGTCCCTTGGAAAAGTGTACGGTGCACAGGATAGTTCACTTAGATGGGGCTTTTTCTTTTCCTCCCAAAACACACGCTTGTGGGCAAACCCCCTTCTCAAAATGTCCTTTTTCCTCATTGTGTCTCATAGCACACAAGCTTATACCCAGAGCTGGTGGCTGAAGCAGCACAATGTTTAATTCCTCCAAGACACACTACTGTACGTTTAGATAGCAATCACACAACCCGTCACTCTAGATGCCTAAGAAAGTACAATTAAATACCACAGGGATTATATCAGAAAGCAGGTTTAGCTGGTATTCCCACTCTGGGTCATTATTTCCTATGTATATATCAAAGGAATGTGAATATGGAACAGGCTGAGAAGCAGACTGCAGATGCAAATGCCAAAATACAAGAAGACTAATAGATTATTTTTAAGGGGAGGGAACAGACAGAATATATAGGAGAAAGTTGTGGAAATAAATCAAAGGTGAGCAGATGCACTTGGCCAAATGGCTTATTCCTTCGTAGTACAGCAATTTGTTTTATCCTTATGTTTCTCGAATCCAGTCAATAACACTGCATTAAAAATGCATGGGCCAATTTGATGTATACAACCTTGGTATTCTTCAGAAAAGCTGGGGCACCTGGAAGGGCACGAGCACTGTATTTATGTACGGAAAAGGAGAACAGAGGTTGGGAGAGGGAAATACTTGTCAGACGACAGGTTACCCATGTAGCAAAAATAATAAATTCCTCTTCCTTTGGAAAAACACTGTTCTTTATGAACAGAAGGTGCTACATTTGTGTAAGGCACCTGCAGGGGGGCAAGAAGAGTAATAGCTCCTATGCTGATATTGTTACCACTTTTTGCTGCCACTAGTCCTATCCTCAGACTCCTCTCAATTCAGGCCTGAGCTGGGCGTTATCAGAGGCTTTCAAGAAAGCTGGCAGACAATGAATTTTCATCAGAAAACAAAGCTGACATTTTCCAATTCTCTGTCTGGACAAAGAGAAGAAAATGCTTGCTCTGGAGTAAGCGCCAGCCCAGCTGGGATATCTCATCTGACACTCAGAGGGCAACTTCTCACGGCTGGGTGCTGTGCACTGAGCTATATGGGAACCTCTCCAGGCCAGACTTGCACATGGCCAGCAGAGGAGAGGCAAGCTGCGCCCTGCAGGGCCCTCCAGCACACCTCAGTAATGCTGAATCAGCCTGCTGACTGCTTTCAGAAGTCCTTGGGCTCCAAGGCTGGACCACCCTAACCTCTGCTCTTTGTGATGCACAGGGTTGGGGAGGATCTCCTTTTGCCTAAATAAAAAGTGTATCATCCAAGGAGGAGAGGAGAGAAAGGGAGACTGAGGGAGCAAAATTTCCACTCTCTTCATAAAAACTGTCAGGAGATATATGGCTGATTTGCAGCTCTGCCTTCACCCCTGGATGCTGCAGTGCTATGCAGGAAGGCCTTCCCCAGCACAAGGCAGGGAGCACGTTCTGGAGAACAGTAAAACATCGAAATTAAATCTAACAACACAGGAAAACATCTTCTGAGAGCTCCTCCAGCAAGAACTTTGTGCTGCTATAGAAACATACGCGGGAAGTTCAAACACATATACACACTCTGCTTCTGTTTGGGTGCAGAAAGAGCAGTGGTGTCCTGCTGGAACGAGACCACTCCAAACTGTTCCTGTTCCTCAACCAGCAAAACATTAAAGGATTCTGATATTTAGTGCGTGCACTTGGTTGGAGCAAACAGCCTGGCTGGCTACTGGGGACACAGCAGCGACCAGGTCAGCCCTGGGAGGTGTGAGCCTACTGGTGATGGAAGGATCTCCAAGAAAGCTGGACCAGAAAAAGTTGAGCCAATGGGAAAATTGAAACAGTGCAGAACCGGGAGAGGGCCATGCAACTGCCTCCAGGAGCTGGGGGCTCAAAGGACTAGCAGAATGAACTTACAAATAGTGGCTGGGGATGGAAGTGTACCGCTCACATGTTGTGGAGTGAACGCTGGAGTGCCAGCCTGCAGCTGAAATCATTCCCTGAAAAAGTCCAGCATTTCTATATCACTTTTTCATTCTCTGGAAGCTATTTCTGCCATCTGGAATTGCAGCATCCATTGCTGCTCTCCAGTCAGCATCATGAGGTGCTTCAGACCAATTAAAAAATTACCATCTTCGAATCTCTCATACTGTTTTGCAAAGCAGCCTGTAAACTATCCTAATATTTAGGGTGATAAGTAGGAAAAACGAAAGCAGGCAAGCAGAGGCATTTCAGTAATGCCAGGACTAATTGCTCAGTTCCACAGCCATTTATTCTAAGAAACAGTCTGAAAAAATAAAAAAATAAAAAAGCAATGGAAGGCTTCAGGCATTTCAAGTGGGTGGACACAGCACCGGGCGTCCCAGCAGAAAAGCAGATGATTTCATGCTCTACCTCTAGATCTTATTGCCTTGGTTTATGCCACTACTCAGCAGGGTATGACCCCCCAGGTACTCCTCGGGCCACCCAGAAATCCTCTGCAGAGCAGCTGCCCAGCTTTCCAAGGGGAAATGGCTTCAAATTAAAAGAGAACATATTGCCCAGAGAGGTGGGGGTGCCCCATACCTGGAGACACCCAAGGTCAGGGGGGACAGGGCTCTGAGCACCCCATGGAGATGTGGGTGCTCCTGTTCAGTGCAGGGGAGTGGGATCAGATGGCCTTTAAGGGTCCCCTCCAACTCATATGATTCTATATACTCTTCTGATACTGGAAAAAATAATCTCTTCAAAGTGTTTTTACTCTATTAAAATACTTCAGTTTCAGCACAGCCACAGGTGTCAGCAAGGTAAGATTCGTCAAAGTTTCTCCAATTAAATTTATTTGAAAATCAGCTGATGTGGCATGCAAGATTTGGGCCAATATACTGCAATTTTCACATTTCTCCAGTTCCAAGGATGTCAGATGTTTGCACACCACCCAGATCTCAGAAGTAGACCTTTGTATTCCTATTTGCAACCCTGCCCATGGCACAGGTGTTGGAACTCGATGATGTTTAAGGTCCCCTCCAACCTCAGCCATTCTATGGCTCTATGAGTTATTCTCCCTCCCCAGTCACACTTTGCTTTTCAGTTCATGATTTTCGCAGTCCACCTGATATATTTTCCTCCTTTCTGACTGCTAAGGTAAGCAAACATACCTTGAAAGACCAATTTCTAAATCAAACTTACGGTTCAGATTCTTTTCATCATTTCTTCCCCTCTTTTAAGGTTCAGCTACTTACTATGTTGGATCCCACGGCTTTTAATCAGTTTTGTAACAGTGCAGCATGGACCCCCACTGATAATTAGCCTAAAGTTGGAAAGCAGCAGAGAAGCAGGAGGGTAACATCCGCCATCAAACTACAAAGAGTGCGGGGAAGTCTCACGCTGCCTCTCTCACTGCCGAAAACCTACAACCCTGATGTGCAGGAAACATAATTAGAAACTGGTTACTGAATTTTTTAGACAGAGTTTCAAGGTAATCGCTGTATGTCTTCAATTCTTGTATGTTATCCTAATAGGATATCCAGATCTCTCTCCTGGGTGCTCAGATAAGTACTAATGTGCACTAAAATCCCTTTCAAATACTGCCTATATCCCAGGAACGCTGCTTTGAGGGTTGGGCACATAAGGACCAACATGGGGAAAGCTCTTCTATATGGTTGCCAGAAGCAGGTGGGAAATGAACACCTTCAGGCAGATATTCCCACCCAAAGGTGGGAACTATCTTCCGACCTCCCTTCCTTACAGAGAGGGGAAACTGCAGGGGAGAAGCACTTCTGGAAGGCCTAATCCATAGACAAAATCCATAGGTAACACAGCAGGAGCAGAATGGAGTAACTAATTGCATTTGGAGTGCGTGTGCTGTGGTCTTTATTGACTAGAGCCCTTAAACTGGAATTTATGTTATTGCTGTCTGGAAGCCCGGGGCTTTTTTTGAGTGATATTAGTAGATAAGATGAATAGAAATTATTTTACAGTTACTGATCTGGTTACTGACATGTACGTTTCTTGTTTGTAGATATCAATATTAGGGATAAACTCTTATAATTATTTAAATAACTACATTTTCTGATAAAATCACTGAAATTACAAAGTAAAGAACCAACACAAGAACATGTTTTCCCAACTGCTGAATCTGTTGCAAGGCTGCTTTGGAAGATACATAAAGCAAAGCTGACACTACGCTTGATCTCAGCCAAAAAGCCTAATAGCAGTATTACAGCCCATAATGTCTTACATCTGACAGCACGAAGATGCTGCTTGTGCATCTCTCAATTATTTATCACCTTGGTGAAGACGCCTGCCCACACCCCCACACCATGGCCCTGGCTCATGCTGAGCTGCCACTGGGGCTGGAACAACAAGAAAATACTCTGTCTGTGGAGCAACTTGAAAATCAGATGTTTCTTTTCACAAGGATGTGTTTTTGTTTTTTTTTTTTCCATCAGGCTGTCATGTCAGAGAGGCTTTGAGAAAAGGGAGCCCAGCCCTATAAAAGAGGGTTAACCAAAGCAACCAACTATCATCTCCTGTCTCGGGAGCTTTAGCACTGCTGAGGGTTACCTGATCTTCCCTCGAGTGAACACTTCATAAATCTTATTGTTATTTGAGAGAGTGGATAATCCTGCACATAAGAGCTACAGGCAAGCATGAGAGTTATTCAAAGCCCTGAATCACAGACACGTGCTGCAGCTCTTGCATAGGTTAGCATTCGTTGGTGGCTCTTCCCAGACCAGTATTGACCTCTGTAGTTAACCATTTGATACTGGGGTCAAATATCCTTATTCTTTCCAGTCTGCGTTAAGCTCTCAGAAAATTGCAGCTTTCTGTAACATTCTCTCCATCCCAAGCTAGCAAGTATATAGTTTAAAGCCACACAGGGGCATGAAAGAAAGGCAGAATTAAGTTTTCTGTGGGATTCCACCTTCAGACGTGAATTCTGCTCTCAAGACCCCCAAAGCCTTCTGAAGATGGCCATGCACAAGGGGTTGCACATAGGGAAAACGTGAGCTGTGGGCCAGCTCTCACTTGTCAGAGGATGCAACATATCAAACACAGCATGACAGAGCTGCTTCAAAAGGGCATACGGACCTGAGCAAAGCTGCACAAGCAGTCTCTGTGTCAGCAAGTGCAGTGTGGAGCTGTCAGGAGGACGTACAAGGGGTGACAGCACTGTACCAGCTGTGCCACACATTGTGCTCTGCTTCCTACAGACATTTCCTCCATTGATTACACAGATTCAAATGAGCGTTTTTCCGATTTCAAAGTTCACACAGATACTGTCCAGAAATTCTGACACCTTCCTCAAAAACCAGGTGCCCCCCAAAGGAAAGGCACATTGCCCCTCAGCTCCTGCTCTCTCTTCGCTGCCTGCTTCTCAGAAATAACACAGCAGCTGTGGAAACAAGTTGTAACCCACACAGAACAACATCCTAAAATAAACTTCTGGTGCCTTTTTACCAGAGCAGGTCAGAAAATACCGTCGGAAAGCAAAAAAAATAATGAACTATCAATAGGAAACGTGGGTGTCGCTGCTTTTATCCCATCCACCTTCCAGCTGCCTACATCCAGCAATACCAGAGTCATGCAAATGCTCTGCAGCAGAACACAGATGGAGACACCCCAGCCAGCTCCTACTGATGTGCAGATTAAAACCCTGCTTGCTAGAAGCTACCTAGCAAGATGTGTTCAAGTTCTAACAGACCTGATTCACCTGCTGCTCAGCGCAGCGGGGTCCTGCCACCGATCCCAGCAGCGTTTGGATCACATTTCACACAGAGTTACCCAGGAATTTTAACACAGACACTTTGTTGGGGAAAAAAAACACAACTGTAGAATACATACAGAAAAAAGGAATTTTATTTTGGCAGGAAGAGAGATAAAATACTAATAGGCTTTTTCCTTCTCTGATTTCCATTATTCATGCACTCTAATGATCCCTTTCTGCATGCAAGAGGAAAGTAAACCAGAGCTTCCTGATAGCCACCACGTCATTAAAACGTAAGGCAGGTATGTTAATGCGGCAGTAATTGCCTGCCCCGCTGCAGCCAAACCACCCTGCACTCAAAGTGTATCACTCTTAAGAGTTTAATTTTCATTAAGATGACAAAAAGAGCCCTGGGATGATCCATTTGGTTGTGTGGCATATTAATGAAAGTGAACATTGGCAGAATAGGAAGGGAAATTCCAAGCGAGCCCAGAAAGCAGCTAATGGGATGCCCCTAATGTACATCAGCTGGCATGGCTGCCCAGCAGTGCCCTCCTGGGAGTGTCCAGAAAGATGTGAGGTAACCAGGCAGCAGCCTGTACTGACTTATCATAGGGCTTCCAAATCCGTCAAGTTCAGTCAAGTGAATTTCACATCAACAGCAGCCTCTGAATATTTTTTAAAGATCCGGAAGAATCACAATTTCAAGGCAATGTCAACAGCCAAAAAAAGCATAACCCATATTTGCATTAAGTCTTCGTGCATCTTGTCATGAAATCGCACTGAAATCTTCTCTTTCTCTTCCTTACTTTTCAAACAACCTCTAAATAAAACCCGTCAGTAATTGATCAAAACAGCTCTCAGCCACAGCGCTGAACTCTGGGGCCACAGTAATGAATTACTGACTCGGGGAAAGAAAAGTTTGAGACAGATATGATTAACTTTCCATGCTGGGAGCGTGGCTGCCCCAAAAGGGCAAGGGAGTGCTGGGAGCTGCAGATGGCACCCTGGGGCTCAGTGCCGAACCTGGAGCATCTCACATCCCCTGGGGCAATGTTCACACTGCGTCTGCACGCGGACCTGGAAGATGCCATTGGAATGGCAGGACCCATCATCTGTTCATGATTCCTACGTGACAGAACTCAGCAACCATTCTGTGTTGCAGGAAGGGGATGTGGAAGCATTAAATAAGAAATGAAAAATGACAATTAAAAGAACCAACGTGAAGGCTTTCTATCTCTAAAGAACCGTTTTGCTTTTACCGAGGTTATCTGAAAGAATACTCCTTGCCAGCAAGGATGGAGCCAACCAGAGCTGAAACACAATTTATTTAGTTTTGACTTTTAGGTTACAAGGGAATAACACAGGGGAGGAGGAATGTTGCTGAAATCCAGCTCCGTAATGGAAACCTGGATGAAACGGCTGCTGGGTCCTTATCACCCCTCTGCAATTCAACACGAGTGCTAGCAGACTGACGGTACACATAAGACAGTTGAAGGAGTTTATGTTAGTTTAGCCATGTGTTGCTATTCTGATAAAGTATAAAATGCCTCCCCATTAGAAGCCAACGACTGCCTTAGAAAACGTGCTGTTAAGCGTGTTTTTCGGCTTGAAAAAATAAATGCATTCAATACATCTCGAAGCGATGCATAAAAAAAAAAGTCTGAACATTTGACAGTGTTTTGAATTGCAGAGTGCACACTCAACCTGAAAAATAATCTGTGCTCTGCTGAAGTCACTCATGTCCAGACTTTAATTTTTTTTTATCCTTTGGTGGTGGTAAAACGATGCTCAGTGTTTTCTCTCCTTTGTTTGCGGCACAATTTTTTTTTGTTTTGTTTGGGGAAACTAACATCTTTCCCAAGGGAGCATGGCATCAAACAATTCATGAAACCATGAATATTTTTTGCAGCAGTTTTGAACAGGGTTCATCTGTAGTTTGACTCAGAAGCCGCTTGTGCATCACTAGGGTCAGAGATCATACAAATTGAGAGAATGTCACATAAGAATGTACCAAGAAGGACAAAAGAAGAAATATAGAAACAGCTCCCTCTGAGCTGAGAATGAACTAATACTAAAGAAAGGGTAATTACACTCCTAAAGTAAAGCATCTTTTTAAATCACAGTGGTAAAATACAGTATATTGCTACCAGACTCATAGGAACAAGCACAGAGCTATACAATAAATAAAAACAAAACTCCCTATCCTCTCTGTTGCGCTCTCCCAGTTGAAGTAGCTGAAGTCTTACAGCAGCGTTCTCTGTATTTCATTACAGTCTGTATTTGGTGCTTGGAGAACTTAAGTGACTGTAGAAAGTCATTATGAGGGAGCATGGTTCAGTAATGGGTTGCATCCGAAACCTCAGCACAGACACGTCAAAGCACTGCTAATCAAAAGGGGAAAAAAACTACAACAGTGGAAGACAAGTTTGAACCATTCACTGAATAAAACCCAATGATTCTTACACCTATGTCAATCATGAAAGTGGGACACTGGGGAAAATAAAAAACACTGATATATTATCACATTTGAGGAAGCAAACTATCAGATCAAAGCCCTACTGATTTATGAGCAGATCTCACTGACCCTTTTAAGAGTTTCCCAAAATTACCAGTGGATGTCACAGCTTTAAGACCAATGCATGAAACACCACGGGCACGAGGGTTTTCATTCAGCACATAAAATAATCGCTACATGGAGCATGTTAATGTTCCTTGAGGGGCTCTTTAAGAAATCCCTACACAAGAGAGGTAAGGAAATACATTGAAATTTGCAAAATTAAGCCACATAGCTAAAAGACACAACAAAATGTTGGAATATCATAGAAAATCTACAAGTTCTTCTGAGCTCAGTCATAAAATGTGGGCTATTTGTAATCAGATATAAAAAACAGTGAGGAATGGACATGATAGACCTTTTGTATTGTCCCTGCTCACGGCCATAATTCATGCAGTCATGAGGAGCATGTCCTGCTTTGCTCAGGCAACCGAGATGGAAGATCACATGTCTCAAGGGACTGAAGGAAGAAGAAATCTACAGAAAGAACAAACACGTCCACCCGGACGTCCAGAGCTGTCATAATTAATGACAGCACAGAACTGAAGGGATATTAAACCCTGGGCCCCAGGGGTTAGGTCAATCTCTAAGTATTATAGATCCAAAGGAGACCATGCAGGGAATCACATTATTTCATATCTCCCTCCCACGTGGCTCTTACACTTTCCTCCCAAAAGAAGATTGTAATGAATATTGTCAGAGACAAGATACTGGAATAGACGGACCTTAAGTCTCATTCAATTGTTGTGTCTATATTGTTATTAGAAGAGAAGCTGTCACAGGCGTCCAAATGATGGCGGAACCCCTAAATACAGAAGGGCAGGAATAAAAGGAACGAGGCAGCAGGCAACTCAGGCAGCATCTGCTCCTGTTCCCCTCCTGCCTGAGCACAGACATACCCCTTTGCATGGCATGGTAGTTCTTACAGCTAGGGTTTCTGCCCTGTGCCCAGGAATAAAAGAAACAGGTTTCTATACAGCATGTTTCACTTCTGATAAACTTCCTTTTCCTAGAAATTTAACAGGGAGTGCTGAAAATGAATAAATAACGCCACATCCCACATTCTGCACCCATCTCAGCTCCCTTCCTGAAGGCACCCCATTCCGTGGCCATCTCTGCTGCCTTCCTGGCCCACCTCATGGACTCAGGGAAAAAAAAAAAAAAAAAAGGGACTGCAGAGCCAACTCCTGGCTGGAAACAGAAGATACTTATTACTCTCGTCCACAGCCTACAAGGAATCAGTATGTTTGTGCATAATTTAGTAGATTGTTGCATGAGTTCACTGTTATGGGCTGAACATCTATTTTAATGGTTATAGATACAGTCTGAGCTTTCAATCTGCTTTGCCATTTCCACAGGGGAGAATAATGTAAATAGCCACAGGAAAAACAGGATATAAATAACAGCGCACAGAGCGGGATTTGTCACCTGCCACAGCCCTCAGGTTCCTTCCACCCAGAAAGTGCCAAAAGTTGAACAACTGGAGCAAGGGAAACCAGGCTGCTGAGGGCTGTGGGGACCTGGGGTTCATGGATGCAATGTCACCAGTCACTGCTCCATAGCAGCCCAAGTTCTACAGCACCAAAGCCCCTTCCAGAAGATCCTCATTGACTTTCTGCTGCTGCTGTAACAGCTTCAAACTGCTGCCTTTAAAACCTGGAGGAAACTTCAAAGGGTGGGAGGCTGAAGAGCAAATATTCACTGGTGTCTTAAAATGAAAGCTAAGGTAGGGCAACGAGAGGAGGAACAGTTGGTGAACAGTTGGTGAACGGATATTTTTATGCAAGGAATGCCTGAAGGAAAGAGAAGAAAAAAAACTGTGTAGGAAGAAGCAGCAATTAATATGCTGCTTTTTTTTTTTTCTTTTTTTTCCTCCTCCTTACGCTTATTTTGATTTAAAAGTCTATTGTTTCAGTATTCCAGATTAAGGCCACCACACAATTTACTATGGGAAAAAAAAAAAGCAGTCATAATGGGGAAAACTGAGAAATGAAAGGGCCCGTGATAGAGTTTTTAATTATTCAAGAATGATCACAAAGATATTCTGAATTAATTTTCACATTTTTTGCATTTGTACATTTTGAATGAATATGTGTACAGCTATCAGTCAGCTTGCTGGGAAATGGCACGCGTCCCTAAAACCAATTCCCTAGTTAATGCTTGTTCTTGATTAGAAAGGCCACCAACTGTAACAATGTCACGCTACAGAACATTAAATACTTTAACATGGCGTGCGAACTACCCTCACCACAAAGTCCTGACTTCCCAAAAATACACACAACAGCAGTCCTTAGAGCCTTAAGGACATAAATCACTGGATCCCAATTCCCTCTCGCATCTTACCAATTACAGAGCATGGACCGTTAGGTGTGCATCCCTACTTAGCTTAATGGGAGCTGCAAGGCCAATGCTTGCTAAGGCAGCTGAAATTACATCCCACTTGGTCCCCATCACTGTTGTTTCACAGCTGCAAAAAAAATATTAACCACAATCACACAATTGCTCATCTCCTACTTTCCGCTGCTCAACAGAATGCAGCATATGAGAGCTCAACAAGATGTCACTAGGCAAAATATTAGTGCACGGAAGCTAAAATGAACAAGACAGTTCCCTCACTGATGGCTGTTACATTTACAACTACTTTTTCACCATTTAAGTGGTTTGGAGCAGCCAAGCATCATCCCCATGCCCACAGTTTGCAGTTCTCACTGCGTGTGTGTGTAAATGAACAGTACTCTTAATGAAGTTAATGGGTTAGCACCACGAAAAAAAAAAAAAACAGAATCTGGCTTCTGGTCCTATCTCCTTCCCCATGCTTGAAAAGTATTTGAAAAAAATAAACGAATTTCAAATAAAGACTCAAGAAGTATTTAACTCCTTCCTACAGGCACACAAAACACAGCACTTTAGGGGACTGCAGGCTGCTGTCCAAAGGGCATCATTCAAGGGCTGCTGGGATTCGTGGAATGCAGGCACAATTAGGAATACAGGATACAAAAAGAGGCCTTGGAAACTTGGAATTGGCATGTAGGTGAGCAGGAGTGGACTGGGACACAGGGAATTAAACACAACCTCAAGGAGCCTGCAGTTGTGTGAAACAGTGGACAGCTTTTTGGGTAATCATCTGAAATTTGGCTATCCTGAGAAGAAATATCACAGGCATACAAACAAGGTTGTGGAGGGCAGATGGCACAGAGATTAATAGCCCTTTTTTTAATTGAAAAAGCCACGCTCCTGGGAACAGCCAATAGACTCCATTTTAGTGTTTTTTCTCTTTTTAAACTATCATCATCTGTAAGGGAAGTTCCACATGTGGGACTGATATTTCACAGCTGGAATGGAAGTGAGCCACCCAACAAATGGGAAGAAGAAAGGAGGAAAAGTGTAGCTGAGCAATGATCACAGAAGAATCACTCTTAGCAAGAGCAGGACAAATACTGGCATCAAATATTTAGGAGCAGTCATTCAGCCAAGGCCTGCGAGCTGCCTGCCTTTCAAGTACTCATTCTTCTTTCTATTCCTATTTTGCAACAATTCAAAGCATGAGTGAGGTTTAGTATGACAAGATCTTAGTGTTAACTATCTCTACTGGATCCAAGCAGTAAGGTCTCAAATCTGGAGAAAGACTGACATTTTTGAAGTCCATGAGAATGTTACTGCGTCTTCCAAAAACACCAAGATTTTTACCCCAAATGTCTTCTAGGTGACTTCAAAGCCAGAATGAACAATTTGCTGGCAATAGGGATAGCAGACTGTTCATGATCTTTCATAGTTTTTGAATGAAATCCATTTTCCAAGTTGCACTGAATAACACAAGCATTTTAAAATCATTTAAAATCCTCAGCTTTAGGATCATTCAGAAAACTACGTTGTGGCTACTGGCTTGGTCAAAGTCAATGGGACATGATGCAAAAAAGAATAGGGGAAGCATACACGCACACATTTAGTGATTTGGATAATTTTTTGTGCTCAGACTTGTGATTCAGGGCATCGCTGTCCTTATCTGAACTCCAAATTACAGCAAATTGCAGAGCAGTAATTCCAGGCAGCTGACTGCCTCCTCTCTGAAGACAAGTCTGGGATCAGTTACAGAAACTCATCCTTATTCACAAAGTCCACAAACACTCTTAACTCTACAAAACTCTAATTTTCAGCTTAATTTCTCATGGTATTGGTATACTTGTATATTATACGTATGTATTTCAGTCCCACACATATCACTGCACCCATGCAATAAATACTGGGTATACTTTCTTTGTACTCTGTCATTAAGAGCTGTATTGACAACAAACAAGTTACATATCATTTTTTTAACAACATATAATTTTGCTGTTGTTTGCACGTTTTCTCCAAGACATATTGGATACCATTTGCTTTTCATTACAAAAAACGTGCTGACAACAAAATCACATGTTCCTGACACACAAAAGAAAGAAGAAATAGCTACCATTTTTGGGACAGGGAAGTTGTTACATGGAAAGCAAGATACATCATTATAGGGGTGTTCAGAGCTTGCTTGGCACACAAAGTGTAGCACGTACGTCTGTCAAGACACAATAGAGATGCTTGAGACTTCCCAAATCCTGTTGGTTTTATTCATACTGCAGTGTATTAATATATTACTTTTAATTATCAGTAGATAATTAAATCTGGATATCCAAAGGTAGCCAGATGAGGATTTATGGAGTTGGGTGCCTCTCCACGTTTATTCCCACAAAGCTGTAACACAGCACAGGTTAACTCACCATGTGAAAGCCCAACTGGAAAGACAACACAACATCCAACTTAGCCAACTTTTCACCACCAACCTTCCATGGCAATCAGTGGCTAAGAAGAACCTTGAGACCTGCTCAACACTGATTAATGCAAAGGGGCACAGTTATCAAAGAGCAGAACAAGGCTGGCAATTCTGCAACAGACAGCAATATTCATAACCCTAGTCTGGAATAAAATGTAGCTTTCACTCAGGTAAAGCTCTCCTTAAAATATGGGAGGGTATCAAGCAAGTAAAAATCAGGACCTGAGACCCCAGACCTTCTGTCTCTTTAATGAACTCCCAGACACAGAAGACAAAATGTTGCTCAAGGATAACCTTCCCCACTGCACTCCACGAACCTGCGTGGGTTCACAGAGCCATCAAGGCACTCCAGATGCTCAAATCTGGGCAGCAGCTCACTTACGGGAGCAGCACAACATGGTAGGCACGTCTGCTTTAGGATTCTTCCTTTGTGTTTCTTTTTCCTACATCCCTTCAGAGCAACAGAAACATATGACATAATCTGAATATTTATGGCACGCTGTGTAAAAGCAGAAGCTGTGCTCATCTCATTACAGGAGTTCACCCTTGTACTGGAGTAACCTGAATTCCCTATTTCTGCTCTGCTGCTGGCCCAGACTGAGCTGTGGTGCAGATAGCAGAGCGCTGCAAATCTTCCAGCAGCCCTTTCAAAGCCAGAGCCCGTGTAACAGAGTTCAGCTAGCCACTCTCCTTCATCTGAGGGGAAAGCTTGCCTTAGGCACAAACAAAGCTTCAAATTGATTTAATTTAAAATTTCAAACTTCTGTATGCTGCTCAGCCTCTGACTGCCATCTGCTTTTTCAGCTTGCCGTGACAGAGAGCACATTTTTATTATGTTTGTTCAAGCAAGTCCAGCAGTGCAATATTAATTTTCAGAGTTTGGGAGTTCTGTACACTTTTAAAAAGCCGCTAGTTTGAAATCTGATCACAAATTATCAACAACAACATCACAGCATATTGAGCCAACTTTCAACACCGCATCTTCTGAGCCTGAAACCTTCTTTCCTGTGACAAGTCACACTAGGCACTCCTGGGCTTTTTCTTTTTCCCTTCCCCTCTTTTAAAACTTTGTGGCTTTTCTTTCAAAGTACAATATTAAAAGGTGTCTCCTGGACCTCCATATGAAGTTAAACTAGTTTTCTGAACTGCTTTACTAAGAGCTCTTCCTCTACTTGCAAACACACTAAAACTGTGTAAATTCATTGCAAGGCCTTGTGTTTAAAACATGGGTATATCTCAAGCTTCTTGAATCTCCTCTTTCCAGCCAAGGTGTTCTTGGAGGCAGCCACACATGACAACTATCCTGACAGAATGAACTTTGGAGAGCACTGTAGATTGCGCCTTGTCCCTGCTGGGAAGGCAGAAGCATGCTGGACCCCGGGACTGGAGGAACACTGACAGGCTCATCCTGATCCCACCTTGTAGCTGCTGACTTGGAGCACTGATCTGAGCTGCAGAAAGAATTATGCAAACTTTCAGATTGAAAATAAGGCTGAGATTCTGTCCACAGTGGTCATAACAAATCCAGCGCTCTATACAGAGATTCAGATCCCTTGATGGAGATCATATAATCACAAAGGTTGGAAAAGACCTCTCAGATCACTAAGTCCAACCCCAACCCACCCCACCACATCACCAACAGCTGCAAGTTCTCCCTGCAAGGCAACACATCAACGTAAATTCCATAATTATTTGAAAGCAAAGTCTCATTCAACCTGACTGAGATTCGATAGCATCCCCACCTTATAAATAATGCAGGGTGCCGCCAGTGCTCGAAGCCTGGGGAGGAACAGAGGGCCCAGCTGCAGCACAAACAGGCATGCAAGGAAAACACAGTTGACAAAAAGTGTACCGGGAGACCCAAAAAGTTGTTCTTTATGGATCTAAATGTAGACGGACAGCAGGGCTTGCTTCTGACGTAGGCTGGCAGCTGCGATCGCTGCGAACCATGTCTGCTCAGGAAGGATGAGAAAGCAGAGCTAGAAAGCTGCAAACACCCCGAATCTCTCAGTCAGATCTCTTTTTATCCTCCTACCCTCAAAGTCACAGATTGTAAAATAACAGAATGCTGTGGTCGGAAACAAACAGGGGAAGGCACAGCAACAAATGACAAACCCAGAGCAGCCCCTGGCACTCTCTGGGTTTGGGGTCAGCGTGGCACAGCTGTGCCAGATGCAGTGGGCACAGCACTGCCCCGGGTGCTGCACGAGCTCGAGCTGAGCATGCACTGAATGCTCCCATCTGGTTTTATGGCACTGCAGCAGGCCACTGCTGCCTTGTGCACTTGCTGCAAGACTGCAGAGAGATACAAATGCTGAACAGTCCCTGAGACGACTCACACACGTAACAGTCAGAGGGAGCAGGCACGCTTCATGCCCACTGACATGTGAGGGCACCCCAATTCTATTACCAAGCCTACAGAGCTCCCAAAGCCCATCGGTGCCTTTTACCCATCATTGTGCTTTCTGGGATGAAGGACCGAGGGGAAGGATGCTTCCCTGTAAATAACCAGAGTGCTCCTGGGCCATCTGGAGCCTTCTCTATAATTTATGCTTGCGTTGCAGTTTTAAGGAGGCTGTTTCCAAAAGATGGCACAGCTTGGGGATTTAAATCATAATCTTTAAAACATATTTAAAAGGTATTAGCTAATTATTTAGGCTGTAACTGCTGCAAAAACAGCAAATAACTCCGAGTTCTTTGAACTGGTCTTTTTGAAGTCAACAAGCATTTGAAGTGAGGTGTAGGTGAAGGGAGAGAATTGATTGCTGTGGAAAACTGAAAGAGAAGGGGAAGAGGTGCCTGGTCTGTACGGGGAACCACTGCTGCAGGAGCAGGGAGCTCCAGGGCTGGACGCTGAAGCAGCCATGTGTTACATCCAAGCACATCCCTGAGTATCCCTGAGTACAAGCCATGCCCACACTATCCACATCCTGCCCTCCACTACTTCTCTGGGCAGCCTGTTCCATTTCCAGAGCATCCAGCATCCACTCCTGTGATAGCAATGCTCTCCAGGGCAGCACAACGAGAACCCTGCCTTCCCAAAAGCATTAGGATACCATGTGGACCAACAGGGATGAAAACCTGACAGGCAGCCATTTGTTACCATTAATGTTTAATTAAGAGCAGACGCTATTAGCTTTGCGTCAGAAAACCAACACATCCTCCACGCACCGATGGAAGTTCTCAGTTTGTCAATGAATAAACAGTTTGTAAATGAAGGCAAGGAAAGGAATGCTATCTGGGAATCCCATTGCTCTCAGATATAAGGCCAGAAGAAAACAACATGGATCTGGTTTCTGTCCCTTCCTCCTCATCCTCCAACAGTCACACTGGGATGCAGCAGCTGGATATGGCTTTGCATTTTTCAAGGTGGCTCTAATTGATTTTAAAATGAAGAAGCAAATCTCACCCTTTTTATTCACGGAAAGTCATTGAACAGCAGCAGCTATGTGGGTCTCCTGGATGATAATAGATATAAAAAAAACCTGCATTCAAACCTTGACTTTCTATTATTACTCCAAATATATATATATAAATAACATTAACCTGCTCCTCCTAAGACCTGATTTCCATGTTCAATTTATTTTGGCAAAATAGACACTTGGATGAACTCCGTGCCTCACTTGTGTGCTTCAGAAAGGAGGCACCACACAGACAGCAAACCCATCATGTTGCTATTGTACCTCAGAACAGGGTTAGAATTGGATAAAGCTGCTGTGAGACGGATGAAAATATTCCTGCGTGCATAGAAAATGCTTTCAAAAAGCCAATAAATACAGAGATACTACAGCCTCCTACAACAAAATGACATGGCTGGAAGATGATCTCGAGAAACAATTTTCTGGCCCATGCAAGAGTCATTAATGAAGAGCACACTGTTAAAGAGAGAGAAGGGAACGCACTGGCATTGCAGTTCAGTAACTGGGGACCCTCTGGAACTGGAACTTCAAAATAGGATTTCTTAAAAGCATTTTCTCTCCTAAAATCCCTTTGCAGAAGTCTGCTTATTCTTTCATAATCACTTCAAAGCAATCCCCAGCCTTGCAATAAAGTAAATTCAAAGCAATTAGAGAGTAGATCTACACAGCAAGACCAAACAGTGCTTATAGAGGCTTTCTGTAAAGTGATTCCGCATACGTTTTCCTTGGAATGACTTTATTTGTATAAAGAACGAGGGGGATTTTTTTTATGAAGGGAAGAAAACACAAAATAAATTTATGACAGCGAATAGAAATGCTGCATCTGTGGAGTGTGCTATTATACTGCAGTTTGCAAGCACAACCCATACAGCATCACTCTGCTACTTTCATATGTTGTCATGAACAATAACAGAGGAGGAAGAAAAAGGAAAAGAGTGCTACAATAAGAGCCTGCAATAACCAGGTGAGGAATAAACAGACCGACTTCACATCTTCCTGCCCCAGCTCCTTGGAGGCCCTGCTTTGCTGCCTGGCCCTGGTGTCTGCACAAAGGCAAGGCTGAGAAGTGCCCGAGTGCTGCTTCCCTTGTGCTGGTGCTGCTAGAAGGGGAGAGGAGCACTGCTGAGCTGAGATGTGCTTATGTCACTGTGATGCAAATAAATGTAACAATTAAAGAATATAATTTCAGAAGATGTCAGTGGCGTAATTACTCATATGGCTCGCAGCCAATTAAGCAGTAGGTGAATTAGCCCATTTAATCGGCTTTGGAGCTTCAGCGCAAGGTGTTTTACGCTTTGTATTCTGTCAACATTTTGCTGTACTATACGTTAATAATTGTGATTGCTCAGGAAATAACATCTGGACAACTGTGGTGTGGAGTACAGAAAGCACTGCCGGAAAGGCTGTGTACACCTGTGATCCCAGTTGTGCAGGCAGATTGACTCCAACAAAAGCTCCATTCAGGAAAGATGGAAGTCTCGATTCGCTTGTAAGCCCATTAAGCACTCTGAATGGCCATGAAGATGAAACAAGAAGCACTTTAGGACTCTGTAGTTAGAAGTCTTAGAGGAGAAATAGCAACAATAAAAGAACAACGCAACGTGATTATTCCCAACCCAAAAAACAAGCATGTAACAACAACTGAAGAGAGAGGGGGGAAAAAAAAGAAGCATCACATCTTTTGCTTGGGAAACTGCTGTGATTCAGCTAATCTCCTCTATTAGTTCATGATGACAATAGTCCTCAGTAAGACGGGAAACCAGAGGCACTCATGGGTTAGTGAAGTACTTCACAGTTACCCTCAGGAAGCACAAAAGAGACGCGCTAACATTAAGACTGCAGATTACACTGTTAATGACAATAACAGCATATAAATGAACTCTCCTTCACAGAGAGAGATTAATTTGAGAACTAAAAGCTCTCATTTAGAAAGGGACTGCTGAAACAGAGACAACCTAATAAGGCAGTTATGTCGATTAGCCACAAGGAACAGAAGTGGAAAACCTAGAGGAGATGCTCTTTTTATGGCATGAACTGATTCTTTCTACTTTACTTTCAAACTGTCATTCCCTAAACCTAAGGAGTTCCTTGGGTGCAATTAGCATCCCTGATTAAGATTCTGTCACTGCTTGCTCATGAGTCACTTTACTCTGCACAATTCCTCTTTGTAGGAACAGGCTCTGAGTTAGAAAGCTCCAGTGTCACTCCACACTGAAAACGAAATGGTGGGAAGGTGAAGGGCGAATAACCCAAAAGAATAGCATTCACAGAAAATCGCAAGGAAGATGGTACATTTTGCTAGGCTTATCTGAATGGTAAACAGACAACCAGTAAATAAAGAAAGGCTCACCTTTTGCAGATGGTTGAAATTCACTGATAACAACTCCACAGGGAAGGGATCTCCCTCAAGAGACCCTTCCCCAGTGGTGGTCAGCCCTTAAATGGGGTCTGGGAGAGGTGGAGCCAGACTCCACCCCTTCCAGTCACACAGTACATTGCCTTCACCTGTGCTCCTGTGGCTGACTCAGTGCTTGCCTCAGGTGATCAATAGTGGTTCAGGCCATGATTCAACAGTTCCCATACAGAAGGAGGAGCAGTTGTCAATGCTTTTATTTTTCCATGCACAGGAAGACCAGAATTCCAGGGGTGTTTTCTGGAGAATTTCAGTATTAAAGCTGGATTGCTTTGTCCACTGTTCAGCCACAGACTACTTGCATGAATCCCTTGCACTTCCTAATATTCCAGCATAGAAATCAGATGTCCTCTAAATTCATTGGGAACTACCCTGCACAGTTTCACCCTATATAACTCGAGGAGTGAGAGTCTGGACTCATATTGCACAGTGCTCATACAGCCAGAGAACAGGCCGCAGGAGTTAGACCTGCAAAATGCAACTCTTAAATGCAGGCTGCAGCCTCAGACCCCTCTATTTAGCAGCTTGATGCCTTTCTCAATCAAATCACGTCCCTCCGTGCCTCATTCTTCCCATCTGATATGAGAATAAATCAGCGATTCATATTTCAAAAGGAGTTTGAGATCTTTGCACGTTGCATGCTTCATAGAGTTATTGTTATTTATAATTAACAGCGGGGTTACTCCACTATTAATAACACTTAGCACCAGCGCTTTTCATCTTCAAACCACTTTCTGAGCATTAATTAACTTCAGGCTTCTGATACACAGAACATCTTTCTTTTTGTTGTTCTGCTCCCCTCAGTTCCCCGTGTTAGGGGGGTAATGGGAAAAAATGTAAGTTTTAAGAAACCTGATCTGTAATATTTAATTTCAGAGGAGCTCTTCATAATTTTCAGTCAAACTCGGCTCTGCTTTGAAAGTTTTCTCCATGGTCCCCTTGCAAGACCCAACAATGGGCACACGCTGCAGCTTTTAATGGGAGCTGGGCATGCTGAGCATCCCACTAGCAGCTTTCCCATGAGATGTTCACCTGCCTCACTGCTTGGGAGCCAGTAAAACAGCTCAGCAGGTGGTGCGATGGAGGCAGAGGTGAACCACCCATTTTCTTCTATGCATATCCAGAATTTCATTCCAGATGCAAGATCTCATGGCAATTGGTCTCATATTTTTTGGATCAGTAGTTTCTTTGTAGCACATAGTCCATTTTTAGTGAAGGACTACTTCCTTAGTAATGTATTTCTGTATCTTGGGATCTGTAAGACAAGGCAACACACAACACCCCTCTCTTCTTCATGACAAGCAGTGAGTAAGGGGCCACTGCCTTAGTTCCCCTCCTGCCAGCAGGATCAGGCCATCCCACCCACTTGACCTGCTTTGAATGTAATTATCATTATGTCTGGGATGATGATTTATACAAGCAACGATTCAAGGTGGGCTTTACTAGCATGGCATGCTTGTCTGTAGTCGTGTTCATGAAAATGAATGCGCTCATATTGATGCATTGTTTTGCTGATTGCATTGCTCTCTGGTTCACTCTTTAGATACTTTTTGAAAACAGTATTGAAAGTGCTTAGCCTTCTGTATGGTTTAGTGGCAGTCTTCTCTCCTAAAGTTAAGTACATAACTAATGGAAAACTGCTTACCCATTCTAGGGCACTCCTGGACACCTGGCCTCTCAACAGGTTGACTAATCCAGGCATCTTTCTCACTTCCAACCAACTGCAATGTGCACTTACAGTGAAAGAATTCACTTTCAGAGGTGTCTCTTTTGGCAGCAGTTCTGCCTTGGACCATTATACCAGCTCGTAGTGCCCTCAGGGCAAAGGCTGCTCTCACCTTTGGAAGAGAAACTGAGACGAAAAGGCACCATGGGGGAAAATTAATCTACATAAAACAGTGAGTGAAAAAAATAACATGCAGATCTTTCCTGTTCTCACCTCTGTGTTGTAATACTGGCTCAACAGGCTATCCTTGGCAAGCTTGTTTCCATAAAGAACAAACAATATCAAAGAAATATAGAACCTTTACTGAATCATTTTGGCTTGCTACTCTTTGGCTTGTCCATGTGTTTTGGACCAGTTATTTATTGGACAGATTCATTTAGATTTAATCACCAAACTGGTCTGCATTGAATGTAAATCAATACAAACCCAATTTATTAGTTCCAACTTCGCAAATTGCCAACTCCCTAAGTTGCTTCTCACCCCTGTACTCCACCAAGAGACAGAGAAGCAATGGAATAGACACAGTAGATGCAACTAGAAATTCAACTTCACGTTTGTATGTACACTGGGGAATGCCTCTCCAGTGCTGCTTCATCACAAAATGTTTTTTTTTTTTTTGCATCACAGGGTTTGTATGTATGTGCAAAGGGAATGCGTGAGCTTGTACTGAATTATGGTTACAGTTCATGAAATTTCATCTTCTTCATCATACTGAAAGTAGTTATTTATACAAGGGCTTTCATTTTTTATTTTTATTTTTATGTAAAATCTGTAACAGCAAAAATACCCAATCAAACTATCCACACTTTCCTAAGAAAAAGAAACATTCAGCATACATTTGGCCCCAAAGGTGAAGATAACAAATTCTTCATCGTGTTCTATTTTAACATACAAAGATTAGCATATTCCATCACTGTTACAAGTTACAGAGTTTTCAGAACAGCCTGGATTTAAAATCCAATGTAAAATGTATGTATTGTTGATTTTAACTAAGAAAATGCTGATGTGCAAACTGACAGAAGTATCTCACCCAGTACAATGCATTAATGTCCGGTGAAACAAATCATGTAACCAGCTGCTGGAACAACAGTCCTAGACTACTGCACCATATAATTCAATTGATTACCCTGAGAAACAATAATATAGTTATAATACTTCTAGTAGCTTGATCCCCAGGGGAGCAAATTTACTCTGGTCTCCCTAACTGGTTGATAACATATTTAAATGCCAGTCAGTCACTAATCCGCTGCTGCTCCATCCTCTGAGAGCTGCTTTATTGAACACTGTAATTGCCTGGATGTTGTTTTTCATTTCTGTAGCTGTTGCTGTTAATTAAATATTTCGTAGGAGGCTCTCTCTGACATTTCTTACTGCATTCTTGGCTATCAGATAAGATACACAAACTGAGTATTTGTACCTGCTGCTCTCTGCTAATACTCTTGCCCTAGATTCAAACCCCCAAAACACTGAAGAAGTGACATACTTTAGTGAAATTAGGACTCACCACTCTTAAAGGGCTGTGGGGAGCAGAGTGAAAGAGTGGCACGCGCCGTGCCTGTTGGATCCCAGAAGCAGCTGAAGCAGGATGCACATCTGGAGTGCAAGATTCACCGACTGTCTCCCATATGCATGCTGTGGGTGGGTGTGCTCCATCTCAGGAGTGGCAAAATAGATTTTTTGGAGCCAAATCTTAGTAGCAAACATTGGTCGAGGCTTCATTAAAGCAAAAATATCCTTGAAATCCAGCCGTAAGGCTCAGAATTCATTGATTTTCTGCGTGCAACAATGCTACAGAAAAGAGGTGTGAAGAGGCATTACAGCAGCACATGGGGACAGCAGGTGGGGCTCCTCTGTAACATCTGGCATTAAAGGAAGAGTGAAGGGGAAGATCCAGCTGTGCACATTCAGTGCCCAGTAAATACTGGGGAGTTACAACTGGCTCAGGGATCTGAAAACATGGAGAAGCTTTCTTGCACAAGAGATACAATACGTGTTGTTTTCACACTGTATTCTAATGACTACAGCCTCCCAAATTAACAAGAGTGTTAATGAAAAGGAATTGCTGTTAATGCTCTGAATTAAGCTGTCCAATGATGTCTGACAAATAAGCCTGTATCAGTAGCAAAGGATTTATAGTAGGCAGGTTTGGATACACCCATAACATCCATCTGATGCAACTCTATGTATTTACATACATAGTGCATATCTATAGGAACACCTAAGGATCATGCAACTGCTGATCTCCAATACCTGGATCAGTTAAGCACTTCACTAACACAGTTCTAAACTGAAATTCAGCTATCTTAAGTATTTAAATGATAAGGATGAAATCCCTGCTCTATTAAGATATTTGACAAAGTCTCTATTAAGGCCGGTGGTATAAGAGCGTTTTATTGGTTTTGCTATCACGGGTACGATGGGTGATCCATCACACTTAGGTGGTGAGGCTGCACGTGGGCTACCTGAAGAACAGTGCCTGGGGAGCTGCTCATTACCGGCCCTCCCCTCAGCAAAGAGGAAACATCCCATCACCCCGGGACTTTCAAGTTTTCAGGAAGCTGGGAGCTCTCTCCTTGCTGAAAATGAGCAAGAACCAAGCCCATGTGCACACACCAAAACTGAGATATGGTGGAATCAAGAGCACATTTAGGAGGGAGTACTCCTGGGCGTGGAGGGAGGTAGCAGGAAGGGGCACATGCAAGTGGCTGTCACCTCTGCATGCAGCATCCCTATGGCTATAAGGGAAACAAGGGGCAAGCAGCCACACACCCTCTATAGCTTCTGTTAGGCACATTTGTCACTCTTTGTAGGTTTACAGTCAGCTCCTTCTGGCAGCCCAGTATTTCTGCCTAGTTAAGGAAGGACATGGTGGTGTATTCTTTCAAAAAAGAAATGTTTACTGCACGGCAGGTGACAATCCCCCGGTGTCTAGCAGTGCTGGCAGGAGATGACTTGGAGATTTTTCAACAGTCACAAATCCTTCTGGAGAGGCCCTTTTTAGTTTCTCTTTCTGAGTTTAACCTGCCATGTTTCTAATATGATTATGACTCTCAGCTCGCTGCCAGAGTGACAGCATGAGACAAGTGGGATTTGGCGTGGAGTAGGAGGATGAACAGTGGCAAAATCAGGGAACGTACAACCTGAGTATCGGGGTGCTTTGCATCCAAAGGAGCAGCACTTCCATCTCCCAATGACCACTGCAGGAGCACACCGACAGCCACACACTGCCAGAGAATGACAGATTTGTTACAGACCTCCGGGCCAGGAATTAAGGGGAGATGGTATTCTGTTCCTTCTACTTAAAGAACACGTGAACAAGCAAGTGAGGAAAAAATCTAATGGAATAGATGGGCACGTGTATCAAGAGGCATGAGGCATTTACAATTTGACAAGAGGTATATATGAAAACTTCTAAAATACAGATCTCTTGTATTTCTTTTTTAGGAAAATAAAAAAAAATAAAGTAAAATAAAACTTGAAGACAAAGATTTTAGCCCTATTTTGAGGCTGGCAAGCCTTATGAAAGCTGGCTCTGTGAACCTAAATTACACAGTGATTTTAAAGCCAGATGGCTTCAAGCAAGCTTTCTCACCCCCTACCCCCACCCCCAGAATCAGAAATGTAGGCAGAGATGGACCAAAGCATTCCCAAATTTGTGTTCAACGCATGAAATGCTGCAACCAACCACAGAATTCATGTTGTAAAGAGAGTAAATATTCTTATTTCAAATAATAAAATTACTGAAAGGAATACTGAAAATGAGATTAAATACTGAAAAGACTTCCTCTAGCATTTTCAGTTTGCTGGGAAATGAGAAAATGTTCCATTTTAGATTAAACACAGTTGGGTTTTTACGTTTGTTCGTTTTTTGCTGTGGTTTGTTTTGTTTTAAGGAGTAATTGAAGCTCTAGACTGGGGTCTTGATGAGTAAAGTTGAAACCCTGAGGCTGGAATCACAAGCATCTTGGGCAGCTCCAACACTGCAGGAGCACAACAGCCTCCCAGGACCTTCCATGCCCTCCCTATCCCATCCCCATAGTACACCTGCACAGGGGTCTCCCAGCAGAGATGGATTGCACCTCCTTGCACGTTAACCTCAGTGGGCAGTTACTACAACTATTTAGATCTGGTGATTATCATCATAACAACTCTGTATTGTCCATGATTTGTATTTTAATTTCTGTAATTAAAGCGTCTAGCTGCCACAGCAACAGACGCTACAGAAGAGTTTCTGCTGTATAATCATAATATTAATTAAAACTGCAAAGTAGCTACATACAAAAGACTCAGTGGTATCGAGACAGCTTTAAGGACAAGTTCAGAGAACTTCTCGCTGAGGTACACATTCCCTGTCTGTTCCATGTGTAGGGCACATCTGCAGGGTGCCACCAGCTCCCTGGGGGCAATACATGCATCTCAGGAACCTGTTAGCCCAGGGTGGGCAACTCCATGCATTAGTGTGCATGCACACAGCATTGCCAGGCTGGGCTGGAATCCTAGGGAGTGCTGAAAGCAGTGGTTGGGGGTGAATTAACCAAAGAGACAAGGCAGCTAAGAACCCTCTTCAATCAGAAATGATGAGAGTGTGGGCTGCAGGTGGGGATGTGGCCTCTTGTTCCCAATCATGCCACTGCAGTGCAGAACCCAGCTGTGATCATCAGATCTGCTGATGGGACACAACCACGGGGGACTGAGCAGCACAGGAACTTCAAAGGGCAAGCACAACGGCCATGTAATTGCAGTGAAACACAGAAAAGAAAAGGGAATGGAGAAGGATACCTGCTGGCAAAAACTGGGGGCCTGGGAGACACAGGGGTTGTTTTGTTTTGTTTCAAGCAGGAGAAGGAAATGTAAGGGCAGGAAGCAATCTGTGTGAAAAAGCACAGAGGAGTTTGGATAATGGTGAGAGTGCATCAGTCTGGGCACAGAGGTCAGCCACAGCTCTGGAGAAAAGCAGTGCCTTGATGCACTAAAAAGAATTATCAGTAAAAATAGTAAATGAGCAGTAAAGAAAGAAATGATGTACTGCCTAGAATTCTTACACAGGCCTCTCTTATCTGAAAAAGAAAAAAAGAAACAAAAAGGAAAACCTCATTATATTATTATGCAATCCTTAGCCAGTAAAGGCTTCACAGCTCTTTACATAAGTTATCCCTCATACCCAGGACAACAAGAAAAGCAAGATGCCAAGAAATTGTATCCAACAACGCAGCAGTCAGCTACATCTCCAGGATCAAGGCTTGGATCTCCACCACCCAGGCTCTAGGTCGTGTCACCTCCCTGTCCTGTTTGCTGTGCTCCCCACTCACTGTACCCCACACCAGGCACCATAGGCTCACTCAACCCAAGCAGCTGCTCACTTATCCCAGCTCTCTGCTCAGGTTTCTTGAGGTAACTGGCATGAGGGAGCAGAAGGACCTCAAATGAATAGTGCAACCCAAATAAATGTTGGCAAGAGTGCACACAGAGAAGATAGCTCATACGTAGGTATAGCCTGAGTTCAAAAATAAATTAGAATTTGTACAATTCTACAGGAAGGCCCTGGAAAAGAGCTGATACAAGCAAGAAGTCTTATCTGGCAACCCATGGCAGAAAAACCCACTCCTTGTTCTACCTTTGGGCACATGACAGGATTTGGGAGAATGGGGCTGCTTTTTAGCCAGTCTGAATGTATTCAGTAATGCAGGCAGTGTTTTAAATAGTGCCATCATTTCCTCTGGCTGTCCCCAGAGCACAGTGCCACTCAGTGCCAGCTCCTCAGTGGTGTAACTCTTGCATTTGGTGCCCCAAACCCTTAGAAATGCTCAGTTTGCACAGCTACTTGCTGCTATGTGTTCAGGAAGGGGCCTATCCTCTCAGCTGTCAATAAACAGAGCAGTAACTGAGGTGGCTAGCACTTCGTCTTACAAGTGCACAGAGGGTTCAGCCCATCCCACAGCCCTTCCCAGGGCTGTGAACAATACTCTGCAGCTCAGCAGAGAATGAGAAGCTGAGCAGCAGGAGGCCTGGCACGCATCCTGATCAAGGCGAACACCAGAAATAGTATTTGTTCACAAGGAAGAACTGAAATAGATCCTAAACTGGATTCAGACCCGCCTACAGCATCTCAGTCCAAAAAGAAGAAAAAAAAAAAAAGAAGAAGAAATAATAAGGTTTTTGATGAGATTTCTGACAACTTTCACAACTTTCCCCTCCCCTCACAACTGTTTTCCACATTTACTAGTCGGTACCATACACATATACAGAAACATTAACGCCAACAACTCTCTTTGCTCTTTCCTTTCCTTTGCTCTTTCCCCTGGGTCCCTCTGTTCCCTTCTCATCAAACCTTTTCCAGCTATAAAATACAGAAGCAACTAAACATGGTCTTCCTTGGTCAGTAGATCTGTGAGTTATGCTTATTTTCTGATGGTTTCTTGGAGTTTGTAACCATCTGAGGGTCTTGGGTTTCTTGTGGGAAGCAAAGACCTCACCGATCAGCCCACAGAGGAGGCAGAGTCCTTTGGTAGAAAGCATGGAGGGTCCTAACAGGAAGCTGGATGTGAAACTAAAAATGGCAAACAAGACAGACGTGGCCCAGATACAGCAGCTTCTAGAGCAAGAGCCCATTGGTCCTAAAAGATGAAAGACTTTGGGGAGAGAGGGAAAGTTATAATTATGGTTGCTGCCATCTCCAAGGAGCCAGAGGTACTATGAAAGCCACATTCAGTACTGCTCCTTGCAGAAGTACCTGTCAAACCGGATCACCTCCAGTCCCATCTTCCAGCTGGATTTGGGCTGCTGACTGCTCAGAGGAGATATCCGGGAGATGCAGACTGCCTAGCCACACAGCTCAGGGAAAGGCTCCATCCCTCCTAGACAGGTGACACCATCGAGAGGTTTCCATCAGTAGGTAACTGGAGGCTTGAACACCTATTCAAGGAGAGCAAGCTACTCCATGAAACTGCCTGAGCTCCAGCAGTGGGAACACGCTCTTACTGACATGAAGCAGACCTGAATTTAAACTGGAGTTGAACCCAAATGCCACTCTGAACATAGCTTGTGGTTGCTGCTCCCTCTGCTACTGAAGTTTCACATGCGTTTTTTTCAACAACCCGTCTACTCAGTTCACTAACCTGCCCCATCTTTGCCTACGTCCATGGAACTCATTTAAGTATTCCTGCCATTGGGCCACTTCCATGCACCTCCAGATGCAGTCATAAATATTAGTGATGTCAGTTTAATCAGATTGCACTGATTTGCCACAAGCGATCACTTACAGTCACTAATAACATTCTCATTGATTAGCTTGAATGGAACAATTCACAGTGACTAAAGGTTGACATGGCCAAGCTCAAACATTGGCCAAATCATACAGATTTTAAAATGCACACATGTATTTTAAATTATTTTGAAGGTGATTCATATAAGAGTACAAAGAAATCTAAGAATATAATTGTCTTTCATTAGTATGCAAATTACGCACACAACATCATTTAAGATCTAGTCCTATTGATGATATACTCCTTTATCTTTTTTTTTCCTCTGACAATTCACATCTGCAGCACACAGAAGTTAGTTTATTATCTATACCATTATTAAGTCAATTTGCTTTTCAAGGTAGTAGCTGTGCTTTTTCTCAAAGCAGCTATTTTGACATGCTGTACCTAGAAGCTGTGGAATTTAAAGCCAAAAGAAAACAATGACTTCAACTTTCTTCCAACACTTCCAAGGTAGTATTTAAAACTTTCATACTGATCATACTAAACTTGGAAAGAAAACAGATGGCATAAACCAGGCAAATGAGATACATACCAGAAAGAGTTATAAATTGAAGGAGTGGTCCTGCTATGTTTATTTTTAAAATGCTTTTTAAAACTGATTCACCATCATATATAATTTTCTACTTACAAGCTTGAGCCTGAGCACGTTTAACATCTACTGAATTACCCAAGAACAGATCCTGTGTTTTACAGCTGTACTCTCAACTACAGTAATGATTATTTTCTTTAAGAAACATACACACGTTTTAAGAATCAATACTGCAGATTACTTACCAAGCAGCAAATCACAGCGTGCCCTCTGCACAAGTCATTTTTGAAAATAAAATCATCACAACAGCCTTAGAATAGCTAATGCTTTACGTTAATCTTTCACAGGGTAACATGCTTTGACCACATCTGGTGCAACTGCAGAGCTCAAAAATGCAATTTATTAGGGATCATATTCAAAAAAAGGCTGCAGGGAGTAGAACAGAAATCAAAAGAAGGTAGAAAGAAACAACAACGTCAAACCAAACCATAATCCAAAATACTTTTACCCTTTTTCAAACAAGTAAAGACACAATCTGAAAGTAGAGTTGGAAAAGCCCCTAAACAGTCACCCAGCCCAAACCCCACCACAGGTAAGGACAACTTGCACTACACCGGGTTGCTCAATTTGTATAAGTATGTATCCTTACATATTAAAACAAGTAATTCATATAGAAGGATGTTTCTTTCATTAGGAAGAGAATAGATATTACCTATTACATCTCCTTTCCTATCAAATGGCCTTGGTTTTATTTCAGAGTTGTGTGACCTGCTCAAGCAAAAAAAAAAAAAAAAAACAACCTAATTCTAATTAAGAACTCTGACTCAGTAAGGAGTGCTGATTTTCATTCTGAATTATTCAAAGCTGAGAAAGTGCAGCTCTGGAGCATTTTTCGAAGCTTTCAAAATCAAAAAAGAAGTAGCAGAAGCAACTTGCCCAAAGCACTGCTCTCAGACAGAGGTTCTCACTGACCTTGAAGGCCACCAGTTCAGGAGGACCGTTCTGCCATCAGCCTGGGCAGGCGACCTTTTTCTTCTGAAATGTCACTGAGCACCCACATTTTTTCTTTTAGCTAACAGTGTTTTCCACGATATTTTAACGTGCTCGTGAACGGCTGTTGGTTGTTCTCAGCCTTGCTGAGATTGCTCAAGGGGGAGACAGCTGATACCAAGGACAATTTCTGGAGCAAGGAATATTGTCTGCATTTTTTTCCTGAGGATCTGCATTATTTTCCAGGACAGAGTTTGGTTTGTAGGCTTAAAAAGCAGCATGCCAGTTCAGCGGATAGGGAAGCACACGAAGGCAACATGCACATTCTCAGTTCCCCAGGGTTTGCTCCCAGCTTGGTAGCTACTATACATGTTATTTGCCCTTGTGCCGTGACTCTTCTGACTCTGAGAGACGTTGTAATATTATTTATGCTTCTTAGTCATCAAAGCTTTTTTTTAATCCAGCTTAGGTGTGACATCATGGGACCAGGTGAATAGTGGGGTGGAAAAAACATGTATGCACTCTGCAGCAGGTCTTATCTTCTGCAATTCAGGCTTTTACTGAGTGTGCAGCCAGATGAAATGAGCACATTCAGCATCTCAAAGATCAAGACTTGGTAAATTCCAAATGTGAACTTGTGATCACTCTGAGTAAGCACAGCTACATCTTCATTTGAACACTGCTCACATACTAAACCCTATCCTGACTTAGTTTCAATTTTGCTTTTTTGCCACAGGTAGGAAGTTGGCTTTTGGTCCTGAATACATTGCTGAGGAAGTCATGGAGAAACCTGATTTCAACTATGCCCATTATGCAAATGCAATTAAGGCACATTACCTTCATTTGGTTTAAAACCTTTAAAGCACCTTGAGCGATGAGCCTAATTATGCTTTCTTGGTCATGTCTTGACTTTCAAACATTCTTTCTCACTTTAGTGCAGAAAAGCCAACAAACAGGCAGAAAGCCTTGCCATCAATATTTCCCTTATAAACAGTAATAATCTTTTATGCCTATTTTGCCCATTCATCCCAAGGAAAAGCTTTGTACATGTGAAGCCAAGATCATTTTACCTACCTCTGGGATGGAATGTCGCTACAGTTTAATCACACAGCAACACTATGCAGCATTCTAGGATCAGGCATGAAAAACAACACTAACTCTAATTGAAATTACTGGGGGAATTTAGGCATACAGAATATAATTACTCTAACTGGACTTTGGCCAGTGCAAACTGGAGCAGAAGCCAGGACACGAAGTCCAGCCACCTCGCTCCTGCCAGAAGTGCCATGAGATCCCTAATGAACACAAGTGGCAAGATCCCAGAGTGCTGCATCCTATATAGCAAGGCCTTTTAAAGAGGAAAATAGACACTGAACAAGATCCAGTGCTAATGTGGCTCTGTTGCCAAATAAAGAAAAAGTTCTTGCATCTATCTACAAGCAGCAGCACTGTAAAAATACAAGCAAGTACTGATTTGGTGAGCTCCAGTATTTAAGAACTACGTATCAAGCGTTATATTGAATTCTAGATGAAGTCTAATGAATACCTTTAATAAAACTTCCCTGGGTCTGAAGAGCATCAGTGTGCTTCTCTATCGTGGAAATAAATCTGTAACATTGAACTCAAGCTTCTCTTCAGCCCTGATGTTAGAAATGTGTTAGGGAAAGCAGAACAGGGCCCCAAGATCTGATGCAATTGCTGCACAGACACTCCTAGAAGAGTATGTCATTTATTTGGAAGTAAAGCTGTAATTTCCATTCTCTCTCCCTGTTTGAACAGATACTTCAACTCCATCTCTCTTGCAGGTCACCTACAGCACACACTGGAAGCGCAGCTTCCCATTGTGTGTTCTGCTGGAGTTCTCCACTACTCACTGTGTCCCATCGTGGCATGGGGAAGAGCAACTGGAGGAGCAAAAGGAGTCCAGGGAAGATATTGGAGCTGGGACCTGGGATGGAATCCCATTATTGGCACACCATCACAGCTTGCCATTACCACCACACAAGCAGAGCCCAACAAGACAGACAGTTCTGAGAGTCCAGCTGCAAAGCAGGAGCTGCACTTTCATAAGAGAGATAATGTTTGTCTACTTTTGTAGATGTCCTTGGGATCTAAATCTAGAAAGAGTGCTGAGCATTATTGTTATTAAAGCAACAAAACACGTCCTAGTAGCAGATACAAAGGAGTGATTCTCAAAGCACAGGAAAACATTAAAATAAGGTCACATTCCTTAGAGTCCCATGGGATCTGTAATACAGATGCTGTGAGTAGCTAGCAACTAATTAGTTGCAAGCATCTAATACATCGTGCAGTGCTAACAGATACAGATACACAAACATATCCTCGTGTATACAGATAGAGTTTGATTGTGTTTTTAAATATTTCATGTTGCAGGCCAATTATCGTAAGGGAACTGATACGTAAAATTGCACAATTCTTAATTACGCTGTTTTTTCTTCAACTCATTTCCATTTTGACCATGAAACCACGTGCAGCCTTAAAACAACTCATCAGTTCCAGTAAAATGAAATTCCACAATGGAGAGGGGGGGGTTAAATGCAGGAGTGAAGTGCTAAGCTGAATTCTTTGCTGTGAAGGATTAAGAATGAACCACACGTTCAAGCTCCCCTTCCCCAACACGAGTGGTGGCCCTGCCTGTGGCAGGGGGGTTGGAACTTGATGATCCTTGGGATCCCTTCCACCCCAAGCCATTCTGTGAATCTATGTGATTTCATTTACAATGGAAATAGTGCCACCACTAACTGCTGGAGGACAGAGCTTTACAGACCACAGAGCACATCTGGTGGCTCCTGCTCTTCCCAGCCCCTCTCCTTTCTGCTCCCGCTTCCCCAAGCCCACTCTTCTCTCACTTCTCATATCTCCTTGCCCACTGCTGCTCTGTTGATTTCCGTCTCCTTTTGTCCTTCCTCAGTGGCCTTGTTAACTTCTCCCAAACCTCCCCATCAAGACTCACTGTGCTCACTGATAATCTACACTCTGCACCCAGAAGAAGTGGCTGACATTTTCCAAAGGATATAAATAACTCCTGTGCTAAAGCTTTATTGTCCTTCAGTGAAATTTCAGATCCTTGTGGTATTGTCTCCTTTCTTTTTTTTTTTTTTTCCTTTGCTTTCTTCCCCACACCACTATTTTGCAGCACTGGTGGAGAAGAGGTGTAATAACATCCCGAGCATGGGATCAGATGCACACAGGTTTACACTGACACAGACACTTCCCCACAGGATAAGACAGATGGAGTGTAAGTCACATAGCAAGTTACCTATCTAATCTACCACGGTTGCTGCTATAATGCAAAAGGTGAAAGGAGTCTGATCCATAATTGACCAGAAAATCGTTACAAAATCTGCATTTCAAGGGAACTACTTCACTGAAGTACTACATGGTAACACTAGATCTAATAGAAACTTGGCTTACTTCCTCCCAGTATAGTGTAAAAAATAATATCCAGTACTACTTCATCATGGTACGATGGATATATTTTCTGCCATTAACTACACAAGGTCATGGAAAATATCAATTATGATTTTGGTTAAATACTCGATGTGCCAGTAATGATTTTTTACTTTTGTATTATTCTATGTCAAAAAGACAAGATGAAATCCTTCAAGAAAGCAACCAAGAAAAATGTCAAGTCCACTTCTTTAAAAACACAACAAACCTATGTAAGCCGAAATGTAAGGAGGCTTTCTGCTCTCCCTCCCTAACAAGAACATGTCTCGTTGGTCAATGCTTAATGAGATGTCACCTCAACAGTGAGAGAAATCTCCTGCTTTTTGTTCATCCTTCCTCTGCTCTTCATCTTCAATTCTTGTTTCCTCATGCTCAAGGCGCCTTGATAAGCACAGCTCTGAGGTGAGGCACATGCACTGCACAAAGAAGGCACCGTGCCTCCAGCTGAAACCTGCCTCCACGTGTTAGAGGCTCCAGTCTTGTAGCACTAACAACACAGCAGTCAAACCAGGTGGAACGAGCACAAGAAAGAAGAATTGTTTTTGTAATTCAGAAAATTATAGGATTCTTCTTTTTTGGTGCTTTTCTATTTTTTTATTTTTATTTTTATTTTTTTAGATAACTGAAATTGTTCAAGCATAAGGGAAGCCGACCCCTTTCAGGTGTATAATTTTCTGAAAAGCCCTCAGAACAATAGGCTTTTCTCTTCTCCACAAAAGGTATCTATCTCGTAATTGGCATGCAGACATGGAATCTGCATTTGCCAACTGTATAAGTTTTCTCAAATAAATTTGGTACGCCAGGTGCAACAGCGAATCTGTCAGATGATCATTATTTATCTGCTTAGTGCTGACAGAGTTCTGTGCCCAGTATCTGCACCGAACAGCCGCGCAGAGAAGCAATTCTAACACAGGGAAGGGCCCAAAGTAGGGACCAAATTATCCAAAATCCCCTCCTGGGGCTGCCTCCAACATTTATTCTCATCTTTAGAGATGTTAGTCTGCACTTCAGTTGCTTATTTATTTATAATAAGTTTCTTACTTATAATATGAAGCCAGTCATATTTAACATACACATAAGAGTAGAGACACTTGAAATGGAATGTATTCGTTGTGACCTTCAGCTGGAAGGAACTATAGAAGAACAACAAATTAATATTCTTTGCTGCATTCTTTTGCTTTCTGTTCACGAGCAGCCAGTGATTGTGTGCTTTATATAGAACTTAAGTTTCTTTCATACGAAGAAGCCAAGAATGGAAAAAATCAAAGCTTCACTTAATCAAACTTACTTTGATGTCACTACATTTTCCTTCCATTAACCTTTCAACTGCCATAGACGTTCTGCTTACATGCATTCATTTGTCTGGCAAAGTGGAAAATTGCTGCCAGGGTAAGATCTAAAAAGGAACCACCAGATGAGATAAAAAGAGATTTATGAAAATCTACTTCATAGCTCCATGCACTAGCACACTACAGACTGGAAACTTTGCAAATGACAGAGTTATTTATGGCCTATCCTTTCCACGTCAGCAAAAGCCACCATACCTGGAGAGGTAAAGTTCTTGGAAAGACGTTCACAGACCTTGCCCAGCATCAGACATAGCGATGTGAGGCGCAGCCCACTCCACGTACAGCTGACAGACTGCTGTTTTTTTTTTTTCCTTTGGCCTGATGCCCGTTACTGGATTTACTGGTAGTTAAAATAAAAAGCACGGGGACACAAAAGGAAGAAAACACAATGTTCTTCAAGAGATTTTCAGTTGGATGCAGCTTTGTCCAATGGCATTTGCATTATTCTTCAGGTAATTCTCATCGTCTGAAGCCCCCATTGCTGTATGCTGCGCTGCTCTGCCCCATAGGAACGACAGCAATCTCAGCTCCTAGTTAGTCCATGGGAATTTCCCCGCAGCTCAGACAGGTCAGGCCCTGACCCAGCTTCATGCCCAGCCCCAAAGTTGAGGAGCTGGCACTTTAGCTCAAGCCACTCCCAAATGTTTACCGATACAACCCAATAAATCACAGTTGGAGCTGCACCCCCAACTCTGCCTCTACAAATCAGCGTGACGCTGTTGCAAGCAGTCTGCAGCTTCGGTTTTTTGTTGTTGTTGTTGTCGGCTTTTTTTTTGTTGTTTGTTTTTTTCCTAGGGGAGACAGTGCACTCTTGGCTGTGCTTGGCTTTTCAAGCTCATTGCCTCCCTCGCTCAGCAGGCTGCCCTTTAACATGCTCCATCTGGCAGATTGGCGGTGACACCTTCCCCCCGCGCTGGTAGCCTTGTGCTGGCTTTGGGATGCCCTCCTCCCGCCGCTCGCCTCCAGCCAGCACTGGAGCAGCCTGCTACTCCCTATTAATTTTCCAGTGGGGAAAAACGTCTCGGGGCTCCGTCCGAGCTCGTTCTGCTGCTCGTGTGCTGGCTTCTGCCACGCACAGAAATTAACTGCCTCTGTGGAGGTTTTAAAGAAGCTCCAACAAATGCAGGTAGATCTGCTCGCCTTCCAGGCCGCCGCCTTGCACTGCAAAGGGGAAAGTCTGCAACAGCAGATGGGGGGACGCAATTACCCCACTTCATCTGCTAAGCCTGCACCCCGCCACCACATCCTGCTGTTCGGCAAGGGCTTTTTTCTCTTTTCCAATGATCTGCAGATCAGAATCAGATTTACTTCCTAAACCAACCATATCCACCTCCCATTTCTCCTTTTTAATGGATCTCAGGGCTTTCTTGTTGGACTTCACTGGCACCATTAGCTTGTTTTTCATCAAGCAAGTAATTCTGCATCATTTCTCACTTTAGCATTCAGTCTCTTTACAATCCTCCTTGATAATAACAGTGTTCCCTTTCCCATTTTAGCAAGGAGACATCAAATTGTGCAAACTGTTACCAAACCAAAAAGCAGCAGTGAACCAAGAATTCACATGTTAAGGGCCAAAACCTCAAGCAGCAAGTCCAAGTTCCCCACACTCGTTAGAGTGTGCTTGAACACAGCACGGAGGATATAGACAGGAATCTGAACAGCCAACAACAAGTCAGCACAAACCTCTGGGATACAGAGTGGAGTGAATGAATGGCAACCCTCGTGCAAGTCACGTATTTCTCACCCATGGCTCGCAGCCAGCACTTTCTCTATGTGAGAAGGAGGAATAATTGGAAGTTTGCTTTAATTCTTTCTTCAGACACACTGTAAAACCTCAGGAAACAGTCAGGAACGGTCACGGAGTCAAGAAAGTGACACTGTAAGGCCAACCTTGAGCTCAGAGTGGAGACATTTCTATCAGGCTTGCAGCAAAGCGTGGGCAGCATCGCAAAAATCTCTCTATTTGCTGTAGTGAAGACGACATGGGTAATTCATAAGGGCAAGATGTTTGCCACTAAAAGCCCAGAAGTTTTAAGCAATCGACCGTGCAATATTTGGCTTCAAAAAGCTGTTTCTTATATGTTCTGCCCTGGTGGTAACTAATGAAAAAATAAAATAAAATCTTAGACTTCAGTGTGTCAAAGAGATGGCCATGACCTTAATTTGCCACAGACATCTTTGATGAGTATGAAAGTATTTCCCTCAAATATCTTAGGACAGCACACTGCCTAATGAGCTGGAGGTCTCAAACCCACAGGCACTGCGGTAATTACAAAGGGGTATTTAATTATCTAACCCTGGCATCTAAAGAATTAACAAACCTTGATAATGAAGGGAAGCCAGAGAGGAAAGAAGAATTTGTTATCTAAGCCACAAAACGCTGGAAAAATCGCCACAGAGACAGATTTCAATAGATTCATATCTGATATTTCTAAAAGCTTACTGTGTACTAAAATGCCAGATGTTCACACATTATGGTTGTTATTACTGTTAACAGCATTAACTGGGAGAGAGAGGGAGTTAATCCAATTTAACTCAGGAAACTAAATGGAGAAATATATAAGAAAACCAATGGAAGACTGTAACAAAGACAGATACCCAATATCTGGGCAATCTGCATGTTTCATATGCTGTTGGCACCAGCATTCCAGAAGTGGCCAAACAAGAGAAATGTCCCTCTCTAGGAACTGCTTCATTTACACTTGTTCACTACAAAGAACAGCAAAATAAAACAGAGCAAGTCTGATGTTTGGGCCGTTCCCAGCACTGAGTGAGCTCAATGCACACTTCCAGCCTTCCAATTGCGGCACACATTTCTTCTGCTCCAAAACTTCTCCCTTCTCCATGGCAGAAACCCACTGGTGACTTGAATTTCAGCACACCATCCACAATAAAAGGCATGATTACATGTAGACCTTGTCTCCTTGCAAATGTATGCAAATGCATGTGTATAACAAAGCAATTTACATGTGCCCAAAGCCTCAAAGTGAGTGTATTTGCTTTGATCAAAGCTTATAATGGGATTTATCTGTAGGGCATAAAAACAATGTTAGCCTTAAAGAAAACAGCAGTGGCTTTAGATCGCTGCAATGAGACTGTTCTCTTGTTGTGGTGTTGCTGTTTGTAATGCTGCTTAAGGTTGCATGCACATTTCCCTTATAATCCTCTCTATCCCGAAGCTTAGAGCTTGCCAGAGCAGTGTCTCTCCAACTCACACTTAGTGCATAGGACATGAATCTGTCAGCTAACCTTTCTGTTCCTCACCAAATTAAGGAGGAAAAGAAAAAAAGAAAAAAAGAACACAAATAAGAAAAAGAATATATTAAAAAAGCCATACATCATTACTTTATAAATGATATTTCATTATTAGCATCCACAATTATTTTTGCTAGAGTGAAGCTGAATTTTGTCAAGATGCTTTAAAGTTGAATAAAATGCAGCTTTATCTGGAAAAGTTTTGTCTAAAAATAAAGGCCAGTACCTACCTGCTGTACAAAATGAACATGCCTGTGGTGCATTATTTGGTTTGCTAAACAGTTGCAGCCCTCAAAAAAAATCACTGCAGTAAATACAGAGTCATTTAGAGAACATTTCCTTCAATATCAGAAAATAAATGAAGGTAATAGCGAATAGTTGGAAGAAATCCAGAAATCAATGATGATTTGATAGCTGCTATGGAGATTCCCAAAGATTTTCTCATCTGCAACAGTAGGGAACCCTCCTGCAATGGACCAAGAAAGCAAAAAACCCACAACATCAGTGCATTCACCCTCCTGACACAACTCCTAGCACACTTCTTGGAAGAGGCGATGCTTCAAAAAATGGGCTGCACCACTCCTGGAGGTCCTTCAGGTCAGCTGGGAGGAGAGCTGAGTTCTGACAGAAGACACACGCACAGAGCAGTTAAACAGTTCTTAACATTTCTGCTCAAAGTGAAGGAAAGGGTGTTACAGGCTCTAAGCTGTTATCTGAAAGCATCAGTGGCTCTGAAGCTGAGTGGAAAAAACAACACAACAGAACAGGTTTAACAACCAAGAGTAAAATACTCTGATTATCCAGATGCAAACAGAAACCTGACTCGTGGGATAAGAGGTATGCATGAGTATTGCATGCTTCTTTTTGTTTCCAGGGCTGAAGGCTGGGCTCATTCCCACATGAGGGCTGGCACCCAGGCAACCCACTGCCCTCCACCAGTGATATAACCCAAGGGCAGAACTTTGTCCCATAAATATGAATCTGTTCATTAGCATTTTCAGCTTCATCTGCATTTTGCATGTTAAGGATGTTATTATACGCGGGGAGTTTCTGCTATTGCTTAGTTAACTATATGCAACTGTTTCCCATGCATACAGAAGACTGCTCACAGGCAGGAAAAAGTAATTGCATATTCATAAGTATCTCAACACGCAATTAATTGCTGAGTGGTGAAAAAGCAGTAATGAATAGAAAAGATTTCTGCTTTAACACTCAAGGAGAGACGTATTAGGCACACACTTTGTGCACGTCACCTCACCAACAAGTATCACTTGGCTTCACACCTGCCAGAGATTCTTAATTGCATCAGAAATCCCAAAGCTTTAGCTGCTTAATAAAAAAGAGAAATAGTGTGTCCTTCTTCATTTACTGCTACTGAAATCATATTAGATCTTGAACTACTTTATAATAAGGAGAGATGGGTGTTGGATTGTCTTTTTTTGATGTTGTCTCAAAGCGCTGGCAAAGTGCACAGTAATAGGCTGCAGCATTACCATATTGCTTCCCACTCAGACAGCCAAATAACTTAGCTGTGCCCTGGTACAGAGGAGTCCTCTGATGGCTTTGACACTTTCATTTTCACTTTCTCAGCTTTGACACTTCTCATCATTAAAGTAACTGTACCCTGTAATTGTTGTTAAATGACTACCAGCAACAGAGCCAAGGAAAACGACTCAATTTCTGCACTGACCTAATAAAGCCCTTTAATTGGCGTGCCATTGTCAGGCCAGATGAGTTCCTGTTGGACCAAAAGCTACATCCAAGTATGTGAAACCACTTTACCTTTGCTTCCAGCCACACTTGGCCCACGTACCTGTTGTCTTGAGTTTTCAATGAGATTTTCTGCCAAGTTTAGCAACCAGTGTGACCACATCGGCAAGCATCGAGAGCTTGAAGCTGGTTTCAGAGTGACTGAGTCCTTTGTTATATTTAACATCCAGTTTTAATCATACTGATAGGGAATGTATTTGTGTTGAATTTATACTGCTCGTAAATTAATGCATTCAAGGAAAAGATGTTAGCATCAAGATTTAGTACTTTTTAACCTTGAAGGTATGCCACATAATAGGTATTGATTTTATCTTTTTTTTATTACACAGAAAAAATAATAAAATATGCCTGCTGGTGGACTGTTAGATGAACAGAATAAATGGTGAGCAGCGTTTGTTATAAAATAGCACAGTGACACCACGTGTGTTTGCCTTAAAAGCGTATTATAAAAATCAATGGTGATATACATCTTGGTTAAGCTCATTTTTTCTAATTAAAGAGACAGTGTCAAAAAGAGGTTTTCAGTAGTTCAAGCTGTAATTCTTGTTTCTCTCCATCATCCATAACGCTTTCTCTTATTGAGGAGGCCACGCAAATATTATTACTCTGTAAAATTTTGCTCATTTCCACTCAGAAATAATTCTGTACATGGCACTGAGGTTAACGTTGTTCTTTTATGTGTGATCATTATAACATGCAATGCTTCCGATTAAATCTGCCGGCTTTCCTCAGCAGACAATGAGCGATGACATTCTGATCGCCGTTAAGTCAAAGAAAAAACTTCCACTCACTCCAACAGAAGCAGATTTCACACCCTGAAGGTACAAAAGCTTCTCCTCTCTCTTCCAAGTGTGCAAGGAGAAACCAAGGGGAACAACTCACTGGAAAGCAACATAACAGCAAGCTGGCTGGGCCTCCCGTCTCAAGGGATCCCTTCCAGCAAAAAGAGAAGGAGAAATACTTTGGGAGAAGTGCAGAGCTCTTCCCCTCCCTTATGAAAACTCACGCAGGCAGAGTAGTAGTACAGATTTAATTTTCGCCTTACGAGTCTGAAATGTTCTTCAAGGTTTTAGAAGCTTGCACAGGCACTTGAATATGGCTCACAAACCCACAAAATATCATTGTGCTGCAACGATATCTGTTGGTACCATCCTCAGCACACCTCAGAGGTCCTAGGACGCAGATTTTAGAGATAGGGTTGGTAGTTAACAGGTACACAGCTTTTATAAAAGCCCTTCCTACACCTTGAATATCCTTGTAACATTTTTGTTGGCTGTTGCCACTTTTAAGCTGATGGATACTCAATCAAAATGAAATAGATCAAAACTGTTTTGTTAATTACTCAGAACATGCACATTCAGACACCATCTTTCCTGAATTATGCCTGATTTGTCAACATGTTGCTGTTACCAAACTACATATAAATAGATAAATGCTTTGTTCCAGGGCAGAAAAAGGTCGTTGCATAGGAGAAATATTACCCCTCTGGCTCTCAGACAAAATATCTCTGGCATTCTTGACTATATTTTAAATTGCAAGCTTGGAAATTTGTAATGCCCACTCATCAAGAGAGGTCTTGGCACAGAAATGATTATGAGGCATGCATCCTCAGCAAATGTGTGGATGGTACAAACAGAACACTAAGACCTCCCAGCAAGTAAATGTGTTCCTGTATCAAACAGCCTCCACCTCTTGGGAAGCAGCCACCACATGGCCAGCGAGAACCCAGACCCAGCAATGCCTTGTAGTGCCCTTAGGTTCTCCCTCAGCTTCTGTAAAGTCAGAGAAAATTTGAAACAGGTCTTAGACAGAATAACGTATCACTTGATTTGGAACAAAAGGGTTCTAAAACCAGAGCTATAGAAAATCTGTCTTTCTATCCTTGGCTGAGCTTCAGTAACTTGATGTAACCTTAGCTAGCACCACAGTGCCAGATGATAACCCATTCCCCTTTACCCCTAAGTCTGAACACTCTTGAGGCAAAACTCAGAAGCATCAAGAGCTTGGAGAGCCTCAGGAAGGGGAAGTGCTGTCATTAGCACCAGCAGCCGTGGCTCAGTGCACACTGTGTATGTGCTGAGAGCCTGCTTCCTCCTCCTGCTCTTAAATCTTAGTTGAGAAAAGGTTGTGACTGGGAGTGATGAAGTGTGTGAACTAAGGGGATTGGAGTGTCCTTAAGAGAAGAAAAGGAAAAAAATGGCCCTGCACACTTTGCAGTGGTTATCATCAACAGGCATCCTTTGTGCTTGAGCACTCACTAAAGCATCAAGTAACTGCAATACATCCCATCTCTATTGATTCAGAAAAGAAAGGTAATTGATTCACCCCCAGGATTTCCTTTAAAAGATACTGGGCAAGAATTATCTTTCCTATATCATACCACAAAACACACTAAACAAAGCTACTTTAGATTTGTATACTGTCATCCATCACTGGGATCCCTGAGCCCTTTTCAAGTATAATTGAGAGCAGACAACTCTATTTTAGTGGTCATCTCAGGGTGCCTCCCCTCCTTTAGGCAAAACCCTCCACTTGCAGTACTCAGGAGCATGCTGGCTTGCAATGAAGCAGGGCTGCTTGTTTTGCCAACAGACTTGAGTTGCAGGCTTAAAAAGACAAAGCAAAGTGATCAAAGTGAAGACTGGAGACCAAACTTCTTACCACGTTTTGGGTAAGCCCCTATCCCCACTTCCCCCAGCACAGTTTCTACTTGTGTGAGTTTCACTGCAGAAAAACAAGACTGTGCCAAAGTGCTGAAGCACACGTCATATGCATCGAGTCCTGTGTTAACGTCCACTTACTCAGCGACTGCAGATTTTATACTAGCATGATCTAGGACTTGATTTTTAAACCTCCTGTAATTTCGTTTTCTATGGGCTTTCATATTTTTAATGTGTCTTAACATATAACCTACATAAATGTGGGCCTTAGTTCTGAAATGCTCTCGATTTTCCTGCTACACGTTAGGAAACAGTGAGCACGTGGAAGGAGTGCTTTGCTCCTAGCCACTGGCACTTGGAGATACTCATAAAACCTATTAGATGCTTGGACACAACTCTCTGAAAACCTGACCTGATGGAGCAAAACCGTATCTAATATGAGTAAAGAACAGGGAGAAAAGCATTTTTCTCAACTGTAGCCTCCAAAAAATCCTGTGCTAGAGAGTTTAGCAAGTGGTTCTAGCAATAACAAACAGAACCAATGCCAGTAGCTCCAGATTTAAATGTCTTCCTGCATTAAAAATAGAAATCTCCAAGTTATTCTATGCAGGACAGCAACTGATAGCCAAGAAACTGCCTTCCATAATTAACATGCTGGTTTTCTGGATGAGCCTCTTCACTAGAATATTTTTTACTTTGAATTCCTGACAAGTTAAAAAAAGAAAAAAGAGAAGGGCTAAGCTCTCAGACTGGCAGGTTGCCTGGGCTTACTTAGGATCATTAACTGTCCTGTGTTGCTACCTGCTGCTGCTTCCCATGGAGCAGATGGCCCTAAGCACACGGTGCAGTTAGAGGGGGGATGAGAAATGCAGGTGAGATGCATGGGGCAGCTCTGAGCCACCATCTCTCAGGGGACTAAGGTTTGAGCACACACCACTATAGGAAGATGCTGCACCCTGTCAGACAAGAGAGAGGAGCTGCAAAGGCACGTATGCCACTGTTCATTAGATCTAGTGCATATGAAAATAAGGGGAAGAGCTGCCCCAGAGTTTCCTCTGAATACAGACACCAGGACCCAAACCTCTTTCAGGTACCAGCACAGAATGGCCTGTAGCTAAACCCCTTAGCTCATGCCATGCTTGGGTGCACGTCAGAATCTAATGAAAAATGCTGATTATCCTGAATACAGCATCCTCAAAACATATCCACGGCAAATCCCTCCTTCCTTTTTGGACACTGAAAAAGGGTTTCAGAGAAATTCAGGTAGTTTTTTTTTTGGAGTGTGCTCTAACTCCTGCAAACCCTCATTAAAGGCCTCAGAGAAAGCATACATTTTAATGACTCCAATGTGCTGATGTATTCCCCTTTGTTACTCAGAAATAATAAACCTATTGTGTGCATTAGCTGCAGGTAGGCTATCCATGCATGCTCCAAGCATGCATCTTAGTAGGTGGGGATGAGACACCCAGGGTGAAATAAACTTCTAAACCCATGTGGAAATGCTGGCTGGAGACTGTCAGCAATTTATAGAATTCATTCTCCAGCCTTATAGATGATGCACATCATTAATGAGCACAGATATCTGCTTACACACCAATACCTGCAACTCCTCCTGATAGCTACAGCAGATATGGGAACAGGCCCTGAAGTTGCTAATGCAAATATAAATCTCTCTTTGGTTGAGCTTAATCATACATCAGCCATTGCACAGTCTAAAGCTTGGCTCTCAAATGTTTCCAGGCTAATCAAGAAGATAGCTGAGTCAAAGCACTGATGGTTCCTTACTGCAGAGAACAGCATATGGATCCATCATTCACCTGGCTCGGCACAGAGAGCAGAAAGTGAGATGCTGTTGGCTGCCCATGCGTAGTGTTGTGTACAGTAACAGCAAACAACAGACTGCTTGGATGAGCAGAAATTTCATCAGAAAAAAATTCTGCTTGATTTTGGCTTTTCGACAAGTACAAATGATAAAGGTTTTTCGGGACACCATTATGAAAGAGTCTTAGCAACAGCTTAAGTCGCTGTTCGCAGGGGACCTTACCTTTGTTTTCCATTACCATGTGGGGACAACACAGTTCTAAGGGCACATTTGCAAACCAGAACAAAGGCTAATGAACGTGATAAACACGCCCTGCCTGCCAAACCATTATATCTGCGAGAACAATTGCAGGGAAAAACTAACAGAAAAAACCAAAACCTTTCTTTGTCAGAAAAGCACACTTCTCATATTACTGTGGTGCATATGTACTTCTGGCATGCTATTTTTTTTTATCTTCCATCACTGGACTTCCAACTCCAGTAAGCAAGGTACTCTATCTTTTTCCTGAGCTCTTAGAAAGAGCTTCGTGGACCACTGCTGTGAATTACAACAGCCTTTGCAAGACGCAAGCCTGAGAAGTGCCCATCCCAAATCCCTCCAAAAGTCAGAGCCCCCTGTGTTTCTAAGAGCATTGCAAAGAAGCGCACAGTCCACAACAATTTTTAAGAGAATGCATTTTCCATTACATAAATAATGCATAGGAAATGTACACTTTGCTTGCTACCTTGTGGGAGAGCTGTGTTTCATAGACATACACATGCACATTAAGGCTGCAGGGGCTAAGCTTGTCATGGAGGCAGCAGCCTGGGCTGAATAATCACCTCAACCTACAGAGAAGAAATTCTCCAAGATTTTTAACACTAATGAGATCTACATAGCAAAGGTCTGGCTCTGACCAACTCTCTCACAGAGGGCTGGTCTTCATCGAGCAGGAGCAGACAGACACCCAACAGTGTGGAGCAGACGTGGCAGGAGGACAAGAAAAAGCAATTTTGTAGAGAAACAGCTAATTGTTCCCAGGCCTGGGTAAAACACAGCAATCCCTTACTCTGAATTATTTTACATCCTGATGGAGCTAATGAAGGAAAGCAGTGTTTGAATACTTGGGAAGATTTTCCACTGCCAAATGAAATGTAAAATCAGTGACTTCGGGGTAATTTTGTCAGATTTGACACGCCATGGCCAGGAGCTGCCCAACTGTTCGACAAAAGCAAACATTAGTTCTCATAGCTTCTTACCTAACGTTTTCCCCTCTCTGCAGCATGACATCGTCTGCTGGGACATCTGGCCCCACTGCAGGAAGGTGATGGAGGCTCAGTGTTTCAGGAACCCCGCCAGCAAGGATGTTGCTCTGCGGCACGGCTTTGTTCCGGACACGGGGAGCACAGTGCCACGTGCCTTGCCGTCCCCAATTGTGCTAGGTATGAAAAATGGCTGCATGTCACCTACTGCTCTGCACTATTAATCACGGGCTGAAAAAGATGGGGCACTGGTAACTCTCAAAATGACACAAATGCATGGCTGTTTAACTCTTTTGGACAAATAGGTCCAAGCGGCCTCCCTGTCCGTAGCCAGGTTCGAATAAACACGTGGCAGACACAGCTCATCTGTCACCCAGAAGGTCACAAAGAGCTTACATACACGTCCTGACAATCATTCATCTTCAGGAGACAACACCTCTACTCTCAGTTCTGGTCCCCTTTAATAAGGCTTGGAGCAACCACAAAAATAATTTGCTTCACCAGTTACCTCTTGCTCAACCAAATGAAGGAGACCCATCAGCGGTCCAAGATTTCCCCTCAGTCCCATTCTCCCACATTCTAGAGCACAACCACTTACCTCGTTTACAATGATTTCATTTTAAAGACACATTTCAGTGCTAATTTTTTATACGCTGGAGTATAAAAACGTTCATGAGGAACGGGGAGTCTCCCGGAGCCCAGAGGTCCTGCTCTGGATGTACCTGTGAGCAAGACATGACCAGCGGGTGCCTCAAGCCTTCATCTGACCATTCCAAAGTCCACCATGTTGCTCCAAAGCTCTGGGTCCCATCCAGCTCTTCAATTACTACCAGTCTGATAACAAAAACAAATGCTGTCTGTTTGGCTACTAATTAGTCAACAATGATTAAAGGAAAAGAAAATAAAGCACAACTTCTCTTCTCTGACAAGGTGTTGTAAGGATGTGAAGAGCACTAAAATGACGAGTCAGCTCCTGACTGAGCACAAGACACTTCGGTGGCTCACTTCAAAGTGAGATGAGTGTCACTGTGCCAAGGAAACGTGAGGGGTGGGAGAGTCCAAAAGTGTTCCCAGTCACAGCAACTAGCTACTGGAGAGAGCTGCTGAGAGGAGCATACAGTTTGCAGCTCAATGCTGTCCAACTCTGTAGCCGTTACCAGCAAGATAACGTGATTAACTGAGAGCTTTTAGAGGTTTAAGAAGATGTTGTGACTCAGAGCAATCATTCTGTGAACAGTTACAGTGAAAGGAATTACGTTTCCCACTAAGTCCACCGCGGGTATGTAGAGTTCATAAATTTCCTAAACCCCATCCATGTGTGTTTCTCAGACGTGAGTACTCCACACACACAGTATGCATTACCCCTTTCCAGCCATTCCCAGGAATGCAGGCTGCAGAAAGCCAGCCTTCTGCCCAGCAGCTCAGCAGCTGAGCCTCCCAACCTCAGGCACTGCATCCCTAGGGAGGGATTTTTTTCTCCTTTTTTCTCCTTTTCAGGCAGAAATCGGTTCCTTACACGAGAGCCTGAAAAAACACATCTGTAAATACCAAACCCCACACACCTGTAAACACCAAATCCCAGCAATTCCACAGAAACGTATTCCAGGCACACTGCAACAAGGCGTTTGGGGACTTGGCAGCAGAACAAGTCTGATTCAAGGTCCTGTGATAAAAGTGAAACGAGCTCACATCTTGCTGCTGTACATGCAGTTTACGAGCTGACATATTATTTTACATGGTACACTCACTCCATCCCAGATGAACATAGAGCAAATAAGTCCTTGAAGGATTCCTGTGAAGTACACAAACACTGGTATCAGATACAAGCACGGCATCAGCCCTCAGAAATGCAGATTGGGAACGATGCTCATCTACATAGACTGAAGCCCACAGCATTTAAACAAAGCCACCACGTGCACATCTGACAAGTAGAAACATACAGACTAAGATACCACATTTTTCTACAGAATTACTACATTTGTTTGGGGATCAACCTCCCTCATTTTTCAGTTCCCTTGGCAAAGCCCTAGGCTGCCTAGTACAAGGGGACAACGGCTGGAGGGATGCCCGTGAAGCAATCAGCAAACTTCAACCACATATTGTATAATGGAAGCCTAATGCCATTGCATCTGGTACAGTCCTGTAAAATACATTTAGTTTATTAATGCTTAAATTTTATATATTTTTTGAATCTTCTTTGAAGTATGGTAGGCAAAGGCCTTTGTTAACCCAGGTTTTGGAGCTCTCCATATGACTGCAATGCAACAGGAGGGCTCCAGATGACACTGTCTGTATCTCAGGGAACAAACTTCCACTGAGGTTAGGGCTAAAACCAAACACCTTTTGGGAAGTCATCTGTTGGCAGAAAATCAAAAGTGATTGCAGGTATTCAAAGAATTTCCAACAGGAATCATCGAGCAGTATTTATTACTTGACTGCACTTGACAAAGTTATTTTAACTTGTATAGCATACTTTGTAGCTGACTCCGTCCCGAAATTAAACTTCATTTAACATATAACTGCTGCCTTTGGGAAAACAGTTAATGATTTCTTACCAAAGCATCATTTTTATTTGACGTTCTATAAGTAGCCAAGCAGAAGGCTAGAAAACAAGGACTGTTGAATTTCCATCATTTTGGAGAACTTAAATATAGACTACTCAGAAGTTAATATAATATTGACTTTCCAGCACTGATGATTGAACTGCTGTGGTACAGAGAATGATCTACTGTTAATATTTCACCTTTCTTCTGCACCTTTAATTTTTAAAGACACCCAAAGTTAAAGGAATTGAAACTTTTTCCTGTGCATATCAAAACTAAAGTATGTAAAACAGGGTAGTTCGCAGTTCCTTAATTTTATAACATTGCAATTCTCCATATGGGTTAAAATAAAGGTATATTTGAGCTGTATATATTAAAACAAAACGTGGGTTTACTTACAAGAAACAAAATATAGCCTACAAAATCTGGTTCAAGTCCTTCTCTTGACGCATTTCATCTTGGGTTTGTAGGCCCAGTTGCATTACTTATCTGTGCAGATCCTTTTGCATTTAGGGAATAATGAGTATTTTACATTCCAATACTATCCTGAAGAGAGTTTTTTCTTCTGAGACGCGGTTTCTGGCAAATTAATAATTCAGTCACGTTTTCTCAGTGGTTCTTTCACCTTTATTTATTGCTCTGACTGGAAAGAGACAAAATTTCCCTTTGAAGAAGAAAGACTAAGATCATATCACTTAGAACAGCTGCCTCAAAAAAAAGTGATTTCAAGTTCCGCTGTAAATTTTCCACTTTAAATTACCTTAAACTCCGCTGGTAATCTGTCTGCTCTATTAAGGGTTTATAATTTAAAAAGGTAATGATAATGGCAGAAAATGTCAGGATCTCTGGTAAATAAGGTTTAAAAAAATATCACAGAACTGTAATAGAATGATACTTCTATTTATGTGATTTCATCAGCACAGAGGCAAGGAATTTCTGCATGGCAGCTCTGGGAAAGCTCAGGATGATGCCAGCAAAGGTGCAAACCAACAGCCCATCTCCTGCTCACACCTCAGCTCCGGGCCTGCCCTTAGCACTTTAGCACCTCTCTCTGCCTCTGACAGCCCTATAAAATACTTTGCTGCATCAGCACCATAAACCCTTTTTCACCCCCTCAATGAAAGGGGAAACAGGAGCAAGTCATAAGAAATGAAAAATAACGTCTCACAGAGATGAACAAATACAGATTTTCAAAACGTGGCAGCACTCAGTCCTCTGAAATTGGCAATGTTTTCCAATATCCTGTTCTTTAAAACTACAGTTTTGTACTGAAAAGAAGAAGAAAAAAAAAAAAAAACAAAATCACATACTTTAAATGTTCAGTTTCTAAGGGTTTATTCACAGAATCACAGAATCACAGGTTGGAAAGGACCTCTAGAGGTTGTTGAGTCCAACCCCCTGCCAAAGCAGCTCCCAGCCCAGGTTGCGCAGCTCAGCGTCCAGGCGGGTCTTGAACGTCTCCAGAGAAGGAGACTCCACCACCTCTGTGCAGCTCCAGTGCTCCATCACTGCACTGTGAAGGAGTTCCCATGCACATTGGTGCAGAACTTCCTATGCTTCGTTTTGTGGCCATTTCCCCTCGTCCTGTCACCACACACTGCTGAGAAGAGCCCGGCCTCATCCCCTTGCCTCCCGCACTTTAGATATTCATGGACATGGATCAGATCCCCTCTGAGTCTTCTTTTTTCAAGGCTGAACAGACCCAGGTCTCTCAGCCTTTCCTCATAAGGGAGGAGCATATTCCACATCCCTTATTATCTTTGTAGCCCTCCAATGGACTCTTTCAAGGAGATTCCTGTCCTTTTTGTACCCGGAAGCCCAGAACTGGACACAATACTCCAGGTGAGGCCCCACCAGGGCAGAGTAGAGGGGGAAGATCACCTCCCTTGACCGGCTGGCCACGCTCTTCTTAATGCACCCCAGGATCCCATTGGCCTTCTTGGCCACCAGGGCACACCGCAGGCTCATGGCCAGCCTGTCCTCCACCAGGACACCCAGGTCCCTCTCCTCAGAGCTCCTCTCCAGCAGTTCATGAACTTCATCATCTCAAGGAGAGAACAGAGCCCCAGTTCTCATTGCAAAACTGGACTGCGCTGTCATTGAGCTCAGAGAACCTCATGGTTCTCACCAAGAACAACTTCAAATTGAGAAAGCATCGATCATCTGTCAAAGAGATCTCCTGTATTAAATAAACCCAAGGTCAGATGGCTGGCAACAATTATTTGGACACTCAGTAAGGCTTTGTTTCCTGAAAAGATGCCATCAGTATAAAGATGGAATGCCTGCAGCTCTGCATTCCTCTAAAGCTCTGCCCCAAATCACCATTAGTAATAAATTTTATGAGTTTAGTAACATTAACTTCTACTCCAGAAGAAGTGGAAGCTTTTCAGGGAGACTGATGTGATTTGAGATTACATCCTGCAGTTTCCCAAAATAACCTGTGCTAAGAGGCAGGATAAAAGTTTAAGAAGCACAAAAAAATGAAACATCATCGTACTACTGTAGGAGCTGCATGAGACGCGAAGGTGGAAATGCTGGGCTTGCTGATTTCTAGCTCTTTGATGCCAATGTTTATCACTTCCACCCACTCAAAATTGCCCATCTTTGCAATACTACTGCCCCCACAGCTCCAGTCAGACATCTTGGTGGCAAGTGGGAAGACAACTGACAACAACCATAGATGTTTTCAAGAAACAAATGCATGCATGTAACATGCAAATACGGTGTGTATAGGTAAGCGAGTACATTTCTAGCATTTAATGCACTGATCCCAGACATCATGACCCAAAAGGATCCATTGGAAAGGGTTAGAAAGCGTGTTACTTCATCATGCCAGTTCTATTCTTAGGCCCTCTTCTGACCACCACAGACAGGCACTGCAATTAATGACACCTATTTTAGAAGATGTGCAGAGAGGAGCACTTTGCACTGGGAGCTGGAGGGAGGCCAGTGAGCCTGCTGCCATGAGAAGGCTGCAGGCAGCTCTTGCCAAACCTGAGTGTGACCAGGGTACACATAACCTAAGTGGTCTTTCTCCATGTGAACGCCTTGAACCTAACACGCATTCTTCCCCTTTCCCTTTTTCCCTTTTCCCTTTTATTTCCTTTCTTCTTTCCCTGTTTAAAGGTCTTCCCTGGTGAGTTGAATGTTGCTACACAACCCAGGTAAAAAGTGATGTTATTTTGTACCACCACTGTTCACTCACGGTGCCTTCATAAATACTTCAAGCAATTTTAATGTAACGCATTTGGTTATTAAAAATAAATACATAAATCAGAAGCATATAGTCTTTAAAATCTGAGGGCCCACACCAGATGATAGTTTTCCACTATCCAGCACCAGTTTGCTCCCTGCAGCTCCTGGCCTTTTTGGGCACAAGCAAATACAGCCACAAAAACCCAGCACAGTGGCTGCCATTCTGCTCTGTGTGGTCATTCCAGATCTGCAGCAAGACCACAATGCCAACCAGCATATCCCAGCACTAACTATTCAGAACTACACATCCTGACCCCACATTACTGGCTCCTGCACTTATTGGGGGCATTCCCTGCAGTCAGTGATATTAAATACAGAAATGCATCATAAAAAAGCCTCCTCATAAATAAAATACATAAATGATTCTTCTCTTTCAGGAGAGGTACCACTGTAAACACCAGGCTGTCAGGACTAATTTCCACCATCAGAGTCGCCAGGCCGGGTAGCTTATAACGTACGTGTTAGCGTGACACCTGATTAAAGCTGGTGTCATCACAGTTTTATGGACTACTTAAATGTGGCAATTTCCATTAAGTGTTTTTAAAAAAGCAATTAGCAGTTTTAACAAGAGTTCACTAGTTCAAATCATTTCAGCATTGACTGGTAGATTGTCCTCCTGGGTACCATGCTTGACATTTGCAGTCTCTCAGCCTCTCAACAGCAGCGCTTTGGTGAAGTAGGAAGGGAATTATGAACACTACGTGGTGCTGCAAATATAACTCTTTTTACAGGATCCAATAGCAAGCCGAGGCACCATCAGCTGGCCATTAACAAAACCTGCAGACAGTGCTACAGAGGGCAGTGCTTCTGCTAAAGGATCTGATCTCCCATCTAGCACAAAAGCACATCGGCTAGCAGCAGCCCAGCAAGAAAGGACTGGGAGGCAGCTATGTGCAAAGGAGAGCCTGAGGAAGACAGATCACACCTACGTTGTTTAGTATGAGAGAAAATTTGCAAGAAAAGACCAAAAAAAAAAAAAAAGGTGAAAATTATAGTTTGTAGTATTGGAGGGAAGGAAAGAAGATCAGCACTGTCCTAAGGTGCAAAGAGAGTGGGAGGTCAGCAGAAGAGGTGGCAGCCTGGTGGTTTGGAAGGCATACAGAAACCAATATGAAAACAAAGCCTTACTAGCTGTTAGGTTGGTTTAAATATCTATTTGCTAATAATGTCTGTCCTGATCCTGATCCTGTATAAAGAGACTGGAAATTAATGTAGGCAGAAGTGATTCTGTGACCCTTTGCTAAGTCTGTCTACTCTTTTTCATGCATAAAATCTGATTCTAAGTCATCAAGAAAGTAAACTTTCAGAGCAGAAGATCTTGAAACCACATCAGATTTTGGCTATCAGTACCAAGACACTGGAAATTTGGCATTTCTTTCTGTAATTAGCATCATTCCTCTTTACGGGATTTCTGCTTGTAGGGAAGCAAACAGAATGAGGTTTTGATGTGGCAGATGAGGAGGTGTGGGAGCATCACCTCAGGGCTCAGCAAATTCCGCACCTGGTGAGAACATCGGATTCCTGACCACAAAGCCCTGGGAGAAGTGAACAAGAAAAGAGGAAACAAAGGATGTGGTGAAAGATCGCTGGGTGCTTTGCAGTTGGGCACCGTTTTGTTTCGCATGTACTGAGAAGAAGTCACAAAACACTTTCTGTTGTTCAGCAGAGTAGTTGACCAGTTAAATATTAGTGGAAAAGTACTGTCTGTAAGCACAAGGGTATAAGAAGAGATCCTGTTCATAATAAAAAAAAAAAAAAAACCCAACCCTTTTTCTCTCTCAGTTCTTAACTGTACCCTGGTGTCTGTGTGGTTACTCTGCCACAAGAAGGCAGCAGTAGGAGAAGCAGGTGATGTCCTCTGCACATCTTTTATCTGCCCTGGGTTTACCAAAGCTGATCCACAGCTGTAGTTTGAAAATAAGATCCATTTTTACTATATGATATTAAAGCAGCATATTATCTGTTTTGCTCCTTAATTGTGAATGTTTTGTATAAACTCAAAGAGACACTTTCCAAAGTCACTGTGTATGCTCACAGAAGTACTAGGAGCCCTTTTAATTAAGCCACAAGAAGGAATTCATTTTCAAGGACAATGTGGTTTCATCAAACTCATTATGGCCCGTTCTAACCAGGGGATCTTACCAGCAGTTCTCATTAAGCAGCTGCTTGAAACGAGTGTAGGTTGGCACGTGCTCGCCTCTCCCTCTGTTGCAAAGCCGTACGTACAGCTTAAAACACTTAAAGCTCTAAAGTGACTGTGTAGTTTCTTCATATTCCTCTTCGTGTTAAAATTTACCCATACAACCTGCAGCTCCTGCTGAAAGAAACACTGCCGTTACTGAAGGGCTGCAGCCCTCTCGGGTTGGTGTGCATCTGCACTGGGCCCTGCCTTCCTCCCTGAGCAAACAGCAGCACCTCTGCTGAAACATGGGGCAATCCAGAGTCTGCAGAGGCATGCAGGAGTTTCAGCATCAGTATAAAGCACCACCTGCCCTACAAATCACACGACCATCACACAATGCTCCTCAGGATGTTCGGGCAGCAACTTTCCTCATCCTTTGCAGAAAAAAACTCAGTCGGGATTCCTTTCCCTAAAACATTTGGCATCGGGTGACACAATCCCAGGACAAGCCCAGGGGCTGCAGAGCACCATGCCAGGCAGAAAGCGAATGGGAGCTGTCACAGCGAGGGCACCTTGCTCTGCAGCAGCTCCAAGGCAAGAAGCAGGTCCACCCTGTTACAGATACAGTGAAAGAAGACACATAAAAGGGAAAAGGATTTGTCTGAAGTCACCCAGGAACTTAGGATTGTGCTGAAAATAGAGCCCAAAGCTGCAAAGGGACAGCAGTCTGTGACTACTTGCTATGGAGCATTAACCACACCACAATTTACCATTTCAGCTCTTGTTTCAAGCAACTCTTACTTCACCAATGACACAAAAGTAGAGTAACTTGGACAAAATCTGTGGCAATCACACGCTTATAGAAAGCATCTCCATTAGAAAGATGCTATCCAGGATTCTAGCACTTCCTAGAGAAAAAAAAAAAATCAAACTAAAATAAAACACTCCGCTTTAAGTTGTTCAGATTTAGAATCTCAAGGTTACAAAAAGTTGCACAAAGGGAAGTTCATTTCAAAAAGAAAAAAGGTTTCTGCTAATAGGAATGAAAAAGATGAAAAACAAACAAACAAACAAAAAAAAAAGAAAGCTATTACAATCCTGGACTCCATCCCAAAAGGCGGGTAAAAGGAAGAGCCACCGTGGGCACAAGAAGGTGAATCGCAGAGATGAATGAGGGAAGTTCCCATCTCACAGCAGCAAACCTTTCAGTATTAATGACACTGAAACTACACGGCACAAACAAGGGGAGTGGTAGAAAAGGGCTGGCTTCGTAGATAGCGGCACACTGTTTTGCTCAACGACCTCACTCCTGTTTTCCCACCGGCACTGAGCTTTTGCAGAACCGCCTGGGCTCCTTTCCAGCCCACCAGACAAGGAAAGCAGCGTAGGATTCCTTCACTGCAACAGAACGGCCACCATCCCTGGAAAGAGTTTTAACATAAAGATTCACATCAGGATATCCTTTAAGGAAAGGAAGATGTGACTGACTGAATAGCACACATCTGGTTGTCAGAGCCAAACCCGCCTGCAGTGGCAAAATACAGGTGGCTGCTGGTGTCATGTACAGCGGTATAGTTACGAGGGAAAGTTACATCATTTTTTAAGGTAATAAATAAGCAGGCAGTGAGGAATGTTGGAAAGGGGGAGGGAGGAGAGAACAGGTCAGCAGGCAGCAGGATATAAAGCAGAAGAAACTTAAAGGATACAGAAGTCCTCTGATTTATCTTCCTCTATAGCCTTATTGAATTAAGGCCAATAAATAAATTAAATTATATTAAGTGCAAACTAATTAGCAAAGTAGGAGGATAAAGAGAATGAAATAAAGCTAGGCTGGAAGCAGCTATAGGCATCTCTACTGCTCAGCAAAGTGCAGCTGAAGCTCTGAAGCCGGCTGAGGGCACAGGCACGGGGCGGGCACTGCTCCCAGCAGGAGTGTGGAGCCAGCTGGGCAGCGGGGATGCATCGAGGCACAGATGTGTGCGGGTCGAGCGCAGCCCATGGTCACGCTGCCAGAAGAAAAGCAGAGGATAAACAATGGCTAAAAACTGGCTGTGCTCTGCGGTTGGGGCAGCCACTGAAAACACAACGAGGGAATAGCGTCAGGTTCAAGTCATCACCACGTCGCAGGGCTGGGTAGAGCACAGGTCTGTCTGAGCACTTGTTGAAAGCTGCACTGCACTGCCACAAGCAGCCAAGGGTCAGCATGGTCATTTGGTCCCTTTCTTCCCTCTCCCAGCATCCTGTGCCTTCTCCAGGGACAGGTCACAGCAACACAGCCCCTTGCACACAGCTTCTGAAAGGAGCAAGGCGGCGTCTCCTGCCTTTCCTGTCTCCTCCCAGCCCAATTGCTCCATTGGGCCTTTGGGCATCACTGAGGTGCAGCGCTTATAAAGCTAATAGTTATCCAAAACAGCAAGCTGAGACAGAGCATGCACAGCACGCAGCAAGCCATGGAGTGTAAATGAGGGATTAGAGGTGCTCACGGAAACCACATTCCACAGGCTGAGTAGAAAAGGAGGAAGTTTTGTTCCAAATAAATTAGTGGAACTAATTAGGCACCAAGCTGGAATCCCACTAAACTGCCATGTTACACAGTAAATAAACTCAGCCTTAAGTGCCCCCAGAGAAGCCCCGTGGAGGTGTCACACCTCCCTCCTCTTAATGCAGCAGTACTGACAGTCTTCAGTTTCCAGGCTGGTTTTTAAGCCTCTTTCTCTGGTTTTAAAATCTAGGCTGGGCAGTTGCAGGTGACTGACGGAGTGACCCAGGGTCACTTTTTGCCCATTTTGCGGCCTTGCTGCCACTAAGTTGACCTGCCCGTGCCTTTTGCAGCCTATACAATGGATGGAGCCCTGACAAGCCAGAAACATGGACTGACCTAGTTTATGGAGCTTTGAGGCCTTTAGCTAATCTGTCATTATTAAATTTTTGCATTGGAAGGACTTGCAAGATCCTTTCACCTTGCACTCAACCCTCAAATACACAGCAGATAGCACAATACCATACATTATCTTCACCTCATTAATTTGAGCTTTAAAGCGAGCCACAGACTACCCAATATGTAGTTCTATGTGACTTCTGAATCTTCTGCGTATGTTGGGTTAAACTGCTCAGCTACCCCTGCTAAGCCAAGTCAGACCCTATTATCTTGCCCTTATTGTAAAGCAAGGACACTGAAAACTACATTTAATTGCATGTCCCTTTATGCTTTGATTTGCAATAGCCAAGCCAAGAGTCGTATAATGAGCAGCATGAACCACCAAGATAGGAGGACTGATGTTCCTGGTTGTTTGATGACCACACTGTTGCTCACGGAGAGGAAATAGGGGGAAAAAATATAACAAAACACTTGGACTTAACTAAATTCTAACATCTAACTTGCACAATTCACCTTCACATTATGTTTTTGGCTCATCATAGTGATTCACAAATGGAAAAGATTCTGTCTGATGGGTATGTATACATTCACTGAGGCCCCTGGAGATTTCTCCAAACGGGGTGCTCACTTCAGTGAACCTGTCGCGGTAATTAATAAACTTACTAAATAGATTCAGCTGCTGGAGAAAAGATGAACAGAACTCATGGAAATGAAGCCCCAGTGGGAGGAAAAGTTTGCAAAAAATACTGCTAGGAGTACACAGAAAAACATTTTAGAAAGAAAAACGAGGGCAGCTAGAGTGAAAGATGAGAAGGGAACAGCAGTCAACAGGAGAGAAATTTCCTGTGTCGAGTACAGGCAGCAAAGCATGGCTCCAAGGTTTCCACGGTCTCAGCTGGACAGCCGAGATGCTTTGCACTTAAATCCTTATTTTGGAAGGTAACCCTAGTGCTTATTGTATTTGATCTGCTGTAAATCGAGGGCTCCTCTCCATGAAGTGTATTAAGCTGACTCTCATGTCTACTTAATAAGGTGGTTTCTTTCTGGTTTTGTCAATGAATTGGCTTCTCAAATTATTTGCAACAATATTAAGCACTCCAGTCAATTATTAAAAAAATACACCAGTGATAACTATCAAAAATCTATTGGCTGCTAAGAGACATTAGCACGTTATTGCTGGAGGAGTAATTTTTCGTTGCTGTTTTTCCATTACGATGCACTGACCAAAATACTCCTCACAGTATGACTTAATTTGTTTCTACTTAAGAAATAATATTGCAAAATTACTGCAGATCTTAATACCACAAGTTCTGCTTTTTGTTTTGTCTTGTTTTTTTTTTTTTTACACAGGTCTGCAAAACGGGAGTAACTGGTTGATTTGATGGCTTTTCCCAGCAATACTTTTTGTATTTCCCCTCAAAGTTTTGGCATATCTCAAACTGCTGCAAGCCTGCATTCAACACTTCTTCCTCTTCCTCTGTTGGAAGCACTTGGAGTGCTTGTCCAAGTGCTGATCAGCACAGAAAGACCTTTAGTTTACCAACCTCCCAGCCCTATAGGGTGGTTCCAAATCACTGACAATCTGATAATGGCTGTGTACACCAGGAGCTCGTAAGGTAGTTAGAAACTATCTGCAACTTGGGATGCAATGTTGGAGCATTCCAGGTGCCCACGAGGCTGTTGGTGACACGACAACACAACACTGCCCAAGAGAAGGGCTTCACAGGAAGGTAAAGCCATCGGTACCAGAATGCTGCCAGCCATGTTTCCATCCCAAACCCTTGCTGCCAGTGCTGGCTGCAGGGACTGGTGAAGCAGACAGCACACAGCTTGATTTCTCGGGTAGCTGGTTGCTGTTGCGTAGCTGGCAGTTAAGAAAAATCTCATTCTGAATTTTCAAATAGACTGTATTTGATGAGGAAGTCACTGAGGGAACGAGAATAAATACGAGGCACTGAGATTGTAATATCTAAGAGTCACATTTCATAGTGTAACCACTCTTTAAAGAACCTTGTTGCAGATGTGCTGGGAATGCTCTCAAAGCAATTGTGTTCTCCTAGGAGCAGCAATGCAAGGCAGCCACCTCCCTCCAGGGAGGGAAGTGAGCCCACAATGTTCCATCATCACTGTCCCAAGCCCAAGCAAGGGGTTCTCCTCCTCTGTCTCAGGGTAACAGCTCCACGCTAAATACTCTGTTTTGCAACATGTCTAGGATATCCCTACCATCCTCCTCCCTAAAGCCTGCTTTCAAAGAATGAACAGGTCATTCCCTTTCCATGTAAGTGAGGAGAGAGATTAAGAATAGGCCAGAACCACCCTGTTTTCAATTCTCAGGGCGGGTGGTTGAGAGGAGGCCAAGAAGAGCAGCAGGAGCACAGGCATGGCAGATGCTGAACCCAATGTTAGAAAACGGCCCACTTGGAATCCTGGAATAAACAGTCTTCTCAATGGTGGGGCCTTCAAGCTCAGTGGGATGTTAGGGAACATCTCTGCTCTTCTGACACTCCTCTCAGTTGGAAAAACATTTATCTTTCCTACAATATGGTGAAACTCCTTACTGTGCTTGAGCCCCTACCTTCGAAATGAGACCTCATTTGGAGGGCTGCATGCACACAGCTGCATTGTGCTCCAGGGGCTGATGGAACATGCTGAGAAACTGCCTGCACATGAGGAAAATCACTTCGCATCCACCTCTATTCTAACCATAAACAACATTCCTGGTGCTGAAGCAAGTCTCCTAAATTCCTGCAAACACTGGGCTAGATGGCAAACATGCATTCTGGGACATGAAGCAGCACCCCAAAGTGGCCAGCCCACTCCCCTGTGTTACTGGTGCTCGCTCCTCTACCTTCACCTGAGTCCTGATCCTTAATCTCTGTCCCTTGCACCCCTTTGCAGCTATTTCCTTACTGCTCTCACACACACACACAACCACATATATAACACAAATCCAGGTCATAAAAAAACAGAGAAATAAAATTGGATGTTGAACTCCTGACATCTGCTATCCATTACTGCATTTGCACACACTGTCTTTTCCCACTGCTCATTATCATCTGTCTCCGTGTTGGTCCTCATGGTATTTTAATCCAATTCTCACAGTATTTGATACTTCACATAATCACATACTTAGAAAAGCCGGATGGAGAATCTCAGCTTTTAATGTGAGAATCTCAGCTTTGCGCAAAGTGATTTTCTACTTGCTGTGCTCCGAAAGCGGGGTGCAGAGAGGGAAGGGAGAGAAAATCCTGAATGCTTAAATCCTCTGGGGCTTAAATGACACAACAAGAAAATGAGACAAAAGAGAAAAAAAAAATCAAAAAGATAAGAAAAGGGCGAGAAGCATTTCTTTTTAATGAAGTCAACTTTTTAAGCCAATCACGTGAGCAAAGAGGAGGAATTGTGACCTGTACCTCCTCTGCAGCTACATAGGGAACCATCCCAGGCTGCACTAATTCAGGATTAGCTAATATCCTGGTTCACAGGACAGCTCTATGCAGCATTAAAACACCCAGAAAACCTCGCCTCTGTATCTAGACAGATGCAGGCAGATCTGTCTTTAAGCAAAACATTTTTCAAAGCTCTCCATGAGGCACTGAGGTGAATCTTCATTGAACTGTAATTGGATTTCCAATGGCAAGGGGTTCTGCCATTCAGAAACCAGATGAAGGATGAGCCAGGGGCACAGGGGAGGAAGTCCCCAGTCAATTGCTGTGCACTGGGAAGTCGATGGCCAGTGAGCGGGTCAGAGGAGCAGTATCTTCGGCATTTAACACACCATATTATTCCAGAGTTCACATAGTTTGGAAAGTTTTAAAGCTCTCCACTGAAACTACTTCAAAATGCCACATAGCGTGGCTTTGCCATGGAGTAATTCTGTCACAAGGTTTCCAAGGGTTCTCAGTGTGCCCCAGATTTACACAAATCCTCAGTTATCCTCAAACACTGCTTCTCACATCTGCACGTTCACAAGGTGAGATGATATGGAGAGAACCTCTGACTTCTACTTTGCGATCACTTCCTGTCTGCTTTCTGCTCAGGAAATACCGAGGGATTCATTTTGGCTACAAAGCTCTCTTCTGATCCTGATGTGCTCAGGAAAATGTTGGAACGGGTTTGAGATGATCAGTATTTTTTTATACTTTTATTTTTGCACAGAAATGGCTTTGCCATTCATTTGAAGCCACATTTAGGAACCTGATTATAAATTTGAAAGTGGACATGCAGCTTCTGCGTCACATATCGGGTCTAAATATCAACCCATGAGGTTACAGTGACACAACCTGGTTATAGTAAATTTTCCAAGTGAAATTATTTTTTAATTCTTAAAGATATCTGACAGTCTACTGCAATTACAGGAAGAGGTTTGCAAAAGATTTCCTTGGTCACTGATAAACACATGCTGAGAAACTGCCATGTCTGCTAGACCCATCAGTGAAATGCCTTGAAACCTGTGGCAGGCCTGTTCCACAAATGTATTTTCCTCTATTAATTTGTTAATTAAACTCTTAAAGTAATGAGTGGCCGATACCCTGACCCTCACAGTTGTGTTTTCCTAACCACATTTTATTTTTAAATAAAATAACCACCAGGATATTTTGTAGCCAAAATCAAAGCATCAAAACCAGTATCCTTGCCTAAATATATGCATAGAGAAGTATACTTACATCTACAGGCTCTGCTAACAAATACTTTATCTGTGAACTGCACAAAACCAGCTTGAAGATGCTGTTAGCCTAGGACTGTAGGTGGTGTGATGCTTTCCTTCCTGCAGGTCAGCTCAGACTGCGCTTGAGTTTTGAATATATGCATTAGAAGGTAACCAGCCCCAGGGAAAAAAAATATACACCTGTGCTTCAAACCTGACAGCAATGAAACAAATTCAATTTTTCATTAATAGAGAATCATTACTCAGAGCAACACGAGAAGTCTATGGGAAACTTGGGGCATACCTTTGGAAGGGCTCATCTGTTACAGGGGCTTACGCTTTGACAAGTGGTGTATAAAAACCACCCTTAAAGAATATACTAGAGCAATAAATCTACTAACTCAGCAAAGCAGAAAAAGGTCACAAGCATTTAGCTACCGGTGATGGCAGCTACTTCACCAACATGATTCTAGATTTCAGATTAAATTTAACACGGACCTCCAGTCAAGCAGTGTATCTGTTTATGCAAGACACTGCATTTAGCCCACAAATTATCATGTTTAGCCTCTTTCTTGCCTCATTTCAGTTATTATACAGTAAACAGAAGGCAGCAGACTTCCTACAGAAAGACGACAATTACTGGGGATTTGCTCATTAGCCTCCTTCCCTCCCACGAAGTCACCGAGTGCAGAGCTCAGACTGCAGAGTACTCAGGGCACAGCACAGCACAGCAACATGCAGAACCCACAGCTGTCCCTGGGCCTGGGACCAGACTACAGGTAGCAATGAGCTGGGGAGCAGCAGCAAACATTAAGTCTGGGGTCATGTACACTTGGTGAGTAAATGTTCTGTCTCAGCCAATGGAAGGAGGTATTCCTTTGTCCCTCCCAACCAGGCAGTGAAGCAAACATGAGGTAAGGTCTGCCAGTACAATGTGTACAATCTGCGAGAGCACGAAGCAGACAAAGGGAAATCAAATAACAAGAGAAAGAGGAGAGATTGTGGTTTTTCTTTAGGCGCTCATTAATGTCTTTTCAAATAGAAAGGCCGAACAAAAATCTGCATTTCAGATTGCAGGAATGCACACTTGTGCCAAATCCTTTGGAGATTCAGTTCAAGAACAGTTCATCCCATCAGGAGATGTGCCTGAAACACTGCCAAAGCCTGCTGACACTCCATGTCAGACAGCACACGAGCTACTGGTGCAGAAGAGCAACACGTGCCGGAGCTGCACTGTGCCATGTTCCCACTGCTGTGGCGCATTCATATACCGGATCAAGTATTCTTCCATCTTCGCCTTTCTTCCACAACTTCAACCCTCCCCATTCTGCTAAGCAGAATTAGGCAGGTTTTTTTCCAAGTTAACTCCATAGTAATCACTGAGGGAGACGCCAGTTTTAAGCATTGTATTGGTGGCTTCCAGGCTAAATGCAGAAATTCCACTGTGAATCATTCCACAAAACCCGGGGTTAGCCGCAGTACCATGCTGCCTGCAGGAAAGCTGACAGCCACGGGATGCAGTAGGGGCTGTCCTCCTGCACCACGGTGACCCGAGAACCGTGGTCACTTGACACATAAGACGCTGCACATTTTCAGCTCTGGGACTCCACATGAGCTTTTCAAGGAGGTTCCTCCAGCTCAGCCCCTTTTCTCCCTCTCCGCACATGCCTGAGACCCATTTGTTCTGTCTGCATGCATGCCACTCTCAACAGCCACATTCAAGCTCATTAAAGTAGGCTGTCAAAAGCACTTGCAAGAAGAGATGATGTACTTCAGAGGATTCTCATCAACCACAAGGTTGCTCTTTCAGAGTAAGAGAAGTAATACAACAGCCTCGATTAACCTGCATTTCTGTAACATCAAACACTCGCTAACAGAATACTCACAAATACTCTGCAAGCCAAAAATGGTTAGCACTCATTTTCCCATAAGTTGTTCTGGCTCCTTATAAACAAGAAAGGCAGAGCAAACAGCATCCATATTCATTTCACAGCAAGCTGCATTTATCATCAAGGTAACGCTGCGTACCAGTTAACCCAGGGAGACACGGAGAGCTGCAGGACTGAAAGCCCGTCACCTGAGCTGGTCAAATTAGGGAACCACACACTTCAACATACGCGTGGCAAGCATGGGGAACGGCGAGATCAGAAAGTTTGCTGCTATCAATTTATTTGGGGTAACGAGGACAAAGGCTGACTGAGGATCTGCAAAAGGACCTTATGAAATGGTATGACAGATGAGATGGCAGATAAAATTCAACAGAGATAAGTGTCAAATATGCATGAGGGATAATCCGTCCTAACTTTGCACAGAAAATGATGGGCTGTGAGCCAACCACAGCAACACAGGAGCAAAATCCTGGATTTACAATGGACAGCCCCATGGAAATGTCAGCCCAGCACTCAACTATCAGAGAAGAGAAAACAGAGACAGACCACACGGTCAGAATCATAAGAAAAAAACAGTGGGACCAAAGAAAATTTTGGAAGTTTACACCACTCTTCTCCAGGGTCTTCCATGGCAGGCACACATGGATGGGGACAGCTTGTTCACAGATCCGCATGTTCTGTTTCCATCACAAATGAACATAAATGATTTTGTACCTGATTAGAGAAGCTGTGGACGCCATAAGTGTTAGCTTAAGGGGAGAGTAGATTAAGTTCAAAGAAGGAAACAAAATCTATTCATGATCACTGTCTAACTTGCCGGCACCAAGTCCCCGAGCAGAGAACAGCTGGAGCCAGAGAAACATCAAAGGGAGGATGGCACATGCTTGTCCTGTTCACATCCCTCTCCTGCTTATGGCTACTGCTGGAGACAGGCTGGCGAGCTGAACCCTGCAAATGGCAACTAATGGGATTATCTGAAGTTCAGTTTAACGTCCCCTAGAAGGAATTTGATTGGTTTATTCAATTTTTAATCCAATGGGTGTTGAATTGCTGCTTTTGCATTTCTGGTTCTGTTGCTGTAGGATGTTGCAAAATGTATTCAAGTGGGAGAGAGGGGCAGAGGGAAGAAGTGGTTCCCTTCAGGAGTGACACTGACCTGAGCTCCACTGCTCAAGAGACAAAGCTTGCCAAGGCTCTGGCCGCTCAGTTTTGGGGAAAAGATTGGCTCTTTTCAGAAACTAAGAACGAGCTTTTACGCATCAGCTCTCCCACCCATAAAAACCCATGATATTTAAGTCATCCCCACAGCTGCAAGAAGAAAAACCCTGACATACAGGCATCCCTGTGATGTTCCAAGTGCCTGCCTCAGGGGATCTTTCAGAAGTAGCCAAAGAGCTGTGTGAGCAGGAGGAGCCTTTGGAGTAGCAGTAATCCCAAGTAATGGGACAGGGAGCTCGCAGCAGCTGGATCTTACTGTTATTTTGTGTTAGTGGGATGAGTGCTTTCCCAAGAAACTCCGTTCCAAGACACACTTCCCCCTGATATTAATTGTGAATGCAAAGCAGGTTTGTGGTACCTAATCCCATTAGCACGCTCGTGAAATCTGTAAGAGCAGAAGCGGAGGACTGGCCCAGAGATGCAGCTCTCAGCTCTGCTGCGGCACAAAAGCAAATTCAGGTTCAATTCAGCGTTCTTTTGCCCCTGCATAGGTAATATTCACCCATGGCAAGCAATAGTTATGCACAAGAGCAAAGCAAATAAAAACACTTAAATGTAAATACTCGGAACAAAATGTTTTCTTAATCCGGAAAACATGGTGGGTTTTTCCTTCTGTATTTTGCATTTCCTAACAGACTGGGGAAAAAAACCCACCAAGTTGTTGATAACATTCTTCCTCCCATTCTTCTACAGTCCATTCCTTTCCCCTTTTCCAAGAAGAATTCTGCAGAGGCAGGAATTGAAAAACAGGAAGAATCTGAAGGAAGACCAAAAAAAGGGGAAACTAAAATAAACAAAACAAAACAAAACAAAACAAAAGCTATTAAAAACAGACAGCATAGTAAAGTAAAGCATTAGTAAAACAGGTAAGAACACAAGATTTTAGAACAAAGTTCCTGATGAAGGTTTACTGATAAAAAGCTGCCTTTTCACAGGTTCACAGTAATTTTGGTCAAGGGAGGGATGTGGAGCACAGATGCTTCAGACAGAAGTGTCATCCCAGATCTGGGCATACTTTCTCAACCCAGAGTGTCTGCATACTGCAGTGAATGATCCCACTGACGCTGGCAACAGAGAAACTTACACACTGCCTACAGCAGTTGATGAGAAGAGGTTTGATAGAATGGATTCCTGCCCAAGTTCCTGTTGCAAAATGTTTTAACATTTTTGTAGTTGTGTTTCTGCACTAGGGAGTGAAGCAGATGTTTTCTAACGGGAGCTGTAGGCTGGGGGACAGGGCTGAGGGCTGAGAGACAGAGGAGCATCAGCTGATGCAGAATGGAGAATTCTGGAAATTGGGCAACACCTCCCAGTAGCTGGCCCATTTCTATCAGGGTTCTAGCTTCAGATCAGCAGTCTTCTGCACAATTAACAACGGCCAATCATTCTTGCAGGTAGGCAGTATTTGGTAAGGCCTGAAGTACACAGGAAGAGGCGTATCACGCAGGGCAGGATGCTGGCATTAACACTTTGTGCAGTCTCTGCCAAGGAGTTTGAGATTTAACATCTATAACACTGCTCCAGAGTGACAGGTAATAGCAACCTCTGCAGCTTCATGCTGTCTATGCAGGGACTATAGACACACGTGTTCAGAATACTCTGATACAACAGGAAACTTGTGCTGCTGGTGTCTGGGTCAAGGCTGGGATGGTTTCTGCACAAACAGCAGATCATGTGCTGCGAGGAGAGCTGAGCCAACACCACACTTTGGGTGATCCACCTGCCATCAGCTTGCAGTCGTTCCACACACCTGCACAACCTTCAGCCATCCTTGAACCTGAATATTGCTGTACCACTAAGCCACATTTGTTTCAGGCACGGAGGAAAAAAGCAAGATATTGACAAACAAAATGGGAGAATATTGGTTTTTTCTTCCAAGAAATGTTGCTTTCCAAGAGGACGTGGATATTTTACTTTGCATTTCATATTTTCTTCAAGTGCAGGAATTAGAAGAACCTGTTGGGATTTCAGCTTAACTTCGCCTCTCTTTCTTATTTTCTCTCCTCCAAAATAAATAAATAGATAAATAAATAAATAAATAAATAAATATTGCTCATTTTCTAATGCAAATCCAAGATGAGAAGGTGTGCATCACCTGCTCCTCAGCTCCTGATGGCCTCTGGTGTAAGTGTGGGCTGCCATCTTCCACACAGTCCTTATTTCAGGGCACAAGCAATGCAACCAGTAATGTCAGCAGTATTTGATTCCTCAGCTTCCCTGACACTTGTGCTTCAGGAGAGACACGGAATTCTGAAGCAATTTATTTCAGCTTTGAAAAGCTAAAAGAGGTTAAAACTGGCTATTCCCACCACGAGATCTCACACTGACATCAAGTGTTTTGCAAGGATGATTCAGATGAGAAGCAAGGATCCCTCGTAAATCAGTCAATAATTGCTTCATATTGAGGTTTAATACGATCTTTATCTCCGCAAAGTTGGCTTTGAGGTCAGAACTCCGCCTTGTTTGGGTTTCCAAAGCCACAGAGCACACTCAGAAGAGCAAAGCAGAGCACAGGGGAAGCCAGGCTTTTAACTGCATCCGCTTTCCTAAGGCAACACAAACAGCTTGGCAAGCACAGCCACTGCTCATCAGGAAAATACCTGCTCTGGTGGCATTTCCCTCCCATTACTTTCTTCTGACACGTGTCCCTATGACACTGAATTACAGAACACTTCGACAACATATCATAAAACTCATTACCGGGTTTGCATGCCTTTGTTTTCATTTGTCTGATGAACAGTGAGCATTCAGCCAGCCCCAGAAACATACTCGAAATGAAGATGATTCCCAGCACAGGGAGACGTGGCATAGCTACACTTCACCTCAAAGCACCATCTTAGGAGCTGCAGTGCATTGTGAGCTACCCCAAACAGGAGGATAACACACAGATGCCACCTGTCCCCCCACACTGACACTAAGACATACCAACCCAGCACGCAGATCAGCAGGATGAGCAGGGAGGCTGCTCTGAGCAGAGGTATCAATCCAGTGACTTGGACAGAAATGTTTCAAACCAAAACAGAAGGAAGGAAAAGACGACAAGACAGACATCCTGAGTTACAATTCAATTATGGGATGTGACATTTTCCAAGTGAGTCAGACTAAGCAATTACCCAAAAATAGTTTGAGTAGATTCAGGCAGTTCAGCTGCTCCTCGGGCTTTAGGTTTCTCAGTTGTATGTGATTTTATAATCATATTTGCTTAATTTTTAAACTTGTTTTTCCAGCTGACTACCTAAGAAACAGCAAAACAGATTGTACCAAAACAGCTGTGAAATGAACACAATAAATCAAAGACCAAAGGTTTATTTACTTTCCCTTCCTCTCCCATTTCTTTAAACTGTAACAGCCCGAGGCTTTGCCTGCAAAAAAGTAGATAAAACAATACAGAAAACAAACAAACAACAAACCGCAAACAGCCACAAAACTTGTTTTGCAGTTTCCAATGGATGACATTTTTCAAAGCACGAATCCTGCTTTTTGAGACAGGGGTTCAAGAACAACAAATCTCTAGAAGACATTAATGGTCTCTAATAGAAACATAAAAATATAAGAGTCTTAGCAAAGCATGTTTGTGCCTTGTTTTCTGGATGTAGGCCATTCCCTTGCAGCACTGAAAGAATTAGAATGCTTTAAGAATGTGTTGAGTGAATGAAGCCATATACAAATCCATTTAACAAAAGCAATACATCTCTCACCTAGCATTTCTTTTCCATTCTGTGATATAATTCACTATAGCTAGTTAGTTCCTGCTTGAAGCCCGAGAGGGAGAAAAATCTGAAGACAATGGAAATTAAATGAAAACAAAAGGGAAAATCAGCAGTATGAAAATACAAAGGAAACACATTTAAAGGAAAGCATAACGTTACAAGGAGTGGAAGAAATTGCTCTTTCAAAGAGAAAGTTTGTCATGTACTGTCATCACATAAAACAGCATTCAAAGATACAGAGCTAGGTACCTTCGGAGAGCAAGATTTCAACCTTTTTGCTATCCCATAATTACAAACAGAAGTGGCTGCCCCCAGCTCAGCCTACTGGCCTTGGTGAAGGTCCTGGTGCCAGCTGATCTTACTGACCAGCTGCACTCACACATGGGCCCAATGGGAATGGCTCTGTTCTGGCATCCTGACCATCATCAGCTCACCAAGCTGCCGCACGGGGAATTTCAACTCCATAGAACAATCACATTTTCTCACTGTAAAAGCTTGTGTCATCTCTGTTCCCAAAATGGATTTTGTTCCTATCAGAAATTGAATTTATGGTTGGTGGCATTTGTTTGATTGTAAATTTCAGAGGCTATTTTCTTTCACGCTCTCAGTCTACGCCTGTTCAACCCATTACATTTCCATGACACAGAGCTGACTGAGGCAGTCTGGTTCAGCAAGTTTACAAAGACGGAAGAAGCAAGAAATTCTGGAAAGCCAGACATGTCCCAGAGGAGCAGGTAGAGTTGGTCTAAATCACCATTTACCACCAATCTGCTCTTTTTTTAGCTGGCTTTTGCAGATAACTATCAGCTTAATCCTAAAACCAGAAGCTTCAATTATGGGATTAATGTCAACCAGCACGTAGAATAACAGAAAGCATAACTACTTTCCTCATAGGAGTACTAACTCAGTGTCTCCTTGCAGGCATGCTGCCCTGTAGGGAGATGCTAGAAGGTTTCCCATGTTGGAATTAAATATATATATATATATATATTTGTAATTATTTTTTTAAACATATTATCCCTTGCAAGGTCTTAACATGACCTTGGTGGTTTGGAAGTGAAATGCAGGGGAAAAATATTCACCTGTATCCATTGCTCATTCTAAGAAACAGACACGGAAAGAGATGAAAGAGATTAATCAAATGAGGGATTGCTGGCACTGGAAATCTGCGTCCTGCAGGGGCTGGCTTTTCTTTATACCCACAGTTTGTTCTTAAAACTAGAATCCTCCTTATAGCTGAGTTTCCATAGATTCAGACTCAGTCAGTCAAGAGATACAGAGAAATTGCAGTGAGATCCCTGAGAAACCCCTTCTGAAGTGATTCTTTCCTATCCAGGGTCATCTGCTGGAAGAAAACTGGGAATTGAATCAGAAACTTTAAGGAGAACTTCATTATCTTGCACAAAGGGGAACTTTTAATTAAGTAAGTGAACAGTGCTCCCACAATCAACCATTTTTCTCCTTTTCACTATTACTTTAAAGTCACCTACTGGAAATGGAAGCAAGTGCCAACTGATGCATGGGTCATACTCACTGGGTGGATCCTGTGATCTTTACTCAAAGCAATGTAACAACATAGCACAGTATCCTAATGCTTTGGAGCATAGCATGCCATAATCTGGTGCGTGTACAGAGTCAAAGGATAATTTAGATTCTATCCTGGGGAAATTTAATAACCCAGAATTAGAAAAATATAACTAGTTTGACAGCAGTTCTTTAAAAATATGTATTACGGGCTCAGAAGGTAGGCATGCCACAAGAACATTAAGACTCTTAGGCAAATCCACACAAGAATTTCAGAGCTGACTGTGGAACACGCTCACAGATCCCCCCAGAACTGCGCTAAGTGCCAGGCAGAGTCTTCTGGCTGACTCCAAGCTCAAACCGAGTGTGCAACCTCAACCCAGTACCGCAAGGAGCAGCAAAAGGCACCTCTGGGGCATAAAATCAGGGAACTGAAGAAGCACTTCAAACCCTATTGCCGTGCTTGCAGGATGTTACTGTTACAAAGATGCCCCTTGCTTTGTGGAGCCCCAAACCATTACAGGGAGGGTCAGCCCAGCTTCAGAGCTCTGGGGGACACCCTACACTGAGGTAGGAATGAGCACAAATCTCATAGATGTGTGTGCAGATGATGGCAGTAATGAGCTCGCATAACCTACAGTAAATTAATTCAAAAGCTAAATAATTTGACTATCCTACCAAGATACTGGAGTGGTAAAAATGGATAAGAAGTGTTTCTTCTGCTATATTTATACACAATCTCCATCCTCCCCGCTAAAAAATAAAATAAAAAAAATCAGAGGAGGAAAGAAACATGTTGGAGAAGACAGACTTTCACAAATATTTGTATTTGAATTGCTGATGAACTCTGCCTGCTGTTATTTTTATTAACGCTTTAATTATATATGCAACACACTTAATGATGGGACTGTATTATTTTACAATCTAGAGAGAAAGTTATATAGCCTTCAAACATAGCTCTGTTAAGGAAACAACATGCACTGGGACCATGACCTTTAATGTAATATATTTAGAGTTCAGTACATGATGCAACAGTCCTCCTGAGCTCAGGCAAAGCTGATGTTGCATTTGCAGAACAGCACTTCACTCTGTGTCTCCAGGTGCTTGGAGATATAGCGGTCAATTGTAAACACAATGGACATGGAATGGAGCAACAAATCTTTACGAGGGCATTATAAGGTCTGGAGTACACTGAAAGATCTCAGTTCTTCACACAATGGTTCATTGTCCCAAAGAGACCTCTAAAAGGAGCAGAGCCTGAACTGCGTGCAGTGCTGGGACCTGATAAGGCAAGTCCTTCTGCAGTAAGCAAAAACAGGAGCCCTAGTCATAATACTACAGATGGATACTGAAGCAGCCTTTGGGAACCAGATCAATACATGGGTGAGTAAAAGACGTACATATTATTTAATAAAGCAGTTGAATACACTCCTCCTGATTCTTTAATCTAGTCCGTTTTGAAATAAGCAGAGTAACATCAATAGGATGGTGCAATATGCCCAACACACCTAACACCCAAGAATTACACCCACTGAGTTCCCATCCTGCCCCCTCCACCTCCTCCTGAACACACAACATCACTGAGATAGGACACAGACCTCATTTGAGCTGCAGGCCCAGAGTTCTGCTGGAAACTCAATGCGTTGGCCCTTCTGAGCACTATGTAACAAAATCTATTATAGTTTCCTTCCCGCTCACGCTGCTAAAAAAAAATAAATAAATTGCCAGCTGCTTTCAAATGGTCTCTGTTTTGCTGGCCCTGCTTCTGGCAATCTAAGTAGCTGTCATCACTGTAGGAGCAAGCCTGCTTGATAAGATTATAATTTTGTTTACATTGTGCTATAGGATGGCACGCTGAGTACGGCACGAGGGAAATGACAACTGACAGCATGCGATGTACATTTCCAGGGAAATGTAGGATACCTTTCTTTATCCCTTCCTTAGAACCACATGATTTTGGCTGAGGCTCTTTAATCGCGAGGAAATACACGGGTTAACGTGCTTCTTCGCTTGGATGTATAGTAGTAAAACCTGTAATGGTCTTTTTTGGCACCCAACCTAAAATATACAGCATTCAGAAAGCAGCTATTGAAGCAGGAAATGCAATACCAAGGCTACAAATCACCATCCACATATAGAATACTGGAAGTAGATGTGGCTAATGCATACTTCCCTACTAAAAGCGGAGCTCAGTCTGACACTGGGAGCAGCCAGGCTGCGTTTGTGACTTAGAGCCTTCCTGCATCTCAAATACACTGCAGCACCTCTGCTTTAAGATAGGGTCACAAAGCTCCCTCAGTACATGAGGCTAAACCTGCTAGGGAAGCGTACCGATATTTTTGCAGCAGTCAGTTGGGCTTGTTTTAATTCATGTTTGATTAGCAAAGTGCTCTGGGCCAGACTCACATATTTCACAGAATTCCCAGTGCAGCGAGGCAAATTTTAACAATTATAATGCTGGTAATATGTATTCAGTCTTAGCCATTAGCTGTTTGGAAAATAGGTCAACAATAACATGGCAGTATAGCTAGAGGATTTCTCCACCACATACTTATATGCTGCAGGAAAGGGCAGCAGAAAACATGAAGGAGAATCCTATTACCTTCAGCACGATCATCACTATTTTTCCCTTCTGAGTAAGCAAAACATTTTTAAATGCTTCTATCTAGCTCTTTCCAGAAATGAATTTCTCAGCTCTGTCCCATCTATCCTTCCTACAAAAGGCTGTCCAGAGCTACAGTACGTGGTCCCAGGAGCAGAGCTGAATCTAGGACTGCATTGGAAGGAGAAGCACTGAAGAGCTTTGTCAGGTCAACCACAAGGCAGCATAATGAATCCTTAAGCAGAGCAAGTGCACGGATTGGTGCTGCACGTTAATAATTGATGGCTTACTGAGAGGGGTTACTGAGTGGGGAAGTCAGCAAGAAGCTACAATGGTCTGCACAGAGCAAGGAGTTTCTGCAGGATACGTGCGGGTCATTGGTGGAGGGAAGTACATGGATCCCCATGATGGGAGCAAAGTCTCAGTGCACAGCCACCCCCACATGGTTGGATGGCTCACACTGCTCGTCTGCCCAGCCAGCAGAACGGAAAACTCCATCTCAGTCTGACAAGACTAACTGGGACATTTATCTCTCTCAGACCAGGTTGTCCTCCCTGTTACGGGAACAAAGGGCCATTCCAGCAAAGAAAAAAGTGGTGCTAAAGCCCCTTTTGAGGCTAGAAAAGGATACATGGATAAGCACAAAGCACTGCTGTGGGTTTACACAGCTGGACCTGCAGACAAAGAATGGGGAACGAAAGCACAAACAAGAAATGCTTGTCCTTTCCCAATATAAAAAGCCCAGCTTTATGAAGCTTAGACAGTTGTTTTTTAAGAGTGCATTACTGTAGATGACAACAGTGTTTTGTTATTTGAGGACAATTGAAAGTGTCAGGATTTACAAAGCTAAGTATGTCAAAACATTATTTCCTCATTAATGGTATCAAAGCCTCAGCTTGACTCAACGGTCACAGTTTTAAGGATTCATCAATGTCATTTATTTGAAGTCTGCCAAAGTACACATGTAATTTAGTCTGACTGTTTAGGAACACATTTCATCTAACTCCTCCTTGCCAGAGCAGTCAGGTGATTTTGGCTGAGTCTGCTTTTCCTAACAACTGGAAACAACAGTAACGTGAGTTATACACTACATCACCCATTCAGATGGGGAACGACTTCACAACATTGATGTGCAATAACATGGAGGCACCAAATCTCACATCTGAGGAGCTCAAATCTGCCATTTGGAAGTGCTAGTGCATTTCTGTGCAGTCGCTAATACAGACTACTGAATTATTTTCAGCTCCATTTCGTGAAGAAAGGTAAGGAGAACCCACAGTCAGCATCTACCCTGAATCAGCAAACAGTGCTGTAAACATCACAACTACAAATGCAGTTGTTATGATGATTATTGCTCCTGAGAGGGAAAGCGCAGTGATTTCCAGCTTTACTGCTACCCAGGTTCTGAGACTGCTCTCCATTCAGCACCCACCAACACCTGCACAGACCAGACAGGCAGTTTGGGTGTGATCGTGTTTAATTGATTTGGCAATTATGTAATCGATTTTCAAACTGGTGGTTGCATATTGCAAAATTAGGGCTACATTCTGGCTTTGGTCCCAAAGAAGTGCACAGGCTGAGACACGAGATATGCAGGAATGTATTTTTCAACATAACATCAGTCTTCCCCTGCTACTAATAATGAAGTCTGAGAAGGAAAGACACCAGTAACAGCATCATCCGCTATCAGGACATTTAATAGGTGTGCAAAAATGTACACATAGGAGAATCCCAGGCTGCATGTATGCAAGACATCCTAATGGAATCTGCATGTGCTCAGTGTAAATAGTTGCAATCTGTAGCAGATTAACACCATGCCAAATTGCAAGCCACTCCGTGGTAGAAAGCCAGGACAGTACAAGGCAAATCTTTCAGCCATTATTCCAAGGGTATTGGATGAACAAAGGTAAGTGCACGTAATTGAAAACAAAACTGGATACTCTCCCTGAAACACGTGCTAGAATGGTTTTGCATTTGTTTTTGTTGTGTTTGTTTTTTTTTTTTTTTAACTGTAATTCCTAGCAGAATGATACTTGAAAGTAAACATGAAACGGACAGAATTGTGGGATGAAGATGCAGTGAAAGAGGGTCAGGTGCAACTATCCCACTTCTCACACCAGTGACTGTGCACAAAGCAGATGGCTTGCCACAGATGCACAGATTATTTTTCTGACCAAAATCAACATGCCAAATTATCCTCCAAACCAATGGCAACTGTAGGACACATGAAATGGTACCAACAAAGCCAGCTGGCAAACCGTCCTCAGCCTCCATGCGATCAGTGGCACAACGGGCACACAACTTTGCTTCCATCTGGAGTGGCTGGCAACAGTGGAGGCTGACACAGGAGCTGAAGAGAGCAATCCTAAAATGAAGCAGTAACTGATGACAAGGGTGAACTGAATGGGGGAAAACAACCTGCAACAAATCAAGTGTGGCAGTGTGACTGTCATCTAGTATGACTGATCAGCAAACTCAATCAACAGCAAGTGGGTGACAGAGGTACTGAAACGGTTAAACAAAGAACTTCACATTTGCACACCCAGAGTTAAGACGAGATGGATAGATGCAACAAAGAACTACTGACCTTAACAGCACAGAAAGAACTGACTTCTGGAAAACAGATATGCCGAACACACAGCAGAAAGATAAATATCAGTCATGTCATGATTTGCATGCCAATCCATAAAGCCCAAGGTAAATGAACAGAGAAAAAAGTAGCCTACTTCAACAGAACATCAGTACTGCAAACCACACTGCCTATTGGTAAGCAGTGAGCAAAGGGCCGCCAGCAGCATCCAGAATCTCTCTTGTCAGTGCGACTTATCTCCAGCCAAAGTGCCCTACACCAGACATTTTTGCCACCTCACCTCTCATTTCTCAGTCACTGCACTGAGAACTAATCTTATCTTTGATCGACAAATATTCTTTACATGTGACTTTTTATCAACACCTGATTCTGAGCCCTTAGCAGGAAATTTCATGAACTTCTACATAATACATCCTTAGCTTTTAGAAAAGGGTTTTTTAAATGCAGTGCATTACAAAGGGCTTCGCACTGGGGCCTACAGGAACAGTAGGCATGCTAAGATGACCAGCTCTCAGAAGGATTCATTTCATTCATTTGTTTACATGTCCACAGAAGTCTACAAAAAGTCTCTCATCATATTCCCAAGCTCTCTGTAGGGGACTGTTTCTTTTCTTGCCGTATTTATATATAACAAGCACAGCAGAGTCCTGTTTCACAACTAGGGTTTCCATGCACGCCAGCAAGACAAATAAATAAGCCACGGGATTTAAGGGCACGAAAAGCAGTGTGCCAACAAGTACTCCAGTTTGACAATGGCTGACTTCTCTCACGCAGGGAGCTTAGCAGAAAGCCTAAAATGGCAAGGCACCAAAATTGAGCTACTCAGCACGAAGGCACGAATTCTGTACATCATGACCAGCGGTGGCAGCAGTGAAAATAAAGAAATAAATAAAACATCAAGGCAAGAGGCATAGTTCAGCTATAAAATACTTAATGAAGAGAAGGGGAGGGGATGGGAAGGCCTCGCAAGCCAAGACCATCACATAACATCACCAGAAACGGGAGCACACCGACTCCTGCATCGCCTTACCCTCACAGCCCTCATCTTCAAGGCCAAGAACCAACCTGTTCCTCACCACCATCAGTTATTCAGACTGACTTGGGAAAAGGCTGCCTCAACAGAATAGCTTTTAAATACAACGTTGCAGTAAGATATATTAATACAACTGCTGTCCACAGCCCTCACCATCTGGCATTATCTTCGGACTGGTTAGACATCGCATTCCACAAAACAGCTCATTGAAGAGATGCCCAAGTGATACACTAAGAAGGCTTTGGGAGGGCAAGGTTTTGTGAAAAAGTGGGGAAGTTAAAACCGGCCTGATACAAACACCTTAACCTTTTTTAAATGATTTTCCCATAGAGCGTCACAGGATTGAAGTACCAACGCATATAATTTATGCTTTGGATTTCATACACAAATCTCAGAATTTCAGTTCGGACTGTAGAAGCTGTGTTTAGGTCTTGAAAGCAACCAAAAGAACAACAAAACTGGAAACAATCCAGCTGAGAATCACACAGAGCGTTTAGAGGTGAGATTTCTGAGGATTTCCATTAGACGCATTCGTCAGTGGCCTTTTTGTATAGGTTTATCTAAAAATCTGCACAGTTCCATTTTAATTTAGCTTCCAGGTTTAGAAGATGAATTTCGGCTTCCAGGTCATTTGTTTATTTTTTCAAGTAAGAACCAGCAGAATTATCAATTTGTTATAAGTGACTAATTTATTGTTAGATTTTCATCAGAAGGTTCCTGGGAGCACAGAGCAAAACAAGCAATTAAAATATAAATTCTCTCATTCTTTCCTACAATCGTTTTTTTTTTTCCCCCAGTCCTTTCACTTACCAAAATATTATCCATACTGAGAAACACTACTGAACCGGTGAAGAAAACAAAAGCAGTTCTTAAATATTAATTCTCCCCGTTCATTTTTACTTTTAGGAATCAAACAATTACCAAAGCTCTTTGCCTCTCCATCACACTACCAGCACAACCCACGGAAACAACACCCTAGACAGCCCAGCACCTGAAACAGTCACATATATATTTAGCAACTGCCACTCTACTTTCACCTGCTACGTCATCTCTTTCCTTCTGGACTTGGTTTGTTTGCTGTATTTATTGTAGCAGTGTCTTTTTCACTGTACAAGTAACTGCCCCTGCTATGTGCTTCGCAGTCCCTTAGGCTAGTTTAAATCTCTCTAAAAGCAAAACAAAGATTGATCCTTACCTTAATATAAAGCAACTGTGAATAGTGGAAAGCGATACAAAAGAGCTCTGAATTATGAGAGAGGGGGCTCCATGATGCTCTCTGTCCCTGAATATAAACCAGATCAAAACCCAGTTTTGCTCACAAGCACACAGTATTCTCCAGCTGTTCCCTGGCCATGGAGCAGCTCTGGCAGGGACCAGGCCTAGGACAGGGCCAGCAAAGCCCTCAGGTCGCCATTAGTTTGCAGCCTACTGCCTCCACATCAACAAGGCTGCCGCAGTGGCAGTCCAGGAGGAAATGCTCCCAACGTCATCTGTCACTTGTACGTTACTCCACTTGGTACAGGAAATCTTCTACAATAGGTCTTACTCAAAGGACAGCCAGCACGAAGGCAGCTTGTTCCAACCAGACCACCGCTACATCCACCACTACCTTTTAACTACTAAGTTTCCAGCTGAAGGCAAAGAAAGTTCGTGACCCCCTTGACACAAGTTGTTCATCCATCCTGCCCATTTTCCCAGTGCCCAGAACAAAGTCCCTGTGCCTGTCACCAGTGGATTGATTCGCAGCATTGAGCATCATCCACAGGCTCACTCATCCTATTTTCTTGGTCACAGTTGGTCAGACATACCTGCTGGCTGGTGTCCACAGCCATCTTCATCTTATTTTTGTTTTTTATAACACTCAGTAAGATTTCAGAAGGACATCATTATGATCTGTTGTCTCCTTACTGAAAGATACCGCAGCAAAGATGACACTTATGAAGTGTCATAACCGGAGAGGAATGCAATTGCAACCACTTGCAAGTGTCTTACCACATTGCAAGCTGAAAAGAGAGTGAAGATGCGAGAACAAAAGAGAATGCTCCCATGTCATCAGTTCACCTATCGCATGTCCACCTGCAGTATTTCCAGTTTCTTAAGCTGTCTTCCTGTTTATTAAGATGGATTTTAAGGAGAGAACTGCTTTCACTAGAGATGGAAACAAATCACGCGGGGATTTAGTGCCTATTCAAAAACCACAGGTCAAACATCCCCCAGCAAAAGAAAATTCTGTGGTGTTCAAATTCCATTTCATGGCACTCCTTTAAGTCTGGGAGACAGAAAAAATCGGCCTGACATTTAGCTCACACCCTGCAGCCAGCTGATCAGACAGGCAGGAGAGCAGAGCAGTGGCAACATGGGTAAAAGAGCACCATGGGCTGGGAGCACCACGCTGGAAAGCGGTCGGGCCGGAGCACAGCCAGACCCAGGGACATCCAGGGCATCCACTGGAGCTGTGCAAGGTGATAAGCACTGAAGAGGATTGGCACAGCGGAGGATAACACAGCAACAGCCTCAAACATTCCCTAAAGTGTTTCCTTATTTTAGTTTGGGTCTAAAATTAACACTGAGGTAACGATAATTTAAATGAAGTGCATTAGTGTCACTTTGCATTTGAAAGCGTTTAGTAACAATAATACTATAAGACTTGAGAATCTCACAGTGCTTTATAATCACTTCATAACTACGTGTTGCAGTTAATATTATGTGGATTGCTATGATCTACCAAGTTTCTCCTGAGAGCTACCGGAGACAATAGCGGGAGCTTTTTTTCAAGGGCTGGGTGAACAAAGAACTGTTTGACAATTGGTATTGTTCCTTCTCACTGGAGAGAAGCTGACATTGATACATATACAGGAAAAAAATACTTCCAAAAGAATATTAGGAGAAAAACATGGATGAATCATTCTCATTACAGAAGGTTCTAAAAGTCCACATTGCTAACAGCATTCAGTTCAACCTGGAACAAATATAAGACGTAGAGTCTTCTGCATAAACCATGCAAAGCCAATGATAACTGGCATTAAACTTACAAACTGGTTCTACTCTTCAGTGCATTAAGGTTGGACACTCTGAGGCTCATCTAAAACTCCACAAAGCAAGTAGCTCAAGGGCTGAAGTCTGTTTTCTGATAAACGGTCTCTGAAATAGCCACCATCAGCTGCAACATCAGATATGCCATAGCTCTTACAAGGCTAGATGGCAGGAACACTTGGACAACTGTCTGTAGGTAACACCAAATTAAGAGGTATGAGCAGAACAAGATGAGAAAGAACACATCAGTAAGCTGAAGCACAAGATTCAATGTCCAAAAGCTGAAACACAATACAGTGCAGCACTGTAACCATGTGTATTCTGGAAGGAAAAATAAAAGAAATAGGAATTGTGAGGTTGTAACTCACCTGACCTATTACCATGAGCCACAAACTGAACGCAAGTGAAAAATAGAGAAAGATCAGAAAGGGAAATGTGGCCAGAACATCAGATAGCAATATCAAGGAGCTTATATTTCTTTAAATACTGCACTAGACAGATGTTAGCAATCCCAGTTGATACTCCATTTTGAGAGCTTCCCCTTACAACAGAGACAAATGGGAAAGTCAATAGGATAAATAAACAACAACAGCAATTTCAGAAGCGTGATCTACAAGATGACAGAAAAAGCTTTTTCTCTTTTGTTCCTTCCTACTCCTTCTTCTTCTCCAAAGCAAATAAAAAGAAAGAGACTAAGCTAGGAAGATGATAAGCATCATCTAAAAAGGCAGTAATAGCAGAGGACATTCATCAGTTGCTCTCCATACGACTGGCAGGAGGACAAGCAGTAAAAAGAATGAGATATTAGAAAAATGAAAGGCTTGTTAGCAGTAGGAACACTGAAGACCCAGAACAGGCTGCCTAGGGAAGATGAGAAATCAATACTCAAGGTTTAAGAAGAGGTTAGGCAGGCTGTCAGCTTCTGGAGGTGAGACAGGTATGCTTGATCTCGCCTAAGAGCCCGGCAACATGCTGAGTTACCCCTCAAAGTCTTTCCCACATCAGCATTTCTGGGATTTTCTTAATGCTTCAAGTAATTTGTCTCAGACACAGGATAATTCCACATATAAAATAATACATCCGATATTAAGTGTGTTGGCATATACTGACCCATTTTTCCTTCCCCTTGTTATATGTAAGTCACTGGTGCTGAGATTTTGTATCCTCTGGTGGCTTTTTTTCCTCAAAATATTTTAGGAATTGGATTGACTTTTTTTTATTTTCTTTTTTAAAGAAGGATTCTGCTGTAAGGTCACTACACAACTCATTTTTCTCAGTAATAAGGTGCTGTCTTGATCTTCTCCTTCCTTTATGTAAGTACATAAAGTGCCCTGAAGTATGTGCTAATTAACACCTTGCATCTGCTTCCTCCACTGAGCAGTGGATGAGGGCCCATTTGAACCACACCTGCCCTTCTGCATTTGTTCATGGGCATCGCTCCTCAACTGTTTGGAAATCAATCTGCTGAGGTTGTCTCCAGCCACAGAGGATGATCTTATCAAAACACAAGTACATGCACTGCATTTAAGGCACAGACAGCACAGCTATGGTGCAAGGATACCAAGGCAAGGCTGGGTTTTTTGCACCTAACCCAGTCCAACTTAACCTAAGCTACATACCTTCACACACATCAAGACTGAAGTATCACCTTACTGCAAGAGACACGTCCCAGCTGTGACCACAGTGAGACACTTGACAATGTCACTCTCCCAGTAGACAAAAAACATCTCTTTATTTGTACTCTGGGGAGCAGTACTTGGATTACTGAAGGACTTTGTATTGCAAAGCAAATTAGAATATCAGCATTTGCTAAACAAATATTGACTTGGAGAGCTGCAAGCAAAAGAAACATGCAATATCCTTTCTGTCATAAATAACAGCAGATCTTAGCTCTAATGACAGCTGAGCAGAAAGTTTGTAATTAAAAGATGCTTTGGACAAGTAGCAGCAGTTTGGTGAGCTGGCAGCTCTTCACTGTGAGCCAAGGCTTCCCAGCTCTGGGCATGGGGTAAACTCGCAGCAGTTCCCCGCTCTTCCAGGAGGGAATAGTATAGAGCTCTGAACTATCACTTTAAAAAGAAAACACTTTATTCCCAAGCAGGTGCAGTGACATCTCTCCAGGCTTCTCCCAGACCAGAAGTTTCAATTTCAAACTCGGTACTGTCTGAAAAGAAGTTTATTAGTACTTCAGAAAAGAAATGCCAATCCCATTTATTTCCATAACAAGCTGAACACAAACCTTTCAGGGCAAGGAAAATTAGCACGAACATTCCTGCTGTGACAGAGATGCACTGAGAAGGAAATACATCTACTTTTTCTAGAACTGCTTATTCCACATAGATTAAAATCATTACGTGACATTTCTAATCAGCATTTCAATATGGCAATGCTAAAATGAGAGCATTAGCAAGTTCATTTACATGAGCAAAGTAAACTAATTCGAACAGTATGTGAGCACACTAGCAAGCAGCAGTGATACATGAAGCTGAAGAGTGTGAAGAGCAAAGAGGTCCCAGGCACCACACTACCTTCACTGTGCTCACCTTTTCCACATCACATTCAGAAACACCACTGCCAGGTGTGTTTCTTCCCATTTCATTACTACCTTTGGTAAGAAGTAAGGTAACACAATGGTAATTTCTTGGTTACCAAAGTACAGAAAAATCAGGTCCCAGTCAGGTAGCCCAGTACGTACAAGGAAAACCTGATCAGCTGTAAAGCTGACAATTTGTATTCTAGTCTCGAGTTTGGAATTGCCTAAAACAAATTGAAAGGAATCACTGGCAGAGATTTAGCTGTAGCACCACTGGGTGCTGCTTCAACAACTTTTTTTCTTTTTTATCTTCCTCACAAAAAGCCACATTGGATTTCTACGTAAGCTGGTTAATTTAAAAAGAACACAGCACTCCCCATTGTTTCTCAAGCACTATGAAATTAAAAGTCCATTATATTCCAGAGAACACAAGGATGTAGGACAGGAGCTAGGCTAGACGTGTGACAGTTCAAACTCATTTCACTTCAGATCATCTCAAACTCTGAACAGGACTCCTCTAGAAATATCACATCCCTTCTCCTTTAAAGAAAGAAAAAAGGAACACAGCGATGCAAGATGTAGGAAAACTGCTACACGAGGTTTAATTGCAACCATTTGTAACCTGCATTTCACCCAGATACGTATCTTATTTATAAGCAGATATTCCTAATTAAGCAGAGGAAGTGGTTATCATCAAGAGAAAGACTTGCAGATCTGGCTTATCAACACTGTCTCATATAACAAAAGTAACCTGAGATATTGATCCAGAATTAGTGGGCCATCACAAACTGCAAGATCCCAGGACCAATTAGGGGGCAGGGAGGAAGGATGCATGACACCACAACCACAGCACTTGCATTTGAATGAGGATTCAGCATAACCCTGATCGACTTTTGCCTAGGGAGGTGACAGGGCCTGAAATGGGCTTTCTGCTTCCTACACATCCTCCATTATCTGAGACCCACTCGGGCGTGTGTGTGTGTTCTGGCATACCTTGGTGGGAGGGAACTCTGCTGCCACCCTACCTCTGCACTTCACCTGGACTCCTGTCAAGAGTTTGCAAGGGAAGAGAAAAGAAACATGAGTCCCTCGTGTTGCAGGTTAGCACACTATGCTACTGGGCCATTGCTCCACTCTGGAACTTCATTCCAGGCTGCACAACTCCAGTAGACTTGCTAGGCAGTCACTGCCTATAGGGCACGGTATGTCTCACTGTTCAATGTCACACCAAAGATACAGGATAGAACGAGAGATAGTATCCCCAAGCTGTGCCAGAGGAGGTTGGGGCTGGATATTAGGAAAAATTTATCAGAAGGAGTGGTCAGGCACTGGCACGGGCTGCCTGAAGAGCAGTGGTGTCACTGCCCCTGGAGGCATTCAAGAGACATGGAGACGTGGCACAGAAGACACAGTGAGTGGGCAGGGTAAGGACAGGCTGGCAGCTGGACACGATTTTAGAGGTCTTTTCCAACCTTAATGACCTTGTGATATTAGTTCAAAGTAGCACTCACGCTTCATCATGGCAGCATTCAGGATAAGGCCCTCAGGGACAGCATCACAGTGCTGCGACACAGCTCAGTGTTTCAGAAGTCGATCAGGGATCCCACACTAGGCTTTTGCAGTGTTGATGTAGCTGTAACTCCACCTGCATTTTCAGTCCACATGTGAAATAAAATAGTATTTTCTATATCTGCAACCACTTTCTTTTCAAAAGCTCCAGATGACATATGGACATCGAAGACTCCATGTCAGTAAATCTGAAAGGCAGGTAAATACTAACATATTTATGAAGGTTAAAGCTGAAGGACTGAGAATTCTCTGGTCAGAATCAAGCCCTTCTGTCTTTCAGCACCTCACTTTGACACAGTGGAAGGGTTAATGAGCAAACAGGACAGTGCCTGAAAGCAGGCTCTGGAGCTCAGCTAAATGCTGCTTGAAAGCTTAAATTGAAAAGCTCACCAGCCTTACTTTGTATCCCTTAAGCAATGCATGCTGTGGTGCTGGCTCATGGGAGAAACAAATTGCTGCTCTAAGTCTGTTTAAAAGGGAAGAAAGAAAAAAAAGAAAAAAAAAAAGGTTACCATATGGTGCTGACTGCAGCATCTCTTAGCAGGTGAAATGCATCCAGAACAGTAGCTACCATACTCAATTACTGTGACAAATTCAGTGATTCAGAGGTTTTGTGGGAGGTGGTTGCTTGTTTGTTTTTAAAGTAGGCTACTACGCTATCCCCATCCAGGAAAACGAAATAAAATAAATAAATAAGAGGCAAGAGGAGGAAAAGAGGAGAAAACACCACACCTGCGTGCAGAAATTTATGTCAGGAAGTATTAGGAAGCAGTTCAAATGCTGAAGTTGTGAAATACATCTCAGGTCTCAGTGCATCCTTTCACTTTGGTGTATCAAACAGCACAGGAATTCTTCCACAACTCCATTGCCTCGCATCAGTCTACCTGAGCACCAATAGAAGGAACACCAGAACCAAAGCCTGGGGACAAGATGATGGTTGTGAAGCTGGGCAGCGCCTGCCCAGGCCACCTGAGAACCTGCTGAACACAAATCCAAAATATAAAAATAATAATGAGATAAAAAGATTTGTCAGTCTCCTTTCTTTCCTCCTGCTCTACACCATCATGTCCCAGTGCACCAGGAAAGCAGGAGGTATCAGGCAGCTCCCAGCATCTGCAGGCACAACTTTGATAGTGTCACTATCTCAGGCGAGTTGCCACTGCAGCCCAAGAAAGTTGATGAGCAATTAGATCTTTTAAAATCAGATTAAATAGTCAAAGTGGTCTCAGGTTTATGATAGCCTTAGTTATGCATGTGTCTTTTGATGCAAAAGCATATCAAAGCCTCAAAAAAAAAAATTACAAAGAAATAAAAATCCCTTGAATAGCTTCAGCCTGTCTGATGCCAAGGTCCACAAGATGTGCGCTATGCTCCAAGGAATACATGGGCAGCAGTGTGAGCCAGGTGTGATCCCAACCATGTGTAAGTGAAAGTGCTGCTTCCGCATTTCAGCATCTCTCCTCTAACACTGAAGCAGTGCAGCCCAGCCCTGGGAATTCCTGAACTCAGAACATGACCAAGGGTCAGAGCTTGTCCGTGAGCCTCATAGGGATACTGTTGCTAAGGAAACGTGGTCCCCAGTACCAAACTCCACATCCATGTTTTCCTGTCTTGGAGACTCACCTCCTCTGGAGGTGGTTCTGCATCAGTCAAGGGGTGGAGGGAATCTGAAGAGCACCCTAAAGATAAACGTGCACACAAACCAAGTGGCATACAAATTAATCATCCCCATGCATGTTTCCAAGTTATTTGCTATTTAGTGTAATGTTTCATGGGGTACTGCTGGGACCTCCCAGCAGCCACACCTCCTGGTCCTCCTGTTGTGTTTCTGCATCACACTGTCCACACGTGCCGTGCATTTGCAAGAATCGAGTTACTCCAGCAGCCTCACTTTTTCTTTTCATAGATACTGAGAGTGAAAGACAGCTCCGACCAGCAGCAGAAGTCCATGAGTCGCTTTCCCATGTCCTCATGCCCTGCATCACCTCTGTCTCAACACTATACTCACAAAACATTACTTAATTCAGGCAACAAGACATGCCCCCCTCCAATTCAAATAATTAAGAAGCCCCTGTGAAAGACCCAAAGATTTCATCCACTGTTTTTCCTCAGGATAAACACTTCAGGTGAGCTCAGGTAATTGTACTCCTCATGAGCAGAGCCCCAGACATCCCCACAGCCCGACACAGCAGTTGCCTTGCTCATCTCACACCCACAAGTGGCAAGTTTTCTTGTTATCAACATCCTAAAGCTAAACTTGAAAGGGGGAATACATACACATAACACACATTTGAAGCAACAGGAATCTCCTTTCCTTACTAAAAGCCCCAATTTGAAGAAAAACTTCAGTTAGGAGAAGTAGCTAAGAATTTATCCAAGTTCAAAACCCAACCTTCATTATAAAGGATTATTTAATTACCACGTTTCTTTTTCCTTCCCCACTTTCATAAGATCCTACAAGTCTTAAGGGAAAAAGCCTTTCTGTGGTCCTTCCACGCTCTCACTAATTTGCTCAGAAAGCCTACAGTAATTTCCCTAAATAGCTTCAAAAAATCAATCCCGAAGAACAGCCTCTCTCACTGGAACTGTCTTATTTGCAAGCGACGATTTGAAGGATCAACTCGTTATGGGTCTTATTTGAAAAGCAAAATTACAACAACAAAAAAAAGTGTTTGCGATTTTAAATTCATAAATACACATTTTAAAGCGTGCCTACCCTGAGCTGTAGGCATCCTCATGCAAGTGAGAAATACACCAAGAACAAGGAGTAGTGCAGCCACAGCAGCTACTCTTTATCTTAGAAGAGAACATCCAATCAGAAGAAAAAGGAATTAAAAGTAATACAACACAGTCTTACTGAAATCCCCAGCCATGAGCCACCTCCAGAGAGGAGCAGGCAGAACACACTGCTGCTCTTTGCTGCCTTCTTCACGCTCACTCGTCCAACTCCCTATTTGCTTCCATTGGTTTTATCCAAAAAGATCACCTCCTGCTTTACAGAGAGCTAAGCACTCTTATTATCTGACAGAAGATGATGTTTCTGGCCAATATCTGAAGTGGAGCACTCTGGGAAGTTTTCATTAAGGTTGTTGTGCTAGCTGTATTATTTCTGTTGCAGAACAGCCAGGATTATGAGCTCCTTTGCTGGTGTACCCCAACAAATACCATCCTAATCCTTGGCACGAGCCTCCTGCCGTGCTTACTATGGTAACCAAGCAGGCTGATGCTTTTGTATTTGAATTCCTGAACCTGTTCAGCTATTTAAGACAGCTCTCAGACCACTGATTTCACCTAACACAAACTGAAGCTCAAAAGCAGTCATGTGCTCTGTGTGCACAGGCTGATAAACTCTCCTAACGTTGCAAAAAGCAACTCAAGTTCTGGGAAAATCATCCTCATCCCCCGAGTCACAGCCCCAGACTGTGTAACAGTGTCAGCTGTGCTGTTTCCACACCTCTGCACCTGAGGATGTGCCACACACATTGCTCCTGAGCTCACATAGCACAGCCTTCCCTGTCACCTCCCCATCCCCATTCCTTCCGAAGCTCACACAACATTTAGGGGGAGCACGAAGGCCAAGACAACCAAACGTGTTAGCAGGGCAAGCACTACCTGTTAAAGCAACTGTAAAAACAGCTTGGCTCCTACAAGCTGATCTTACAGCCACTTGGTCTCTCCTGCACCCCCAGTCAAAAAATACCCCTTAAGAAGCTGGGATGAGAGCACGCCAGCTTAGCTAAGGGAATAAAGCTAGGAACAAAGCACGGATCTTCAGTTCTACTAGCTCATGGATCAGCAGGTGTTTGTGATTCCTGATTAGCTGGATCCAGGACCCACAATTTGTCAGTGAGATTCAGGATTATGCTACCAACACCCCCAACAATCTCTTTTTCAGTTAATCTGTCATATAATCCAAAGTGATCTTTAAGACTTTAAGACTGCTAGTGACAGCAGAATTAGAGCCAACTAAAGCACAGAATATCCTTCTAAACTGCTAACTGTAAGGCCCTAACCCCATGTTGGAGGGAAGCAAAACAAGTACTTAAGGATTCTCTAACATTCTCAAGCACAGAAAGTAAGGCTGACTTCACATATAGGGGTTACAGCCAGAGTCAGGCACGGATCTATTTTCAAAATCCACATCCAAGCCAACCTTAAAAACCTTCACCCAGAATGACCAAACTTGACCGATCATGAAATTCAAGCCACCTCCCCGCAGCAGCTGTGAACTCTTGCTCTAAATCCATCAGTTCAGCACCACGAGACATTTAGCAGATCTCTCCAGTCTGCAAACACGAGATCACTTTGCAGTTTTGACGCACGTACCGTCACCTCCTCGCTCCGTTCTTAATCTGGAGTTGTGTTAGTAGATGGTGCCTGAAATCACAGCACTGCAACTGCTCCAGCAGCAGCCATCAGGGCTCAGTGCAACAACAACTCCCATTCCACTCGGGACATTGGCACAGTCCCTGTGATGAAGGGTTGGGATGCTTCACCACTAAATCAACAAGAAGTCAGAAAGAAGACTACTGAGAGGCAGCTGTGGCTTGAGTAAGGGGACATCAGAAACACACTCATGGAGATGAATGATTCACAACTACAGGACCAGGGATTTCATCCCCAATTAAAGCATTAGGCAGTTGAAAAACTTATTAACCATTAATCTTGTCTTTTGTATAATGGACATAACCTTAGCATCTTTGACCACGAACAACCCAGCCTCCTAAAATTTACTACAGGAAAATGCACTACTAAATCATGAGCAAGGCTTAGAATCTCAATTCTCTTTGTTCCGTGATGCTGCAAGGATGCATCTGAGAAGGGGGTGGAGGGAGAGGGAAGGCTGTTATGATCAAGCTGACTCAACTCATTTCTTGTACACACTGTAAAACCAACACTTGACCATAATCTATGAATCAGGCATAAAGAGAGAAAATATTTCTTAGGGAAATAAGCATTTTTAAGTGCTACTTGAACACCAAATTGAAGAAAACATTTATGAATTTTCCATCATGTTGTGAAGCATCATGTTAGGAAGGATCAACCACATAAAACTATCTTGTGACAATACTTGTAAATGATTTTAGCATTATCTGTTGCTCTAAAGCAATAGCAAAGACTAGACAAGCCACCAGAGAGTTCAGAATTGTAATAGGGCCTTTGAAGAGATTATTTGCAGACTAATCCTGTATTTTCTCATGGAAGCATTCTACGGTGTGAAGTACCATATTCACACGGCGCATTTCACCTTCCAAAATTACCTCTGAAAGAGTCAGTGAGAAATTATACATTGTGCAGACAAGCATATATCTAAATGATATGCGTGCCTAACAGAAAGAGGTTATTTTCAAGGGGTCCTGAGCTCAGCTTTTCTATTTGTCCACACAATTGAATGCCATAATTTATATGTAAGAATCTATGTATTTCAATCAGAAACACACAACCACTACAGCTGTTTATTCTCACACATTCATATAAAAAAATACATCAAACAAATGCGTCTTAAGATATTATGTTTGGTTTTAAAAAATCCAGAAGAAAATATATTAAGAGTCCTCATAATACTGCTTCAGCTTCAAAAAAGAGCTGCCCATCAAGATATGGAATTTTAATGATAGGTGCTTAAAAGCAATCACTAAGAGATGTCTTCAAGCCATTGTCCTTATTCATCCTTCACAGTCACTCTATTTCCCTCTCTTCCCCACCTATGATTGTCAGTAATTCAGGCTCCCAACCTCAATCCTCCAGATGCTATCCAAGTGAGATGACTCAAACAGCAGCCAGTCGGAAGCACGGAAGTACTTCTTTGATCGAAGAAATCAAAACTAAAAATAAAGCGCTTTGTTTAGGATGCAAAGGTTCGGTCTTCCAAATCGTGCTTCAAATGATGAGAAACTTAAGAAATCAAGAAGCTAAGATGCAACAAGGCTGCTTGAGTACTTAGATCAACCCAAAAGGAAAACCTACTCATCACCACAGGGAATTTTGCTGATTGCCTGTTTAAGAAAAAAGAAGGAAAAAAAAAATAGAGAAAAATGCTTCTTTCTAATCCAAAGGTACCAGCAGATAACGAATGAAACACGTTGGAGGTTTAGGAAATCTTCAGGCAAGCTGCAGAGGAAACTGTTGGGCTCCTGCTCCTTCTGCAGCTCAGCCATTTCCATCAGACAGCAGAGGAAGAGCCGTGCTGTGCAGTGCTGCATTACAAGCAGTATGCTTTCCACTGATTTTCTTTGCTGCTAATGAACTCTGAAGTAATAGCACCGCACTGGAAATACATTGGGGCAGCAATAAAAACCCGCGGTTGCATTCTTCCACCCTCATTGTGCCTGGAAGTGTCCAGATCGAGCAGCAACAACTTGCTGTAACTTCAGCAGGGTTGATATAGTTCCTCACTCAAACTTTTCCTTCTGTTTTCATCTTCACCTCTGTATTGCTCATAGCAGCCATATGCAGCTACACCGAAAAATTATTTGCTGTCTCTGCCCCTCAGTTCCCCACTCAGTAGAACAGGAGCAGCTTTGCTTTTTCTTCTGGTCTTTTTCTCCTGGTCCTGCTGACAGCACAAACAAAGCTGGTGCTGAGCACAAACCGGGGAGAATATAGACAACCTGGCTCTCAAAATATCCTTAATATCTTTCCCAGTGCAAAGAAATGTGATTAATCTCATAATCAAAGGTGAATGTCATGTTCAAAAAGCCAAAGCTCTCCAATAATAAGCTTATGTCTGTAAAACCCTGTGGCACAGCAATATAACATTTCATTTTCTTCTGTGTTTTGCCACGGAGAGAAGAATTCAGTTTCGCTGCCCCTTTCATTTTGCAGCCCTGGACCTCGGGTCCTTATCAAAGTAGCCGACCCTTAGGTGTGACAGCAGGAAGAGAGTCCAAAGTGGCTTTCAATAACTTAATTCAATAAAAAAAAAAAAAAGAAAAAACAACTTCTAAATTTCCTTTGTCTATGTGAGGAGGAGTGCATTATATCAGATAAGGGATATTAAATGGCCTTTAAGCCTGACAGCAAAGAACGGCTCTAATGGGAGTCCCAAATTGTGCTGCTGGCAACGTACTGTACTTACAAAACAGGAACAGAGAGATGCCAGAGCAGTGCCATGACCTATATTTCTTGCAAACCAATTTTCTTCTGTGTAGGGTGGATGGAAAGGATCCAACAGCTTTTCAAGTTCCATTTCTTTCTGCTGGAGCTACGCCTCACCATACATATTTCTCCAACACCCAACTTTCCTGTGCCCTGCAGCATTTAAAGCATGAATTATCTACAGCCTACTTATGCAGTTATAAACAATAAATACTGCAAAACCATGTTTAGGCTGCAATTACCAGATGGGAACTGAATTCTTTACATCTCATTTCCCTACTTCTAAAAGGAGCCAAATCCCTTAAGGGGGAATCTTAAGGAGAAGAACAGTGTCACAGGGGAATAAAGATCACACTCGGGGGAACTTGCATGGATTTGTTATTGATGGAGTACAGTACAGATGATGCTGTCAGAACATGGAACTTCACACCTTAACATACACACCCTCAAGAAGTCCAGTTTTGCCTTAAAATCTCTCCCATAACTTGCACATGCAGTGCTCAAGAGGACAACAAAGCACCTGAACGGAGGCATTTCTTCTCAGCAAGCCTGCTCTCACTCCCCCTCCCTTTCCCTGCCATCCCTGGCAAAGGCAGGCTCTCTCCCTCAGGCAGGAAAATTTGGAAATAGAGCACCTGATGCAGCTTTTCTTCCAAAGCAGTCTCACGTGCGCTGAGTGTCAGAAAGAGCCATGTTGTGCCACGGCACCCGCTTGTCTCAGGCAAATTGAAATGGTTCAGCGTCTAACACTCGGAATGATTTCCCAACTTCTCACTTGCCCCATCTGCTCCTCTCAGCTCATTTTGATTTGTTTCGGCCTTTGTGCCTGCAGGGGCACCAACAAAACTGCAGCATCACTGTGTGTTCCTCCGCTATGGGGCAGGGCCAAGTTTCTCTCAAATTCAGCCTATTCCAAAAAAATAAAAATAAAAATAAATAAATAGAAGAAGAGCAAAAGCACCGTCCAGTTCTGTTGTCTCTTGCTTCCTACAGTTACTCGCATAAGCAGCTACCTGGCTTCAGTGCTGAGCTCTACAATAACATCCCACCTATGAGGTAACCAATGCAAAAACCATAAATCAGAAGCCTGCACAGTACAGCAAAGCACATGGATGCCACATCTCTGCCCCAGTCTTACTGTATTAGCTGGCCCAGTTAGCTAAGGAGATAAAAATCACTTGGCTTTATGTAATTTGTTTTTCTTCTGTCATTAGCACAGTATTTATAGGCAAAAATAATTTCCCAACGTTTAAGAAACAGATTCTGAAACCAGAAACAGAACCACTAGGTAGGTGGGAGTAGTCATGAAAGCCAATAGGTTTGGTGAGTTTTTATTAAGACAGTGCAAAAATTAGACAATCCCAGTGCTTTTCACCATAAACTTACAGTATACCCACCCAGGGTCTTAAAAAGGGCCTTAAATATGATGGAACAGCAGAAATGACTCAACACGTGTCCTGATGTGGCATTTCTAACAGAAGCTCAGGACGTGTCAGGTACCCATGGACTTTTGTTTCCCTTCACTTGGACACACAGGGCGTACCAGTACTCACCAATAGTTGATGCTAGCTCCATTATGCTGAATTATTAAGCAGAACTTTGTTAGGGATGTATTCCCCCTTCCCAAATGTTCATTCTTTCTTTCCAACAAAGCTAGATTTCTTTCGCTCTGTGATTCAGAAGATGCATGGTCATACACCTCCGGCCAGAAGTTGCTAAGCAGGCTGCTTCTGCAGCATCCTGAGTCACAGAGTTCAGCTGGACCTGAACGCAGAGAAATGTCGTTCAGCAGCCATTGGGGAGGAAATGAGGCAGAAAGCAAGTTAGCCAGGCAACTGCAGAGCAGAGAGCCCAATCAGATGTAGGAGCTGCAGGGAAAGGTGAGCAGAGCTGGAGAGCCAGCAGCCAGCATTTGCAAGTAAAACGCGAGCTATTTGAAACCAAGGACAGCAGGAAGAGAAATTTCACCAGCAAAAAAAGGTTGATTAGCTCGTGAATTGCTCTCACATTTGTCTCTGGAATACTGAAATGAAGATTAGCGGGCATGCACTCATCCTGCTTCCTCCAGAAAAGGGGGGAAAATGAGCCAGGTTACATACTGAAATAACAAACTGACCAGCCCTAGTGGACATGCTGCTCCTTCAAGTACAACAGCCCAACCTCCGCTCCTGTCTATTGACATCTGCTGACAAGTAACAGAAATACCATCCCATTTCCTAAGTTCTATTTCTGAAACGAGGGGCACACCCTCTTCATGTCACCAGGAAATCCCCTGCAGACTCAACAAGTTCAATGATAAATCCTAGTTCAGTTCTTTCAATGTATTGAAAGAAAAACTGTCAGTCCAGCATCTACAGCCAATTGCAAAATACACTGTTAATGAAATTACAGCAAGAGGAACCTTTCTGTACTGCTCCTTTATTAGAGAATTCCTACTGACTCTAGTAGTACAACATCTGAACTGTGTTCATTAAGTTTTGCCACATGCCAGCTGCACTCTGTTTGCACTGGAAGCAGTAGTCTGAAAGCAGGGATCTACAATATGTGAAACCTGGATGGGGCTGTGAGCAACCTGGTCTAGAGGGAGGTGTCCCTGCCTAAAGCAATGGGGGCTGGAACTCGATGATCTTAAAGGTCCCTTCCAACCCAACCCAGTCTATGATGATTCTATGAAATCATCACTAATCACCAGGCCAAGTCCTCCCACAAATGAAGGGCAGCGTGCCAGAACCCTGCACCAACTGAGACCACTGCAACTGGTGTAATGTGTATCTTCAGAACTCACATACAAAGTTACAGGAACAGACTAGAACTTCAACAGTAGCACAGCGTATCACAAGGTAGGAAAGACATCGGGAATTGCAGATCCCTCCTTGATTTCCAGAATCAGAATGAAGAGAGCAAACCCTGACCACAGGGGAGCACAGCTACATCCAACTCAGATCATTCCTCAACACAAAGGAGTACGTGCTCTCCAGAGACCAGACACCAGATAACCTCAGCCCCTGCAAAGCAAACTGTAAAGGAAAGAGGGAACAAAAAAAGCAAAATAAAGAAACAGATACGTGCTCCTCCATCGAGGAACCTCTCAATGGGAGGACTGGGCGGCTCCAGGAGCTGGTAATGGTGTATGTACCTTCAATGCCTGGGTAACCTGTGCAAATCTGGCTCAGGCTGATAACGATCAAACCTAATTACAATCCGACAGCTGTTCAGTGGCTTATACAGTGCTGTCGACTCTTAAGATTTTATCACAAGCCTCATGATATTTAATGTTTTCCTTAAGCCCTAACTCCTGAAGCCAAGCAATTACCCAACCACCGCCGCTTCCAGTAATAATGAAAATGAAAGTTTTCGTCTCAGGAACACGGAACAAAGCTTAAAACACCACACAAATGCAATATAAGTTTCTAAACTCAAGAAGCGAATAAACCCTACTACAGGGGATGCTTAAATCTGCGATATTTTTAAACCAAAAAGGCAACGTTCTGAAGGCCGAGGCAGGAGTGGTTTCTGGTGCTCAGGATACTCCAGCACCTGCAGCATCACTGCATACAGTAGTCCTCAGTGGATCGTTCTTGCACACTTATCCAGGAGATTTTTCCCTCATCTGTGTAAGCTTTGAGCACCCTCAACTTCCCAAGCGTTCTATTCTTCCAAACCTGCTGACTGCTCTTTTCACGTGATGCCCCTCACCTATTTTATTCAGAAAGGAAGTTATTCCTTATTCACTTCGCCACATGATTTTAAGGCATGTCCATCATTTCCCCCCCATTTTTCCCAGGCTCACCTTCTCCTGTCCCACCAGCCCTCAACCTTGCTCAGGACCTACACATACATCTACAGATCTCCCCAGTGTGTTACATTAAAACTGTTCCTGCATTCCTAGCTTGTCCTGCCCAAACACAGCACGGCAGGGGGAAATGTACCTAATTACTCCATTTTCACAGCTCAGAACAAGAGTCGGACCCCAGTGAAGTCCAAGCTGTGGTGTCCCCAGGGAAACCTTTATGGCCACCGCGTGGAGCTGCCAGGTTGGGAGTACCAGCTGTGCAGTGATGGAGACAGTAACACCTCAGGCCCTGACCCCTACAACAACCCAAATGGCGAATATTCACAGCAACCCTTAGGTTTCCTTTCTTCCCATACTTAATTCTTAAGAGTAACCTTAAACATGCATAACAAAAGCCGGAACATTTCAGGCACTGAGCGCACAGTAATTTTATGTAAAGGTCAGCTACTTTGGTAATGTTGAAGAAATAATGCATTAGCTTCAAACACGTCCACTGTGCTTTATGAAGATAACAGACATGCCAAAAAGCCTTTTTTTTTTTTTTTCTCCAGTGGTATCTCTTTTCCTAGCTCGAAGCCAAGTAATATGTTTACTACACTGAAGTGGGATTATGGTTTGAGAAGCCAGAGGTCCCGATGTCTTGGCACGGGGACATACTTCTCCCAACACTTTACGTGGCCGCTAACAGTGGAGCATCTGCTGGAAGGTCATTTGTATGGACAACTGCTACAGAGGAAGTGCAGTTCGACTGCAGTGACACCAGCATTAACCACCAAGAGTGCTCTCAGCACCAACCAAGGCTTGGCTCCCACTCTGCACAGTGCTGCCACGGACAAAGCCACAAAGCTTTTTCCACATGAGAAAAAAAATTGAACTAATATAATTTAAAGCATGAATGTAAGCTCATTTAAGCAGCAGCAAACCCTGTGTAGGCATGGTTATTTCAACATTAAAGTTGCAATTTCCAGTTTAGCTTCAGCTAACTGAAGGCATTTAAACTTTAAATCTGCATAAGCCAGTCCTGGTCTGAAAGATGTTTCCAGTAAGAGCCCGTAACAGCTTACCAGTGTAGGGAAAAATAAATCAATTTGAAATGAGACTTATTCAGTCATCATGTACATCTCAGACCCATGGCTGGAGGGACTTTGGTCTGCTGACAGTAATCTCACACATTAACACCAGCCCGACATCACCTCCTCATCCACCAGGCAAATAAAATCCCACATCAGGAAACAATAATGACAACAAGCTAATATTCCCAGTAGTAAGTTATCTTCTCAAAGTCCACTTGACCTTCACTGTAATTTCCACACAGCTTGCGGTAAACCACCTGAGCGTGTACAAAATGTGATGAATAAAGAAATATTAAAAAATGAGAGAATGTTGATAAAGTAGGTCACAATTCAAACAGCACAATTACTGGGGAAAAAAAAAAAAAAAAAAGATGTTTGGAACCACATCATTCACAATACTGCTCACACCGGACAAGCTACTCTGTAATTTATTTTGCTCAACAACGGCTTCTGCCCATATTCTTTCCCTCTCTGTATCCCTGAAGTCTGCATGAATGCAGCCCGCCGTGCCACACAGCAGCAGTGCCCACACGAGGCATGAAATGTCACAGATCACAGCTTTACACCTGACCAATGTAATATATTCATCAAATTCTTCCAAGCAGCAGGAGCATTTGCTGCTGTTTTGTGGGTCAAGCCTCACCGAGACAGATGGAATGGGCACTTTATTTACATATGAAGTCCCTAAGCCCATTTACTTTATTTATGGCAGATGAAATCTGGCCTTACACAGGCATCTAGGGAAGACACTAATTTTAACAAAGATAAGGGAAAGTGGCTGTGTCCCACGTTTCTAGGTGATGAAGATTCATCTGTTTTTTAATATACACTTCTAAGTACTTAAAACATCCTAAAAAAAACCCAAAAAACCCAAAACCTCAGAGTACTGATTCTGATTAACATCCTAAGAGGAGATCAGTGCAATTAAGACTTGCTTGTGAGCTAAACCAGCTCCAACAGGAGCAGAACAGCTGGACTCTCCCAAGCACTCGCAGCTACACTGTGAAAGCCCACGCTCTGCAGAAAACACAAGGCAAGTCTGTGTAACCCATGTTAGAATGCTGAACTTCTTATTTTAATCAGAAGTTCAAGACGTTCATGGATGCAGAGATATGGGCATTATCTATCCTTTCGCAGACTGCTATGCAAACTAAACCATCTGCAAGGATGAAACATAGAAAGGAAATCTATGTGCCACTTTGCACACTAGTGCAGAGTCTTGAGTGACTCTGAAATGGCATTTTAATTTATTGATATTGATGTTGCCATGAAAGTTTTCAGGGAAGATTTCTTCAGAAATAGGAAAATCTTTTCTATAAGGAGAGTAAGGAGAGTATCAATCCTTCAGAGTTATCCTTTGCTTATCCACGTTGTGCATGAGTGAGGTGGGTAGTCTGAAAGCCTCCTTGTGTTTCAGCTCTCAGGAAACCAAAAAAAAGTTCAAGAAAGAAAAATAAAAAAATCATAGAAATAGTACAAACCATTGCACTGCTAAGTATCTACCACTGCACTGCTCCTCACATTGTATTAAGTAAGAATTTTAAGTATGCATCCAGACTACGTATAATTTTCCCTCTCATCATCTGGTTGTGCTTCATGATCCCATAGTTGGGCCAACGGGACACCAGCACTTTGACAGACAGACCAAAAGGAGCCCAGCAGATCCATGGCAATCCTCAACGCTCCTGGAGCTGTATCTTCAATTGCAACCAACGCAGAATCACTAAGCCTCCAAAATAACTTCACGCCTCTTCTCCCCTCCGTTGCATACTGCCATCCCAATCCTCTCCTAGCCAACTGCCAGAAGGCAATGCCATTAAAGAACATTTGCAATCAGACAGACTGCTACTTTTTAACCAGAAAAATAGTTGCTACCTTTATCAGAGAAGATTCAAGTTCAGACAGCTGAATGGAATATCATGACTATAGAATAGTTTTGCACCTCATTCCCCTGAAACATCAGTTACTTTTCAATAAGCCTCATCACCTTGGTTCACTATGGACTCCAAGGCAGGTGTGTCCAGAAAGCCCAGCGTGGGTGACACGCTGACCACAGCAAAACACCCTGTAGGAAAGAGGGAACATTCATTTCTTCTTCAGCTGAAGCTTTCAAATGAGATGTAAAACAGAGCCCTGACCATTCATCGTCATTAACGGTCCCATGGCAATTCCTGCAAGAGTAAAAATGTTAACTAACATGTCCTGGCCAATATCCAACTCGGATAACTGCATTCTGCTTCTCAAATTCCCCTTACAGTTTCAATTGGATTAGTTTTTCTTCATCTCTCTTCCCTAAACCCCTCCTGCATAATGTTTCCAGCCCGCAATGGCTGCCGAATTCCACTCCAGAGGTGCATGAATTATCAGTGCTGGGCAATCCCAGCATACATTTGGATGCGTTACTCAGAGAAAACGCTCCATGAGGCAAAGTAATACCCTTACACCTCTCACTGAGGAACATTTAACTTTTCAAATGAGAAATCCCAGTGATGGGATGGATTTTTTTTCTTTAAAACATAGTGCAGCGAGCGAACAGGTACCATGGCCAGCGTCCTGCAAACAAGCACAGTCATTCTCCTGGCTGTATCCACAGCTTAGCACCTGGACGTAGTTGCTCCAACTTAATAGAACTCTGCTGCATTAAAAGTGGAGTAAATAAATATTCACACAGTAGTCTTCCACTGAATCTGCCACCTTTAGGTGCCGCAAGAATCAAAGCAGCTCCTGCTGAACACATCAATCTGCGGAGTAGATGCACACATGAGCAGTGCGAGCACACGTCCTTGCACGAGGAATTTGGATGGTTCTTTACCATGGCATACCAATGAAAAATTCAAGTGCTGTGAAACGTGGACCTCCTATTATTTGTAATGCGTACTGTACGTTAGGTACTAGAGATAATGGGAAAGCAAACTGAAAAGTCCTGACCCAAAGCATTTTATGGAACAGGAGAAGCAAAGGTGATATATGTGCATAAGAGTTTAATCTGGCAAGCCCTCGATCTTCTTTGTAGAACAATCCCAAAATGATTGTCAAGACTGCTCAGGTTTCTCGTCCTCTGTATTTCTTGTAATGGAACAATTTCAACCAAAATGGTGTTTTATAGACACTGCTTAAGGGGTCATTTTCATCTGCTCTCCAGGTTACTCAGAAGAATATCTTTCATTCCCTCTTCCAAGAACTATAATCAACAGTTGAGAATAGCTTGTTTTCATCTCCAGCCTGCTTCTGCATGCCTGGCAAAGCATAAACCCACACACTTGCCACCTGCTTCACTCTCTAGAGCTCCGACAGTGGAAGGACATCATTAAAAACCTGAGAGCAACTGCAGGCAGTATACAATCAGAGGAAGGATTACAAAACATCTCTATTTCCATATTTTCTCATAATTTTTGTAGCCTCCCTCCATTCCCCACCATTAATAGTGAATTCACTTAACAAGGTCACTGTGAAAGCACTCACACCTGTCAGCGCCAGGTTGGGTTTACTGCTTACATCTCTACACAAAGTATGGAGGGGAGCAACGTGGAGTTCCTTGCTTCAACGGCAAAAATTCATATTACTAAAGCATGGAATTGGTGAAATTAAGGGATGCAAACAGAGGAACAAGCATGATATAGGCTCATCTGATCAGTGCAAATTAATCTGCATTGGAATATTATGTCAGAATCAGGTGGTTACAGAAACACGGGGTGCATTCCCCAACCATCAACAGATATACAGTGTTGGTTGGGAGAAAGCTGACCATCAAGAGTGACTGACAACTTCCTCTTGCTCTTGTCCTGTCATTCTGGGTACTAGTCTCGACTCCAGCTCATCTTCTTTTGCTGACGTCCATGTAGGAAACAATATCCATCTTCAGTCATATTCCTACCTCTTCCCACAGTTTCCTCCAATGGAGAAATGGGCTTGAGCTGGGGACATCAGCTCAAGGTAAGGTAAATACGAGCATTTCTACAGAAAACGTAGGACTGAAAGCTTATTCCATTCATTGAAACGTAATTGCAAAACCGTACAGCTGTTCATCAACTACCTCAGCTTCACAAGCATCCCGAACAAGGACTGGAGTAGATGACTCTTCAGCCCCTCCTTCCTTCCCATTTCCTCACAGGACTATTCTGCCTGAGGTAGAAACATTAGAATTACTGTGCTCTACAACACAGCAGCCGCTGCCACAGCAATCAATAACAAATTAGCACGACTACGGGAACAGAAGCTTGGGGATTAGAGAAATCTAAGAACAGAGGATTTCTCTTCCCCACCCCTCCGCATCCTGATGAACCCTTCCAGAACCCAACTGTAAACATTTTAATCCTCAAAATCATTAGAGCCGCTGTGATAAGCGTCCATCAGTCAAGGAAACGTCACTGCAGGTCCCCCTTGCACCCATGGCAAGGGTGCTCAGAGCTCTGCTTGAGTGATGGAGGCAAGGCTGACCTTCAGCCAGAGAGTGGTGTGGTATTTCAGGCGCTTTTTTAAGATCTCACTCATTACAAAGCCCTCTGGTTCAAGGAGGTCTTCCACTTAACTCAATTTTAAAACACACCTTCATTTACTAAGCAAACAAAAACTGGTAACGAGCTGCAGTCAGAGCAAGGCAAGCAACCTGCCTGTCTTCCACTCCAAGTTTCAGTACCAAATATTGACTCAGGAAAGTAAGCAGCTTACATTCTGGTGAAGAGCTCATCCGCACTTCACTCCATCCCAGCGCGCCACAGAGCGTGGTGTGAGACCACTGAAGGACACACACCGACCTGCTCTGTGACTTTGGCATCACGCAAAACCACCACCAAAGGTTTCATAAGGAACCTCCTCTGCCCAATTTGCCATCCCCCTCAGCAGTGTCTTGCCCACTTATCCCCTTGCCTCCATCCCCTGTAGCACCGCAGGCAGTGAACCACCCACAGAAGACAACCATGGCATCACAGTACTGCTGCTCAGCACCAGAATAGCACTCTGCTTAGTGAGGGAAAGAACATGCAAGGGAAAGACCCCATTGCCAATTAACAGAAGAAAGAAAGAGCCAGAAGGACCTGTTGCAAGAAATAATAATAATAAATAATAAATAAATAAAAACAATTGATTCAGAATAAAGCTTTAAGCGGTTTGGGGGGTTTCAGCTCACACTTACCGCTGCCAGGAATGTTTACAAGCAGTTTAATACCGCAATTAAAAGAAAGCAATCAAGTTCGGGTCTGAAATCCAGCACGGTCATTTCCCACAGAAGTACCGCCGCCTCAGAACACGTCGCTGCAGCACTGGAGGGTTATTTGCTCCAAGGACCTTTTTAATATGGCTGGATTGTAACACTGCAGTGCAAATGCCTCTCGGAACACCAGAAGAAATTCACCTCGGAAACAACTTGTGCGCTCCGAGAGGCGGCACGGCGGCTCCGGCACCCGCGCTCATCCGACAACGGGCGACGTTAAACGAGAGCAGCCCTCACGACTCCGGGCAGCTCTCGGAGCACCGAGACAGCCCCCACCCCGCGAACCTGCACCCGAGCAGCGGCGGGGGCGGCACGCCGCAGCTCCCAGCACCCCGCAGCCCATCCCAGCCCGGAGCAGGGGCCGCTCAGAGCCCGGGGGGGGGATTACCTCCCGGAGGGGGTTAAGCCAAATCGTGCACCGACCTGACCGAGCGAGCACCTCCGCTAGCCCAAGTTCCCACCGTCGGCTGCGGCGGTGCCCCCGACTCCGCGCCCCCAGCGCGGGGCTCTCCCCGCGGCCGCTCCCACGCGTCGCGCGGCTCCGCCGCCCCTCCGTGACGGAACGGCCGCGGGCAGCCCGCAGCCCCCGCCTCCCCCCTTCCATCCCCCTTTCCGAGCGGCCCAAACTTTTGCGCCCAAGTGCTGCCCCGCTCCACATCCCCCCCCCCATTTAGTGAGCCCCCCCCCCCCCCCCCCTACCTGCAGCCGCCTCGGCCGCCCGCAGCGCCGCGCTCATCCTCCTGTGGCGGCGGAGCGGTGCGCGCTCCCGCGGCTGAGCGCGCAACCGGCCCCGCGCGCAGCTCCGCGCCGCTCTGCGGCCCCTGCAGCCACCGCGATACCGCATTCCCCCTAATAGCGGGGCGCGGCCGCGCCTGGCAGCATCCCCCCCCCCCCCTCCCCACCCCTGTGTGTGTGTGGGGGGGGGGGGGATCTGATCGGCGCTGATCAATATCTAACGGTGGGGGGTGAGGGGGATGGGGCCGGGAGCTTGTCAGCTGTGCTCAGCGACGGAATAAGGGGCAACGGGCACAAAGTGGAACGCACGAGTTGCATGCAGACGTGAGGGAGAACTTTGCTTCGAGGTGGCCGAGCTCTGGCACAGCTGCTCGGTGAGGTGGGGGATGCTCCTTCTCTGGGGAGATCCAAACCTGCCGCTGTAGGGGCAGTCCCTCCTGACCCCTGTGGTTCTGTGAGGGCATTTTTTTTGCAGCCCCGACCTCTCACCAGCCCTCCTGTGCCACACACCTTGGGACGGCAGCGATGGCTCCTCCTGCCTGCTGGGTTCCCGGTGCCAGCCCTGAGCTACCCGACAACAGCGGCTTCAGGTGGTTCCTCATCCCTAACCAATGGGCGACGAAAGGTGAACAAAGCCGCCAGGCACCCTCTGGGCTGTGGGACCGAGCTTCACCCCAATCGTCCCTCTAATGCTGAGTTATTTCCAGTCTGCGCCTTTCTGTAGTTCAGGAGAATGGGAAGAGGAGCCACGCCAGCCCAACCTCCTCCAAACCCACCACATCCCCGTTAAAACTCAGCACAGAACATACATCAATCTCAATCCCTGCATTCTTCCACTGTTAAGCTGTGGTGTCAGTGACGTCGAGACCACAGCATTTTTCTTACTGTTGCCTTCTTACCTGTTTTTGGAGGGAGACATGTGGTAGGAGATGCACCAGGTTCACCCAGGCATTGCACTAAGCCGCAGCTGGGGGACTGAAGAGACGAGGGGCACGTAACCTCCAGGAAAGAGTGAATGCAAATGCCTGCCAAAAGAGAATTTTGACTTGCCCTGTCATCACCCTTCATCACAGCCAGGGCTTTTTTTTTTTTTTTTTCCCCCTTCTTTTTATGACTTTAGAAAAGTATTGGCTTTCTCAAGCAAGACATGTGTCCTCTGATGGCACCTTCCAAAAGAGACCTCTGATCTCTGATGTAGTCAAGGCAGAGATATTTAATCAATTGCATGCCCAGGAATAGTGCAAGTCTCGTAGGCATAGATAAACGCTCTGACTTTTTCCTTTGCAAAGCTTTTACTTTAACATTCGCCACCTGCAGTTCTCATGGAGATTGACACAGACGCCAGTACCCCAATTTTACCAAAATATACACCAGATTTAAGGTGTTTGCTCTTTGGCCTTCTAAGTAGCATGGGCTGGCTTCCCATCATTAAAAAACACACAGAGTGATTTAGATCCTTAAATAAATTGCAAATAATATATGCTTTTTTTCTTTTCATAGAGGTTTCCCTTTTCACTTCTGTTACAAAAAGATAACTTGATTCATCAATCAAAAGCAAGAGATTCCACGAGTCCTTGTGGGGCTGGCACTAACCAAGCCCCAGTGCTCGCATCCCAGAGCTCCAAGTTCCTCCCCCTGATGCCATCATCCCCTTAGAAGGCCTTTCTCTTTTATCCCTGGGGTGGAAAAACAGAATGGTAAGGCCCATTATTGGGATTGTTGGTTCATCAGAGACAGGTATTTCTTCAGGATTTCCAAAGGCAGCAACTAAAAAGGATTTGTGAGATGCTTCCCCACAGAATGCACTGCATCACTGTAACATTCACCACATGCTTTTACATTAAACTCCAATCTTAAGATTAGTATTTAAGGCATAAATATTAATCTGGAATTACAACCACAGTGTACACACCCACCCACTTCATCCACTGAAAGAATAATTAAGTAATTTCATGCGGTTGTTGCCTCCAAAAATACTACTTTCGATGGTGAAAGCCAAGAATCGTAAATAATAATTGTACTATTTCTTCCTTCAAATGTGTTACTCCAGATGATCGCTCCAGAGGAAAACACAGATCTGATTTGAGTGCCTTGTATTCCCCTCCTGAAGCATTTCAGAGATCAAACTGTAACAGTTTAAAACTGAATAATCACCTGTAGTTATGTTTGGAGGTATATATACCAGCAGCAATACTACAGCCATCCAAGAAGGAAACAGGAGTGATGTTTATCTGTGACTGGAGAAATAGACTAATTTTAAAAGGAAATACATCCAGATGAGAGCTTATTGTTCTGCTCATGAAAATGGAAAGATGATGGCTAGAGGGGAGGCCATACTTCAATTTAACAAGAAATTAGTGCAAAACAGGCATAACGTGGATGGGTATTTTGCAGAAATAAAGATACTTGATGAAGCCAAGGAATTATTTGCTGAGAGTTCTTCACTTGGCTCTGTCAGTTCCTGAACTCTTGTGAAGGTTCAGTGGAAAGCAGGAAAATAATTTCAAACATATGCAAAGCAAAACAGCATCAAAAGTCAAAGAAGTCTCCAAGGGAGCTGAACTTCAATGCCAGGAGAGAGTAAACAAATGGAATTATTTACAATATAACATTATCATTTGCGATGATATTTTATTCATCACTTAATCACACGCTGAGTCCCCCCTGTAGCCTGTGGTAGATGGCACAGCCATTCTGTTGTGCCTCCCGCCTGCCATGTATCTATGTCAATGACACAGTTTATTTAATGTCTGTGTATGTTACACAACCGGCTGCCCCGTGCTTGCAACATACCCACTTCTCCAGCTGCTAACGGGGCACACAGGCTGCAGGATGCTGGTGAGGACGTGGCTCCACCTCTCTGATCCCTCTGCAGCTCTTCCTCCAACTCAGCAGTTCCTCTTCTGAGGGAATCCCAGTCACTTGGCGGCTCACTGGGCTGAGGTTCTAATTGCCAGTTACCTTCTGCTGCCAAACTGAGCCGTCCGCAACAGTGCAGCAAGCACAGCAAAATGGCCAGTCATCTTACCGAAAGAGATACTAGTGCAAAGCAGCAGTGGTATAGAATACAGCACAAGAAAAGAATCGCCCTGCTTATCACTTGCCATTTGGGTTGCTGCAGAATGTTCTTATTGGCAAGCTGAGGATGAAAGGGAAGGTTTACTCTTTGAGAGTTGGCTAAGAATGGACAGGAAAGGTTGAGATTTCCATCCCAGCAGAGAATTAAGGAAAGAGGGCTCAAGGACACATTTTATTTTGCTAAAACTGAGCCTTAGTTTCTGTTGCTATTTTTGGGTCCTCCATGTTGAAGATGTCATTCCAGTATTCAAGTTAGTTTCAAGAATCTCACTACAATACAATTTGCATAACCACGTGTATCAATCCTAAGCACCTCTTGGCTTAATCCCCTAATTTGCAGGAGGGGGTGGGGGGCAATGGGCGGTTCTGTTCAGCAATGCAAGTCCGAGAAAGGAGGATTAGCCTAATCCAGCTGCTGCAGCTATTCAATTTGGGGACTAAGGACGATAAAACCAATTTTCCAAGTCTATCATGGTGATTGACTTGAGTCAAAAATAAAAGGGGAGGAGTGGGGAAGCAAATCAGGGTATAAATTAATGAAATCAGTGGAGTTATGTCAAGTGACACCACTGAGAGTAAGGCCCTGAATTAGAAGCATCCCATTACTGCTGTGGAGGGAAGTCAACAAATTAAAAGAAACTATATCACGACAAGGATATCAGCACACTTTATCCCCTCAAGCACTGCTTTCCAAATACCAGGTATCACTTGCACTGGCACTTAAGGAAGTGAGGAGCAGTGAGGATGCTTGAAGCATTGCCAGGCACTCAGCAGAGCCAGGAGCGGAAGGTGACACTCTGCTGTACTTTCAAACTCATTAAGGAGGTTCCCAGAGCCACTGGCTGACACAGATCCAGGGTCTGTTCTCACTGCCAGTTCCACCCATGAGCAGATCCCCACTGGAGAGTTTCGAGCTCCCTCTCTGTTTTTTCTGCTCTCAGCATGGTCTTACTGCTGGTCCCCACCAGAACAATTACATGCTCTGTATGCTTCCCTTCCTATTGCATTGTCTCCAGTAATAATGGCACTTGCAAATAGTCTCACAGAAAGCTAGGTCCTTTACATGGTGATTGCTGAAAAGGAGGGGTTTGCACAGGAGGAATGGGCAAGGCTCACTGGACAAATGCAAGCCCACAGACTGAACAACCCCCTTGTAACATGATGAGGATGTCACATTCAGTTTGACATAACTTCCCAAACTCATTTAATCCTGGTACCGTATACAGCCTAACAAAACAGCATTAGCTTCATTTACTGTAGGTGATTTCATAAAGGCTGATCCGTATTCCTCTAATAACCCATCCCCACCTTCCTTATCTAGGATGTGCACAGAGCCAGCCGAGACCTCAGCACAGGCTCTGGCACTGACAAATGCCTCTTTTTGATCACTCAGGTTGTGTGAATCCATTGCATACACATCAAAATCAAACACAAAGTAAGGGAAGCGTTAATTAAAGCATATCAAACACAGGCTTGACAAGACTATGATTTAAGTATAAAACTGCCTGAAGAACCGTGATTCAATATTTTAGTTTGTAACCCACTTTTTATGTCATCGTACAGAACTGAAGAAAGAGAACACTTCCACTCCCCCTCCAACTTTCATCTGCTCTATTTTATCTTTCTGCTCTAGCTGGCAACTCTGTCTCAGTATCATCTATGAAAGAGGTGTCATAAATAGCTGGAAGAGTTGAAAGAAGAAGAACTTGTTTACAAGTTACCTGTTCTCATGCCTTGTCCCCTAAATCCAAACACAGAAAGAGCAACACGTCCTTCAGAGGATGTTGCTTTCCCCCTCCAGCCCCAAGCGTGAGAACTGCCCCACGCACCACTTCTGCAGGTTCCCCTGTGGTTCTTTACCTTTAACAGAGATCATCCTAAATCACAGAAATATTTAAAGACGACAGCTATTCTCAAAAAACTGGTAGGCACACACATGGAATTCATCACCTCCCTACTAGGAAAAATAAAATTAAGCAAACCTTTGACCATACGCGCGTGTGTCTAATACATTAAGTGACATAACTGCTCCTCCTGAAGATCATGGAGGAGTCAGCCATGGGCAGCAGCACGTCACTGTGGTACAACAGCAGTAACCCAGAAGCAAGCCAGAAGGATAGCACTAGACGTGGGCCTATACATTCCATATTAATTTGTTAAGTGCTTTCCAGCCTCTCTCTCATCCTTTAATGTCAGAAAGGCTTATGAGAATATTGAAAAGGTCGGCCAAGCCTGGCCTTTGACACCAGGAGAGGTCAGAGACACAACCTTCAAGTCAGAGCCTGTTGGGAGGATAATGCTAACTCTCCTCTAGTACCATGCCATTTCCTTTTATCTTCACTCCAGGTGTGTCTTTTTTCTTCCTCTTGATTTCAGGCTGTACCTTTTCCTTATACACTTCCCTGTATGCAACGCTTCTGTGTTAGCTTCTTTATCTGAAGAAATTAATGCCTTTTTTATCAGTAGAAATTGATTACTTGTACTTCTGATAAAAATAGCTACTCTATCCGACGCTTCCATTTGTGCGCCATGGCATCCCAGAACACCTGTCATGTGATCCTTGGCACGGTGATAAGATACTCTTACAAAAGAATAGGGTTTTCTCCCAGAGCAGTGAGAACATTTCTGGAGTCCTCCCCATTGTTTGCTGGAAACAGAGGGCTGGCCCTTGGCTCATTTTGCCATCTTCTGCAGTAGCCACAGCCTGAAGCTTCTGGATGTCCTCAGTTTTACAATGAGTTTATCATTGAGATATCTTTGGCTCCTTACTTGGATGTGACAGGGAATGAAATTTAATTCACAGCAGGATTATTATTATTATTGAGTTGGATACATCTGAAGGAGCACTAATGTCATGCTGTTGCTCCCATACATCATTTCCTGTTCTTTGCTGTCTTATCTTCATTCAGAACAATCTCAGCATTCTTTATTATTGTCTTCAAGTTTGCATCTGCTGACCCAGTTTAATTTTTGTATTTGCATCTTCATGTTACCACACACAAGTTATTGAAGTTAATGTGTGTCATTTATCTTATTCCTTCTCTCCAAAATGTGTACGTTTGGAAATCTGATATTCATTACTCTTTTTGACAGATCCTGGTACAGCTTGAAAATGCTTCACAAGACTTATCTGCATTGGCCACATTGATTTATCAGATTAATTTAACTTCTTTGAAGAGGCTCTCAGTAATAATCAGCTCTATTGTGCTCACAAAAACAATTCTAAATGCAGAAATGTTAATTAAGATCCAGGGTTCTGATTTGGCTTATTGTAAAGATAAAGGGAGCTCCAAAATTCAGTTCTGTTTGGCTTCCTAAACCTCAGCAAAGTTCAGGGGTCCTAGAAGCAGAAGACCATTTCAAACACTCCTCTTCCCAAACTGTAAGGAGCTTGTTCAGACCTCTGCTCTCAATCTTCCCTCTCATTATCCTAAGGACAAAGCAGACAGTGAAAGCATTAGTAAGACAAGACTCCTTATTTCTTGTTGTAGGCAATATAATAGAGATGAAGGCTTCCAAATGACAGGAAAATATATGCAGAGAAGAGAATAAAAGAAAACAAGGAGTTGCTAGATCACAGGTGGACCATTTCACAAACCACACAAACTGTATTAAGAAGTGCACACTTTCATTTTTCCAAATTGTCTCTCTACTCTCAGTACCACCATCACTTGCTGAAGGATACCTCGCTGTTTTACAAGTAAAACTGTGTTCACTTAAAATGAAGTGCTCTCCTAGTGGCTTGTCCTAATGCAGGGACTGTTAGCAAGACTACACCTACGTGTCTGTAGGTAGTGTCCTTTCAGGGATTTTCCAGCCCTGAAGAGGCAGAAAGGGCTTGGATACTAGTAGCTACTGAAACTGCTGCTCACAAGATTTTGTGAATTGCAATCTGTATTCAAAACATGCTCTGAAATAAGGTTAAACATCAACAGTTGTGGGACTATTAAAGAGTCAGTTACTGACTTCTTCATTTTTTCCAAAATAAAACAAGATTAGGAGAAGCACTTAATGTCCCATCTACATCTCAGCTGTGTTAATACCAAATCACATGCAGTCTGTAAAGGTCTTTCACAACCAAGATTTGAAGCAGCCCTGATAAATAATTCAGATGACTTATATAATTAGTTTAGAATGCAATACACTTCTTTTTCTTGATAATTTCAGACATGAGTGCCTGCTATAACCGTGATACTTACTTGGAGACAAGCTTCATATCAAACAATTCTTGGAAAAAAAACCAACATGATATGAAAATGGATGTCTAGACACTGTGTGGATGTCTTGGTGTGAAGAGACACTTTTCCCAGCTTGTCTCACTGCACACATTTCACGCTGGTTGCTGGACCAGAATGTTGAGCTGAGGCTCCAGGTCTGCCACTTGCTCCTCCTGATCTTGGCAGCAGTACACAAGCAGAGACATTCCCACACCATCTCCACTCACTTTTCTGGAGTCATATTTCAAAGGCAGGACCCATATTCAGGCTATTTTGATGAGATGATACATTGGACTGCATCATCATTGTTGTCACAGCCAAAGGTGATGATGAATGTGAATGACAGGCAACCACATCTTCCTGTTTTTGCTGAGTAGCTCCAAAGCATTTTTGTGCTTCATTATGATAGTTCACTTCAGTACTGTAACTGATAATTCAAAAGGAAACAAAGGAAACATTAAGAACAGTGTACTAGTCCAGACTGAGGGTCTGTCTGTGCAAGATCCTGCCTGCTTTAGCCAAGACCAACGCAGGCAATTTTGTCATCCATCTGGAAAGGGAATGGTTGATGTTCAAATATAACCTAGAGAGAGTGAGATGAACCTGCAAGAAGGAGATTTCCTCTATAACTAGCCCTGTAGCTGTGAGATAAAGGGGGCAGAGAGCAAAGTCTGCGTGCTGTTCAGGGAACAGCTTTGTATTGCATTACTCTCAGAGGCTTTTGTCTGAATTAATAAACAGTGCCTTAAGGGAAGAGGTTGGAAGCAACTTTGGCAAGATGTTAGCCCTTCCTTAGTTGGGGAGACAAGCCAGCAGCCATACGGCACTTATGGGATAATCTGCCCATAGGGAAGCTTCTTCTTAGCACTCATTAGTTAGAGGTGGGTTTATACCCTCAAGCATGAAGCACAAATCTGGGAATTTTAAAAGCATTAGTAATAAGAAATCCACAATTAGCATTGTTTCGGCTCTTTTTAATTGACCATAATGCAAATATATTTAAAATGTCTGAAAGATACTTGAAAGAAATTCCTGGTATCATGTTTAAATCTGTTACAATGCCCAAAGAAAACCAACTCATGTGTTAAATAATTTATGCGTTCATTGGGTCAGAGGCTCTTTCAGATCTGATGCTCTGCCAATGGGAAATGGCAGAGACACAAATGAGAAATCAGACAGGAGCATTATCCATGAAGTTTGAAGCTGGATCTAATCCCAGGCCTCTTAATGTGGGACATGTACAGATGAAAAGCTAGTTCTCAGGTGCGCTCCTCCCAGAAGCAATGAAGATTTTCCTAGCAAGTGCCCTGCATTCAGGTCGTATTAGTCAGTCCTAAGCAGAGCTACACAGCTCAGCACAGTAATAATAAAGTGGAATAGATATCCAAATGCAGGAGTTTAACCCACCCACAACAGTATTAAGACCTTCTGCAACATCAGTGAACAGATAATGCTGACTTGTAAAGCTGAGAGTGACAGAGAGGAGAACATGAATGGTTTAATGGTAAAGTTCTGCTTAACCTTTGCAAAACTCAGCGCAGCAGCTGTGGGCTGCACCATAATTCAAGCGCACTAAAATGCCAAAACTTCACCAACATCTACCAATGATGATTTTTGGGCATCAGTTCCCTTTAACAGGCTGCTGGCCGCTCAACACGCATCATAACGAAGTGGAACGACGTGAGGTGTGCCAAGTAATTTAGCTTCTGACATAACTCTGCTGATTCACCCCAGCTGCGGCCTTTAGCACCCCCAAGAAGCTCTTCCCTGGATCTCATATCAGAGATGACTGCCCATCATGATGAACCCACATGGTTGGTTTATATTGCAGACAAACATCCTCTAGAGATGAGGTCAGGGCCACTGAACTCACTTTATTCGTGACCCTAAGCCAGTTTAGACCTTTGTTTTTAGAGATGAAAAATGACTGCATTAACCCGTGCACCGCAAAGCGAGAAGCAGTTTTCTGCTATCATGCAGTCACCACGACACACCCCAGGACAAATACAGCGTGCAAAGGCTGAGTTAAAGTCCTAGAAGGGGAACTTTTAGATCAGCTGTTGCCAGTGAATTCTCCCTGCTGGAAGCACTCCAGGGATAGTTGATTAATTCAGCCAGGGCATTGCAAAAGGCATGGATAAGCAATCCAACATCCATTTGGGAGAGGTGGTAATGCAGCACTACACTGTTCCGAGATAATCAAATGTCAGCCTGGCAACTCTGCTGATATGATCATTAAAGATGGGCTCAATTCCATGAAAACTCCCAGGTTTTTCATCCCTTGAGATGGAAACAGCTTTACCCCACTTAGAAGAAAAATGAATATTTTGCATATATAAAGCTCTTTTATCCCCAAGGACTTCACTCAATATGGACTAGACTTATAAATAGACTTCCAGCAGGTGCCATTGGAGTTATGAACAATTACTGATACAGGCTGGTCCTTCACTGCACAAGGAAACCTGCTTGTGGATTGTCTCAGCATAATCATGAATGCACAAAGGGCAAAAGGAGTACAGTCCCATTGCTTCTCACCTGCAAAGATTGGGTACACGTGAGAAAGCGATACGTAAGGATTTGAACAGACTGATGGAAAATAACTTTTCACTAAGGACAAAATTCTGTTGTCTGGTAACTTCCCTGTCATTGAGCAGCAGCTATCCCAATTTTTGGGCAAAAGAATGTGGTCACAGGATCCTGGGGCTGCTAACGAGATCTCCCAAAGTATCTCATACAGAGATTCTTCACGCAGCGTCTAACTTCTCCAGATAAAAGACCACTCAGTTGGATGATAACTACTCCAAAGAGAAGCACAAAACCTACCAGAAAACTCTTCACACCTGGGGTCTGACCCTATCATATTTAAAGCACTTGCTACAGTCTGGTTAATAATCCCCATTATGGATAAGCACTTCTGAAGTGACCTAATTCTAGTGCTTATCATTCCTATGAACCTACAGATACAATTAATTCTAGCTCTCCAAGAAAGCATCGGCACCAAGGCTGTAAGAACACCAGGAGAATGTCTGAAACATATACACTAAAAAAAAAAAAAAGACATGAAGAGAAAAACTCTGGGAAAAAACTTGTTAAATACAAAAGCAATTGCTAATTACGTACCTAGCACGATTAGTTCTTCTTGCATAGGGAATTCTGTAATCCAACCACTTGAACTAATCCACCTGCATAGTAGATGTGTTATTGTTTTAAAGGGGGACAGAACGGCTCCTTTCCCACTGCTCTAATAGACAGCAAATGGTGAGTTATTTTGCAGTGAAGCAAGAAAAGCGCATCTATTTTACATGCATGACATATGCTAATTGAGCACGCATTGGACAGCAGCTACGTTACCATTAACCAGCATTTATAAATGAAGGTTCACAGGAAGAGTAATGAATGGAGAACACTTCTTTTAACATATTCTCCCATTACACAGTTATCCCAATAACCTCCCAGGAAAATAAGGAGGGCAAGAGAATGGTCAAAGTTGACAACATTGAATTTCAAAACTACTATTATTAAACACAGTAATTCAGAAAGCAAGAGCTGCATTGCGCCAGTTAAACTGAAGGTGACCAAGTCTGACAAAGGACTCAAGCAAGTCCATCAGTCAGGGCAAAGGAGCAGAGAAAGTAAAAGCTGGACTGAGGCAATCTACAGCCCTGGTGTATTTACAGAAAGGGAGGAACGAGTAATACACCAAGTGAAAATGAGTATATAAAACAAAAAAGCAAAGTAAAATGAAACGCTGCCCCAAACACATCCCCTAGCTCATAAATACAGATGCTGGAACCGCAGAAGGCTGCAGGTTTGAGTCACTTCAAGGTCTCCTGTGTACAAAAGCTGATATACAAAATATTGTGGTTTCACACAGAAACTTATAAATAAGGGCTCCCAAGAACGGTGTAAATAAAATTTACAAAACAAAAACCAAAAAACCTCACAGATGCAACATGTAAGTGGGAAGAGTTGATTTTTAAGGCAAAGAACTCTGCTGCAAGAATTTTCCAGAAACATATGGCCATAGCATATGGATAAGTCTTCTAGGATCTCCTCTGCAGCACAGCTTCTGATGACTGCACCTCCAGCAGGTGCCACTTTTGGCAGGGACTACTCCAAGGGTGCAGTAGGGTGAATAACCCGAAAGAATAGTAGTCACAGAAAACAGTAAGGAAGATGGAATATTTAGCTAGGCTTACCTGGATGGTAAACAGACAACCAGTAAATAAAGAGAAGCTCACCTTTTGCAGATGGTCAAGGTTCACTGATAACTCCACTAGGGAGGGATCTCCAACAAGAGACCCTTCCCCAGTGGTGGTCAGCCCTTAAATGGGGTCTGGGAGAGGTGGAGCCAGACTCCACCCCTTCCGATCACACAGGTACATTGCCTTCACCTGTGCTCCTGCGGCTGACTCAGTGCTCGCCTCAGGTGATCCATCAGTGGTTCAGGCCATGATTCAACAGTTCCCATACAGGTATGTTCTGACAGCACGCTGAACCACCCAAGAGCACGCACATATTCATCAAGGCCAGCAATGATGTTCCACTAGAAGCAAAGCAGAAAGGGAGTAAGCAGCTCCCTGTGGCAACTTGTCAAATAAAAATTGCTTTGCCGCTGATTTTCTCCTGGCTGTCGTTTGCAATGACTTTCTATTACAACTTACTTAAGCAAGAACAAGGAATGCACGCCTAATGTGCCTTCCACAGCTTGCAGCCCACTACACAACGTGTCCAGTTTCTTATCCTTATGCAAACCCTCAGAGCAACAGGAAAAGAGAACACGATTTATTGAAGCAGGCCCAGAAGCCCCCAGATGGCAGGCAATAGCCACAGTCATAAGAAAGAAACAACATAGCTAAGTAAAAAGAAAGCTTACACAGCTATTGCTAAACTTACCAAATAAACCCCCTCTTCAAGGCTTGAGCCAAAAATGGAAGAACTACTCAGAAGTAAGCAAATATAAATGAAAATCCTGAGGACAAACTCAGAACCGTGTCCTTGTTCACACAGTCTTAACGTACAGTCACAGTGTCAGCAGAGCAACACAGACTCAGCGTATTTGGAGTTTCAGGATGTTTCTCCAGCACCTCTGAACAGACTCAATTGCCTTTAAAAAGTGCATCGGAATTCACTGCTTGAGGTGAAGGCACGTGCTTCTGTGCTATAGCAAAAGGACGTTGGAGCATTATGTCCTGGGATGCAAACCCTACGTTCCCTGTTCACTCAGACTGAAGGGCACAGAGTTTTTACAGTGTAGCAGGATATATTGCTTAAACATATGCTGACTTCTTCAGTCTTTAGAGAAAAGGCAATTTCCCTTTCTCAGTGTTTGCTGAACCCCTTTGTTAAAGTAAGCATGAAAAAGCGAGTACTCAACAAAAATTTTACTCCCTTCTCTCAGCAACTGGTGTCTTCCAGCCTGTATTTACAGCACAGAAGCATGTCATGCAAGATATACAAAAGCAGTTATTGTTAACAGGCAGAGATTTGTATTTTGTTGATGTGGCAGCATAGTGCACGATTCCTTACAGGGCTCAAAACCCTAACCACACTGCATACAGTGCATGCTGCAAGGATGAGGAAGGCATGGGTTTAATGAAACTTGTCTTTGCTATTAGATTTATGGGACAGAAACGAAGGAAGTTCCAAATCCATGGGAAATCAGTTATTAGTTTTTTTTCTTTTTCTTCCCCCATGTAAAAATTCTAAAACCTTCAGTGCCAAGTTCGCACCAGTACTGAAAGTCTGAAATTCTGACATCTTCAAGGACAGAAACTCTGTTCCCCTTACAGGTCTGCTTCGAAGATATGATGTCAGGACATGATAGCAGCTAACCTGCACGGGTATTGCCAAGAAGGGCTTTCAAACATTCACACAACTGCTATCACTGAATAAGCACTGTAAGTGCTAACACAGCATATCTGACCTTACATCTGCTCCCTATTCAGCCTATTATTGGCTTTAACTAAGTGAAAAGCAGAAATGAGATGTCATTTAAGATGGATTCTCTTACATGTATTCACTCGTAGCATTATCTGGGATTCACACATATTCACATGCTGAAGATATGTACTTGCTTTAGGAGGTCTGACAATCTGATAAGAGATGTAACACTTAACACATTAGCCAGAATGTTATACTGGCCTGAATTCAAAGCAATGTTCAGCAGAAAATTCCTAATACCTGTCATTATTATCATCTGAGACTGATGAAACAAAAGACACACGGCCAAAACTTGAACACTTGATGCTGCTCCATATAGACACAGGAGCTGCAGCTTCTGAAGTGATGCTGCATGGTTACACTAAATCATCTCAGCAATCAGCCTGATTTCTCCATGCTTCTCACCACATTCTCACCAATAGCTGAATCTCCCCCTTTCTCCCATGATACTCTACTGGAATAACATTGGTTGGATGGAGGACGTAGCAAGGATTCTTATCTCCTAGTTTAGCACTGTTACCACAAACCTCCCACAGATACAAGTGCTGTTCTGTGTTCAGCTGCAGGTGGTTGGTTTCTAGAAGAAGCAGTTAAAACCAAAGCTGATCTCTTAATTTGCAAGTAGCCCACCAAGGTATCTTTTATTCTGCATGCGCTGTTTATTGTGCAGAGCCATGATAAAAACATAGAAGAGTTTAAAGAACAGCTTCAGAACCAAACATCATCTTATAGGACCCTTTCAAGCATTCATTCCTAGCTCCCCTCTCTCCTTAAGAAGCAGCGGTGTCAGGATGTTTTCTTTATGTCTGTCTTTATGTCTGTCTCTGCTTACACAGTCAGCTCTTAAATCCCTACTTCAAAGTGAAGAAATAAGTACAGTCATATGCTCCTCACAGCGGGCCTTTTCTGACTCCGTTTATGATGCTTTGGACTTTCCTAGAGCCAACAGAGTGAGAAACAAAGACAGGATATTCCCTTTTCCTCTTCTCCATCCACAAGCCTTCATGTTCCCATTTCAGATGGGGCTGAAATGCCAGAAAAGCTCACGGGTTCATAGCACATCCTACAATCTTAACATCTTCTTTACCGGGTGGAAACTAAAAGGCAGAACGTGCAATTAAGGAACGACAGCTCCGTGGGCACGGTAAGAGCAGATCAGCACAGCGTGGCAGAATTTTAGTCCAGCTACTTCAGGCTAACCCCACCTATGAGTGAGTTAGGTGTCCATTAGCAGAGAGATTAGGTGCACCCCTGGTGTATCTCTCCTGAGCTAGTTTCATGCTACGGAAATCCACTTTGTGCACTCCAAGAACCACAGTGCATTGAATGAGAGATTACCTTAAAAGCTTACTGCTGACCTGAATTAAAACATCAGGGTTAACACCCACCTGGCAAGCAGAATTTTCCTCTGTATCCAGGTGCTGTTTTGACCTGATTTACAGCGCGACATAATGAAGTCTGAGCAGTTCCAGTTCCCCAGTGTTAGTCACTACTCACTGATTAAAGAAATATCACACTTAAAGAGCCGATGAAACGAGGTCGACAGGTAAGGAAGAAGAAAAGGAAGGAATCAACTTGCAAATTCAAAATCTGAGGAGCTTCAAGTTACTTTCATTAAAATGTTTTACAAAAAGAGAAAGAAAATCAACATTAGAAACAAGTTTTCAGAGCCATAATCCTCCATTCTTTTTTAAACTTTATTTTGGCTTTTAACTCTCTCTTTTTTTAATTAGTGCTTCAGTGACAGATGTGATCAAAGTCTCTCTTTCTGGAGCGAGGAAATAAGCTTACTTCAGCTATCTCAGTGATAGATGCGTTTCCAGTGCTTCCACTCTCATTTCTAACCTAGAGGCAACTGATTTATTGTCCTTCTAGAATGCCTTTAACAGCTGTCTTTGGGTTTTGTTTAGTTATTTAACATTCAGATTTTCATTTTATGCATTAATAATCCCAGTGGAGGTGCTTCTTTATCACCTTTCAGTTGTGGTTTGCAAAATAATTTACAGATGCTGAGCTTAATTACTGCCCATGAGGTTCTGCTCTGCCAGGACACGCTACCTTCCCTGCCCAGTGACTGCACAGAGCAGTAATTCATTCACACTGATACTGGATCAACCTGGAAGGCACCAGTGAGGCCCTGACCCCAGAAAACTGGATCAACCTGGAAGGCACCAGTGAGGCCCTGACCCCAGAAACACCTGCACATGGAAAGGTGACTATGCTGCAAACGGATTACTGAAAGGAAGGATGAAAACGGGTGCAACCCTTTCTTCGGGTCATTCCTGGTATAGATTAGGGGGATCCTAGGAAGGTTTTAAGATTGTGCAGTCAAATCACAGTGCAGCTGGAAAAAATGAAGCTTAAGAGTAACTAACAGCTGTGTGGCAGACTAATGAGGCAAACGTCAGCTGTCCAAGGGCTAACACCCATCTGCATGGTGGAGGAAGGGATACAGAATGGGAGGTGCACAACTGCAGCATCTGAAGACTTATGGCACACACTGAGTGCATAGCACATGCAATATAAATTAAGTCTGTATGCACACTCGGCAAATAAATAAAATATTTAGACACTTAAGGAGATAAGAAATAGATGGATGCATAAAAAGAGGATTACACTGCATGAAGACAAACTAAAGCTGGAACTCCTTTGGGGTTAAAATCCATGCTTGATCTCCAGTCTCCAGGGTTATACTTGTTCTCTCTCTCTCTGACTTGAATGAAAGTTAGTTAAAGTCAGTTTCAAGCTCAACTGTACATCTGGACTGGGCTAATCAAGCTTGCTCCCTGCTTTGTCCCTGGACAAGCAGCAGCACCCAGAAGAGCCAACAGTGGTCAGCAGGACAAGCAGCCCATGAGGTCCAGTCCTCTGGACTCCCAGCCTGGGAGAGCTGACAGTGCCAAGCACAGGAGTAAATGTGACAGAACAAGCAAGCACCAGTAAATCCCAGATATCTTACTGGCCATCCAGTAAACTCAAGTTTTAGAAGCAGAATTGAACCTGAGGGCAGAATATTTTCTGTGAGAGTGAAAATGAAATCTATGCATATTTTTAATGAACAACAATGGTGGCAGCGACACACCTGAAGAGAGGCACTTTCAGCAAGAGATGCTAAAAAAAAGAACTGCCAAAATTCCTGTTTCCACTAACCAAAAAGAGCACAAAAATGCCTGCAGATGCCTTAACTGTTGAAGGCATGGCTATTGAGATGCCAAATTTTGCTTGGGTGTAGAAATAGGCACTTATAAAATCCTCTTAAATGTATATGCAATTTAAATAAGCAGAAAGAAAGTGATCCTGGCAATAGCAGTGTTATCAGACCGTGTCCATTACACTCATTCACAACACATTATGTATGAGCATTTTATAAACAGCAGTCAACTTGGTTTTGTATTGCCATCTAAATTTATCTACTGAAATTCTTACTGAGGACATCACAGATGGGAAACCCCCAAGATACACAGGGCTGCTATTTACTCAGGGCTGCCCAGTACAGTGCTTAAGAAATCAAAAGTTCTGCATTTTTTTCCTTCAGCATTCCAATTTTTCAATATACATAAACGTGGCTGTACCAAAAACACTGAAAGTTGTGTTAGTACTGCAGCTTATGTATACTATCTGAACAGAATACTGAAATGCACGATCTTAATGTCAGTACTCGATTCAAGAAAATGTTCCTTTCAAATGGCAAAGGACACAGAGAAACACATGGCCTACATGTATGTTTGTTCAGACAGCCATTATTTTTCCCAGACTGCAGCCTGCACCCCATTTATTACTCACTTCAGCTTCAAGGTGTGCTAAAGCAGGGATGCACGAGGAAGAAAAGGTCCTCATTTTACAAAGCATAGGCAGCCAGGCTAGGTATGATGGCAGCCAAGGCATAAGCAGGGGCAGCCTCCTAGAGCCAGGTACCAGGGGAACAGAGATGCAGCCAAGGTTAGATCGAAATACAACCCAAGGTCCAAGAAGCAGCTCAGAATGAAAGCAGAGAGCTCAGCTGCTGCCAGTCGAGGAGCACTTATTTCACTTCCCAGAGGCCAGGAGCAGTGGAAGCTGCAGGCCTGATGAAACCCTTAGAGAGACTGTTAAGGATCCGCAGGTGGAAAATAACTCCAGCCCACACCTGAGCATCTCACCTCCCTCCTGCTGCAGGAGGCAGTTCTGGAGGTGATCTATTGATGTCACATACCATAGAGCTCACTAGAGAACATAAGCAAACCTCCTGCTGGCTCCAGCTCTCTGTCTCATTTCGTATTAGCAGTTAGCCTTGCCTCCTTGTGGTTACATCAGTCCAGTCAGTGAGAGAGCAGAAGTTCATCCCTCTTCACAACTCCCATTTGCACAGTGAAGGCACGTATGTTGGTAGCTGCTATTTAACTTCTACCTCATCTAAATTCATCTGAATCACACCCTCAGACCGCACAATGATGGTCAGTGCACACTGTGGCAAATCACAGAGCTCTCTTTCTCATCAGGACTTCCTACCAAAAAGTAAATGCAGAACAGAGCGAACCTCATCGTTGTGTTTCTGACACTCAGCCACTTACTGAACACTTCTTTAAATGAAAGCTGTCCCACGGACATCACTCCAGCAAAATATCAGTGTACACTGTAACAGCAGACGATGTGTGCTAATTTCCTCCGGTGAATACATTTTAGCTGGATTTTCTGTTTATGTAAAACGATTCCTTGCAACTGATTTAAGATGACCAGGGGAAAGCTCAATGTCCACGTGCTGCCTGTGGTCTGTTCAGGTTCCATTATTGATAGGTCCCAGGTTATAGGCATTATAACACTGTGTCGTGCAGCTGAAAACTGGCAGGGCTTCAGACAAGGTGTAGGGAAATAGCACAACCACTTTGTGCTCTGCCACACAGAAAACGTTAGTGTTTCATTCAGTAGCAGTGCACTCCAAGGACATGGTAGGGTTAATGCAACCTGTGTCAGGGTATGGCTCCATGAACAAAGTGCTGCAGGGTTCTGGAGTGCAGCTCCACAGCACGTTAGCTGCTCCACAGCTCTTCTCCAGCATCCCCTGGGGTGACTTGTTCATACAGCCAGAATGCTGGGAGTGTGCTGGCCCGTTAGCAGCAACGCATGCAGATGTTAAGAATGGTTTAAAAGGTTAAGAATCACAGCATGACTGGAAAAAGAAAGGAAATACACAGATTATCCTTTTAGTTAGTAAGATGATTGCTTGGTCCCCTCTGAGGCCCGGTTACAGCCCTCATTACTGGTGGGAGCAGTGGCTGCAGGGATGGGGGACACTGGGTGTGGAAGCAATGTCAGGGGGATATGTGATCTTCAGGCCATTCTTCACAAAGTGACAGTAGCAGGGTCAGAGCTGCTGAGCTCCACCTCTGGACCTCCATATAAGATCATAGAATCATTAAGGCTGGATAAGACCTCTAAGATCCTCAAGACCAACCCACCACCCATGTCCACTGACTGTGTCCCTCAGTGCCACATCCCCACAGTTATGGAAATCCTCCAGGGACGGTGACCTCACCACTTCACCACTTCCTGGGCAGCCTGTGCCCATGGCTGATGGCTCTTTCAGAGAATAAATGTTTCCTGATACCCAACCTGAACCTTCTGTGGTGCAACTTAAGGCCACGTTAAAGCCTTAAGAGATGTCTAAAGGCTGCCAAGGGGAGGTGTCTGACTGCTGCAGCAATATTTACTCCTTTCAGGAAAAAGGTGGTGAATCACACCCAAACTCCTCAGGCTGGACCTAATCCACAAGTTATGAGTCAACATATGCTATGTAAAGTCTGTCTGAGCAGCCAGCTGCTGTCAGCAGAAAAACACTCAAAGCCCAGCAAAGTTACCAAACAACTGTGAGAACTTGCTTTCAGGAAAAGCAGAGCAAAAGTCCTTGACCAGGAGCAGGAAAGTGGCAGCTCAGCACCCAACCCTGCCTCTAAGGCAGCTCTTCTCTTGCACCCATTTCCCTGTCCATGTTATTTCTCACCTGGCTGCTCCCCAGTGAGGACTGCTGCACAGCTGTGCCACTGTCTGTGCTGAAATAGGAAGATGGGCAAGGTCAAGTGGAAGGGTTAAGGGCTGCTTAACCCCCTGGATGCTCTGGGTGGCTGCTGCCTGGGTTGCTGTATTTCACATGTCGTTCTCACTCTCCTATATAAATGAAGATCAAAGTCTTTTCTTTCTAGAGATAAACCAAACCAAAGACTAAATTTAAACATAGGAATTCATTACAGGCTTGATTTTGCAATGTCAGTCTGTTAATTAAGCTGGATAGATGCATTTTCCTCATATATTCTGCAGGTTTTACTGTGTGACTTCAGCTTGCACAGTGTAACAGCTTCCCAGCAGGTCTTACTGCAATAGCACACAATGGCAGGGCAGGTAACGAGTCCTTACTTGCAAAGGAAGGAAAAGGAACCCAACACAGAAATAATGCTATTTCCTTACAGAGCTTCAGTAATGAAATTAGGACTTCTAACACAGACCTATAAAAAAGTGACGAATTTCTCCTGCAATTCTTAATTTGTGTTAAACCCTTGACTCCAGCAGGTCTGAAGCTCTGACACTGTGCTAATGCATTTAGCATTAAACATACACACTAAATGCATTAGAATTAGAATTATGCCATGCTAATGGAAGCATTTATGGCCTGTCAGATAGGTCAAGTGTTTACTGCGCTTGGATGTTTTCTACAAGTAAGGCAGTGTTTCTGCATACAAGCCCTGTCAGAAATGTACTGATCTCTTTTTGGGGAAATTGCAATGCACTATCCTGGATCTCATTGTTCTTTTTCTCCCATCTTACCAGCTGAAGGCTGGAGTTTGAAAGGTTAATTAACATCTCACTACAAGCTCGTGATGTGAAGGTTCATGTATGAAAAATACAACTTTGTTTTTGTCGCATCTCTATAAAAGTACCTTTTGGATTTATAGTTCAAGGAACTACGGGAATGTTGAGTGCAACCTATTCTGAGCAGAGTATGGCAAGAGAGCCCTGTGGTAAGTCTGCTCCTTTTGGTATCTGAGTTCAAAAAGGGGTTTATAAGAAGCAAGAACAGAAACAGAAGAAATAAGTATCACGGAGCATTTGCCTGGTAAAATATCATCCCCATAATATATGATGAAGTGCACTGTCAAACAGAGACGTGCTATACTTTTTAATACCCAGTGATACAAATGGAAGTGTACTGCAGCATGCAACACATAAACCTCAGTACTTTTACTGCCCCGTGGGTGAGGAGGTGCCCTCACCCTGACCGACCACCACAGCTCTCATCCTTTTCACTGCTGGCATTCCTATGCAAAACCAAAATGCTGTGTTTCCTTTTGATGCCTTGCAATTAGCCTTCTAACTCATTAGGAATCAAGCATAAATCAACCTAGAAGCCACAGAACACATTCATTTTTTTCCTCCGGATTTCAAATTGTACAGGCAATAGAGATTTCATTCCAGAAAAAAGTTGACAACTGACTTAGAGTTGCCATGCAGACAGATTAGGCAAATATCTATGGGAACAACATACGTAGCACAGCAAACACTCTGCAGTGACATATTATCAGGTTTGCCCAGGGCAGCAGAAGCTGAGAGATGACAATGGATGGCATCTGGATGTTCAGAATAAACCCCACAGCTGATAAAGCATCACGAAGACATGCTGCTTTTGATTTCTACCTGTCAGGCTATATTCCGACCTCTATGATTCAACCACCTGGAAAACTCAAAGAGACAATTTTATGATGGGAGAAATAAGCCTGCAACTCTATTTTTGCAAATGGGAGAGAGCACATGGACCGGTCTGTGTTGTTTCCTCCTGGCACCTTTCTCCATAAGCTGTCTATTGGCAGTGCTTGGAGTAGACCTAACTTCTCACTTTCTAATCTAAAATGCTCTGTTTATGGTGAAACGTATGGCTGGGTTCAAAAGCTCAATAACCCGCTCTTCCACCCCAGAGCCCCTCACCCCACGGTGCTGTGACATCCAAGGGAAGCCACAGGGAGCAACCTCAATAGAAACACAACGTGAGCAAACACACCGGCTGTTCTGGGAGCAGAAAATGCCAAGCGAGCACTGCCATATCTAATAAGAAGGTTGTGCCTCACCCCAACACCAGAGCTGAAAAGGGGAGAAACCCTCTCCCTTCTTCAGACTAGCTAGAGCATTAGGAAGGAAAAGATGTCCATCTTCCTCTGTGGCAGAAAACTTTCTGTGGTGTGAAATCGCTCTCTCTGTAGGCTTCATCCCTGGCCCTGCCATCTTTTTAGGCAGGTGCTCACTGGGGCAGAGAGCATCCTGCATGCAGAGCTTGGCACAGTGGGGTTCTCCTCTTGCTGGGCTCTTCAGAACAACCATAAACATGATCGGGAATAATAATCCCCACTTAAGTTACTGGAGGTGTTTTTAGGCTAATGCCAAGCTTAAAAGCATAATTCATTCACAACAATGAATAGAGCCAGCAGAGCATCAGTAATAATCCTCTCACATTACAGAAGGCATACTGAGACGTTAGAATAGCGTGGGGACGATAACTCCTCCTCATTACCAACTGCGAGCAGCAATCTGCGAGATACCTTTTTCAACATCAAAAAGCACATTGATCAGTGTGCAGACAGGGGCGAGAGATGGAGATGGACGTCTTACAGAACTGAATTTTAAAGCAGGACATTTGCTACAAGCAAAGAAAACCAGCCTTCAGAAACTGCTGGCTGAAAAAAAGGAAGGAAGGGAGGAAGGAAGGGAAGGAGGAAGGAAGGGAGGAAGGAAGGGAGGGAGGGAGGAAGGAAGGGAGAGTATCACCTGCTAGTTTCATACAATGGAAAAGAGTAACTCAGCAAACCTGTAGTCAGCATATCGTCTAGTAATCTGAATATAAAAGTAGCTCTGGAAAAGGCTGCTTATGCTGTAGCAAAAATCTGCCTTTGCACAACTTGATCACTGTTCTTCCTTTGTTAATAGGCATCAAGTTCCCCACTAGCCTGTTGTTCCTACACCTGTTCAGTTTCCTCCAGGAGTTTCCATTGACTGCCTATCCAGCAGCTCCTCTATTACCTAACTTCATGGCCCTGGCTTCATTTCTGCAAGTCAACTGCATTAGTAAATAATGCATGAGCAAAGCTGTATATTTAAAGAACCCACTGGGATCCACTCGGCCCTGTTATGTCATACCCACACCATGCAGCCCTCCTGCTCCCTCCTGTTCCCCTCTTAAAACACCTCCTCGGGCACAGGACAAGTGTGCGCTGCTTGCCTCAAAGTGACCACATGATTCCCACATGAAGAAACAGCATAAACACCATTCAAACAGTGCAGCTGGAGAGCACTCATCCTTTCTTGCAGTCACAGGTGCTTTCTACCTAAATGCCACTTTTCAATAACTCGTATTTTTCATGTTAGACTCTTTACCCAGCCAAAAACCCCACAGATTTATAAATTACTGGCTAAATGCAACCTCAAGTAAGTGGGTTTCTGCAGTGGCACAGATTGATGAGATTAACTATATCCGAAACTGAGGCCTGGGGAGTGGGGTGTGTGCTGATAAAGCATTGGGTGACCATGGGGAACACCTTGCACCCCAAATAGCCCTCAGAGTACAAGCCCATTGTGCAAAAAGAGTAAAACAAAAGAAAATAAATTCTCCTTTCTGTGTGTAATGCCTAGAGAATTACACACTGCTATACAACACCTAAATTAGCAGTTCCCACTCGTTAAAATGAGCTCCATCGGTATTGATTTCCCTTCCTCCCCACTGCCCCTTGGAGCCAAAAGGAGGACAGAGGCAGGAGGCTGTTAGAAACTGCAGAGCTCTGAGGCTGCTGGGAGGGAAGGGACAGGGGGGTTAGTGAGTCACAGGTCCGGTCACCAGCCTGGCGAATGAGGGAGCAGCTCCAGCAGCACTCAGACATGCAGCTGGAAAAGCCCTGCAGCTCTCAGAATTTCTGCAGACAGCATGGAGGAAAGGCAGGAGGGAGCTCCAGCTCCAGCACGTGCTCTGCTTCTGTCCCAGGGGGAGGAGGGAGCTTCTGTCCTACCTTTACACTCTCACATCCCCCAAGCAATGCACGTCCCAGTGATTGAGAATATCTGATTTAGAGTAATTCTGGGAAAGAAACATTTCTGTTATTAATAAAAGTCAAAATACCCAAGCACACAAATTCTGCTCTGTATAAGAGGGCACAGTGGTTGCTTATGGTAGGTAACACATGCTTCCAGAATGACTGCACAACCACTGGTAATTAACTCGTAGCATTTCCTTAGGCCGCCATCAATAATTTTCTTGTTGGCACTGAATCTGGGATTTCTGTTAATGGTATCTTTTTGGATGTGAAGCATAAATGTGTACCACCCTTCTTGGAAAAGCAGCAACCGTAGGCAGCACAGCCACGGAATTGAGCACCCTTCAGGAGTAATGAATAGCTTTTGAAACATGTCATGTAAGCAAGTAACTGATTAAACTTCATGACAAAAAGGAGCATGGGCTGCTTTGGCTAATCACTGTTCTCTCTCTGTCCAAACCCAACTCTCTCTTTGGGCCGATGAAGATGTATCCAAACGCATACTTGAAATTAAGGTGATCTAGTGCATAGCAGTAATTGCTTCCCTTCTCTTTCATCAAGCAGCTATGGATTAACTTGCTAATTCAAAAAGTAGTGCACTGAGCAGCCTTCTCTCTGCAAGGCTGATTTCAGAAAGCTCAGAGATAGAGCATTTGCTATCAAGTCTTTTAAGATTGTGTTAAGTAAACAAGAAGCTGCGCAGGTGCTCCATGACTTTCTGTTTTAACTTCCTGAGGGCTGTGGGCTGGATTTGATTAGGTCATTTCAACTATACATACATCCTCAGCTGTTTTGTCCTCCAGGAACAAGAGATATACATCTGGGAGAGAAATTTTACAAAGCCATGCGGACTCACATACACACAATAAAAAGCAAATGCAGAAATGACAACAGAATTGGATGCTGTCAGAATTTAATCCCAGATTCTGTGTGTCTGCATTCCTCTATGAATACTTTGCAAAACCCTATTGTGTTTTTATTTCTTCCACACCTAAGCAATGGGCTAGGCAGAAAGTCATTTAGATGCCTCTACATTGGAGGTTCCTGCAGAGGTGACTCATAGATTTAAGGCCAGATATATCCTAAGAAACTCCAAAGCCTCCCTGACGATCTATTCCAGTGCTTCACTATTACATTTTAAAAGTGTGCTTTACATCACATCTTGGTCTTCGCAGCTGGAATTTAGGCTCAGCACTACTCATTGTGTCCTTTCCACCAGAGACAAAGAGAGATGATTTTATGCCTCTCTGCAATAGCAATTTATCATGACCAAGGAACAGGACAAGGCAGAGGTACTTAATGTCCCTCAGTCTTTAATAGTAAGACTAGTTGCTCCCTGAACACAAAGCCCCCCATGCTGGAAGACAGGGATGGGGAACAGAATGGGCCCTGCTCCATGACATGGTTTTGGAGAGAGAGCTGGATGCTCCCACAGAATGATTTGGGTCAGAAGGGATTTTTAGGATCACCTAGTTCCAATCCCTTACTATAGACAGGGATTTTTCCCCCTAGACCAGGCTGCTCACAGCCCCATCCAGCCTGGCCTTGAACTCCTCCAGGGAAGGGGCACCCCCAGCCTCACTGGGTGACCTGTTCCCATGTCTCACCACCCTCACAGTAAATAATTTATTTATAGTATCAAGTCTAAATTAACCCTCTTTCAGTTTAAAGCCATTTCCGCTCATCCTGTCACTGCACAGCCTTACAAAAAGTCCATCCCCAGCTTTTCTGTAGGCCCCCTTCAGGTATAGGTATTTAGGGTAAGCCTAGACTAAAGTTGACAGAAAAATGGTGCTTAATCAAATACAGTGGTTGTTTAACGGTGCTTGATTAGTTGGCAGTTTGAACCCATGAAATGCTGAGAGCAGGGCAAGGCACTCAGGACAGCTAGAGGTTTAATACCAGCTTCATTTACAAGAACTTGAGGTAGAACAGTACTAAATCAGTGACCAATTAGTATTTGTATGTTAGCATGCTAGAAGCAATGCCATCTCTGTAGTTTTAAACTGTCAAATGGCACCATCAAGAATTCCTCCCTTCTTTCAGCATTAGCTAGTGGTAGAGGCTGAACGGACCAGTACCAAAAAGTTGCCCAGGAGATGAAGACTGCCCTTTGGCTGAGGGAAACATCTCAACCCCTTATCTGCACGAGAGCCTAAGTGAGTTTCAAGCCCCGGTTGATAACTGCATACACTGAGACAGAACTTAATTTTCCAGCCCCCTTTTTCATATATCTTGATTGTCTCCTCCATTTGTCTCTAGAAATTTCTGAATTCATCTCCTCAGCTTTATGAATCCCACCTCAGAGGGCAAGAAGATGAAATCTTGATGATCTAATGATGCCTTTCTATACTGCAGCTGCTGATAGAAAGTAGAGCAGACCTTATCTGTAGAGATGCTGCTTATTTTGTGATAGTTGTACGAAAATAAAAAAAAAATAGAGAAAAGAGATAGAATCCAATTAAAAAATCGCTTGTAGATCCAGTGCCAACAGGGAGATGACAGGGAAATGGTTAAGCAGATCAGTGCTGGCCACACAAATTGGAACCCTCTTACAATTTCTCCATGAATATTTAAAAATGAACATTTTCTCTGCACCTTCTCCCTGAAACATGTCCTGAGGGTTTCTAAGTGATTAAGAAACCAGTGCCAGCTTTCTTCCCAAACAGGCAAGATCACTTACCTCAAAATGTACCGAGTGTAAAATCATCACCTACATCATTTAAGTTCATATTTCCATTTCTCTGGTTTTACACCTTACTCTTTCTAATCTCTCACTCCTTTGCAGAGGAAAAGCAGTCAGATAACCAAAAACCTTATTCTAAACCCTTCCCTTTGTCTTGCACATCCATTCTCCCCAGCGCCATTTAGCATTCTACTAAAAATTCTAATATGCCCTGATCTTTCCATTTCTAAATCCGATCGCAACTGGAAACAAAAGTAATTTTACAAATAATAGGAAAGCCTGAGGTTGGGTGTGGAAAAGCTGAAACGGGCAAGGGGAAGATGTGGTCTTCCTGCGATGCAAATAATGTTCTGCATTAAACGCGTAACCAAAAATAGAGCTCCCTGAGGTATATTTGCTAGTTCAGACAAGAAGAAACATCTTTAGCATATAAATACAGGGTGCAGATTGAAATATTTGTCTGTGTGAAAATAACCAAGGATGTAATTAGCATGGTTCTTGGGCTCAATTGCATTTTTTTTTCCCAAATTGTTCAACTTTCTGCTGTTCACGTTGAAAAATAATGGTTTACTGGGGTATTTGCACAAAGGTAGCACTGTGTACAGTCAACCAGAAAATGTAACTGGAAGAAACGTTAAACCTTTCAGACATCCTAAGTGTACAGATGTAAGAAGGTTGTGGTAAACGCTGAAAATCAAGGCCGATTCTCCTCCCATGTAGTTTGCATCTGATAATGCAGCTGTCCAGAATGAGCACAGGACTTGGGTAAGAGAGCTGAGATTCACAAAGGGAGCAATGCCAACTAAATCTCAGCTCACACTTCCAGCCCTTTGCTAGAGCTCCTTTTAACGTAAAAAAAAAAAAAATCAACTCTTTAATTTCATTAACTTTTAAGAGAGATTCTTCTTTGATTGACTCATTTAGGAAGGGAGCAGGTTTAATAAATAAACAAGGTTTGGTCTCACTAGGGCCTGCAGTCGGTGAATACAGATGAACCATACACGACTTGATGGGTTGAAGCACTGGGAAAAGCAAGGTGGTGTGCTGGCATGGCTGCTTTGTTTGGGTCTGGAAGCAGACGGCTTTCACAAGGTTGTGTAGAGGTGCAAAATTTTCCTGACTGACACAGGAATTTTACAGGGAACTGTATGCATATGCCCCCCTTCCGTTTTGCAGAAATCTTTTACAGTTTATATGTTTTTGCAGCTTTCTTTCTTTTTTTGAACAAGGTTAATGACTGTACACAGCAGTGAGGCTGCATTACTATTTCATATATTTGTATCAGATAGGAGCAGTGTTCAGCCTGTCAGAGTAGATTGTGCATTCTGCATTATGCTAGAATGGAGGCTTTTATCTTAACCATGTTACTGCTAAACATCAGTGTCCTAAAAGACAAGAGATTGATAATGAAGGACATAAATATTATTAAAACTATGTCTTAAAAGAAAACTGTAGTGATATTTAAATGAAAATGGTTGTTGCTAAGTAAGCATATAGAGGAGTTTTGCTGTAACAGAGGCGGCTACTGCACAGCTGATGGAATTTGCACCATTACAGCTGCACGGTGCTGGTGGTCACTGTCAGGGAGAGGGTTCTGCATGAGAGTGAGCCCTAAGCTAAGCAAGCACTGAAAGTTCCCATGCCTCAGCACTCAGACTTCAGACTTGTTTTATTAAAAAATAAAGAAATAAAAAATCTCTTCAAACTCACTCGGTTTTCCTGGGTGCGTATTCTCCACTCAGAATTACATGTGCCAGCATCTGCCTCACACCGAATGATACCCTGTGAGTTCATCATCCAAATAAAGTAGACATACAAATGAGTAAATTCAGTTAACATGTAGTCAGCCCATTCATTATCAAGATGCCTGCATTCTGACAGTGCATCAGCTTAATTCAGCTACAGGTTAGATGCACGGACTTATCTGTGTGTCTTTATTTTAATTTAGATGTAGCCAGCATCCTTTGCTGAAGGAAACTCTTTTTGCAACATGTCAGCAGGAGACAATGTATTCAGCTCTGTAATTATGTACTTGGGTACAATCACATAGCATTATATACAAAATCACCACACTGCTGAAAAAAAAAAAAAAAAAAAGCCTGAAATGCTAATTAGTTCACAAATTAACATTGATTTGATTTGATGTTGAATAAGGGTTTGCAGCTTATACTTATGAGGGAACTTCACTTTCAGGCATGCTCCGACACTCATGTTTTAAATAGCACTGTGCAGCCTCTACCAGGTGCACAGGGCTTCATTATCTATGTATAAAGAAGTATGACTTGCTCAAAATAAAATCAAGCACAGAGGCTCCAGCACAATGTCATCCAGCAATACAATACCCTTTGGGACTGAGCTACTGAGTAGAAGCAGTGTAACAATCATCTGTCTCTGTGCCACATCATGTTGGGGAAAAGTGAGCAGATCGCATTTCCAGCGCCGTGCCCTTTTCTGTCGCTGATGTCAGCACTGACAGGTGAAAATCAAAATAGTAATGCATATTCTAATACCATTTTGAACTCCTAAGGCATCTGCATGGAAATAACTCAGCTTTCAAAGAGCTCTGGTGGTTTCAGTCCCAAACCAGTCCCATGAAAGCAGGGAAATAGCACCCTCCCCATTCTGTCCTAATTCTGTTCATTTGAGGGATGTTTTGACATTGACTGCAGCAAAGCAGTGGCTTCACCTAGGGAAAAAGAGAGAGGGGGGACTTCAAAAGGAGAATTTTTAAAGGGAGCTGTTCAGTCTGTGATGGAGAATATGAGCATTAACGTGGCTGCTCCAGCACTGGAACAGCAGCAGCGCTGAGGATTTCAGCTCCCGCTGCTGGAGTTGTGAATCCAGCCATGCACACAGGTCACCTCCAGTCCAAAAGGGGCTGTAAGAGGAGTTAATGGGGCTGGCAGCTGCCAGTCTGCCAGTCCTTCAGTCCTGCTCGCCCCAAGTGCAGGAATGCCCCTTTGGAGCCAGTGCACTCGAGCACTGCAAGTGAAGTCAGGCAGGTTGTGTGCAGCTCATTAAGCAGGTGGCTGTGGTTTAACAAGAGGAACAATCTCTGATCCAGGAAGGGGCAAGCTATCAGAAGCGCTGTTTTCCACCACTGGGGAAGCAAGATCCCTTCATGTGCTGGTTGCTGCAATTGCTTTGGCTACGTACAGGGAAAATATTTCAAGAGAAAAACAACCTGCAGCAAAGGAGAAACGCCTCTATACTTTGGCCATGCCTGTGCTGCCAGAAGATAGAACTCCTGAGTCTTGTAAAGGTGGTGGAGCACACAGTAGGTGCCACTGTCCACCTCATTTACTCTGTATTGCAAACTGGGTGCTGGTGCTGCGGGTATGGCTAGCAGCAGTTTGGGTCCCTGTGATGGAGCATTCTGAAGTTGGTTTCATAAAGGTGGTGGCCTGGGGAGGCCAAAATAATGGGAACTGGAGATAGCAGTAAAAACAATGCTGCCCCTGGAATTGTTCACTCTGGTGAAGGGTGAGCTGCTCTGCCAGTCTGTGGCAGGAGCAGAAGATACTATGGCTGCTGGCATGGAGGCTGACAGTCAAAGAGAGCTGAGAAACGCAGTGTCAACTCATTTGAAAAGTCCCAACTTCCAGTACAACTGGAGATAGAGACAGGGAAAATAGTTAAGATTACCTTGGTAGGGGAGTGAGGAGTTAATGTGTTCATCTTCTGGATCAAAGAATGGACATAGCTGTAGAGGAGCAAATGGGTATAACTCATTATTAATTCCAAGATCTCCTTATTTTCTCTGCCAGCCTGTGTTAGTATTTTCATTATCTTGTTTTCTGCAGCTTATAAGCATGAACATATATAAGCCTATCCCTTAAGATTCAGGTCCAGCTCCAAAGCTACAGCAGGAACCAAAACAGCCTGCAGTCAGAAGTTTTGACAAGCACCAGGGAGCAGGGATCAAGAAAAGCTCCATGTCCAAGAGGCACAAACAACAGTGTAAGCAATACACTCATGACAGGACAGTAGAGACACACTGCTTTCCTTTCTCAGCGCTACGGAGAAGACCCATAGAGCCAAGAGGATCAGTAGCAAGCTTTCTCATAACTATGGTCTTCCCCAAAGTCTTAGGGCTGAAAGGTTTGGGTTTTCATGGTTTGAAAAGGCTCAGATATTCTATAGCTTGGGCACAGAGAACAAGGACCATCCACTCACCTGCAAGTTTCATCCCTTCTGTTTCTTATCCAACTCTGCACTCCTTTCACAACACATGTAGCCCCGTGGGAAACACGTGATTGTGTAAAGAGGTAAAAAGAAATAAAATACAGATTTATAAGAATATGTAATTAAATTATATGACTTCCAACCAAGGCTACATCTAAACACAAATTCTGAGTGCAAATCCCATTTGAAAATGTGCTTTCTTATTTCCTTATTCAAACATGACACTTACTAAGAAAACATGGACTGGGTAAAAAGACAACATTCAGTACAACAGTGTAAATGTTTAGATCAGGACAACAGAATCCAGAGATAAATCTGTACTTGCTGGGATGAAAACCCAGATGCAAAATAAGCCCGACATTTTTGTTAATCACAGATGAGGATAAATTTGGTTATAGTTCCATTTCTTTAACAGGTTTGGTTTGAACTCATTGGCATTGCTTAACCTAGAAATCCATTCAGTTCACTTATACCATTATGAACATAAGGTAATTGTTGAGTGCCACAGATGAATATCTACAAGAGACATCCAGAAGATAAATAAATAATGGAGAGGAAGTCATTATTTAAAAGTTTAATTTGCTCAAATGATGTTATCAGTTTGAGCAGATGAACTCAGGACCTCTCGGTTGTTCCTTTTATGCAAAAACATCACCTCCCGTAGATGGATGACCTTTCTGCCCCATACTAAACATGTTACAATTGTATTATCATAAAATATTATGTACAATAAAGTGGGATTCATTTTCAATTATTCGGGTCAAAATTTATTCCAAATTGAAACCCATTCCCCTGCAGTGAATCAGGTCAAAGAATAAAAGCTCTCAAAAGCAGGACTTAAGACCTTGGTCTGACCCACAGTGTCTTCTCAACATGCAGTCAGCACCTATGGCTTACAGATGGCTCAGCCCATGTCAGGTTGGCTGTCACCTTAATGCACACACAACCTCTTGCCCTGAGATTACTTCATGTATCTCAACCATTTTCAACCCAAAGCTGCTCCATACCATTGGCAGGAACTGGAAGGCATCTGATTTTTTCATCCAGCACACAAAACGTATAATTGCTAATGCAGAAATAGCTGTTGCATTATTAAACCCCACCAAACTACTAGGAAAACCTTTTTATTCTCTTCTCCCTAACCTTACTGCAACGAGTCACTTCCCTGTGAGTGATCTACAGTCGTGTTTTCTGCCAATAGACTCAGCCAGGGCTGCAAAAGCTGTTATTTACTGGACAGTCACTGGAGATTTAGAAGTGAAGTAACCTTGGCTCTGATTCTATACGTGCAGCACAGCTAGATTTACACCCAAGTAAACAGTATACCAACCAGTGAGAATGATTTCCAGTATAGAATAACAAAGTTGGCATCAAAATATGCATACATCTGGCAAAGAGCAAACATTCATGATCCCAGTTGTGCTGGAAAAACAGCAGTCTGAGTCATCATCCACAGCACTGAGCCCTCCTCTGAGGTGAAGGAGTAACAGGGAGCTGAGAGCAGTATGTCAGTTACTACTGAAGCAGAGTTACTATTAGAAGGGGAACACACTCTCTCCTGCTCGGCAGAATTCAACTCCCAGGGAAAGCAGTGGGAGCTGTGCGAAGGCAGCTCACAGAGTAATTCAGGCACTGGAAGTCAGCTCCTTTTGTCCCCACTTCACGCAGCAGATAAAGAAAGTGGGGTAGGGGAAAGGTTGCGTTTTCTTCTAGCAGATGCTGAACTGAACTCAGCTCCCCTCAGATGGCTGCTAAGCATTTTTGGATTGCCAGCTCCCACAAACTGGGAAGCGAGAAGGAGAGGTGTGTGCTCAGACTTTCCATCCTTCAGGGACCAGTGGAGGAGAGTCCTGATGCTGACAGTCCTCTGGTTTGAGTTTAACTTGTGACCCTGGGATAAGGGCAGTACACCAGCATTACTGTTTTAAGTTAGTGGTGGACAGTCACCCACACAAGTGCCCTCTGCTTGGAGGGAAGAGCAACAGCACACCTCTGAGCTAGCAGAAGACAGAACAGCTACCTTTAATTCCTATAGAAGGGGCTCCTCCAGAATCAGAAGGAGGTCAGCCATGGGACAGAGCACAAAGGAGCTTGTATTCACACAGCTGTGGCTCCCAGGGCACCAGGTGCCTTAACCTCCACAGGTGCCCTTCTCCATTAATCAGAGGTTTCATGGGAAACCCAATTTTGAAGAAGAATTAAAGCAGTCTGGTATTTGTGTAAGGAGCTCGATCCCGTCAGCGTGGCTGCATCACTCTTCTGTCCTCCGACTGCCACTCTGCATATGAAGCCCCAAGAAACCCTTCTTGAACTGCAGGATTAATAAGATAGCTGGCATTTTTAAATGTCAGTCAGTTTTTACATAAGCTCTCAGTCTGTGGAAAAAATGAGGGAGCCACAGTCCGTAATTGTCCAGCAGGGGCACCTCTTTTTAATGAAAATGCTGAGGATTCATTTAGAAGATCCTCTGGAACGGATGTCTCTCTCGCTGCTGGCTGGGGGCTGCCCCCAGAGCACTCCTACAGCAGCAGCAGGGATGTCAGCTGAGATGGCTGATAAGATTAAATGCTATCTTCCTCTCAGGGTAGGCATCAGAACCCCCCCACCTCCCCAGGGAGACTCAGCAATGAGAGTGCAAGGATCCCCAGGGCTAAAGAAACAAGGGGGTCAGTGACTTCTCCCTGACAAATCTCTGCCTCGGAGGCAGCCCGACATGGATGCATTGCTGCCCCTTGTCCTGGTGCTGCTCTGGCAATGGAGGTGTTGAAGCAAATGTGCTTTTACTGCTTTCCCAAATAATGTGGGATTGGTAAAGAGAAAAGAGGAGAGTGAATTCTGCCAGATCTTTAAGTTTCAGCTCGAAATTCATGGACTGAGATTCTACATACGACACCACAGGGTTAGATGTATAGCCCCTCTTCACCCTGATCAAATTCTTTGCTCTAAAACTATTTTAGAAAATTCCGGTTGTATTTAAAAAATATCTATTATCTGATAATTACAAATGCTTGCTATTAGTTTTCTTGTAGAACTCTCGTTAAAGCGTCATCACCAAAGGTTTCAAAGCTGCCTGTCAGATTACAGCGTGCTCCTGCAGGGAGACACGTTAAGAAAACAATCTAACCTTTTAATTCCTCTTGTTTTCACATTTCAAAAACTCAGGAAGGAAGAAAAGCAGGCAAACAGCAAGAAACGGCGAGCACTGTTTCATTGTGTATCCACTTCCACGGCAAATATGGACACAGATTAATGAATCCAAAAAATTCCATTAGGAAGTCGGGACTGTCAGAAGTAAATATGTATTCAAAGTCAGCTCAGGCTCTGCAGCTAATCCTACAGCCACAGGGGTCCCTACCTGAGTAGGGATATGCTGGTCTTGATTGCTCGTGTGACCTTTCTGCCTGCTCTGGTGCCACATAGTGAGCAGAACAAGCTGCTCTTGCGCTGCATGAAAGCTGCAGGGTTAACCCTGGAGGCAATCAGCACATTTCATCCCTGGCAAGGCTGCAGTAGAGTACATCACATGCTGCTGCTGGTTCTCAGGAAACTCTCTACAGTTCCTAATTTACATATGCACAGATTAATGACCCTTATAATTTTTATTCTGATAAATGGACAAGCTCTTGTAATACATGAAAATTTCAGTTTTCACATTCATTTTAGGCTTAAATCCTTCCAAATGAGTGCAGAGAAGCAGCATGGCTGCATGTATAAAAGAAACCACAGCCTTCACCCCTGGGCTCTCGGAGAAACCTGGGCAAGAGACAGAAATCAGATGGCTTCCTTTTGAGTTCCAGAGAAGCTTTTAATCAAATCTGTGTTCATTAATTAAGTTAACTGCTTTTAATATAAATACTCGATGGGACAAGGAAATTTGACTCAGTGCTTACTGTAGTCACCTTCATGGGATTTGGTAAATCGACCTCAGATGCGTTCTCACACCATGAACAAATTGTTTGTCTTCTACTCAGAGTAGTTCTTTGGACATAAAATTGGGGCCAACAGATTCTCTACAGAAATACAACCGAAGGAGGTCTACCCCAAGGATAGCTTTCCTTAACTTAGCTTTGATAATTCTGCAGCACTTTATGTCTGCTGGGAGATTAGTCCATGAAAGCTGTGTCTCTGCCTCTGTATGGAAAAAATGCCAATTTTCATCTCCTTTGTCAGATGGGACAAAAACTGAGTGTCTGTGTTTCATTTCATAATAACCAGTATTTTTATGCTTTTCCTGTATGTGTCTATAGGAAGAGGTTGTGCAAGGCTCCTACAACAACAGTGGTGTTAGAGCTAGCTTGCTGCCATTCATTGCCTTCTGAGATTTTCCAGTATCCTCAGCAGCATCTCCCTGTCTGACAGCCTGCTGCAGCACCGGGGGAAAAAGGAGAATGCACAAAAAGGCAGTTCAGAGACAGGACAAAGCAGAAAACACATAGAAAATACAAAACATTTCCGGATTTCTGTTTAGGAATACTTCGTCCCTATTTACAGCCCAAGATTGCAGCAATGATTGCTAATAGGCTTCTGTGAAGAGTAAAAAATTATGTTGATTAGTTTCCAGCAGTGCCATTTGCCTTTTCAAAAGAGCCTGAAGTAAAATGAGTGTGAGAGCTTGACCATGCTGTGTGAAGAAAAGAAAGCAAATTCCACAGCACACTGGGGAACCAGATACAAAACCAGTACCTGTGACAAGGGCACCCAGCTGCGTACACGTGTGCTGGGCAGCATGTTTCCTCTGTGCAAACTCCTACCTATATTTATTGTTCATTTTCACCTAGGAGGGTTTGTAATAACGTTTACCTCCTAAATGCTGCTAGCAAAATCTGCTGGTCAAATGGTCAAATGCTTAATGCAAAACCACTTCTTGCCAATAGCGAAATGCTAAATGCAAATAAACCTACTGTTCCTGCAATCCTGCCTCAAAGAGACAGATTGATATTAATTCTTCCTAAGATGCAGGGGAAATTGATAAAAGAGATCTCTTCTGTTTATCCCCGACATCTTTTCACTTCAGTCACATATTACTGACTCCTCGCTGGCAGAACTGGAATAGAAACTCTACTAGATTGATGTCAGGGAAAAGGATGCTGAATGCTTCCCAAAGAGAATATTGTTCTTTCACAGTTCAGCCCGAAGAGAAAAGGGAACGTGGTTTGGGAGCTGAAAGAGGACTTTCAGGATACAGAGACATGACAGTCTCACACAGCTCTACAAACTTCATTTCAGAGGTCTTAATTGGTCTTCCAACCTTGACTCTTTTGAAGAACCTGCTCTTTGATCTCTCTGTGACAAAACCTCACCCTACTAGAACAGCAGCATGCTATCTCACAATAATAGACAAGGATATGCTTATTCAGGTCTGAGAAGAAATCAAGCATCGTGGTGATCAACAGTATTGAAAAGCAAAGGTGGGCAAGAGGGTAGCAAACACTAGGTGGCTTCAGAATGATCTCACTGAACATGGCCCATTTTGTTAACCCCTCTGCTTTCATTACCACCTGCTGCCATGCAGTGTCAGCCTTAATTGCTTATTCCTTTAAAAAAAAATGTCCAAAAGGGGGAAAACTACACATCTTTTCAAAATTTGCAGAGATGTTTTTTTCCACTGCATGTAAACAATGCAAAAGCTTTTCTTTTTTGCATTGCTGTTCATCCTAACCGAAAAGCTTCTTGAAAAGGTGTATTCAGCATAACAAACCAAAAGCAAAGACATGAAATATCTGAAGAAAAAAAAGAAAGAAAAGCAAGTGGTTTCTGGTCCAAAGCTGGTACAATAGAAGGACTTCTCTTTCCTAACACGCTCTTCTCCATTGGCAATGTAAAGGTAAGAGGAGATTCACAAAGTATACTGCTCTAGATTTCCTGTCCATCATCCATTTCTTCATCTTTTGCTTTCAGCTGTCCTGCACTGAGAGCAAGGAGGTGAGCATGGAGTACATTCTCCTCCACAAGGAAATAAAACACTCTCATGGAGGGGCTTGAGCAAAGCGGAGAATGGAATGAACAAATTTCCCAGGACTAGCAGCTCTGAGTTAAGGAGGATGACAATAACTGTTCCTCTTTTCATTGCCACATGTGTGGTTGTCTGTCTGAGCCTTTGCTTTTGACTCTACCAAGTACATTTTTGTAATAAAACTCTAAGAATTGTTGCCTGCATGCACACAGCCAAATATCAGTCTATTTTTCATCCTGCTATCCCTGCCTAGCAAGGTAGTTTGACAGGCAGATTGGCAAAAAAGTAAAGCAGGGTTTTTCATGCCTGCCTACACACCAGTCACTTCCAAGCTCTGGAAAAAGACATTTGATACCTGCTGTGTTTGTCTGCCTCCTTCCACAATGTAATGCCTTGGAGACAGCCGATGCATCTATTTTGCTCTTACCTTGTCCTTCACATCAGTGTTGTACATTCTTGGGTGTATTTCTGAGTTATCTCAGAAACATAAGCACACACCTGCTGTTATTGACCTAAATTCTCCTTAATTGTCCCAGCTAAATGTATGCATGAAGTCTGACTTTCAAAGGTAACTTTTCTTTAAAGATGCATTTGCATTTATGTACAATTAAACACAAAATTCTGATAGCTGTGCTTAGAGTCACATCACCAGACTTGGGCCCTAATACTGTGGCAGGGAACAAGGCTCAGTTGATTCTTCGCTATCTGGAGAATCAAACAAAGCAGTCCATGTGAAGTCAGCTAAAAGAAAACAAGAGCCTGGATATGCATCACATGTTTGATCTAAATTGCATAGCCAGGACCAGGAACTTTTAGAAATCTTTAAGAAAAGATTACAACTGAATTATCTTCAGGGAGATTTAGGGCTTAGGTCTCCCTATTACTACAGAGAGAAAAGGAAAGCCATTTATCCTGTCTGGTCAGGACCACATAGGGATGCAGAGATCAGAATGACAGGGAAGTGTGTGAAGACACAAAGCCAAGGGAGCTCTGAGAGGAAAAAGCAGACCAGGGAGCTCTGTGTGCTGACTGTCGCTGCTGCTCCTCTTATCTTCACAGATATGTTTGTTCAGCAAATAAGCAGCCAACTGAATCTCCATTTAAGAATGAAATCAGCATGTTTTCACATCTGATTGCCAGAACCCAAGCAGCCAGACTCTAATTTTGAACTTAAATAGGACTGGCCTGTCTTCAGGATTTCTGAAGTGCTGGGCAAGAAAGATAGCTGTTGTGTCAGGAGGCCAAACCCACAGAGCTCCTGGAGTTAACAGATATGTGACTTAGACAACCTGTGCTGGAGTCCAATCACCAAACCACTTTTGGTAGAATTATGAGTTACGTTTTTTTAGGGGGAAGATGAAAGCCTGTTTAAGTGGTGCTTCCTCTGCGAAATCAAAGGTGGCTTTTGCAGATGTTGAACTTTGCTCTCCCAGTCCAATTCTGCCATCTGCAAAATGGGAATAACGCTTGTTCTGCAGAGACATGACGCATCCAATGCACAAAGACCAACACTGTGGCTGCTTTACATAGCAGGCCACTTCAAGGGTGAAATGTGCCTGAAAGTAAACATTTCTTTCTGGAAACATTCATTAGCAGTGCTTAGTCTTAGGAAATCTCTGTGGCCATATGGGCTCCAACAGCCTTATTAATCTACTTCATTAGTACCAAACAGAAAGTCACATTTATTAGGCTGGAGTTCTTATTTTAAAACAGCAAGAGCTTCCTCTCTCCAGTCTGCACTTCTGCTTGCAGGATTCTCTTCCTCATGACCCAAGTCCTTGCACCTCTTGCCATGTACCTTCCCATCTTTGCTGACAGTAGGCTGACACCTAATTTCATTCAACTCTCCTTTTCTAATGCACATTGTCAAACATGTTTTCCCCTGCAGCAAAGCTTAGTCATAAATTCATCTGGAACTTTTTCCACTGCTGTTGCATTTGCATGCTAATCAGCAGTCTTCATCTCCCAGCCCAGAAGAGTGATCAAGCCGTGGGCTTACAGAAAACCTTGGCTTGCAGGGTTAGGAAGCCTTTATTGCTCTCTGAGCCCCTCTCTGAGCTTCATTTAATCTATCAGGATTCACATCTGGCCTCTAACCTCATTCACCCCCCTCTCCTCCAGTCCTGGCTAGGATCACAGTTTGACCTCCTCGGGTCAATGCCATGGATTTTCTGCCTCCAGATGTTCCTTTCTATTCCCCTGGGCTCAGACTGGTTACTACAAGGATGAGATTGGATTTCTCAACTCATGGGCGAAGCACTGAAAAGAAATGACCATTTTAATAACTACTGCTCACTGATGTTAAAGTGATGATATCATTTTACCATTGTTCAGGACTCTTGTAGAGCTTGGCACTTATCGAGCTTAATAAAAAAACCTTTTGATCCGTTCTAACTAGTTGATAAATACATATACACACAGGTGGATGCAAAATCCATTTATTTGCATGAGATTTATAAACACTTTGTTCTACTGTTCTCGAATTTAACTTTTTTGCTGATAGAAATCCCTTAAAATGCTTAAAGGGAAAATTTCCATGTCCCTGTTATAAATATTGCCTGATTTCAGCTCAGTAGCAAATTACTGTGTTTGGTTTTCTTTAAATGTTTTTGCCAGTTACATTCAACCACCGTTAAACAGCTTTTTTAGATGTGTTTGAAGTAGTCACTTCTGGCTTTAAGTTTCACAGATACTGAGTTCAAATTACAAGATTTGAACACAGATCTGAATTTTTCAAAGACCTCCATCTTCCAAATTACAGCTCATGCCCATCTTCAGCACAAACTTAGTAAAGAATGCTATTTCCTACTCCCCAGAGGACAGAAAAATGGGCAGAGTGCAAGTTTCTGCTGCTCTGGTCTCCTTTCATGTTGCAGAACATATGCAGGGTGCTGAGTGCTGCACTGCAGCTGGGAACATAACAGCTAGATCCACTGTGGGTTACCCAGTTCAACACTATCTTTATTCTCAGACCACCAATGTGCACGAAGCTGTTTGCACATATTTGTTTCAAGAACAGAGCAGGAATTTAAGTAAAAGAAGGCTGTCCAGCAATCAAGCTGAGATAGCCTTGGGATTCTTGGATTCCTGTCTTTCCCTTGCTAAAGATTTCTGTCTGGCCTTGACAAATTCGAGCAGGGTAACATTCCCCTCGCCTGCCTTCAGGTACCAAGGAGTAAGCTGCCTCAGTCTCTGAAAAGAAATTCATTTGCCACTGATTCTCCCTCTGGAGAAGCCAATTCCTTCTCATTAACTATAAAGGGTGCCTGCAGGTCTTGGGTAGATTTAAACCAGTAGATGCTTAAATCCAGAGGGATGAATCCCACCTTCACACACCCGTCTCCCCTGCTAACACAGTAACACTGGATTACTACCAGCACAATGCAAAAGATCCAAAGCTTAATGAAAAAGGTGGGTTTAGACGTTTCTTTGCTGTGGACATCCATTTAACCTACTCCATCCACAATATTCAGAAATAGCACTGGAGAAAAGACTGAGCACTGTAAGCATCAGTTTAGATTTCTCTTCTATTCTGCTGGAGTAGAATGTTTGCTGACAATAAAGCCACTTACTCTCCTGGGTGAATGTAGTTCCGGCTCTGTCTGTTGAGACTGACAAAAAGATTATTACTTGAGATCCTGCCCTTTGTGGTGTGGACATATGGGACAGGGATTAAAATCACTGAGCTCATTTGACGTACAGGAGACCACTACCACCTTGGGAAATGGTAGCAGACACCATCTGATTCCTTTCAAGCCAGCTGCCTTTAGAGGGAAAGTTAGTGTGATCTGCTTATGGTGATTTCACAAACATGGTCATTTAACAAGCAGGTTTGTAGGTGCAGCAGCACTGAACAGACACACAAAGTTTCCTGCTTAAAAGGTAGTCTTTAAAACACAGTGATTTTACAGCAGCAATGGTAAAGTTAGAACAGATCCATCTTAATAGACATTTTCCCTTGATGCGTGTCGGAAATAGCTTTTGCTTTCAATATGTTTCTGTGAGACTTTAAAGGTGACTTCCACAGTAGCTGTCCTAGATCATTTCTTCCCCTTCTGTGATTTCTGAGGACTGAAGCAGATGCCATGCTAAGTAAGGACTGCTAAGCAACGCACACAAAAACCAACAAACTGATCACACAAAGGACCCTTTTTCAGACTCTGGAAAAACTTAGACCAGACACAGACCCTACCAATATCCACAACAGCCATACCTTTACTCTTCTCTGATGCCAGAACTCCCATTTTCAGCCTTCCAAACAAGAAAAATTGAAAATGGTTGCTTGAAGTTTGAGAGCTGGTGACCCCAGGGTAGTGTGGGACTCCTATAAGTATTTCTTCATGCGTTTTTAATCCCAGCAACTGACAACTTTAACTGGTGTGTAAAAGCTAATGGACCTCGGTAGGCACCCAGCTGAAATAATATCCATCCCTCAAATACAAAAAGCAGGAACTCAGAGCATCTATAACAAGTGATTTACCTTGAAAATAAGGATTCGTGTAATTAGCATGCTTTTTTTTATCCCCATACAGCAGACCTCCATTCGTAAATACAGTGGGCCAATTCTGCTTTCGGTTACTCAATCTGTCGAGCTCAGTGGACTGATACAGATGAAGGCAGAGGGAGAACCACACTCATTGTATTTAGCTTTAATTTTAAAATAAATGAATTTTCCAGAACAGTGACAGTATTGACCTTACATATTATCCAAATAGAAATTTTAATGAAACAAGTATAACACTGAGTATAGCCATAATAGATATGCAAATATTGGTCTTTTCTTAAAGGTCTCTCTATCTGGTCACATGGATTTTTCTTGCATATGTGGGGGTGAACTCAGAGAACATTTAATAGAAGCAGAGAAGGAAAGGATGGCTGCACAGCCACGGAGAATCAGACCATCAATTAAATTTTCATTCTCACTTCATGAGAATTCTCCCTGACTTTTACCTTGAACAATGACCACAGGAGAGCTGTAAAACTTGCTCCCTTTTAAATTTTGTTCTTGCTATGCAACAGCATCCACCTTTGCTTTCTGCTGGCATTTAAGAACAAACTCTGCTTCAAAGGAGGCCAAAAAGCGTGCAAATATTATTGTAGTTGGGTTTAACTAAACAAGATGTAGTGTAGGGAGCAATTCACATGGATGGTGACTCATCCAAAGATTTCCCAACCAGTAAAAGAAGAACCACCAACAATGGTGTCTCCTAAGGATCCCAGCCTCAGAATCTGGAATTGCATTTTATTTTTTTAAAGCTCAAAGACACTGGAAAGTGAACGGAAAGTGTTAATTTGGCCTAGCTTCATGCGTAAGAGTACAAAGGTTAAAAAATAGGGGGTTTGAAAAGCAATCAGAGTCACCAGCTGAGAGAGGTTTAGAATAACAGCCTAAAATCAGATCCTTCAAAATAAAAGTCAAATAAAAAAAGACCTACTGAAAATAGCTAAAAAATACATGATCTGAAATCACATTGTCTGTATAGCAGACAAGATCAAATTGTCTAACTACATGTACCTGACTTTTTATTAGACTTTACTGCCTATGACCTGATGGGTAAAGGCATTCAGATACCTACAGATGCAGATAAGTAACTCCTGAGATTTTTTGCCCTTCCTAGACTTGAAATTCCCAGTTAAGTGATTTCCACTCACTCTTCTGACTGCATGCAGGGCAGCTCAGCACCTCTTAAAACCAGGCCTTGTGAATGGGGTTCCCCAAAAGTTTCCTTTTCCAGCATTCATGAAGACCTGAATTCCTCATGGAACCTGTGAAGGACAGAAGGCTCCTGAAAATCTGCCTTTTCACACGCTAAAGTGGTATAGACAACCTGAACAGCAGCCCATGAACTCTGACAGTGCCCAAAGTCAGTTCTTCTCTCAAACTCTCCATTAGGAGTTACAAAACTCATCAGCTTTAACTACAATATGGATGGATTCTCTCAAAATTCACTTCTAAATGCTCATGCTCCTTCCGCACACCAAACTTCAGCCATTACTTATCTAAGTTCTGACTCCCTCCTGCTGCTTGCTCTCCAGTGAACACCCTGCACTTTGTTGACTCTCCTGGTGATGTTGCTCCTTAGTCCTCTTCAGAAGCTCCCAGGGCCTGGCCTGATCTTGTTTCTCTTCCCCTTCTGTGCTCGGTCTCATGGTTCTCTCTTGCTGTTCTGCTATCACCTCTATACTGACAACTCACAAATCTGCCTTTCCAACCCTACCCCATGCCCATAAATCTTTTCTGCACATCATCTTGCACAACCCCCCTGCCAGCTCAAGGGCAACTTGAGCACAAAATTGAGCACCTTATTTCTTACATCCTCCACCCTCCCCCTTCCTGCCTTTCTCCATTATTTTCTTAATTTCTCCTCCCTCCCTCTTCCTCCCCTTCTCCCAGGCCAGCAATGTCAGCACTACTTTTTATTCTCCTGCTACCTCCTTCTCATGTGCGGGCTGACAAGATTTAGTGAATTCATTTCTCCATAATATCTGACCCTTTCGTTCAGTCCCATCAACTCAAACTTTGCTCATGCCCTTTTCATCTTCACATCTTCACAACTTTGCTCTTCTAAAGCTTCTTCCTTCCCTAAGGGCTCTTGAAGATCTAGGATATCAGCACTCCAGTCCTTCTTTGCCCAACAGACAGAATTCGGTGCTCCTTCTGTGTGTTGTTTCATCGATTTTCAATTTAACAGCTTTAACAAGTGGTGTGTTTGCAGCTCTGTCCCAGCCTACAAAGAGAAGAGAATCTCCTCTTATATTTCTTTCTGTTCCTTCATTTTGCCAGCTTCAGTTTGCCTGGCATCCATGGTTCATCCTATATGGAGTTTTGTTGTCTTTGTGGTGTTAAAGGTCTACAAATTACTGACCACAACCAGGTCAACCTTACTCTGAAAAATAAGAAAAGGGCTCTGTGCAGAAAACTATTCTGTAACTTCTTCTTTGAGTTGCCTCCCAGCACAGTCAGTTCACTGGACTCTGTGTTCTTTGTATTACCCAGTAGAAAATGTCTTGTTCCCCTCATGTGCCCTATAAATTTCTTCACTTATTCAAGGCATTGAGCTGAGGTCTGTGCAAGCTACCCAATCCTACACCATAGAAAATGTCCTCCTTTACCCTTAACAATTCCCTAGGACTTTTTCAACATAAAGCAAAAAAAGAAAAAAAAAAGAAAAAAATGCATTGCATTTGCTCAAAAAAGAAAGACAATCAAAGTCAGAGTTCTGCATATCCCTATAAGCCTGCAGCTATTCAAGACCTATGAGGTTTCCTGGTGCACTTAATGGCTTTCAAAGACAAAGACATTTTGTCCATATCTAGGGGAAATTCTGTGAACTTTCCCATCGATGTCATTGGGGTTGATGGGGAATCATTCCTACGGAAGGAAGGGTATACGAAAATTGTCTCTTAAGGCAATCAGGTTTTAGTCCTTTTCAATTCCTGAGGAAAGCTTCCAAGTGCATTTCAGCCTCTCCAGAAACATCAGCAAAGGAAGAATCCCTCCCACCCCTCAAAACAGAAATAATTGTTCAGGTCTGAGCAGAAGCAGAACTAACAGCAGGGAAGAAAACAAAGCTGGGTGTTTCTACAGCCGTTGTTAGATGTGTTCCCAGAGTCTGCATGGGTCACACAGCAAAAATGAAGATGTTTTGCACAGACAGGTGCAGGCACTGCTGTGATTAATCAAGCCATAATTAGGGACCTGTCGGCAGGCGCTAAATATATGTTCTAGGGCTTCAACCCCCTTAGAAATCTGTGGATAGAAAACTTGCCAGGCAGGAAATTTATAAAAAACAGTGAGTCTTTGGATGATGAATGCGTTCAAGAAAAGAAACTTTCACCAGGCTTCGATAAAGACAATTCTCTTTATCACTTCACATCTAAAACTACTTTTCTCTCTTTCTCCGAGTTTTGTCAAAAAGGTTAGTATCAATTGACTACGGAGTTTAACAGATAATTCCTACCCTCCCATTGGTAAAACAGGAACAATTTCATCATCTGCAGAGAATGAGTGGGTTTACTGTTTTACATTTGAGCAATGTAGCTGCAACAGTCTTATGGAAGTGACAGAGGGTTCAAAATACTCTGCAAACAAAACAGCTCTCATCTTGCACAGCCTTCACCTTACGCATCCATTTGCACCTAGCCAAAGGCAACACAAAATACCTCCATTTAGCAGAGAGCAGAGGGTAGAAGCTCAGTGGTTTTATTTTTATCTGTGTAAGAATTAATGCAAAGTCAAAGCCTGAGATATTGTACTTATTTCTATGCAAATGTCTCCCTTCCCAGAGCACTGTCAGCCTGTGGCTGATCTGGTCAATGCCATCCTCTAGAGAGTCTCACATGGTTGGTACCCATGGGGAGAAGATAGACAGCCCCCATCTGAGAGATTTTAAGCATTCATGTGGATATCCTCCTCCCTCTGTTTCATACAACACTTTTCTGTCCATATATTAACTAATTCCTTTACATAATTTATTTCTAATTGATCCTAGATACATCCACATCTCTGCTGAAGCAACCCACAGATGAACTGCCAATAGCAAGGAGGTACAAGACGATCAAGGCCATTGCTGCACGAGATGCCCAGCTGTCCAGCCTTGCAGCAGGGTACAAACCAGCAGGTGCTGCCTTTGCCACTAGAGCACTTCGCTAATCAGAGAGTACTAGTTAGTTTACAGCCAACTCAGGTATGCCTTTATGAGCTGAAGTCACTCTTACGCTGGCTTTTGATATTAAAATATTTGCTGTCGTGTGTACTGACAATGTGATATACAGAAACAACATGAAATACAGAGGCTGTGCATAATGTGATCAATATCATTATTGTATTATACAATGCCAAAGTACATCTCACTACAATATTAAATGAAAAGGGTTTCCAAGAACTAAAATGCTGCTCTGCACAGGAACTGAACGTACAGACTCATGTCTTGGGAATTCAGTAGTCTGAATCTTTGCGTACTTCTTCCCCTCAATGATCAATTGCCATGTCGAATTTACAAAATTTGATTTCAATTGCACATCAGTTAAAATTTTCTGAGGAAGGCAAAGTGTTAGGTATCTGATTGAGCTCAGTGTTATTATACGTGAGGGGAAGTCATCTTATGTCTGTTTAATTGTAGCTGCCTTTGGTGAGTAATATTGATGATTAATCAATTGACCATAGGGGACAAGCTGAGATGGGGAATAAGGCCGAATCAATGTGCAGGAGAGGATGTGAAGTAAGATGGACTCTGAATCGATGGTGTTGCTACTTGCTCAGTTAGGCTGGCGATTGGGATGCGCCCTCTGCATGAGCTCACAAGCGATGCAAAGAGGTTGCTTCACAACAAAGACATTTCACTGCTTTTTATTTATATTGATTTCCCAGTGAAGTGTGTCTTGGCATTAGGGATTCCCACAGAGCTGGGAAGAAAGATCAGCTTCTTTCCTCTGCAGGTCAACAAATCCCAGGTGATGAGTCTTGTCTTCGCAGAGAAAAGAGACAGGAGCAGAGGTTTGGCTTTAAGTTGCCTACTAGAAAGGAAGAAAGGAAAGTGCATCCTTAAAGGGAGGAAAATGTAAAACTGAAACTGAAAACCTGTGATTCAGATGGAAAAAAAACCCAACAAAACATCCAAACAAAGAAAAGTCAGATTGCTGAAGTTGCTATTGTTAAAAAGAGTATTATTTGATAAGGTGAAAGTTTGTTGTTGTTGTTATTTATTTAGGACATAGTTAGTTAAGGGACATGTAGCTTAGTGCCAAAGCAGGAGGGAAGACTGCTCTGTCAGGCAGCACTTAGATGTATATATTTTAAATGATGTGAAACAGTTTGTGGCTATAATCCTGTTTCAAGACCTTCCCAGTGGGCAAACTGGATGAGGTTTTGGATTTAAACACAGAATAAACAAAAGAAAAGCTGACCCAGGCATGAAAGCTCTTAGACACTATCCTGGTGGACAGACACTGTCAGTCCCCGTGGCATGACTGGAACAAGTTCCAGTAATTCAGATAAATCACGCAGATTTTGATAGAGATGAAGACACTGTTAATGTTAAACTTTGCCTTGCTGCTTTTCTTTACTTACTGCTAATTCTTGGTTGGTTTAAAGAAAATGTTTGTTAAATTACAAGTTTGTAATTTATTTTGTCAGGCTTGTGAGTAAATAGCCTTCCTAGAATTGTAACTGAGAACAAGCACAAAGGTTTTCCAGATCTTATGGCCAAGTGATACTCAAACACTGGGTAGTGCTGGGAGCTCACATGCAGAAAAACACAAATCTTGCAGAGTTTATATATTTGTGTCCTGTTAGCATTATATGGAATATTTCACCCTATCAGTATGTGGTCATAAACAAACTTCAACCTTTAAGCTGCTCCTGCATGCCATGACATAGCCACCTGTCTTACAAACTAGAGTAGATGAATATGCATGCTACTCTTTCTTTTCTGTTTCCCATCTGCATGAAACATATGCCACGTACAGTGGTTCCAAGAGATCAGAACAGGGTCTATAGTCCACATGCTAAAATTTGTAATAAAATATGCATGATAAAACCTTGCAGTGGAAATCACATTTCTAACCAGGAAAAAAGCCCTCTTTTAATGAGGGTTTAATTAATGTCAGCTTGGCTCAGCTGGTAACATTCTTGCCTCTAGTGTAGAAGGTCGTGGTTTTGAGCCCTACATCAGGCTCTGAGCTCATAACCAATGCTGACACTGCAATGTACTTTTGCTACACTGTTAAAGGTTCTGACCTTCAAATGAGGTGTTTAAACTAAGATTCCTCCTGCTATTCTCTGGTGGTTCTTCCAGCTGGAAGCTAAAGGTGTTCTGGCACTTTTCAAGCAGCAAAGGGAATAGCCCTTGCATCTTAACTCACCCTTGCTGAATAAAGTAGGTTATAATATACAAAGCTGCAACTGTCAGCCATTACTGACAGCTGAGAATACACACTAATGAGGCTGCTCTATTTATTTACGCGCCCGCTCTGCTTACAAAATAGGAAATGCTCACTACTTTATCACAAAAGAGTGAAGGACCTTTTCTGGGAGCTTGAAAAGGAGAAATAATGGGAAGACATTAAAATAATGTAAGAAGGGCGTATTTTCAAGATGAGAATGTCCCGAGCACTTTCAAGGAAAAAATGGCACCACTTGAAATAAGCTAATACTGAAAGTAAGGAGATACTGAGGGGATAGGAGAAATGTGAGCTAAAGGCATTTTCAAGTCATCTTGAAAATAGAAAGAAGACTGTCAGCAGCAATAGGGTTAACATTCCAGGGAAACTGTACATGAATTAGCAGTCAAATTGGTATCAATCTATGCGATCCTGTTAATCAGCTGAGTCATCACAAAAGACATTGTATGAACTCATCTGGAAATTAAGATCTTTATGATCTGTCCATTCAGGCTATCAGATATGATTTAGAACTAAATATCAGAACCAATCCTCTTCCAGCCTTGCCAGCACTCCTAGCCCCTGCCCTCCCTCCCCTTCTCCCACTGCACGTTAGTTTAAAACCAGGGAAGTTTCCTGTTGCAGCTTCTTGGTCGCGCTTTTACCTGAATTAGATTTAATTTGACACTCAACAGTGACTTCCTAACATGAGCCTTACATTCTGTGATCCCAAAGTACCCTGATATCCCTTGCATGGCAGTTACAATGGTGTTTTCTGGGACATGCAATCCTAGTGGGGTACCTTTCAGCAACAGCGAATTTTTGCTCTGTGTTCTATCTTGGTTTAGGAGGTTTATAAAATAAGCCAGCGTACAGTGTGCCTCTCTTACAACTTGAAAATAACTGAATGTAGCACAGCAAGCCAAGGCCTTGATTATCTAGAATCTGGATTATGGCTAGGTAAATAAAATGCAATCAATTCACATATAGAAATATAAATAGATTTAGTTGTAGGACATCCTATCTCCACCCTTTTATTCACTCTGCTGGACCAACTGCCACCTGAGCAGAGAGAAATGGAAATGATGCCATCTACCTTTATGAAATTACATCTAAGTTATTTACAGAGGCTCACTTCATGAAGATGAACTTTTTTATTCTCCAGTAAATCATTTCTAGTCTGCAGGTAACAATTACAAGGTTAGAAAGGCATGAGAAGTAATTTATGGTTCTGGTAATCAGAAAAACATGGAAAGAAAATGTATTTTTTTTTAAAGGTGAGCTATAGACATGTGGAGCCAATACGTCTGAGTTCTCTGCCAGACTCCCCTGGGTATTCAGTCACAATGCTTTTGTATGACTGCAGTATTTGAGACCCTGCGAAGTGATAGGATTCTAACTTCTAGCTTGGCTGATAGCATCTGCATAATTCTAGGTATAGAATTTACTTGGAACAGGAAAAACAGCTTTCATGGTTCCTTCCAACCATATTATTCTACGATTATGTTTCCTGTGACTTTATTTGCAGTATAGTGTTGAATCAGCTTCAAATAGTACAGAGTTCAAGCACAGAGCTGTAACGCATGCACAAGGAACTTACATTTCCTATTATGGGGGGAAAAAAATAAAATGAATCCTCAACTCTTTGAACTGCTTGAGTGTAAATGGTATTAGTGCTGTCAGAGAGGAAAGAAGCAGGCTGCTAAAGCCACACACCACCCCTCTGAGCAAGCCATGCCACGAACAGCAGAGTTGTTTGGCCCTGAAGATGGAGTTGCTGACAGGGTGAGAAAGTGTGGGCACTTAATGGGATTTATCTCACCTAATATTTTCAGTCTAATTTCAGCAAGGTGTCAAGTCTAAATTAAGTTCTCACTGTACTTGGCGAGGAAAGGATAGGCCACCCCCTAAAACACTGCCCTGACTTAAAACTAATGGGATGAGCCACTCTACATAGCTGTCTATTTTTTTCCCCTGTCTCTAGAAGGTATTCAAAAAAGGGAATGAAGACAATGACAAGTTGGAGAACAGCATGTCTCTGGTCCCATATTAAAGAGATACTATTGAAGATGAGACAGGAAAATATCAGTAGAAAATACTGTCTTTCTACTCTTTACTGCATAATGAATTCTACATAAAAATTTAAATGACATGCACGAAATACATAGAATTCTCAGATATGGACACTTGTCCCTTTCAGCAGTTGCTCTCAGACTAAGTCTGATGGGATCACTAGGAGTTCACAGGTCTACTTTCATCTTTACAATGAAGCAGTTTTTAAGTAATGTCTCAAATCCTACTCAACTCCAGCCAGGGTTTCCCAAGGCATTTTAGACATTGTAGCTACAGCAACAGTGACCCAAACGACTTTGTTCCCTGCACGACATGACTTTGTTGGGTGTTTGTTACAGCTGGGATTCAACTGTGATCAAATGTATGGGTGGCAGCTCTACTGAGGAGGTATAACACACACAGCAGGACCAAACCCAGCTGCAAGGTAACCTGAAGAGATTGGAGCAGTGGGAGCTGTAGGCAAAAGAGGCAAATCCAGGAGTAATGCCAGTTCCATGCCACTGAGTGAATAAATCAATCGCAACATCACAAAATATAGACTGAAAATAAGCGTTGCTTCCTATGTTAACACAAGTGACATTCAACCTTTTTAATGCATTCTTTAATACTGGTAGACACTGCACTTGTCACAAGGCACAAAGAAGTACTTCTTGGTGAAGATGTATAAACTATTCAAGAACCTCTGCTTTGGTGACGTTCTGAGGGCAACTGTGCTCACTTTGCTCCTGTGGCTCTCTCTGGCTCTGCTTCCAGCAGCAAGCAAGGCAGTGTGTTGTGTTCATCTCTTGGGAAGAGATATTTGTACAAGTATTGTCTGAGCAGACTGATAGCTGACTGCTTCTGCGTCTCATAAGCCTGACAGTGAAATCTTGTTGTTTTTTACTTCTTATCACTTCTGTCAATTCATTTTAAAGCACAGTTACAAGACTGAGATATGATTGCCACTACTGCCTTTAAGATCTACACGCCGTAACAAGAATACATGCAAAATGTTTAGACTGAATAAAACTGCAAACAAAATCAAGTTACTTAATCATCCATTGGTGTCCGTTTAACAAGCCCACGGTACCTTTTGATTACAATTCATCTTAAATGGAAGCCCATTTCACAGATGAGCAGTTCTTCCCAGGCTGCAAGCATAGCCAAAGGCTGGAAACTCCTCTCTGGAAAGTGCTGTCACCCCTAGATTGAGTGTGGGGCTAACAAATGAAGGATGCTGTTTCTGAGAGGGAAAGGCTCTTTCTTTTTTCCTAAGGTGTGCACCTAAAGCTCTTTGTTCAGAATTGAGTGCTCACACATTTGCACATCCACGCCAAACCAGAAGTCTGAAAAAGAGTGATTTCATTGTTTGCCCATGGCTACGAAGCAGAGTCAGACATACATCCTTGGAGACGGGAGGAAAAGAAATGGAAAGGAGCTACACAGAAAAATCTTCTCATAACAGCAACATTTCTGAAGACAGCTTCCCATTCCCAAGAGGATTCTTTCAGCCACTTCTTGAGGGAAGATAACATTTTCTCCCTGCATATGTAGAAAAGAGACCTTTGGAAAAGAGCGTGTGCTAGACCTAAGAACCTGATTCTTGTTAGCAATGGAAGTGCACCACTAGAGATAAAGGATGCAGTACTCGGAACAGCTTTGATAGTATGGCAGTCGCTTACTATTATGATCGGCTGTCAAACATACCTTACAAATATGAAAATTGAAAAATGATCTGTATTCACCTATGGTGTGAGGAAGTTGCAGCTGTCTGCTCGCTCCGCAAACCCCCTCACATCCTTTTTGTCTCTGTATTCCTCATGTTGCAGGGACACTGCAAACACCCAGATTCAAGAATAAATTGGGGATTATGCTAATCGTTCCCCTCAAAATGGCTTTCTTGGCTTCTTGTTTTAAAACTGAATTTTAAGAACATATTTACCTATGTTTAATTTAAAAAATGCAAATCATTTGGCTAACTTGACAATGGATTTAATTCATTTTACATTTCTTCTCATAAGGAAAAACTTGAAAATTCAATAATACATCTAGTCCTAGTTTTCAGAACAACTGCTCCCAGCAAGTAGGAAAAAAGCTCATCACTCACGGGCTTTAATCTGGAGTCTAGCATCAGAACAGAGACGTGAAAATTAAAAAGCTTGATTCAAATTGTCATATTTTTCAAGTCCTTTTTAGGAACCTGGACCCAGAGCAGGAACTGAATTAGGACTGCAGAACAGGGTAGCTGATGTGCTACAGAACATCCTGGAATATTGTTACACGTTCCCAGCTTACAAATAAAGATATGCTACTGCCTGGCATCGCTATTGCAGAAAAACTACTGACCAAACTTCACTGCATTCACACGGCTTCGTTACTATGTCTCAATATAGATTCTGTAGTACAATGGCAGGAACTCGTTGGTTAACTGTGCTATCCAACCTTGACTTTAATATAGCAAATAATACTGAATTGCTCATAATTACAAGATATGACTCCCATTTTGTAATGACTGATTTATTTTTTATTCATATTTGTAGCTGAAGAAAATAACTTACACTGATAAATAATTCCTCAAAAGTTTGCTCCCGTAAAGAATATAACAGGTGTGGACCGTGTTCCTATTATCTAAATTGTCCTGGAGATGAGTTTTAATTTGCCATAAATACTTAATGCTGCATCCTTTACTACTGTATTATTCATTTTCTAGCAAAATGCGAGGCAAGTAGTCACACATGGGAAAAGACTGTGAGCAGATATTAACAAGGCTTTTTTTTTCCTTTTTTCCATCAGTCCTCAGGGGTTTCTGGAAAGCAGGAAAGCCTGCTGTTACTGAGAGACAGTGGCAAGATCTCAAAGAAGTATGTAGGAAATATTTTTCTTCAACTGAGATGTACTGAGATGTTTTGTCATTCCAGATAAGAATAAAAAGTCAAAATGTGAATTGCATATAAAAATTAATTCCCCTTCAGGCCTGTGAAGGATTTAGATATCAAATATTCTTAAAATCTCCTCAATAAAAATTCCAAAAGGATTCATCATTTCATAGTAAGAAATCCAATGCAAAGCATTTTCATTTTCAAAATGATGTATTGTTTTAGTTCAGCGCTCCAGACCACAAAAACGGTTGTGCTCTAACAAACTTCCATTTCAAAAACTCTCCACCATGCTAAATGTTTGTCATGTTCTGAAAACACAGAAGTCTTCAGAGTAATTTGTTAATGACAAAGGTTCCTTAAATTACTTGCAAACTGAGCAGAAAGTGTGAATCTCTCGCTCTGGTCTTCATCAAATATTCTAACACTTCATGCTTTAGGCAGCTCACAGCAGAGCAGTATTTCCTGGTGAACACGCTCTAGGGCAACAAGATGATCCACTTTCTAAAGGAGAAAGTTCTTTACTTCATAATAATTTCTGTTGACAAATAGACCGTATCACTCAGACCCAGCTTAGAGCAGATCGATGTTATACAGAATTGTTTTTCAATCTGACAATCAAAATTTAAATAGATTACGTTAAATAAATAAATGCTGCTTCCAACAAACAAGGAATCCTTAGTGACACAGCTCAGGAAATATAAATGTCCTGGTCTTTTGCCTATCCTACTAAGTCCTTCTTCTCTCTGGAAGGCTTACAACCTTGCCTACCCTTTGCAGTGTATCACAGAGTCCATCCATGGAGCCAGTCTGCAAATCTGTGTATCTCAGCCATGCTGCCTTTGGAGGCAGCTAGGAAATTAAACAGAGCTCAAGATCCTGCTTCAGTTCTACTAAAATTTGTTCCTCTGAGCTATGGGTACAGGTCTCCAGCATGATCTTTTGCAGAAAAACTGACAAGAACAAAGCCCACAATTATTAACCTTTCCACTTGTTCCCATAGTTTATTGTGACAAGACAATGCAATAAGCTTGAAGGTAATCAAAAAGCAATTTTGTAGTAGTGAGCTTAAAATGACAAACCTTTCCTTTTCTAAATAAATCACCATTATTCCCACATGGTCCGTGCTTGACAAGTTTGTTTCCTTAGTAACAGAGTACTTAAACAGGGTCTGTGTGCAAAGATTATACCTTTAGCCACAGAAGTGAAAGAAGAGACAATAGGACAAAAAGTGGTCCACCCACTGAAGTCTGTGATTTAAATATTTATCAGTTGGGTAATGACTGAAAACAAGGATGTGCAGAAGCACTGGTATGTCTATTTGCTCCATGCCTTTTGTGTGCTCGGTGGAACCTGTGGACTCTGAGGAGTTTTCAGACTACAGTACCTAAACTGAATTTAACACTCCCTGATGTTTGTTCAATAGCTCACCTAATGTTGAGGTCAGCTGTCTTATAAATTATTGAACAGATTAACAGTGTTAGGACTACAATATAAATAAAGGGTATGCGCTAGACAAAGGAGACATACAACGCGTCTGGCTCAAAGACAAAACAGGGAACTGACAGAAGAAAAGATTAACCTGCTATGGATACATTGAAGAGTTCTCTGTTTCCTTTCATTGGTAATTAAATGACTGATTGCTTTGTAACAGTAAACGTGCTTGTCTTCGGATACACAAAACCTGATGCTGCCTGATGCCAAGCTGAGATCACTGTCAGAGAAAACTCCTCAGTCCGCTCTGCCAGTGCCTATTAAACCCCTTCTTCTGCCAGCTGTGGACAAGTCAATGGGTAGGCCTTCAAAAAATTTAGCTTATATATAAAACTAAACAAGGACCTAACCATAACTAAACAAGGACAGCTTCACTAACAACAACTTAAGTTGTTGAAAAGCAGATTGATTTTAATACTTTCAGCAGTTCAGCTTTTCTTTAAAGGTATTTTCCCCTTTGACATCAAATTCCCTTTGATGAACAAGTATTATGGAAGGTTTTACAGAGGCCAGCGTGTTGATAAGTCTAAATTAGATATTAAATAACCTACCATTTTTACAGCCTTACATTCAGCTGCCAGCAACTGATAAATACTGAGATAACGTCTATAAAAAATCCCGTTTACCCTGATCAAAATTTCCACTTCCCTTCTGATCTGATCATTTCAGCAGCTGTCCTGAAGAATCAGACCACAGTAGTTTGTCAAGTGCCAAGTAACCTAACTTTCTGCTTCTTGCATCAGCACCAACATTGGAAAGGCACTGATGCTGCCCATAAGCAGCAGAGGCCAGAACTATTTATGAGAGAAATGGTGTGAATGAGTTTAGTCCTAGGTTTGAAACATAATTTCAAATAAGGCTGGTGAGATTGTAAGGGTGACAAATTGTTCAGAATTTTTGTCAGTATATGGAAAGGATGTTTTTAAGCAAATTCTAAACTCTCAATTTACAGAGAAGACAGTACTTACTCCAGCAGACATAGCTCATTTTAAAATTTCAATCAAATGCAACAGACTCCAACACTCATTATGACTTCAAGTATTATTCATCAACACTTGTAAATTGCCAGGAAGAGCAGAAGTAATCACCCATTTCCTTACACTTTCCAGCAGCCAACAGAGTGCTCACAGGTTTAGTAGGCTCCTGAAGACTACTGAGTGCACGGCCCCTACCGACAGACTGCAAGATGGGTAATTTGCTGAAGGTTACCTGATTGCTTTCTGCACTGCATGAGGGGATGAATATTGATATCTAGTTATATTGATATCAAAGACATCTGAAGTTTAGAGATGGGAAGGAACTGTGCATTTCATTTTTGTTCAATCACTTTTCTCAGAGTGGACTCGTAAACAATGCCAAAACACAAGAGCTCCGGATGAAAACTGAAGAGCTGCTGGTTTCATTCATTACTGAGAATTACTCAAACTGGTTGAGACAAATTATTTCTCCTACTTTTTAATTGGCTTTCAGATAGTGAACCCAGTACTGTGAGCCACCACCAGTGACACCAGTAAAGTAGGAAATTTACTCCCACAACCTAAAAGCTTTCTTCAGACATTGCCTGCCTTCTCAACACCTACTCTTCCTCTTGCATTCTTCAGTGTAAACAACATTCAATATTGAGACGCAGAATGAAAATCAACACAGAGTTTTGCTGGTAAAACAATTTAACTTTATGCGTGGGAAATAATGACCCCTATTCCTTTAACTGTGGAAATTAGGTTGTCTTTCTTTTAAATATAATGAAATATAAAACTCACTAGATCTAAATTACCAGTTTAATAATGTATTTACCCAAACATTCTTGGATGAAATATCAATTTGGAAGAGGTGCCAGATTAGATTCATCAGAAAACATGCTGCAGAGTAATTCAGAAAATGTCAACTTCTCTCCAATCCTCCCTCTGAAATGCAAGAGAAGATACTGTTGTTCAGCTCAGTAGTTCTATAGTCATATTATTTCCTTTCGTCCCATCGTGTTCCCCTCTAATTGCCTCCTGCTACAGGAGAGGAGCAAAATGATCCTTTATTAAATGTTTTGGCTGTTTTGTCTTTATGTCTCTTACCAAGAGTGAAACTTTCTCTCCTAAGTACTTCCAGACCACATATGGGAGTCAAATTCTATTGTTCTACACACTTAAATATGCAGGACACAAAAACCCAGCAAAATGAAAAATAGTTACCAACAAATTTAAGAAATAACATTTTGATCATCCATCGGTGACAGCCCTACCAACTTAACGACCTCTACCAAGTCTTTGTATAAGAAGGTGGCATTCTGCATTGCAGAACTACAGCAGATAGATATATCTGGGAAAAAAAATGAATTATTGTTCGTTCCAATTTCAAGAACTTCACTGCAGTTATACATTCCCCACTGGCAATTCCATTAGCAAAAACAAAAACAAAAAAAAAAGAAAAAGAAAAAAAGAAAAAAAAAGTGTGAATCTGCAAGAACAACACTTCCTTCTGCCCTTGCGGAATCACGTGGGCAGAGCTGTTTCCCATCATTTTTTTAAACAGATTTTTTATTCCCTCCACACTCTGGATTCCAAATGTTGTCTGTAGCACACTACTAAACTTAAGCCACATGGTTAAGTTTACATCACACATACCTACCTCACCAGGTCTGTCTGGCCATGGCATTGATTCCAGCCCCGCAGCAGGAACACAAGGTTGCTCAAGGCTCTATCTACTCCATAGCAGACATACCTCAGCCCTAAACAACACTTGCTGTAGAAAAGACAGCATACTTTTTGAGAATACCTTAAGGGCACTAAAAGGAACATGCTGAAAAATGCCTGCACCTTATATATTCAGGCCTCTGAAAGCAGCTTCCAAGCTGTAATGCTGCAGTCCCATGCTGGGTTTTGTAGGGCCCTGCTTCTCTTGAAGCAGTGGGGAAGAAACTGCTTATGTCAGGTAACACTTAGAACCAGAAAAGCTACTATGAAAGATTCGCTTTGCTTGCTGGCCAGTCAGAGGCTCATGATTGGAAAGAGGGCTGGGTGTGTTTCCTCAGATCTCATAAGTCCAAAGTGAAAGTTTTCTGTTTACCCATAGAAGTGTCTGAGATCTTCTGTAAAGCTGTGCTTTAGATCTCAGCGGTCGTAACTGTCCATCACAGAAAATAAGGTCTGTGATAACAGCTGAAGCTTATAGATGACGGTGACACTGGGCTATTAATTACCTACTGTTTGTAAATCTCTTTGAAATGCAATGTTGAAGCTCTAAATATTATTAATAAATTCTCAGTTACTATGCTGATGTGCAGTTCAAATGGTTAGAATAAACTGTTATTCTAGTCATTATTCAAATCACTTAAATAAACTGTAAAATCCCAAAATAGAATTACTGAGTGTCTGGCTGGATACTAATATCTTTTACCACTTAAAATAAAACCCTGAAAATATTTTCTAACTGCAGCTGGTATTGTGACGTCCATCTGAATCTGCAGATACCACGAAACAATAATTCTGAAAGGTGGGAATATTCATAGCGTCAAGACTCATAGCTTTGAAGGTTCATCAAAAGGAATAGTGCACACCCATGGGAGAGCCCAGTGACTGTGTAACAGTGCACTGAGCCCAACCTGCATGGGATGAGTTTTGGATCTCCCTGCTGCTCCTGAAGTCAGTTCAGTGAGTATGAAGCTGGAGGCCAATGCTGCAGCACTGCAGCTCTTAGGGAGCATTGCAACAGCAAAGAATAAAACAGGCTTATGAGAGCTGAATCACTGCAGAGACCAATATTCTGTAAAGTTCCTGATGCCCTGAATTGCTTTAGTAATCACTTTATACCCAACTGCTTTTAGTGAGCATTTCACCCTCCTGTGCCAGCTTTTCTTGCGCAGATATATAATTTTAGATGAATTTCTTGATTAGAAGCTCACAGTTATCCAAGTCCTTTGCTCATCAGTAGTGTGACATTCACCATCTGCCAACACACCACTCTGGGAGATTAAGTAGAATAGATTTTAAATGGGATGTTATTGACATTTCAATTATTTAAGCTTTGGTAGAAAGTTACCAGATGAGGTTTAGATTGTACGATCCTTCTCACAAAAAGTTCTGCCAGTAGGGAGCAGATGAAAAGAAGGGGCAAGGGGTAACTCAGGTGACTATAGATCATAGCTGAAGGGAAGAGGTAGGGAAGCTGGATAGACTCGTCAGTGGGGTAGATCCAAAAGGGCTTTATAAAATGGTTGAAGTGATAGAAATGCCTTTTCTAAATACCTCAGGCTATTAGTAGCAAGCGAGAAAGGCACAGACATGATCAGTCCCCAAACTATTGGTATAAATCAGCTACCAGCAAAATGAGGAGGCTAGCTGAAAGGTTTCTCATCAGGAGAGGACCCAGGATCTGGAATATGTCCAGTGGAGGCAAAAAAAACCCCAACAATTTATGAATGGGTTTATAGCAAGCCAAAGCTATCTTGGGACTCTGTGACTGGGGAAATCTCTTCTAGCCCTGTTCTCCCAGTATCATATTCCTATTACAAAAGTATAAGATATGAAATTCTCCAAAAATCAAGAGCCTTAGATTACTACTAGTTGAAATTATCAGGGGATATCTCAGTTTACACAATGTTCTGTGTGTGAGCACCTGCACCCTGGATGGAATTTGAGACAGCAGGCCCTGACCACGTAATCTCAAAATCACTGGGTGTCTATCATCATATAAACCTGCTTCAGTCAGTTTAGATCCTTAGTGTAAATGCTCACTGTTGCAGAAGGTCGGCAACATTTATATTCTCACTACTTATTTTTATTTTTGCAATACTCGGACAGGCTGAGGTAGAACCTCTAAATAGGAATAAATCCTATGATGTTTTTATTTTCACTGGGGAATCTTTCCATTTTTAAATAAGTACAGATGTGCTGAGCCTCTTGATAATCACTATGTAGTAGGGAAGAAGTAGCCATGTATTCAATTTTTGTATTAATAATTACAATAATTAAAACTATGACTGAAAAGCACTGAAAACGAGAAGGCCAAAATATTCAGCTATACATGTCTTAATCCCAGCATCTAAATTCAGCTCCAGCAAGATGATCAGGGAACTCCTTTACTTTTTTTATCACCATAAAGCCTCTTGCTAAAGTGCAATGATGAGGATATTCTCTTCCATGTATAGAGAATATCTAAGGCATGCTCATTGTCAGATTAGAAGGAACATTCTGCCAAGAAAAAGTGTAAGATTCTGCAAACTTTGTTCCTGGGGAAAAAGTTTGTCACGTTACCCAAAGCAATGAAAAGAAAACAGTAAATATAATGAAGCAGTAACACTCATCAGGCACCAGATTTACAGGCTTCACATACCTTGAATTGCATAACGAGACCAAGTGAGTTTTACTACTTATGATGTAGAGTAATCATCCTCAAATGAGCTGCCTGGAAAGCAATATTGTTGTTATGAAATGGAATTTATATGTAAGAATAACAAAACAGTCACATTTGAGGACTAAGTAAGTCTTCACTGATGTTAGTGGAAATGAACAAAAAATTGCCTATCTGGTTTATCATGAAAGAGTGTGGGATTTAGGAAAACATTTTTACTTTCTACCACAGAGCATTACAAAATATATATTTTTGTTTTTAAATTCAAATCTGCCTCGATTCATCATCTTCAGGGCACTATAAAGTTTCTATTAGAAGCTATTTGCAATCTTGTGCCTACCTCAAAATTAGTAGATTGCTCATCATTCATTCTTAGCTCAACATGAACCTTAAAATAGAATTCATAAAGCAGACAGTGAACTGAGTGCCACCTATAGGAGCTCTGTTTCAAAGAAGTGAAAAAAATCTCATCTAAGATTCCCAGGTAGAGAGCCAGATAGAGGCCAAAGACAGCAACCCAACACCAATCCAAAATCAGTAGTATTACAGTATTGAGAAAGAGTGTAAAAAGGCATCAGACATGAATTTAAGACACGTTTTGGCTAATGGACTTGACAACACAGTTCCAGAAGGGCTGTGATGCACAGGTGAATAAATTAAGGGGTCTGTATGTAACAAACCAGCTGCTTGGATATTGAAACTGGCTGTCTCACCACCCTTTCCTTGGCCTTTCTTTATGGAGGCCATAATGATCCATGAGAGAGTCAGATTTCCTGATCTATGTCCTTCAGCTCTAACATTCACCCTTTCCCATTGCATTCCAGAAGAAGATATCTTGGTTTGCACCGCTGGAAAAAAGACACTGCTAGATTTAATCTGCTGTAACAGGAAGGCCAGAGTAGCTATGACACAATTAACCAGCATGATGGTAAATTATCATTTGCAAAATCTGCCCTTTGTGAGTGAGCTCAAAGGAATTTATATTTGTATTGGGCCAAAGACAGAAGTCTGTTTCCATCTCTTCTATGGGAGGTGCACTGCAGAGCACAACTAAGAGTATCTCTATATGGAGAGAAGCAGGCTAGTGAGAGTTAATGAGTAAGCAAATCATGATATTTTGACCCATATGTGGCACCCTGCACAATCAGAGACTTTCATTACAGAAACAGAAAAAGGAGTGTTTTGTGAGTTGCAGCAGCTGCTGTCATATGCAAAGATTTCATACAAGCCAGCCTAGTGGATTTGTTTTCCTAAACAAACTTGCAGTCATCTGTCTTTTTAAATATAACTTCTGTGACACACAGATGAAAATCAGAAAGTGATGCTGAAAGCTTTCCATGCTCTATTAATTTTATTATGTAAATCCACTCCCCAATTGATATTTTCATTCAAACTAGCACAAGATCTGTCATTATTCCTCGATGTAAAGGGAAGCAAAACAAGTAGTATTCAAGCAAGTACTCTCATTTGGATTATTATTTTAATACAGCAGTATTGTCTGTAGGTAATTTCTAAAGCATGTTTGCATAGCAATTCTAGGCTGCCTCTTCCCAGAGGCTGTTTAGCACTGTCAACATTTATTACTTTTGCTTTTGTAAATATAATAGAAAGCAGAAATGTTTGACTTCAAACTAATAAGCAGATTTTGAGAAATGGACAACAAAATCACTTTTCTGCTCTTTGAATTATCTGTCTCCATACCTAATTGTACACCAACAATGGAAAAGCAAAACTCACAGAGACTGAAAACCCACAGAAAAACGTGCAAAGCATTCACAGTGTTTTAGCATCAATTCTACTGCTGTTGTTGAGTATTAACTGGTCGATTGAAAAGCTCTTTTAAGGCACTTAGTGCAACACATGCTCACCTAGTTCTATGGACATTCTGACACATGTATGTATACCATTTAACTGCTACAGTTCTTCAGCACTTGGAGGAAGTATTCCACAACAGCATGAAGTGTATTTGGTCTAAAGGCCGAGCACACAGGTTTTGATTCCGGTGTAATCGTGTTGTTTGATTACCCAGACCTAAACAAACACACAAAAGTTAATGGGAATACCCATTTAATCAAAGCTACAGGAAAACCTTTTCCCTAAAGAAGTATATTAGTAAGCTTTCTTCAAAGTATTATCAAATTATGATTTGTAGTAGAGGAGCACATTGTATTTTCATGTAAAATTTCTGACTAAACACTTCAAATATGCAGCAAGAACAAATCCCCAAAGCAACAAACCTTGAATCAAAAAGGAAGACAAGAGGGGGGAAATCAAAGTAACATAAAGGTGATGCGATTTGCTCTATCCAGTTTTGTGTGTTGTTTGTGACAACTTGGGGAATCAAAATCCAACTTCTGAATAGCACTTGACAATCTAAAACTGCTACAAATTTATTGAACCATGGTACACAATGAACTGATGCAGCATTTCCTAGTGGAATTCACCTAGCTGCAACCTTATCACACAGCTGCCAGAGTGCTCTGAGAGCGCTAACAAGCTTTAACAGCCTGGTCCAGCCTCACCTGGGGCCTCCACCCACACCACGAGACCAGGAGGAGTACTGGAGTCTGGCTACAGCCATGCCTGTTTCTAACCTTACTGCTCCTTGAGCCAGATATCAACCTCCGAACTGGCTTCCAGGTTTGATGTCGGCCCTGCCTCATCATTATGTGCATGATCCTCACCTGTGGATTGGCTTCCTGGTTTGACCTCAGACCTGTTTTGTCATTGTAAGTGGACCTGGATTCTAACTATTTTGATAGCTGTCATGTTGGTTCTCATCTCTTTTCACCAGCTCCTATTTTCTGAGTCAGTTTTATTTATCAGAAAAACCATTTGTTTTGATTTTCTTCATCTAGTCTATCTACAAACTGCCTGTTTGTACTTCTTGCAGAAGATTTGAGGCCTCAGATTTACACCTTTCTGTTCTCCTCTGGTTCACTTCTCCCCAGGGGTTCTGCACCTCCAGTGTCCAGGCAGGCAATAGAAATGTGGTCAAACTTCTAGACTAATGATGGCTTCAGTAGGTCTTAACTCCTTTACCTTTGTTGCTGGGTGATGAGTTGAGGAACGTGAGAAATAGCTTTGTCAGGAGCAGCTGTGTTTTCCTCTATCCCTGAGGTAGGTTGTTTGAAGGATGGATGTATCTGGGCATATCTGAAGATCTGTCATATCCCAGAGACCAGGAAAACCACTAATTGCAAAATTGTCCCAGGAGCAAGGCTGAAACTTTGTTGGGGATGGTTTCAGTCTCAGCTGAAGTCTCATAATTCAAAAAGAGTTGGTGGGAGCATAAATTAATCATTGGGTAGAAACAACTAAAAAAGTCAACCCACATCCAACTCAGTATTCACTCTTTTTGTGTTTTTTTTCAAAGTCCACTATGTATTTGCTGACACTAAACAAAATTCCAGCTGGGGACAAAAAGTTTTTGAAAAATTACATGCACAGAAGTACACGTCATTGGGGAAGTCAATATGGTCATATTTATCATACTTACGATTTCAGTCAGTTTTCAGCAAGGCTTTGTTGCTTGTAGGTGCATTTTGCTTATCCTTAAATGTTATGGGCATATTTTGGGTGTTTGGGTTTTTATGGCTCAATTATTTTACTAAGAAACAACTACAACAGTGTCAATGTTTTACCAAAGGAAAAAAGGCAAGTAAATTTTCCAATTATCAAGGCAGTGCAGAACTTGGTGTATATCATTATGAAGCAGTTAACAAAAATGCAATATTTTCATTAGCTAAAAGGCTATTTATCCCTAATGAGTTGTTAAAGACTGAGGGCAAAATTCTGCTTTCACTTACACCAGTGTAAATCTGTAATCCATTTCAGTGCCTCTGGATTTATATCGGTGTCAATGAAAGCAGAATCTGACCTGAATGCTCTTGAATTTGACTTTGTAATCTGTTTCCACTCTAAGAAAGACATTATTCACCAGTAAAGACCAATCAATAACATAATACTGAGGGGAAGGAGAAATAAAAGAACTTTTTTTTTATCCTATTAGGGCTACTTTAGGAAACATTAAATTTACTGACATATAATATGTAGCCTTAAACATCTAAAACAACATATTTCTTAACTGCTTTGCAGTTTGGATGCTCATGGGTATCTATGTGTAAATGACAAACACAGAAATTGAAATCAGCCAGTTTCTAGAGCTTACTTTGGCATATATTACTACTGACTGGTGAGTGGATAAGTGAGCAGCAGTAGGAAAGTGATCTGAGGTCAGTAAGAGCTTTCTGAGCTATACCTCACTGCAGCAAAACATCAAAGTGATAAAGACCTTTGGTACAATATCCGTCCTTATCATCCAACTTTTGAGAGTTTATGTATCATGTCCTTTAAACTGGTGATGTCTTAAATATGAGAGTTTGGTATTGGCTTCAGTGAAGCAGATCTTGCCTTATAGGAAATATATCAAAGTAGTTGTACTTAACTGTTTGATGCAATAAAGCAAATCACAGGTATATGAAAGCATTACAGGCTACAACACGATCGTTAAGGTTGAGTATGCCGTAACAATGATGTTTATATGATAATGTTTAAATACATCAAGCATTGAGCTTAAAAAATAAAACAGAAATTATAGATTTGAAAAGTAAATGCATAATAGCAGAAGAATCTGTGCATGTAATTAGAAGGTAATTAATGTGCTAGCTCCTCTGTGGGAACATGGTTTTGCTAGTGGCTGACTACAGGAAGCTTAAGTGAAAGCTGGTGATACTGGATCACATGAGGAATGGACTACTGATCTTCACAGTGGGCATTCTGCTTTTATTATTCCAAGTTTGCTGCTTCATAACCAGCATATTGAGCTGATCACACAAACGCCACATCTGATCCCTTAGATGAATTGACACATCTGACTGGTAAATGAATTTCCATTGCTACGACTACCACTTGTTTCTCATGCTTTTGCTGCGACAAATTATTTGAAGCAATAGCTGTGATTGTAGGGTAACTCTTGCAAAGGGCTGTGTATTCTTTCTTCTCCCAACCTAACCTTTTCCCAACCATGCTAATAGATCTATTTCCTCTTTAAAGTTTTGGAGGCAAAGCTGAGCGTGGAGTGCTACGCTACTTTCTTGTACAGGAACAGCAGTAAGTGTAACCAGAATGTATTAAGTTCTTGCTTGCCCTAGTTTTTCAAAAACAGATTGTTGCTAATGCATAATTTTCCTATCTTCTATGATTGATTCATCTATTCCTTTCATCTACTTTCATCTAGGAAAGTATTTGCCATCAGTAAGCAAATAATATAAATATAATTAAAGACAAAGGAGTAGGAAGATGTATTGTATGAGTTATTACCCAGGGAAAAATATTATAATAAGCATGAATAAAACAATGTTTACTGTAAAAGTAGAAACACACAGCTAGATAAACATTTCACAGTATTAGAAAAAGAATGATTTCTCTTTCCTTAGTTGCATTCAGCTCTATGATCTTACAAGCCACCCTTGAGAGTGATAAAAGTAGAATCACTGAGGGCTAGCATTAAACTACATCGTGCAATAGACAGCTACAGGTAAAATACTAAGTTACAATGGAACATAGTGTTTAGGAAGTACTGGATCCAGACTGAATATTTTTGTGGAACTGATGGAAAAAGTTTTTTGAGTATGACTTCAGAAGAGGTCCAGATCGCAGTATTTAAAAATTAAGTATCCCAGCAAATCCTTTCCACAAGATCACCTTATCTTTTGATCACCAAGAAGAAAAAGTTGCATTCAAATAGTAAAAGATTAATGCCATAATACCACCAAATGCACTTTGGTCCTTCTCTTTCACTGCTCCTGCACTGGAGCACAACTAAAAGAGTATTTATTTTTTTTTTTTTGTCCCACATTCTGTATGTAATTCAAAGCAATTAAATTAACCTAGGACTTTCAGGTATAGTTCCTGGCATCTGAGCTATTTGGTCATCCGCTCTCTGGACAATCCCTAGAGGAGAACAGAACTCAGGTCGTGAGGTGTCTTTTTTATTGTGCTGTTCATGTTACTGGATGGTTTATCCTCAGTGCCTTACACATTTTAGCCTGTTGTATTTTCAGTCTTTCTTCAGGCTCTCCATTTCTTCTGTTGCAACACCTTTCTCCACTAGTACCTATCATTGCTACTTCTGCCTTCTGGATTACACCCTGTTTTATTCCATTTCCTTTCTTTTCTCTTCATTCTCATTGTGTCTTTAGATGGTGTTTCACTGCAGCAGAAGCAAGTGCAGAAACTGTGTGCCTATGGCTAACATGTAAACCATACAACTGGATGCCTACTGTTGAGGTGTAAAACACACAGAGGCTGAGAACAACTCAATTTTCCTTTTTGTCTAGAGTTTCAGAGTAAGGGATAAATAAGGATAGTAGCAACTATATTCCTGTAGATAGCTACCTGCTACTTGTGTTCCCACCTGGGTAAAGTCCAGGGCATAAAGCTCAGGCCTTAATCGTTTCCTGGTTATGATGCAGATGAATGTCACAGCAAACTAGCAGATTCTCTTTGGAGAGCTTAAGTGACAGTCCATGAAAGCACTCCTGAGGACCTTATGTGTTAGCAGAAGTACTTTAAAATCAATATACAACATCAACCATAAAAATGGATTTCAGAACTGGACTCATGTCTGTTGTGAGAAGATTGGAATGAAAGCAGTGAACTGATTGTTATTTAAGACTTAGAAGCAGATTTGGCTCCAGGCCTCTCAAGTCAAACTAGTAGATAAACACTCAGTACCATACACTGTGTTCCTTCCCCACTTCAATTTCCAAGTCTCATCTGATCTTTAAAGAGTGTTTACTTCCTCATTTATAATCCTAAAGAACCTACATCAGTTCTACATGGGAATCTGAATGTCCTCGCTGCTTTATCAATCATAAAGACCTGCTCCAAAGCATCGTCCCACTCTCTTTTAGTTTTTGCCTTCTTACACTTACTTTCCCATTTTTCTACTGACCACATTAAAAAGCAAGATCCACTGACAACACCCCTTGCAGCAGTCCATGAAATGAAACCTAATATTTCCCACAAGGATCCTAATATATTCACTTTAAATTTCAGGGGAAGCCGAATCCTATTATTGATATGCCACTGATTTATGTAAGGAAGTCTCACCACTCAGGTATAATTTATCTTGGCCTAGTGTTTGGAAAACAAAACATTCAATACTGCACCCTTTGACAAATGTATATAGGCACTGGATCCCAGAGGTAGCCCTAACAAAGAGTTTTATTCTTGCATCATTCTGAAAATGGCTAAAACCAGTAGCTTTGCAGAATTGCTTTTGTACACTTGCAGTAGGTACCATCACTGCTTTAGGACAGAAGAATTTCAACAAGCCACTAACCCTCAAGCTCAGCAGCTGCAGAGCTCACTTGTTTTTAAACAAAATAATTAAAAGAAAAGAAACACACTACCCACAAATCATTCACCTTCAAAGTCAAGCAGCCTGATATAATTTCTCCCTGGAAATCTTACAGGAGTAGGAAGAAAAATATGCATTAAAGCTAAGGTTTCCCTGCCTAAATGAATGTTCCACTGAGAAGTGGGAATCTCTTTATTTGCTTTGGATGCAGTCATGTGTCTAATCTGACCATGAATATTGTATGACTGTGTTAGACTTATTTAATGACAACTCTATAAATAAATTTTAAGAAGTGCATTGACCTAAGGTATCAGCTCTGTTGCCCATGTGAAGTCAAAACTCCTGCTGGAGCTGAGGGTGAAGGGCAAAGTTGTAGAGCTGTGTCTTTGCACGAGATGCAAAACTTAAGCAGCTAAAACTTCGGCCCTTTCTTCCCTATGTGGCCCATGTTGAGCTGGGAGAGGCAGCTCATGAGGCAGAACCACTTGGGAGTCACTTATAAAAAGCACCAAGGATGCTGGCATTTACTGCTGAAAGTGCTTTGTATTACCGTGGCGTTCCAAGGTAGGTATTTCTGTCACAGTGAACTGGGCTCAGCTGATACAAAACCACATCACATCAGTACAGAGAACAAGGCTGGTTTCAGGAGCTGTAGCTGACTTACTGTAGAGCACAGCAATGCATCTAGCCAAACTGGCTAGCTGGAAAAGTGCTTCTCCACTCTGCCTTGCTGTTAGCACTAAATTCTCCAGATGGTATCAACGTGCCTCTGTGGGGGTGACGTCACGATTATCAAAATGAAATGAGACTATTTAAATGCAAGGCTCCAGTGGTGCCAGTACAATGTGAAAATGAAACTAACTCAACGTAACCCCATAGGGAACAGGTTACGGTGCGAGAGAGAAATAAAATAATGTAAATGGATGTTCGGCTGGACTTAAAGAGCCCACTGAGGCCGTGGTCTGTTGCTGAATTTGTTTGGGCGTTCAGCTTAATTTGTGCCATATATCTTGAGATGAATGCATTGTTTTACTGAATAGCTATTAACTAAAATTAAAATGCAGGGAAGTATGTTGGCGTTCAGGCACAGTTTGACCTAAGCTGCAAAAAGCAAAGACGCTGTGCAAGTCTGGCATTTCAATCCCAAGTGGGAAATGTTACTGGAACAATTCAGTGATACAGAATCACACAATTAGGAGCAGTCCAGCATACTCACAGAGGCTTGACTCATTCATTGGAAATATTAATGTTTTTGCATTTTAGATACAGTAATGCAGGCACTCAGGATGAATAGAAGCTACGTGTGGATAGGGACAGGGAGGTGAAAATGCAGTGTCACCATCAAGTGTTTGAAGGGTGTGAATGAGCAGAATGCTTGTTTAAGTCCTTAGGGCAATGATCTAGATGAAATAGCTCGAATTTGAGAACAAGAACAATCAATCTGAATATCAGAAACAGTTTTGTGTTAGTGAGGCCTGCTGGGTTGCGACAGGGTCTCCCTTGAAAACAGGAGGTTTCAGTTGGATCTGTAGTATGTGCGGATGTAAGGTCTCAGGGCCCTCCTAAGCAAAATACTCAATTGGAAAAAGACATAGGTAGGCCCAGAGGTGTGGTCATCCTCCTGCTGCAGCATATCCACAGCTCATCTTCACTGGACATTAAATAATGTCTCATTTTTTAGGAGAATGCTCAGGGTTATCCGAAGTCCCACATGAACAAAAGAAATTAAAATGTCCTATCTACTTGCTATCAACAAAATCACACACTAGGGAAGGGATGGAGAGATGCCTTGTGGTCATCCCCATTCTTTTATTTCTTTGCCTTTACTGCAGCTTTTACAAAGAAAAACGGAAAAGAAGAGACGCAATTCCAGAAACAGTGAGTTGAAGTGACTGTGTGTGTTTTCAAGGAGCAATGCAAGATGGGTACGAAAATTTAAAGTTACTGCGCTGCAGGCTGGTGCCTAGTTTCTAACTTTAAGCAATCCAAACTTTCCAATTCCATGGTTGCCTAGGTTTCAGGTCTGGCATCTCTACTTCTAACCAGCAAGGCCAGTTATCAGCACAGCTAGCTTATTTCCAAGCCATCAAAGGATCGGACTATGGGAAGATTCTGATCTCTGGCTACGTGACAGTTACAAATGATCTGTGCAGGCCCTATGACAGGCTGTTCACTTGGTAACTGATGAGCTGGTGTCCCAGAGAGCAGAGCCCATGTATTTAGCAAATGACAGAACTGCTATGTTGATCGAATCTATGTGGATCGTAAAGAAAAGCAAATACAAGCTTTACACTAAATGCCTATGATGGATAGATTCATCTTGCTGCGTGCTACTCTGATCCCAATGTATTCATTCAAACTACACGTTATTCAAAATTTTCCTTGAATTTATTCATGTTTACAGCAACTCTGAAGCACTGTGCTTCCAAGTGTTTGCAAATGACAAAGTACAGTACTCTGCTCCAGGGAAGGACCTGAGTCCATATCCTGAATTAAGTCTGCAGCGCTCTCTTGCTAGCTACAGTAAATAAAGAATAGGCTCTGATTTGTCTATGTGACAGTGTAAATCAAAGGAAGTAGAAAGAACAAATAGAGAAACCTATGAGGTGAAGGAGGTGTTTCTCCCACAAAACTTTGTCCAAAATCTAATTGGCTTTGAGAGAGTGAAACAATGCACATTTTCCTCGTGGAAGTACTTCAGATACTCCATGTTCCACGGAATGCAAGCCCACATTTTACTAACAAAACTAATCTCAATACTCAGCTTTTAAAAGTACTATTTATTTCTACTAAGGGAGCAAATTATGCAAGATTAAGTTTCCATGGTCATTGCTACTGGATCTTTGGTGCTCACCTTTGAGAAATGAGTCACAGATGGAGAGAGCTTTTTTCCAGCCTTTCTTTTCAACAAATTACAGACACCTCTTGAGGTATGTCATATTCTCTTAAGATTTTGAAAGCTCAAGCAAGCTGTACTTTTGCCATTCTTTGATATTCTCTATTTAATGCAATACTGTTTTTTAGAAGCAAAAAAAAAGCTAATGAAATTGCCTCAACATCAACAGTTTGTGTGTTGCTTCCTTTGTAATAACTTTTTAGCCGGTCAGTTTGATGGATGACAGCAGACGTGAAAAGTTCATCTCACTGAGCCCGAATGACATACTGTCGGTATACTAGTCTGAAAATATTCTATTTTCTATTCAATTCTGTTTTAAAAAATATATAATATATCTATATTAGTATTTTAAACTAACAAAGATACCGAGTAGTCTTGTCACACTGGAAATATGTAAGCACTCCAATCTGCTTCCAAGATTGGTTCATACTTGTACACACCAACCTACCCATCAGTCTCCATGACCTGGCAAAGGTCATTCTCTTGGTGGATAAGTTTCCTGACCTTCTAAAGATGGGTGAATCAAGTTGAATAAGCAGCTTCAACAGCAACCCTTTCATCTCTGACCTCCAGGCTGGATTACTGCAACTCATTAGACTGTTACACTGAAACATGCTAATAGCTTGCATATTAAAAGCCATTGATGTATCAGCACCTGGGGTGAAAGTCTCTATAGGAAGAGTTCAAGATGTCATGCATTACTTGCAGCCACGGCTGTACTCCATGGGTTAAGCCACTTCATCTCACACGGGCTCTGAGCTGTCAAAGCTTTTCTTTGACAGAAAGGAGTGGTAGCTAGGGTAGCCATCTAGATTTATCCCTACATTTTTTTCCACAAGCAACCAAGTTGAAAGCAGAAATGCAAAGAAGCAGCAAAGAGAAGGTTAGAAGGAAGAAGCTTTTGTGAAGCCTTAGAGGAAGACAGAGATCATGAAGCAGCTCTGCCTAGTGTTAGAGGAAGAACTCAGCTCATGGCCTCTGCAGGAGAGGTTTGCACGCACAAGTTTTACTCCTGTTGTTCCAGGCAGCAGAACTGAACATGCAGTTTTAAGAACAAAACAAAAAACGCTCCACAAGTTGTAAGGAACACTTTACTGTTATAGGAGAACTTGTAAATCATTATGGTAAAGTGTTTCTATGCAGATATATTTATAAACGGTGAAGATGCACTTTTATTGTTGTACCAAAACCAAACAAAGCCAATGTGAATTATTTTTTCCTTTTTTCTTCTGAAATATTGTTTTATTAAAGGACCTTGGTGGGACCACTCAGACTATCAGCAGCTCTTCACGCCCATGCCCAACAGCTGTGCAGGCAGATGCTGGTAATGAGTTAAAGCCTGACACGAATCAGTGGCAATAAAAGGCAAAGTTGCCTAAAGACCCCTGAATCTCAAATCAGCAGCAATAAAAGGCAAAATTGCTTAAAGAACCCTGGAAACAGATCAGTGCATTTTACTTTCTGAACACTTTTCTTTGCTACGTTGTGCTCATTTTATTAAATGACCTTATTGTTACCAATTAATTCAGAGCTCTCCTTCTTAAAGTCATAGATGTATCAGCTTATCATAGCAGATAGGAAACATCCTCTAAGATGACAGATATGTCTCTTGACAGACAAACCCCACAGGAACAATGAGACATTAAACAATAAAACAGAAAGTCCAAAGTTAAAAAGAGAAAGATTTCTTCAGGGATAGACTGACAGCTTGGGGTCTGTTCATAGAGAAAAATGAGACAGCCAGAAGTCTCAACAGCTTCCACAGCCACACTGTCTTGCAATATCAACCACGAAAATAAGGAGAGATCTGCATGTCAAAAGGAAACTAGTATTGAAAATAAAGTTGCTTGCTGGAATGAAAAAAGATCAAGAGACTCATGAGGAAATGAATGTGGGGCACAGTACTGCACCCTGAAAAATCCCTGAGAAATTCTCCAATCTCATATCTAGGGGTATGTGCAATTGGTATATTACATGCCCTGAGCACACCTCCCCTACCTACAACTTGTTACTTTAATGCCACCAGGTCACAATGCACCACGTAGTCCAAGACAGTGTCTATCATAGTTGTTCACAATAATGAAAAGAGAGAAAGCCTTAAAGCCTTCTGCAGTCTTATCTGAACCCTGGCCTAAGGGTTAGTATGGGATCAAGTTGTGCCATCATGCATCATACTCTGAATGAAAGCACAGTTTACAAGTCTTCAGAAATATCTGATGTTATTCTGCCAGAGCAGCAGCAATGTGGAAAGTTACTTGGTTAAAAAAATAATGCATAGAGTTGGAGGATAAACTAGCTTCCTTGTCACCAAATCATCATAATTAATTTAACTACCATCATTACAGCTGAACTTTCCAGCCCAGCCAAATGAAGTCAGTCAATCCCTTTTGTGTACATTTTCTTCTTTTCCTTTGGATGTTTTCCTTCCTCTGTGGCTAATTATTGAACTTTTATTTTTTTTTCTAAGCCCTAATTCATGCCTCCTTCCTGCTTACTGAAGCTAAAATGTCATCTGTGCAGGAGCTCATAATCAGCTGATTCTGACAAGCAGAGGATAAAGCACAAAAGGAAGAATATTGTTTTAAGGAGGGAGAAATCTACATCTAACTCTCGGGACTTTTGCCAGGGATTTCAGTGCAAACAGAATAGAGGCCTCACTGTTGACAGGGAAAATTAGACCTTGTTGCTTGTTAAGGATTTTGTTTCCTTCTAGCACACTGACTGGGAAAAAAAAAAAACACAACAGAACAAAATAAAATAAAATAAAATAAAACAACCAAACAAAAAAAAAGGTGAAACACAAGACCACGTACCCTCATCTGTATTAACAATATAATAGGAGGGTGATACAGCTGAGGATATTATGGCAATGAAGTGGAAGGAAATAACCCACCAAACACAGTGCAAGGTAATTATTCTTAAAGCAGTCAGAACCTCAGCTATTTTGTTGAAGTGCTCAAAGAACACATACAAACCTTCCCCAGACTGAGAATTTCGAGACAACTTGCTACCTGGAAGTCTCCAAAATCCATCTGCTCCTCCAACTGAAAATCTTGTGGTGTGTACTTATTTTTTTCATGGTACAGTTGACTCAGTCAGTCGTTCTTTTCTGATAATTTCTGCTAAAGGGAAGGAAGGAGCGACAGACAGCAGTTCTGATAGTTTTCTACTATCCAGGTAAAGAACTGGAAGCCTTCAACAGAACCATGCAAGATTCTCTCGCTCACAAGGCTGATGTTTCAAGTTTACTCCAGAGAAGAGTCACTGCAGTTAACACTGAACGGGAAAAATCACATTGGTAATTTACCAAAGCCAGACTAAAAATGAAGGTATTGCGATGCATCGGTTTCAAGATTCACTCAGGCAGCCCAACTGCCACCTTGTGGCTGACAAATCATTCTGCTGCAACTGTGCTACATTATTCTTTCATCATTTACTCCTTCATTATTTATTCTACACACATACAGAATAAATCTCAAGACAACATATCCTAGGCAGGAATAAAGAGCTCTGATTCTCTAGAGTCCAAATATCTAATATAGATCAACGTTGTTAGAAGGGAAAAAGTGATAAATTCAATTACCTCAAGTCTTAGATTGCAGAGAGCAGTACACGGGGAAACATCTGGGTTGGGGCAGCAGTCAGCTAAATTCTGGTACTATTGTGTACAGGCCGATCTGACAAAGAAAACCAACTTCAACAAAATATTCCACATGACAATTGGGTAAAATATCCAATTCTCTATGCAATTCCAGAAAACTAAAGAAAAAAGAAAGAAAACTACCAATTTTCCAGCAGATTTTCTCATTACTTCTGGTTAACCTAAATAACTTGAAAAAGATCTGGGGCTCTTTGACAGTATGAAGAATCTATAAGTAAACCTGCAGTAGAAATTTGGAGCCTCCTATCAGTTTGTTGCATTTAGGATTTTCAGCAACTTCTGTTACTGATTGAGTATCACCTTACACTCTTTTTCACACTGACTGGATGCTGCTACACTAGCTTGCTAGTCCTGCTTTGTGGCCCTGGGTGAGTTTTCTACTTGGGGCTGTGTAGAAAAGTTCAGCATGTCAAGAGCCTAAGGGAGACAGGTGGGCTGCACTAACATCATTATACAGGTGACTAAGCTACATGTCAGGTTTCTATCAGTTTTTTGTCTTAAAGTATACTGATTATAATTTGCTAATTAATCCAGTATTGTCGGAATCACATTTTAAACTTAAACATGCTGCAGGATGTAACAAAAGATTTAGAAACGCCATTTTTAGAAGGGAACAGACATCAAAAGATCACAGAAATATGGAATGGATTGAGTTGGAAGGGACCTTAAAGATCATCTAGTTCCAACCAAACTATAAAAGACTAAAAAGTGTTTATGCTTAACATGTAATGAATATTGTGCATATCTTTTTCAACAGTTACGCTCTCAGTGTATTATAATTGAGCTCTACTGAATTCCTTTCCTAGTGAATAAATACTGTACACGCTGTACTGTGAAGAGACATCATGTAATGTATACTAATTAAGCCATTATATCTGTAGAGAAGATCGTATCTGAAATATCAAATTAGCAGGAATTAAACATCTCAAAGGATTAATGAAATGTTATGGAGCCATTCACTTCCAGGTCAACAGGTTCAATTTCAGCCTAGTTTAATAGTGATAATGAATTTATGTGCTGGAGATAACAATTCTCTGCATCCATTCATGAATTAGTGTAAGAGCCCGTGGTTCGTATCAAGAATAGCAGCCTCTACCAGAACAAGGTAGTCAGAAATAGTATGCTTGGCCCATGTTTGGCACGGAGCCTTGGGCTCCATGACATCAGGGAACACATGTAGTGGAGTGCAAAGCAGGTAGGAGGCAATGAGGGACACAGAGACACTCAGACTATTTCAGACCTGCCAACAATCACTAACCCTACCAATAAACTTATTGCAGGCAGAACATTCTACTCCCTGTCTTTTATTTGGCCTCAGAGTCTGACTCTGCTGACAGCTACTTCCCTTAGCAGCCCATCCTGCTTCAAGCAGAGGCATGCACAGCATAAGAAAAAGGTAGGGGAAAGAAGAACTATAGCTATCTTCTATGCAATTATCTTAACAGCTGATGTGGCAGCAGACATGCAGCAAACCTTTCTTTTTTGGAGGAGCCATGAATTTGAAATTCTTAACTATTTTAAAATTAAACAGCCACCATGTCAAAAGATTCAGGCATCAGCTTCGGAGTGCTGATGGGCAATGAACAAACAATAACCCATTTATGCATAAAAGGAAGAAGTTAAGAAGTAACTACATCAAGAACAAATTACCATATCTTAGCTAAGTATGCCCAAAAGGTCCATCCAACTTCTGCAGATATGAACTGAAGGATGACAAACTGGTAAACACAACAACCTTCCTTCCAAAGCCTACCAGTTTACTTGGCTATGAGAAAACTGGCTTTGGACACAACAACATTGTGAGATGTGCTACAGTAAGCTAAGAAATGATTCAGAATCAGTTTTAACTTCCCTAAAAATCATCACCTTACTGAGCTTCAGTATCCTCAATGAAAGTTCAATGATGCAGGTATTATGAATACACGTAATAGCATTCATGAGTACGAGGGGCTTCAAGTAATCTAGAAATGGAAGTTACAAATACTAGTCCTTACAGAAGGCTACTGAGACACACTACAAAATTTGGATTACAATGCTAAGGAAACCACAGTGTTATTGGCAACTGAATTATCTTATTCTGCTACCTCTGTTTACAAATCCACTTTGTCATCATCCTGCTTCCCCCTCAAAATCTCCCAAGATATGGAAAAAAAAATAGGAAGGAATTTCAGTAGAGGGAATTTTAACAACAGTGAAATAGCTAACAGACTGGAAATACCGTCAGCCAGAAGTATTGAGGTACCACCACCACAGTGAAAAAAAAATAATACCGTGGCAGCCTACGTAACATATGCAAAAAGTGTAAAGCTTGCAAGATTGTTCTCTTTTAGTGACTACAAACAGAATTCAAGAACAAAGAGCATCTAACAGCTGTTTGCTTTTCTGGCACTTGTGTATTTCAAATAATAATACTAATAAAGTAAATATGACAATCCAAAAGCTATAAGGAGCCATTTCTATTACAGGACTGTCTTGTAGGTACATCCCCAGCTCATCATCCCTCAACATTCCCACTGCAGTCAGTGCATTAAGAAATTCAGCACAATTTGCACTATATACTTTATCTTTCTACAGGAAGTTAGTGAAGCATAGAACGCAGTAATGGCAGTCAAAGTGCTGACACATTTTTACTGGTCCATCTAATCTTCTGTCATGTTAGCTACTATTGTCCCTCCTGCGTGATATGCATCCTTCAAGTACCGTGTTCCTTAAAATACACTCCTAGGTCTAGTTTTCCTGTAACACCTCTAAGTTACACAACTGCAATGCAGAATTTCTACAGACCACACTATTTCCTAAGGCGTATGTTCTGAAATGATCTTTGTTAACAACTTGAAGGCACCATACAATCTCCAGTTTTAAAAGTGCAACTTTTACTAGGACTTCTCAAACTTTTTGAAAGCATTGTGATTAAGTCTTATAAGCTCAAGTAAGAAATAAGATAACACTTAAACAATACAGGCAGATGCAACATAGAGTATTTAATAAGAGTTTGAGAAATAAAGGACCTACCAAGAGGTGAATGAGCAGAAGGCATTCTGTGTTTGAAAAAGAGAATCAGAAACTCCTCCTAAATCACTTGTGAAAAATATTACAGACCTGAAATATTCAGCTTCTCATTTTGAACCATAAGATGTTACTGCTTTAATGTAGTGGCTCAACACTGTGTTTATGCACGTGTTTTCATGCGGACAAGTGAATGTAAGGCTAAAAAGACAGACACCTTTTCTTAGACCGGTATCATCAGAAAAACACACAAGCCCTTTGTTAGTCTCTCTCAAAAACTCCTCTCTCTCCTCACCACAATCATGGCTTATGAGACCATTTACATACAGATTTAAAAAAATCTCCCTTGGTGAGCTTTAAAATTTTATATGCATTTCAGCCACTTAAAGCAGACAGCAGAAATATGAAACTGGTGTAGTTTCATGCTTCAAACTGAATGCTATAAAAACTCCTCTATGCTCTCCTTAGTCCAAACAGACATAAACATCAAGTTGGATGTCATCCAGGAGCGCTGGGTAACACAACAAGATTTGACACGGGAGTGAAGAGAGAGAGGCAGCAGCACTGGGGTCTTGGTGTTGCAGTATAAACTGTAAGGTCCACAGGGAAATCTAAATGGTGTATTTTTCTGTTTACCTTCAGGTGACAACGTCCAAATGCTTTAACACATCACCGAACGTCTGTTACAAAAACTCCTGTCACTAAGAATAAAAATGGATGGATGAATAATGGCCAGGCTGGACCTTCCGTCTCTTGCCAGTAGGATTGGGCAGAGATTTTAAAACAGCTTGTAAGCAATATGCTGCCAATCCAGACCTATATAATCAGGCCTAGAATCATCAGCAGTCAACATTACAGATGTATCATCTTACCTCTGACTACAGAGAGATGTGTTAGGCAGCTGCTGGCATTTCTCAAAGGACTCCGAGTCATCAGCTGAAGTCAGGAAAGAAATTACTTGTTTCACAACATTTTATCCAACTATATTTTACCCAGCTACGTTCACAGAGAGAAATGAATAGATTGTTTATTTCCTTTACAAAAAAAAAAGAAAATAAATTGCATTCTGATAAAATTTAAGAAACATGACCAATTTTGCCCCTGCCACATATAAAAAAAGAATATTTCAAAATATCATACACCGAAAACATTTTGAATGTCCCCTCTGTGTAAAACCCTACAATAAATGAGACTGATTTTTCTTTCATTGCAAAATGAATAACAACAACAACAACAGCAAATACGTGCAAAGGGATAAGGGAAAGGGATCTTTCCTTTTTCGGTTTTCATTCCCTGCTGCTTCTTTTTGTGTCTTTCCATAAGAGGACATTCGACAGTTTCATCAACTGCAAAGCAAGGATAACTCAAACAGTTGCAAATAATTATTAGCATTGCAGGCTGTACGGGGCAGTCCATCACAAAAGGTAGAACTTTACCTATGTTGTGCGTCTCGGTCACCACAGTGTACAAGGAGTGGCTTCAGGAGTGGCTGGAGGGTTTTCTTCTTGTTGTGTAGCTGTGGTTTTTGTGCGTGTTTGTTTTTCGCATTTTTTAGATGCCCAGCATCAGATGCTGGTTCCTGAGGAGCAGTCACCTTGGATTAGGTACAACTGCTAAAGCTGTGCAGTCAAGTATTTGCCTACCACCTAACATAATTCCACATCAGCTATCACTTCTATACAAAGTGATGCATCCAGGTCAAATACAATTGCAGTAAAACTGGCCTCTGATGAAGCATCCTGATAACGTAAAGGACAACACAATCATCCTTGCAAAGCATTCTAGGGGCTACAAACCACAGATCTTATATGTAGCATTTTAGAAGAAAGGCTTCCTTGAAAATTATTTAACTTCATTTTTTAATTGAAATTTTTGCAACCCTTTCAGGTTTGCTTTGAAGAAAAACGTTGAATTAATCCATATCCTAAAATGCCACAGAAAGAAAATCCCAGCAGTAAATCCACCTAATTAAAGTGGAGGTGTATCTAGCCCATAGGCTATTACTGCATCTCAGCTTAACATTTTTAAACATTCTATATGTGGAACAGGCAGTAAGCTCTCATCATTATTTCTCAAACGAAGCTGAACAGATCTAACACAAATTAAAGCAAGATAAACCAGACAAGTTAAGTGATGAAAATTGCACATTTTCCTCTGCTTTAGGGACACTTCTGGCTCATCTGTCCTCTGATCAAGGTGAGTCTGATAAAGCTGAAAATTATACTGTGCAACTGGATTGTATGAGATTATCTTTCCCCTGAGAAGTGATTTATTTTAGTAACCCTTGATGAATAAGAAACTTTCTGCTCCAAAACGATGCTTCTTGTGTGGGCACGGCTCCTTTATTGCTTTGAGTGAGAGATCACATAAAAGAAACATACAATATGAGCAGCTAGATCATCTTTATGGTTCAAAGACAAATGTGCCCTAAAATATAGACCTTAAGGGACCACAAGTTTCATAAAATGGAAAAATGATCGTAATAAGTATGTAGGTTTAACTGCTAAAGTTACTGGCATGTCTTCTGTTTTTTTTTTTTTTTTTTTTTTTTTTTTTTTAAGTGTGAGGAAAATCCAGTTTTGTTTTTGAGAGATCTTGATCTATAGAATTTTGTGTTTCTTGAGCTTTGTATGACTCCAGGAGATGCTGCCTGTTAAGCCTGAAAACGAGGCGAGGATCAGGTCCAGAAAGAGATGGGCAATTGCAGCGCTCTCTTATTTTAAGAGCCTGTGAAATACATAGGAAAACAAATTCAGCTCATTTAAATAAGACAAACAAACAAACAAAAAGGTTTCAGTCAGTGATTTGGCTTTCCAGCAAAGCTTGCACTTTCATATAAAGCTTAGCAAGTGTAAATTTGAGTCAGAATTGTTCATTTTCAGCAGAAAACAAGATTTCCTGGGAAGAAATTTATCTTTTAAAATTGTAAAACAATGTAGGGGAAAAGAATCAAGAATGAAAAATGTTTTCTCACAGTCTCCCAAGGAATGGATGCTCTAAAGGGTACATCATAAATAAGTACAAAGTTCTCAGAGTATTCTGAGCAATACTTGTGCACGTCAGTAATTTTCACTTTATAATTTACATTCATATGTAAATTGAAATGACTGCAAACTTCATTAGATATGTTCCATGATTGAAGTAATTATACATATAGGTAACTGACTGGAAAAAAAAACAATCAAGAGAGGGAAAAGTCTCCATTAATATAGTGGACATTTAACTGTCTGACAGAGATCCAAGATGGCTGATCAGTATAGCAAAGGTCCAGTTACAGAAAGTGATCTCATCTTCAAGAAGTATTTGAATACTTCTGCCTTGTGTTCTCAGAAAAGAACATCTCTAGAATATAAGAATTCATCTGGATTAGAAGAAGCACTCCAAGACCAAACTCTAATTACTCCTGCTTGCTAAATAATGAAAGTAATACAGCTTCCATTTTACAGATTAGAAAGTAAAGGCACAAAGGATTTAAAGGATTTCCCAGAGAATCAAAACCCATTAATGCAGCCACGTTCCCTCCAGCTCTGTGTTCTGGCCCACAGATCATTTTGCCATAGAGGCAATATGAGAAGGGTAATGACAATCAATGGATGAATCATCTCGCAGAGGAATCATGCAGAATTGGTATTAAAGAGTATAAAGAAAGCTATTTTAAAAGATGCTGAAGTTGGAGTTTATTCTAATGAAGATGAACTTACTTTAACAAGTCCATTCGAAGAGGCAACTTGTTTTAAACATGACAATGGGTACCAAACAAACCACTTCGATGCAGTACTATCAAATTGGTTGTACACAAACCTTTCAGTTTCCATGGATTCTCCTCCACAATCCATATCAACTATTCAAGTAAAGTGAGTTTCTGCATGTTATATAGAACACCATTACATGCAGAACTTCAGAGGGTTCTGCATTTCAGCAGAGAACTTTTTTCCAAGATATTCAAATAGAACACCAAGTAAAAAATTAGGCTGCTATTTATCATTAGTCAGTGGGACAGTAGTTTTTATGCAAGGTTCATCCTATCTCAGCCTCAATCAACACCATAACCCACTGACAGAGTAACATCCAACTTTATTACTTTATTTTTAATCCCTTCGTGGAAAACGTTTGAATGTGTATTTCATTCTATGTTTCTTCATAAGCATACAATACATACAAGTGAATCTGGCCTGAATTGTAGCCACATGTCTCCTGACACTTCTACAGGCAGTTATCAGAAGGTGTGTTGATTCATTCATTCTAATGGATTAAAGAGGAGAAAGAAACTAAGAGCTTACAGTGGATTCTAGTGATGCTCTGAAAACAAAAACAAAAAAGGAAATTTTTCATCTGCTTTATATACATCAGATTTGGTTGAGATACCACCTGTGTGTAAGAATTTGTGCATCATTTAGAAACCATTTGGTACTCCTTCACAGGAAACACTGGGAGTAGCTTACTACAGCAGATTATGAAATGGAAGAGTAGAGCTCTTAAATTTTTTTGTACCAAAACATACTTCTTCCTAACTTTAGTACAGTGGACTAATAAGAGCTCAATTTAAATTGGTAGAAACAAAGAATATAAAGGCAAAAACTGGTTTGGGAAAAAAGATGCATTTCAGGAACGCATCTTGCTGAAACATAAATAACTGAATGCATGCATCTGGATTAGGCATGCAAATACTCCCCTTATTCCTCTCATAGTCCTCTTACAAAAACCACAAATAAAGCTTCCAGTATTTGTTTTTCTACAGGGTGACTGATCATCCACGTGGGCTCCATGTGTAACTGTATTGTCAAACACCCTTCTGCCTCACTGACCAATGAATTTCTGAACTGATGTTCTTGACAAACCAAGAGTTTTCTCTTGTTCCCTTCCAGAACAAAAGCTGCTGCAAGACTGCATTAATGTCAGACAGCATTATTTAAGGCAAATGGAAATATAAAGATTTAGGCTGTATCCTGGAAAAGGGCAACATAATCTTCTTTTAAACTAATTTAGCATTTGTAAACCTCTAGGGCTTTTTGTTGCTGTTGCAGCTATATAGTGCCTGGCTTATTTCCATGGTTTCACTTATCTAAAATATCGAAGTCACAGCAGCAAAGGTCCAAAACAATACTTCAGAGCTAACACTTTTAGTCTGTGGAAGTCTCTTTTCTTGCTATATATCAGGATGTCAAATGGGAAAGAATACTCAACACCATCAACCCACTTGCCGTCAGAAGGCAACAGTTACGAGAAGGAAAAGTTATGCTGACACATCATCCTACTGATAAACACAGTTAGGAGGACACATTGTAATGAAAGCAATCCGGTTCTGTATATTTGTGCCATGAAACATTCAACCTTATTCAGGTATTCTTTCCCTGCCTCTGATGGCTATTTTGTTTTGTGCCAGTAACAACGTAGCATCACTAACATACCAATACCTGACTGATGAGCTTGCAGCATATTTTTTTCTGAAAGGCAGAACAGCCCAACATTATCAACTGTGCTGAATTGTCAAAGTCACTAGTAACTTCAAATTGTCAACTGTTTTCTGTCAGCTTGAGCAAGTGGAGAAATAAAAGCATCCTTAATGAAGCGTATGCATATCAGTTATAATAAGAAAATGTTTTGTCACCTGTATGCTGACAAATGTTCTGAATAACAACACAGAAAGAACTGAATCAAGGCAGGGAGTACACAGATGCACCTGAGAATTAAGAACACTGTAATTCTATTCTTCTCCAATTGACATGAAGATACATTGTTGTTCAGAATAAAAAACCACCTGCATGCTTACTGCCTCAGAAGATGTCAAGTAAAATATCAAAATTACAGCTTGCAAGTAGTAAAGGTGATTCTGCTTTTCTTATCAATATAACTGAAGTCACCAAAAAAGCAAATGTCATGTCAAGATGGATTTTTGTGTCACAGGCAAGGCCTAGTAGATAACTTCCTGCTTTATTCAGGATAGCTGAGGCTGCAGCTCACGTACAGTGTTCTATTCGGACAGCGTACTAGGAAAGTATTTTGTCACTTTCCATGTAGGAATTCTAAGAGATTCCAGTTTCCTTTGCAAGAGGGCTCTCATGTGGCTGGCATATTTCGTTCTCCCAGTGTACAATCCAAACCGCTCCCTAGCTGAGGGGGAAATCCCTTACAACCCAAGTAAATCTTTTAATTTTCCCACTTTCCTTTCCAGGAGACAGCCACTTTGCAACTGTTTATAGTTCTCTACTTACTGATTCCTCAGTTTGGCTGTAGCTTCCAACTTGCTCAGAAATCCAGGAGCGAGATCTTTAAAACCCATTTGATTGCTTTCTGTCTTTTAATTACGTGAAAAGAGAATCCCTGCGATATCGCTGAGTTAATTTACATTTCCTGAGACTGCAGAGTTGCCTCACTGAGACAAGCCATTTCATTACCTGGAGAAAAAATTCTCATTTTATGTAATGGTGGTTTATTGTGAGCTAGAAGTCTGTAGGGAAACATCTGCACGGTCTGATTAAGACCAAAAACTTGCCTCTGTTTCCCTTAGCTCTGGTAGCTGGTCTAAGAATATATATAACGTTGTCCTGAAAAACATTTCAGCCTCAAAGCCACCAGTATACATCACTCAATATCTACATCGGTATCTTTAATAAAAACTGTTCATTCACATCTTCAGAAAAAAAAAAGGCAGTTTGAATTGAAGGAATATTCAAAGCCAAATACAAATGTAAAACTAACAGATTGATTTTTGGGGGGTTGGGGCTTCAAATTTTGTGATGAATCTGACGTTGAGTCTGAGTAACATTTTCTCCATAGAGAGATTTAAGAGGTCCTTTCAGATATCCAGCTCCTCCTCCTGAACTCTGAGCACCTACTGGCTATCAAAATAAGGTAAACAAAAAGCTACTGACATTGAACAATAAAGCCCTGGAATTCCCTTTAAATGCCTGAAATCCAGCTTCAGGAAGGCAGCTTCAAAGCAACAGGGAGTCAATGCTTCAGACAGAAAGCTTCCAACAACACTCCTACGTACCTTCTTTCATTTTTATTCCACTTTTGCAGTATCAGCCTCACTTATCCTGTCAACTTCTGTTAAAAACAGAAAGCCTTCTTCCCTGCCTTTATTATACTACTCCAAAAAAAACTCTCAAGGTAAAAGGCAAATGAAAACATCTCATTCTCATCTACCTCTTGGAAGATTTCCTATCCACCAGTGCTCTTGCAAGGAAGAGCAGAAATAAATAAACAAGAAGTTGCTCCACCTGCTAAACCACGAGGGATAAGATAAACAACACAACTGCTAGGACTACACTATTGTTCATTTCTAAAACTTCTTTTCTACACAAAGACTGAGTGAAGAAGTTTATTTCATTACCACTTTAGAAGCCAGTCAATAACTGTACAAAAACAAAGCGTCTCAAATCCTCTACGTTCCACCTAATTAAAACCAAGGCTCCATTCAGCTGCTCTTAAGGGTGAGAATATTTTTGTGAATTCTGTATAGGCTATTTTTGTACAGCATAGAATTTGTGTACGTTAACTTGAAATATTCAGTCTGGCCCTTCTCCAGCCTCGTACATTTGATCTCTGTTTTGATTGATGCCATCATTTAGATTATTTACTGCATTCATTCTCATCAGAAGATTCAAGAAAATCTCTTCTCCTTTGAAATCAGTAAACACCTCAGCATTTTACTGCTCTTGCTACCAATAAATCTTCAGCTGTCTTTGCAGCTTGGAGTTAAGAAAGACATAAAGTGGCTGGGAATGGGACAACCAAAAAAAGAGGAAGAAAGAAGAAGGAATTGCTTGGTTATGAGAAGGAATTTCCAGTTACCATTTAGACTGTTGAAAAACAGTGCTGTTGTGAAGTGTATAAATACACACTAACAAAAAACAAAACAACACACTAGGAAAAAGTCCATCTTATTTTACTGGAGTAAAAAAAATAAATAAAAGACTTTCTTAATAAAGAAAAAAACAACAACCATGAAACAAACTAAGAACACTAAATGTAGAACAGTTCTCACACACGAAACTAGCACTTGGTAAATAGCAGAATATCTGCTTAAGCTACCAGTGAGTAACACACCAAACTAAGAAAATCTCCTAGCAGCCATTTACTTGGCATCCTTTGAGATGAAATCTGAAAGAAAGAGAACAGACTACAGACTGATAAGCACTTGTGTGAATTAGCTCAGCTTCCCTTAGAGTGAGGTAAAGTTTGCTCTCCAATGCAATGGTACAAAAAGAGGTGGGATGTGAGGGGGGGGGGGAAGAGGGAGAGAGCTTGCTGAAAATTCTACAGAGTGAGAGATACATAGCGAGGCCCATCCTTCTACTGGGGATCTGACATTCTTCTGAGGCACTGTTATGCAAGGTGTGTCCAATTCCACACCAGTGGGAGAGAAAGGACAGGGTGCTCTCTGTCTGACAGCCCTGGGCTAGCTATCAACGTAATGGAAGATAAGACACTATAGTTTAGGAAACCAGCTTAAAATCTTCCTTCCAGATTTGCTTAAAAGGAAAAAAAAGAACTAATGTGACCAGTGTCATTACTACATCTACGTTATAAAAGTTATTAAAAACCAGAAGCAATACCACTGGATTAGAAATCAGGAAAGAAGTCACCAGACTGAATTAGATTTTACCTGTATTTACCTTGATTTTTGATCATTTAATGAAATGTTCAAGAAAGTTCAGATTCTTATGATAGAAATAATTCTCAGTTCCGTGATTGCATTTCTGAATGGAAGAAGATAACTGTGATACTAAAAAATTAGTTTGTCACTTAATATCAAACTAATTCTGGCAACTTTCCTCAGAGGAAGAGGTACAGTTCCTTCAGCTCTGCTCACCTCTGGAATAAGCCGGTCCAAGTGCTCAGCTCTATTTTCATGTGAAGGGTGTGTGGAGAGCCATTCCGGCAACTTGGGTTCCCCTTTAATGGTTTCTACTAATTCCATTAGTTGCCAAAAAACACTGCTTGCTCTTACATCAACACAAGCCTGAAAGTAGAAGGAAAACGTTTAAGCCACTGTTTTTAAGGTAATACAACACACACTATCATGGATCTCGAAGAAACATTAATAACTAATAAGAAAACGAAATAAACCTTCTGAAATATTAACACTAGATGGTGCTGCTCTCATAGATATCTAACACAACAGCTATATAGCTCTATCACACTTTGCTAGAACTGACTGTGTTGTTTAATACAGAATTACAACTCAGAAGGACAAAAATGACTGGAAAATGAGTTACAAAAGATAGAGCCATTTCTTTACAAATTTGTCTTATTTTAGCAAAGAAATTATTTTCACGGCTGTATTTGTATTAAATCTTTAAACACCTGAAAAGTACTGATGTATTTCATTAATCAACAGCAACCACAGAAACTGCAATATCTGAAATTCTGCTGTAGATTTCATAGATCACACTAAAACATAGTAAAGCATTCATCAGAAGTAGTTGCAAGAGTTGGAAACTAAGCGAAAGACAAAAGTTCAAAGGACAATTCCTATTTCAGTGAACAGTTTAATACAGCCTATTTATGTACACTCCCTGTTTGGCTTTCTCCTCAGTGTATTGTGCCAACTGAAGACCAACCAACCACAGTTTACCTCTGTATGAAGTCAAAACTCCCTCTGGTTACAATGGAAAATGAAAAAGTGTCTGTTCAGTTGGTAATAAAACAAACCAGTTGCAGTTACCTTTGCTGCAAACTGAAGTCCCACTTTATCAGCTTCAGCCTCCAACGTTCTGCTGTATGGTCTATCAAATATAAACTGCAATATAAAAAGCACAGCAGAGCTCTGTGTCATGCTTCTGAACATATAAAAGCTGAAATGTTAAAGTTATTTTTCTAATGTTCTCATAACAATCTTTTCATGTTTCCATCACGTGCTCAGTATTAATTCTTCCTAATATAATCTTTAATTACATCACATATAATTCAATGTCCCTATTTATTTTCAGCTGAAATTAACTCAAATTACACATACTTTCATGGTTCCTCACATCAGGCAGTGTCACTGCATTCTGCAGTGGCCAAAGGTTTAATAGCAACTTTAAATTAGTTGATTTAAGATGTTACTAATCAGGGTTGCATGAAAGATTCAGAGGCAGAACAAATACACTGATTATGCACAAAATGGAATTTTCTCACCTCACCTTTACTGACATTAAAATTTTAGATGTAGCAACAGTATATTAAAAAAAAAAAATCCAGTGGCTTTTTAATTCCTGTTTATTATGATGTATGTTATATGGTAAAAGCCCACTGCACGAATGCAATCAAACATCTTCATGCAGAAATCATTCCTTTCATACAATTATCTCTCAACATAAGTTGCAAACTGTCCTTGAGAAATCTGGCTGGAAGATAAGACATAACCAACTGCTCTCCTTTCTTCTGGGTTATGACAATTTATTAATAAGTTATAAATAGAATTTATTAATAGGCACAAAAAGACAGCGGTAGCTTGGTTGCCTGGTTGAAGAACTAGCAAATTGCATGTGTAACCCAGACAGAGACTTTTGACAGCAAGATGATCATTACATCGTTATCTTAACTCTTACCCCTTAGATTTATCTGTGCTTACAATTAAGCAGCAGGGTATTACTCTTTACCTGCATCCCTAAAAATGTGCACAAAAATATGGTTATATTCTGAAAAATAAATACAGTGTTAATGCAATCCCTGGTTAAGGGATTACCTGTGTTGCAGGAGTTACCTGTGCTGCAGAGCATGGAAGTAAGGATGACATCCGATGATGCCATTCTATGATCTCAAGATAAGGCAGCACTGCGTCCCCATCTTCGTTACAAGTACAATGAGTAGGGACGAACAGGCACTGCCTGAAGTGTGAGTGAGTCACTGAAGGCCAGATCTCAAGATTCAGAAATCCCTGGCTGTACACATAGGGAGGGGTGAGTAGTTCACCTAACAGAAAACTCTTTTAAGGTGCTCTGCTAGTTTAGGAAACTCCTATTCTCTGTAATAAGTCTTCTGTGAAACTCGCCATTCTCAAATAGTTCAGCTGTTTTGATTGCAGCAAATTTCACTGAATCATTGTGTAAGATTCATCAGTGACTAAGTGATGATTAAGCACTGATTTGATTATTAAGCGACGGTTAGGTGCTGCTAAAAATCACACGATCTACTTGTGTGATTTACAATTGAAGTATTAATAAATTCAACCAAAGCGCCGTAAAACCCTATTTGTGACAAGGGAAAGAACAACAGAGGTGGCACTCACGGGTGAGGAGCAAACAAGAATTCCTATTTGTGTGTATATTGTACATGAGACAGAGCGTTGCCAATACTGATCACTTGTTTTAGTCAGTAATACAAGTGGATATCTTTAATTCTATTTAAGGTAACTGTGACCAGTGCTTCAAACCAGGACACTACTGGACAGCATCCAGGATGCAGCACTTCTAGCATGGTACAACTATGAGCTTAAATCCAAATCACCCTGGCAAAAACTCCAACCTGTAATAACAAAGTATTAGTAACCTAGGAGTAAAGCTCCGATGCAATACAACCCAACCCTAATGCAAATGCAACACAATGGAACGCAATGCAGTGAAATCCAGTGCAATGCAACCCTAATACTCACAGGAAATAAAATCCTGCTGGTCTAAGCAGTCCCAGGATCGGTTCACACTTTGCTCTTTTCAAAATCAGCTCTCCAAAACGATGACTATCGATCATCATATATTGGTTTCTTAGCTACCTGTACAAATACCCAAGCTCTTGAGAAGTAATTTATGCTCACAATCCACATATCTACCCATTAGCAAACAGACTGGCTGCGTTAAAGTTTTTGAAGAACTGGGTGAAATAGTAGGAGAATCATCAAGAGAACTCAAGGAAGACAAAAAGCGCTTTCATTGCATTCCAGGCTCGTGTTTTATGAAGCAAGCAGGATTTCCTTTAAGAAAAATAAAGTTTTGTTGTTGTTTTTCAATAAAGAAAAAAAAATATTGTATGAGTAACTGTTCAGGAGCAGACAGTAAATTAGATAGCAGGAAAAAAACCAGCACCAAAAAACCCTGAATGTTCCATTATTGGAGATGAGCTGTCTGAAAAGGTTATTTCACTACATTTTATTATAGTACAGTTTCTACTTTAAAAGAACATTTAGATTCTCAACTTCCTTATCTTGAAAACCATTAGCAATGAATTTAAAGACACTCTTTCCATATATTTCAGTTTGTTTAGAAACAATTTAGCAACAATTCAAGATAAAAACTTCAGCATCTACAAGACACAAGACACATTTCTAAAAGACCTTCATTTAACTTAATTGGCAAGCAAGTACTAAGGGCCCATCCAACTAAATCCAATCACTATTTAGGGAGATGCACAGTTTTTCAAAGTGACAAATAAGAGTACATATCAACCGAAGCAGATGTTTATCTATAAAAACATATTTCCGCCAAAATAGATCCTGTATGTTTATTTCTGTTTATAATCTTTCTCCTCTTGCTTTTTTCCCATTTGTACTATTTAGAGATACTAACCTCCCCAAAACTGTCAGTGCTCTTTCATGAAGGATAACAAGAAATATTTCAACACATTTGCAACGAATGTCAGAAACAGATGTATTCAAGTAAGCTGTGTGAAGTATTCCATAGTCATTCTTACCTCCTGCAACTTGCTCTGGATCCTCTGGCCAACAACTGCCAATATATCATGAGGACAGATGGCCCAAATCACAGTGAGAAAGATGAGTGATAGGAAATCCAAGAAGTGAACCAGACTGGCTTTCTCTATCTGAAAGAAAAAATGGTCCAGTTTTCATTCATTACTGGCCGAGAGATTCGTTGCCTTTTAGTTTTTTTTAAAAAGGGGACAGTAAACTTTGAAAGCACTGTAAAATAGCTAGGGTTTCTTCTATGCAGGCACAGGAATAGGGTAAATAGAAACGTAAAAAATGAAACTGAAATCCTTCCACTTTTCAGGTCTTCATTTGACATGCAATAAACTGATCTGAGCACTGACAAGATAGATTGTGCCATACTTCCTGTCAGGTCAGTGACACAGATTGCAAGGTAAGCTGTTTCCATTTCTAATAGGCTTAACAAGTCTAACTTGGCTCAACTGAACCCAAACAACTAAGATGTGCACAATGTTCATCACCCAAAGTCATAAAACTTCTAGTAAAGAAGTTCTCCCAGATCTTCACTGATTTTCAAAACGTATTTACTGACTTCCAGATTACTTTTGCAACTTAATCGTGATATTTATGATTTAAAGGTTCTTGTTATGGCATCTCAATGTCATATGTATACATAATGGCAGCATTTTTCTTAAACTACCCTTAGAGACAGAGACCATTTTGGAGGCAAAAAAAGCACCTTTAACCAAATCACCGCAATCCATAACAGTGTGAAGCATAATTCTATACCATGCTCTTTCTTCCAAGTTGTACCTACAGAGCTCAACAGAATGATTACTCTCATTCTTTAATGTTGAAAGGAACAAGAACTGCTCATTTCAACACACCAAGGATACAGAATAATTGAGGCTGTGAAATTAATTCTCTCCAAACACAAATTCAAGCTTAAGACGTTCTCAAGTTTTGCACATAATTTTGTGCTACTATAATAAAAGTACCACACGTGTACAAAAAGTTTATGAAAGTACACACACTTAGGAAGACATGAACAAGTCTGGGAACAACAACCTGAGATGCTGACGCCTCCTCATCCCTGATGCAGGAGGAGAGACCTCTACAGATCAAGTTCCAGATGACTCTTACTAGTGAGCCATAATGCATCCCCACAGCTATAGAACAAACCAACCCAAACACAAGCCATACTGGCAGACACTGCACTAAAGCAGACTACTGCAGACTGGACTTCTCGAAGCTAAGGCCTACATGAGTAACAAGAATACACTGTACCAGAATACGCTCTTCTCAAACTCAATTTTTCATTAAATAGAAAGTCACACTGAAATTTTTGTTGGTATTGACAGGAAATAATTAATATAACGATAGAATGTTGTCTAAAATCCTTAAATACTTACTGCGTGTTCCAGCACAGCGTGAGCTATTTCATGTCCCAAAATGAAAGACAGCTGATGAATATCAGAAACTGCATTTAGCAATCCAGTGAAGACAAACACTTCACCATTCTGTGAATAAGAAAATAAAGTAGAAGGCATGTGAATTAAATGTTGTTTTGATATCGCTAATAAATTATGCATTTAGGTTCAACTCACTGGAAGCACAAAAGCATTCACTTCTGGTTCATCTACCACATGGATAGCCCAGGTGAGTGCTGAGACCTGTGGGATGTCCTTATTGCTCTCTGATAGATGTCCAACAACTCTCTTCACAAGCTGATAGCGTGCATCTGTCTCAGGCAACATTTTGCTTTCATACTTCTCCATCCACTGAAACAAGAATAGATTGATTGCCATGCAGAACAAACACACAGTAAATGACTACCTGGTGCACACAATTTCACAATAGCTAATTTTTTATACATTTTTCTTTCATACAGCCCAACCTAACATACTACATGCAATCATGCTTCCAGACCCACAAGCTAAAAATAAGACAGCATACCTTGTTTCCTCATACACACAGTCAAGCTTGGCATCAAAATTTAGCAGGACTTCTGTATCCCCCTGAATTCCTATTAGAATTTATAGTTTCTCTATATCTCTGTATTTCTGCCATAACTTGTAAGCTGGACAAACTTTTACAAAAGATGTAACAGAATATATCCTTGCACTAATTCTGTTATCCCACATTCTCTACGAAACTGGAATAGAGTGACATTTGTATATGGCTGGATTACCAGGTTTCACTGACATTTGAAGAGCAAGTTACAGAACTCAAAGTCACAGGAATTAGAACAATGAGCAAACTCTAAAGAAAGCAATTAAAGAAAAATGAACTGATAAAAAGTAGAACTGAACATATTCTCAATGGCGGTGTAACAGTATACAGAAGAAAAGACCTTAAAGAAATGCCAAGGAATGATGAAAACAGAAAACAGGACAGGCCTGAGCATGCACCTATTAGCTATGTTTTTTCTACTGGATTTCTGTATTTACTGTATTATAGTAACACTGCTGGAAATGTTTGCTACCTTCCTATCATGTGCTCTTAGCCATCATTTTGAAGGCAAGCAATGCCTGAATGATTTGTTAACAGGAAGGGATCTCTTAAAAACAGATGAGTACCGGATAACTCCTGGAGGTGCTCTACAGGCTCTGAGCACAAAGTACATCCAAGTACTATCTAATTTTCACTCCTATTAAGGGATATAAGAGAATCTGATTGTCAAGAAGTGTGCCAGAGAACACAGCCATAGTCTTTACCTACAAATTAAACACCACTAGGTGTGTTTATCCATCTCCTTATTAAATATATAAATGAATAAATAAATAAAGCATCAGCACTTTCTGAGAATTTTGTTTTTTTTCCATAATCTTACCATAGAATATTCCATCTGTGACAGCTGTCTCAAATGCTCCTTTCCAAACACCAACAGCCTGGCACGTCCAGTGACGGGTGTCTCTTCCAAGTGAGTAAAATAAAACACGACAAATAAAACTCCTAAGCTACTGACACCCAGGAGTATCTTCCATTTATTTGTTCTCACATTTTCTTTCAAGAGCTCCCGTTTGTTAGGAGGAAGTGCCTTCCACCATTTTCTTATGCTCCTGTAAGACACAAACACTGGCAACTTAGGAACATAGCTAGAAGGGGGCTGCTGGAGTATACTGTTGCTCCATTCCCTCCTACATTCTCACTTCGTGAGAGCTGAAGGAAGGTTATGTTGTACTTGGGCTCCTACTGGTCTCCCCTTCCTCCCTTCTCACGGGAAGAGGAGGAAATGTCTCTTAGTGTCTCAGTCCATCTCCCTCTGCCGTGTGTAGGTGAGGAATAGAAGGGCAAAAGATACATAAACACACTGAGCAAACTCTTAGCCTAGGCCTCAGCCCTGCAAACCTCTGCAACGCCACTTCAGTGAAAGCACTACAAATACACCTACTGTTCTTTACAAAGAGATCCAACGTATGCACACGCCTTTGCACAAGAGGGCCTTACTCTGAGAGGGAGTAAGGCAGGGAGTAATCATAATTACCTGCCAACAACGATAGCAAACAGCTTCTGAACTGGTTTAACAATAATCCAGAAAAGAGGAAACGGTGCGGCCTGAAATGATGGCGACGTGCGAATAGACCTGATGACCTGAGTGCTCCCAGCACAACGGGTTGGGAGCGGCCCTACAGAAGTGACGTGGAGGGACGTGATCTTCTCCCCCAACGGAGAACGGAAGGAAAACCTTCCAGAACCGCGGTGTGAGCTCTTCCATACTTCTGTACTGGGGACATTCGAAACACATCTCTGTCCTCTACTGATACAGGTTCTGTAGCAGTCTTTCGTTTGGGCCAAAAGCAAACGAGAGAAAAGACAGTTCCTCCTGAGAAGCCTGAAACCACAGGCGATGCTCATAACCTCTTTGGTTGGCTCTCCTGAAACAAAGGACAAACAAAGTAACCGGGGGGGGGGGGGAATAAGTATGAAGAAACAGGAAACGCCTCAACAGGAAAGGGGGAAAGGTGACCTCACTTCGTGTGAACAGATAGCGAATTTCACCCGAACCGACACCACGTATTTCTTTGCCCACGCAAAAGACGTTTTTTTTTTTTTTTTTCCCCCCCCTCCCTCTCGAACGACCGCGAGAGCGGATCCGTCCGCCATCACGGCTTCTGGCACATGCGCCGGGGACACGCATCCTCAGCCACCGCCCCTACTCACCTCGGCAGCGAGAGGAGGAGGAGGAGGAGGAGGAGGGGTCGGGGACGATGCTGGGACGCGGCTGAGGGCGGGAACCGGGACACGGGACGGGATGGGATGGGACGGACCCGCTGCCGCCGCCCCGCCCCTCCCCCCACCCGGAGCGCCGTCAACGGGGCGGGGCGCTGAGGGCGGGCGCCGCCATTTTGTGTCATTGCGTCACAGGGCTCCGGGGCGGTCTGTGATGGAGCTGATAGCGATGCGTTATGTCATTACGTTGGGCAAATGACGTGAAAAACGGGTTCTTTAGTAATGAACGCGTGTGTGGTTAAGGCACCGGCGCTTCATACGGGCCCTGGGGCTCTGCGTGCTGGATGTGCCTTCAGCGCGTGAAAGCAGACAGCAGAGCCCAAGGACTGTGTGTGTCCCAGCTGCTAAGAAATGCACGCTCTCGAGGCTGGTGCCTTACTTCCTAGTCTTGGTAGTTGCCTGCTTTCCCTGTTTTCACAGGATGGCCTGGGTTGAAATGGACCTCGGAGATCATTAGTTTAAACCCTCTGCTGTGGGCAGGGTCACCAGCTGCTGGACCAGGCTGCCCACAGCCACGTCCAGCCTTGTCTTGAGTGCCTCCAGGGATGGGACATCCACAACCGCTGTGTTCCAGTGCATCACCGCCCTGAGTGAAAAATCTCCTCCTAACAGCCGATGGGAATCTCTCTTATCATAGTTTAAAGCCATTCCCCCTTGTCACTGTCACTTAACCTATGAAAACAGTCATTTTCCCTCGTGTTTAAACACCCTTCAAGTACTGGAAGGCCGTAATGAGGTCTCCCCAGAGCCTTCTCCAGGCTGAACAAAACCAGTTTCCTCAACCTTTCTTCATAGGACAGTTGCTCCAGCCCTCTGGTCATCTTTTTCCTTCATGTTTTCTTCATGTAGAATTCTCCTCCTCTAAGCCAAGCGTGAGTGCTTTCTGCAGTTTGGTCTGTGGAGCAAATCTTATTCTTCCACCTCAGAGTCTCCATTTTATTTCAGATCGGCTGAAAATTGATCCTTTCCCTTTTCTTGTCATTATTTTCCTGTCTGCTTAGAGGATATTAGGAGCTATTTCTGCATTCCTGCCTCACCTATTAAACCTCACCTGCCTCAGTCCTGTTAAAATCACTGGATGTTTTGAGTGAGTAAAGATGGGGGTAAGAATTGTGCTGTGCATTTCTCCACAAGTTCTATCACTTACAGTTAAGATTCCAAAGCAGACAAGCAGCAAGTATGGCACAAGTAATTGCAGGATCTTTCTATCAGACACTGGCATTAAATGTGTCTGTGAAAATCTGGTAAGCAGATGAGCAATTGGATACTTACAAAGTGGTGTTTTTCTCCGAATTGACAGTTTAAACAATAAAATAAATCTAGTGATTTACACCATGGCTTCTCTTAAATTTTAGCAATTACATGTGAATGTAGTTACATTTCTTTTTTAAAGGAAAGAAACTTCTGTGCCGAGATTTTGTTACTAGCCTCATCTCTTCTTCAAAAATGTCTGCATTTGCATTTCTGAAGAAGACCAGAAGACCTGTGTAGATGTGTCCAATATCTATGCACTACTGTAAGTAGTCACACTAAACAGAATGAAGTTTTGTACACATTTAAAACTGATCACTCGAGCAGTTGGCAGTACCACAGTGTTTTTGGTATTTTGAGTCTTTGTCTCACACGGCTGGAGGTTTTTTAGTGAGAGGGTGTGTGTCACAAAGAGCATTGCAGCTAAAATGGATTTCTTACAGATCTTTTAGTCTGAGTTGCAGAATCATAGTTCAGGCTGGAAGGGATCTCTTGGAGGTAATATGGTACAGTCTCCTGTTTGGAGCAGGGCTGACTTCAAAGACAGATCCAGTTGCCAAATATGAAATCCAATAAAAGCGATTAAAAACAGAGTAACTATAAACATTAAATATTTTTCTGTTTATTTGAGTAAAAGCCTTCTTATCCTAACATCTTCCTAGTACCAATTTTAATCCTGATAATTAAAAAGTCGTCACTTGAAATGTCCAGTGTTCATTTTTGAAGTGAAAGAATGTATTGCAAAATAATATTTATCTTTTATTTAAATCTAGGCAGGAAAAGAACAACACAGCAGTCTTAAGTGATGGTTTTGTCATTCAAGTTTCTAAGCAGTTCACATCTGCTCATTAGTGACAGGCTAAAATCCTGGCAGAAACAATACACTGCAAGTCATAACCTGGATCTAATGCTACTTGTGCCTGCTTGACCAGCAGGAATCCCAGGAGTTCACATTAACTTAGAAGACTAATTAACACTTCATTATTATTGAAGTTTTTCCAAATGTTGTTCCACTGAGTGTACTGTATTAACTGAGTGTACTGTATTAACTAACCCATCCTTGTCCCACTGATAGACCTGTCTGTGGATGCTAGTAGATATTTATCTCTTTGGTAATAAGTAATAATTATTTCTGCTCATTATGCATTGTCAATGTAGTAAAAAAAAAAAAAAGTAGAATTACAATCTAGAAGGTGAAATTACTCAACTGAATGGAAAACTACTGCGGGACTTTAAACATACTTGTAAATTTCAGTGTAGTCCTTTCTTTCCAAAACATCTGTGAAGAGACAGAGTGAGCCTTAGTTTGCTTGCTATCTTTAATATTTCAAGAAGAGACTTGGTGAGAGCCACAAAAGATGATTGGATCCTCTCCTATTGCAAATTGATTTTGATTTCCCAGCTCGCTAGTGTCATTTATTGAGCAACAGCCTTGGGAATCGCTTAGTGCTGTCAGTCAGACCTGTACTGAGTCACTGCAGTGAGTGCCTTGCTGGCCCAGGATTCGACTCAGTCCAGAGCGAAGTGCACTAGCTGTTTGTCAGAGCAGTATAAACACAGCCAACATACTTGAAGGAACTGAATGTAAACATCTGGATCCAACATTGAAACAGCTGCTGATTTTTGAGCCACTTAAGACGTCTTAAGTAATGAAGCTGATCTCCAGCGTTACACAGTGCAGTGATTTCAGTATCTAAGCAATTATTAGTAAGTGACTCTCTGATACTTGTAGGGACATTTTAAGGACTGCTGGGGGGAATCTTGTGTCTTGTTGTCATGAAGTGCTCACCATCACAGACGTGCTAATGTTCTGTCATCTAAACAAGGGATGGGTGGGGTGTGTTTATAGGATGTGGCACAGTAGTTAACCTAATCTTGCTGTAGTGGCAGTCTAAACAGCCGCTCAGAGATAAGTCTTGTTCAGGGAAAGATGAAACAAGGAGAGTATTCTCTTTGTCATCCAGAACAGCAGCAGGTTTGGACTGTGTCTGCACCGATGGGAGCTAGGTTAGGCTTCAGGCTGGCTGAAGTGCAGGACGTGCTGCCACGAGCTTTCCCAAGGGCTTACCTGTTCCAGCAGAAAAAAAATAAAATAATAGCAGTGTTCATCTTTAAATATAGGTATGGGAACCTACATAGACATAAACACACCAATGATTTGCAATCTAATGCAGGGATTACATGCCAGTCTCTTTGAGTGCATACTTGCATACAGAAGCAGGCATGGTTTTCACCAGGGAGACAGAGGGAACAGAGCTTTAGAGGCTTTTCATCCCACCACGAATCCTGATCTTCCATTTCCTTGTTCTGATGCTGGCATTGCGACTGGCACTTCCCTCAGCCCACTTTGTTCAGTTGAACTGAGGTAGCACTGTATGGAAAGGGCAGCATCCTTGGAGTCAGAGTGGACAGCCTGGGATTGTCTGTGGGAGTAGTTGTTTTCAGTTTTTTGGGGGGGGCAGCCTTTCCCCAGTTGGAACTGCACAATGTAATTTAGGCAACAGATACCTCTGCGTAGTTCAAGTGATCATACCCTCTGATATGATGCAGATAAATAATAGCACACAGCCTCTTATTAACAGTGGTTACGTTTGTTTCTCTCAGTTCCAGTTTCTAAAAGGAAAGCAGAAGGCACTGCAATATGCTGAAACTGCTATCTGTTATTGTCCCAATAATGTTGTCACTTTTGCCTCTCCTAACCAAAAATGCGCCCACATTTCTATTATTTTCTTATTAGTGTTTATATTGCTTTGATTACAGAATCTCACCCTTCACTTTGAAAATATGAGCGATTTTCTTATGACAGAAAAGGGATGAATGGAGTGATGGTATAAGGCTGTTGAATCATCTTTTCGTCAGTACTAATGTATATACTTGACTGAAAAAACAAACATCTCGGACTTGTTGCTGTAAGGTATGCGATAGATTATTAACCCCATGAATGTATTATGTTCCGAATGTAACTGCATAAAAATCTAACTTGGGGGAAAGGTGACGGATCTGCCCAGCCTGCGTTTCTCCAGTAGCTAAGAAATGAAGTTGTGATGCTGTGTGGTGTCAGAAATTACACCCCCTGTCCCCAAACCCAACAGATCTACTCTTCTTCCATAATAAAGACAGGTAGAAACAGAACCAAAGTATCTCTGCTCTTTTCCTGGTGTCCCCTAGACAGATTTCTGTATCTGGGATGGACTTGTGTTTTGGGATTCTGCGGCAGAATCTGAGATGAGTATTTATTATGAGTACGTTCCTGATTGTTGTTAGCATGACAAACAACTGATGTTGAGGCTAATTAAGGAAACAAAAGAGCTGACCCTGCTGGAACACCTGTGTGCACCATTCTCATTTGGACTGTAACCATATGAGACGTGGGGACAGCAGGCATCCCTACACAGCGTGGAGAACAGAACTGCAAATACTTCAGCATCTACCAAGGAGCATTATCTTCTTTCAAATGCCCTTTGTGGTGGTGATGACCTCCCAGACAAGGACTGCAGTAGATGAGTAGATAGCAGAACTCCAACGATTACACTGAATTTCCCCTCGCAGCTCTACTAAATAAAGCTGTTTAATTTCTGGCTTCTGCAGAGTCATTATGAAGGAGTTCTGTGAAGCTGTTACAGACTGAAAAATATCCCCTGATACAATTGCAAGGGAAATTTAGGTAGACAGGAAGCTATGATCTGAAGTGGGGAAGTAAAACAAGGTTAACTTACACTTACAATGGGATCAAGAGTTCTTGGCTGACTGAGTGTCAGACCTGCAGCTGGGAACAGCTCCCAATGCAAACACAGAACAGGGGCCCTGCACACACACAGCTGCCTCCTAACACGTGACCCCGTGTCAAAGCCTCTAGTGACAGAGAATATTTTATCACTAGTTATTTGGTTAGAGGCACCGACAAAATTAACTGCTGGCAAAAAGAAGCTCCACCAACTTTGAAGACTTTGTAATGGTTTTTATTATCATATTGCTCTAAACAGACACGCAGTATTAAATATTAAGCAAGCATTCGAGGTATAAAGTACAAGTGCAAGTATCCTGTATTTGTGCAGAATAGCTATTACGCATTTTGTAGCTTCTGAACTTTCAGTCCCAGATTTCAGTAACCAACTCCTAAATTAATGTATACCCAAAGAAAAGTCTTTTCTTCTCTAAGCTGGCATAACTCAGAGTGCTTTGTCCGTTCCTAAAAAATGGGAGAAAACTCCGAACCCGTCCACGTAAGCAGAACCCATTTCTTTTGTGTCGCCCTCCCCACCTGGTTGCTGAAGTTGCACTTTGATCTTTTTTTTTTTTCCAGGTTAGAGCAACTCCACAGTTTGTTCGTGTGTTCCAAGCGTCTTTTGAATCTTAAGTGTTTTACATTTTCTCCACTGGCACAGAGTGATCAGGAAAATGAAGGCAGACCCGGCGGGCAGTATCAGCGCCGCCACCACGGCACCGAGGTCAGTAAACAGCTGCTTCATGCCAAACACCGGTGGCTTCTCATCCATATAGTAAATGCGTATGGTTTCAATATCCAGAGCTTTTCCATTAACAGAGACACGTAACGCACTGTCAGAATGAAATACAGAGTCACCTTTTACATCTTTGTCCAAGTAATAGGCCACATCAGCTATATCTACATCGTGCTGCTTCGAGTTATCTTGTTTGAGGTGGATCTGGATGAACGGGGGATCGTACCTAACGGCCGCGATGTACCTGGGGTGCAGTTTGTATCGGTTCTCAAACAGATGTGTCAGAGCTTCCGCTACATCACGAGCTTCGAAGTAATGGGATGTTTCTTTGTGCTTCAGTTCAATGTCCACCCAGTTTGTTCTGATCAGTTCACTGCATATCAGATTTCTGTTACTCTTTCCAGTTCTCCTTATTCCAGCTGTGTTCACGCACCAGCAGGCACCAGCTTCATCACACTGCCTGGCTTTGAAGATACCACTCTCCTCGCAGTCCGGATTGTAAACGCCGCCGTCTGACAGCTTAACCTGATGCCTGTAGGAGAACTTCAGGAAAGCCATTTCTGCCTTCATCAGCAAGCACTTGGAAGTCAGCGTTGAACAGTTGACAGCACGATCTGAACCCAGCAAGGTGCAGGTGCAGTTGCCAGATGCGTCCTGGCCGCACACCGTCCACTTATTGGTGACGCAGGTACAGCCTCGTGCTGATGAAGTTACCACCAGAATCAGACCCACCAAAACTCCAAGCGGAGGCTCCATAGCGCAGGTACAGCGTCTGGGGACAGTCGGAAGTGGCAACGAGTGTTCTCTGGAGCTTATATCTCCTAGGGGAGCCTGCTTGTTTCTACATGCTGCTACGCTGCTCCTTTTTTCAGAGTTCAAATCGGACCTGACAAACAAGTTCTTCTGAAATGTGTCACTCATCTCAGATGCCAGAGGAGCTGCACTTTCACCTGTAACTTCTAACTGGGCAGCGCTCATTGCCCAGATGCTGCCATCCCTTAGTGAGGAAGCCACGTGGAAGAGGCAAAAACAGACCTGAAGCGCAGCTCCTTGTTGAGCTTCCCTCACACACATTAGAGCACAAGGCTTCACCCCTCACCTTGCCTTTTTCCTTCCTCAGGATTTTCATGGAGTACACAGACAAGTGCATCTGTAAGGAACTCGTCTGATTTCTTCTGGAGGAAATCCCACTCCTCACCGGAGGCAATCCTACTCCTCTGCTTTCATCACGATGTTTCCTGCCTCTTACATCACACAACTTCTGTATGATTCCACTGCCTAGATGCTACTTCCACATCTTTGTACGCCTCCAGAATGCTTTCTTTCATGCGTGCTCCAACAGAACCCTGAAGCAGCTGCCAGTTCAGGTGACAGACAGAAACACTGCATCAGTTTGATGAGCTTTTACTTAGCTTGGGAGAGCAATCTCATCTTCCACCACAGACAGCTCCTCTTTTCCTGCTCATCCCAAAGCAGTATTAGGAACTCTAATTTTCAAGCTTTCATTTCCCTTAGAAAGTTGTTAGCAGCTTCTGAAGGAATGTTTCAGTCTGAACTTTGGGTAATGCCTATCACAGTACGCTCCGGTAGCTCCCAAGTGTCCTAATGATGATTTACAAAGCACGAACCACATTTTCCGGTTAGCACTGTCATCTCTCTGTTTGTCAAACGCTGTCAGACACTTGATTATAAATCACTGTTTTGAGCGCAGTAACAAACAGCACCATTCTCCCACCTGCACAACTTCTGTGCTGCCTTGCAGACAGTTCTTTCAGCCTCGGATGTTGTTTTCCCCAGGGCCTGACCTGCTTTAAATCACTGCGAGCAGCACTGCCTCTAATGACCTGTGTGTGTGTGAGCAGTGGGAAGGTACACTGGCTACCAATGAGCATTAATAACACGGTACAGGTTAAAATTAAAGCTGCAGATGTAAACACCCCCTATTGCTCCATCATCTGGAGCCAAACTTTGCAGATAGATTTACTCCTGTTCCTAAATAATCCAAATCACGCTACTTAGGGGAGCAAAGATGAGGCAAGTCCTTCAAATCATTCCTGCAGCTCATTACTGCACCTCTCCCCCTCCCTTGGGATAAAAATAACAGCATTGAAGAGTTTTAGGAAAGCACTGTGAGCTATTGATTACTTCTTTATGGCATCACAGGGCATTTCAGTTTTCCACCTTGGGGATACATATTTTTTTAAACATTAGTTTACCATATCTTAACTCTTATGCCATTTTTTATTTCTAAATAATTAATTTACCTAATGCACATATATGTAAATTAAATATCATCCCTTCAAAGTCAAAATCCATTTAACTACCAGCTACATCCTCATGCCGTGCCTTTATTTTATTGGGCGTTACGATCTGCAGAGAGAGAAGGCTGTGTTCTTGTTCTCTGAAAGGACAGACCCTCACCAGCTCTAAAACATTACGGCTCATCACCACGTAGATTCATAAGGTGAGAAAGGACCTACAAGATCATCTAGTCCAACCATCCTACAGCAGCTGCTGCACGGCTGAGAGCTGAGCTGCCCTTGTGCTTTGAAAGCACTTTATTGAGTGAAGATCTGTAGGTAACGGTGCTTTCCCCATGCGATGCTCAGCCTTGCTCTCAGCCTCCCATCATCTTCTGATTGTTTCTCCTTTTTTACAGACACGCAGTGAAAGAAAAAAAAAAAAATGAAGTGGTTTTTCAGAAGTAATATACGGATGAAAAACGATAGGCAGTTCAAGCAGATGGTCTGACTTTCCTGCTGGTGATGATTCTCACCACTGCTACCTTAATTAAAAGCTGCATTAATCGCTGCTTCCTTCAAAGCTGGCTCAAAGTACACAGCAGTGGTTTTAGAACGCGCCAGTCATGAGGAAAAACATACAACAGAGGCAAAGAGGAGGGGGAGGGAGGAATAACTTCAAGCTTCCCTGGCTGAATTCCATAATTGGCCAAAGAAGTGTGTACTCCACTATTACCTTTCTCTTCCTGCACCCGTAGGTTTCTCTCTCCGTAAACACGCAGAGAACAGATTTCTTTTAAAGACAGGAAAGAAAAAAAAAAAAAAAGAAGTCAAGTGTACATCCACAGTTATTTCCTTTAATCCGTGCTAAACTGCAACAGCGCTGCAAGTGTTAACTGCTCAGAACAGCAGGCTGTGAGAGAATCCTGCAGGAGGCGTGGAGCGTGTTACTTCTTTGGTGAACTCTGCTTCCATGGAAACAATTTTTCTGCACAATTTTAAATCTCATAAAACTAGGGCAGTAGGTCTCTGTGTAAAACAGCACGACGTTTCCAATTAAACGAGTAGAACGCTTTTATCTAGGCCATTAAATACTTTGCTCCGTATCAGACACGACCACCGCGCTCCCTGAGCCGTGAACCAGCCGCTCCCCACATGCTGGCTCTGAAGCCACGCTGCACACATCCTTCCTCCCCTCGCAGGTTTGGCAGCAGTGTCTTCCCTTTGCAGGGTTTCCTTCCCTTGAAGTGCGGAGGTGCACTGCTCTGCTGCAGCACAGGTGATGCACTGCCCGGTGCACGGCCTCTGAGCTGCCTGCTTTGCTTCTCCTAGCTCAGGAACTCCTAGCAGACCAACTTCTCTGTTGGCACAGCAGGAACACAGCTATAGCCAGCACATCTGAATGGAATCTGGGTAACGCACGTAGTACTCTGAAAGATGATCACCTTGATAAGTCACTGCAGTTGCCTGTGGTGAGGAGGGAGGGGGAAATACTGCACGGTACAACTTAGTGATCCTACAGCTAGGATGCTAGAATTACTCTTAGGAAAATTGCGTGGAAAATAGAGGTCTACCACCTCAGCGTCCCTGCCACAAACTTACATTTTTATATCAACTGTACCCAAGGTCCCTCTGGTGGTATTAAACTGAGCTGAATCTGTTTTTCATTCTTACAGGCGTCAAATAAAGGAACAGCAGATTTTATCTTCAAGAAGCAAGAAGCTATTAAAAATGTGGAACACATCTTCTGAAGCACAGAATACTCAGTCTTTATTAACAGGCTCTTGGATACCATCAGTCAGAAACAGCAAAGAGTGAGCAAAAGGGGTAAGAAAGATTCAGAATAAAATACAGACAAGCCTCCCATCCTCCCCATGAACACAAGGTATGAACAGCTGTGAAAAAGCACTGCTGGTAACTGGGATAGCAAAACCTGACTCAGACAACAAACGGCCACGAACAGCGTTGGCCAGAAGCTGCGTCTCGGGATGCAGTGGTGACTCTTCCAGTTTAAATTCCATCGTTCCAACTGCTGCTCAAATCCTTCCCCTCTCTTGAGAAAATGCTTGGCTAGACATAACAAGTGGTCTTACACCAGCAAGAAATATATCAGCCTGCAGCATTCATCCTCAAACAAGGCTATCTTAAGTGGTGAAAAAACACTGAGCTTCCCAATAAACACTTTCAATGCCTTGTATGTGTTTGGTAGCAGAACTGGCAGCATTAGTAACAGAAAAAGCACGCAACTTCCAAACTCAGTATAAGACACAAAGTCAAAATTAAATGACAAAAAGCAAAGCGTTTCTTGCCATGACTCCTGCCCACAGAATTTTTCCTTGGCATGACAGACACAGTAGTTCCAATTCATGTCCCATACGGCGTGGTAACATGGGATCGTGGTGGTACCAGCACTTCACTGTGTCCCCCCACCCTTCCTGCACTTGGAAATGCTGCCAGTGGATAACGTGAGGTACAGGGACCACCCTTGGGAATCCTGGCGCCTTTGTGTGCACGTGTACTGAAAGCTCAATTCTGCACAGTACTGCCAGGAGATCTGAACTGCTTCAGAAGGATGTCTGACCCAAAACTTCTGTCACTTAGCATGACTTAAAACCAGTGAATACAACCGTATTACTTTAACTCGCTTTAATTCTCAAGCAGAAAAGCAGCCAGCACATTCTTACCACTACTTTGAAAACACTGACATATCCCTGTATATGGAGAAAGAATGGTATCTACTTCATATTGCTGTTACATACGAGGCTGAAATTCAGTTCTGGTTTAGAGGAGAACTACAGTTTTTAGTACATACAATACACAGGGTATGATTTTTCTGGAGTATCCTATGCAGAACTGCAGCAGAATTCTTCACACTGCAGAACATCCAGGACTAACTTGGGACAGAACGCTCTGTCACCAAGACTGTTAGCTAAATGAGAAACACAGAAAGCCATGCAGTATTGTTAATTAGGAATTCCCAAAGATGATGATTTCGAGTATATGCAGAGTCAGCATGCCTTAAATAGATGGATGCACCACGACTGCAAACTGTACACAGCAGTGTGACCTACAGCTGTGCACAAGCACTTACAACAGAGAAAGAACAGTCACCAATATCTTTAAGACCATAATCCTTGAATGTGCACTGAGAGAACCATCCATGGCTCCTATCACACCGTCACGTTCTGCACCTTCCACTCAGAAACAGACCAACACACGGGACATGATAAAAAAAAAAGTCATTCTAAACTCTGCAAAGGAGTTCCCTCATTAGGGCACAGCGCGACAGTTCTGAAGCTTTTCAAATGAAAAGCTGAAGATTTAAACATAAAAAAATCTTAAAATTCCATTTATAGATGTATAAGTAGATACACACATACACTTATTTTTCAGATAAGAATCAAATCTATTGTTATCCCAGAAGTATAAACTCAAGTTCTGGCTCACTTCATGTTTTCAAATATATTTTAGACAGATGTAAGGAACTTTGCCCGAGATAAATCTGTGTACATAAGTCAAGTCTCCTCTTGATTTAGAGGGCAGAATTTAAAGCACATTTTTCTCTGTGTCCCTTCCCTCACGACCAAAGTCATACTTTTGTTTGTTGCTCTATGCTTGCCATCAACAAAGAGCTCGTTTCCACAGGAAACAATGGCAATTGCAAGTGGGCAAATCACACCGATCCGACAGAGAAATATATCATCTTCCTGTAGAATGGAAGACCAGAAGGACTGTAACCTGTAATAAACAGGAGTTAACATTTCCACTGGAAACAAGCACAGCTAGTAATGACAAGACAAAAACTTGCCAGTCTTCCTCACGCAAAATTAAAGCAAGATGGCAAAGAATATGCCAAAAAGGTGCTCTGAGCTACACACTGCTCATCTCAGTAAGATGGTAAGCTCCTCTTCTCTGAATTCATCTGAACTGAGACCCTCTAAAGCACTAAGGAACAAGTTCATTGAGTGTCAGATATATAGATTGAAAAATATATATATGAAAACAAAACTGCCAACCTGAAAGATCCGACAGAGGGAGACTCTCTTTGGAGACTGCAGCACAGCTCTCTTTGGCAGCTCATCCTCCTCCCCACAGGGCAGGCTGGGGTATAATTCATGCACCCTGTGACACTTGGTTTCTCTAAATGTTAATAGTAACAGTTCCTCGTGTAGTCTGATCATACTCACTGGGAGTTTTTCAAAGCGTCTCTGACCATAACAATACAGACAGACTGGATGCTTCAGCTGTTACTACTGAAATGGGTAACAATTTTGCAAGTGTTGACATAATGGGGGTCAGGAGGAAAAGGAAACGGAGGGTGAAATAAGCGTTAAAAAAAAAAAAATAACCCAGACTTGTTTAGTTTAAGCCATCACAGCGCCAGTTCACTCGAACATTCATTCTTATTTTCTTCAGCATTACTCTTCGTTTCACTCTTGTACGTGGAAAGGAATAAGTTTTCTATCTGAGTCAGGAACTCCTCGGCAATGAAGCAGTTGGTCACCTTGCTCAAAGTCCTCCTCATGCACTCCAACAGCTAGGCAAGAGAAAACAAAACGCTGAAGTTATTTTCCTGAAGTTTTCTTTCCTTCCTGGCTACTTAATGTTTCAAACAGCTTTTTAATTGATTGGTATTTACTTTAAGATCATCTGAGCAGCATGAATTTTAGGAAAGAACGGATACATGTGAACGAATGGGTGATTTTTCTACTCTGGGCTTTAAGAAAAAATAACACGCTCAAAAAAGAGCCATATCCCATTAAAGCAGAAAGGAACAATGGTTAATGAGCTTTCTTTGCCATCAGTTAGCACTCACTAATTGCGACAAAAGAGAATTGTCAGTCCTCTGCAGAGGGTGTGTATAATTTTCTAAATTAAGTTCTTTAAAACAAATTACACAACAGCCAATCTCAAGAGAATCCCACCACCTCAGTTTCAGATGTAAAGCTATTTATAGGTACAGTCACATTGTGAGGGGAAAAAAAGAGACATGGATAATTATTGTGTAGGTTTTCTGTTCATGCCTTTTGCTTTGGGCAGGTTTCCTGTCTTGTTTGTGCAATCAGTGTTACAGCTGCAGTTGTTTAGAACCTTGCAGCGATGATTACACTGACGGGAAAATTAAAATTCTCTCTTACGTGTAACCAACACAGTTCAGCTCTACTTTACTGCCAGAATAAAGGAAGTCCAAATCTCCTTTCAACGTGTGTGCAGCTCTCACACTGAAAACACAAAACATGCTGGGATGTGACTCATTTGCCATTCCCTCAGACTGAGGTTAAAATTTAGCACCTGTAACTTAGCTTTATTTCCACTGTGTTTGTAAGCAAACGCACCATAGCACAGAAGTAATTTCGTGGGATTAGTTGACATCTTTAATGCTTAAATATGTGACACCTAGCGACACCAAACAGGCATATCTTAAATGAGAAAACCCGGGAACCAAAAGCAGCAAACTTACCTTCTGCAAACAAGTCAGGTCGGAATCTCTATGAAAAATCTTATCCATGGGGACACTGCTGTTGAAAGAGAAGAAGGAAAGCAGGAGGAAGGTAAAGGCAGATTTATGTCTTTACTGAAACACAGTAATTAACATGCAGAAGTACTAAACCGAGTACGTTACGAAGCAAACGTACCTGTGACAGAATCTGTACTTTTCAATTATCCATCTTGTTTTCTCAAATATGAACTCCCACTGAGGTTCCTCCAACATTTGCTGTATTTCAAACTTGTAGGGCAGGCCTGTAATGAATTGAACACAGATATTCGCTGCTTAGTACTTTTATATGTACATAAAAAATAATCCATCCTCAGGTCGCACCACTTGCCAGCGTGAAGGATGAAGAAGTGTGATGTTTTGGATGGCAAATGTGCTTCAGGTGGGAGTCCGTTCTCCTTGCTCTCCACAATTCCTCACACAGAAATCCACAAAGTAACTAAAAAATGGCAACGTGAACTGAGTGCCTTGAAGTCAGAACCACTCTGTAAGATCTGCGTGGCTATGAAATGAGAAGACGACCAGTTTTCAGGTATGAACTGGCTGGTGCAGCTCCTGGCTCAAGAGGAACCTTGCTCTGACTCCTTTCTCCCTTTCCCAGACTGTGAGAAAGGCTACAGTGTCAGTAAACAGGAGAAACAATCTTCTATTTAATCATGCCTGCAGTTGCTCTCCTAACAGCAAGGACTACGTGCAGGACTACTCCTCAGGCAGAAGTCCTCACTTCGTACAGTGCAAGTCCTTCCTTTCCAACATACACCAGTTTCTCATACTCCAGCCATAGTATATGCAATCTTTTTCCCATTAGTATCTAAGAGGATAAGGGAAGTTAAAGCCATGGTATCAGTACTTACGGTAGGAGCCATCAGAACTGATCTCATCACTGATCACTAGACAAGTAATCTGAGAATATGGGAGAGGATTATTTCGGTTGTAAGGACTGATAATCATCCCAATGAACATGGCACCGCCCCTGGAGAAATAACTCTAAAAAAAAAAAAAAAAAACCAACAACAAATCCACACATCAGAAATAAACCTTTTTCACAACAGCGTCCTGAAATTAAGGAAACAGAATGGACAAGCCAGAACGTAGTGGAAAGTCTGGAAAGCATTCACACACGTTTGACCTCATTTAAAACACCTCAGCATCAGCATGCTGCATAAACTACAGAACAGCATTCAGCATGCAACAGGGCAGAAACGTGCACTGACACTGGAAAAGCCGCCGAGGCTTCAGGGGGTTGGGCTGTTCTGGGTTCTTCGTCACTAACACACAGGTCAGTAAGCACCTGATACTTAGCTTGAGTGTCAATATCTCGGATTGAGGGGTTGGGGTCGAACGCTGGGTGGGAGTGGTACCACCCAATAACGCTGTATCCTCTGGCAGCAAGCGTTTCTGATGCCTGTGTTTGAGACACAGGGTCCATCTCACACTGCAGCCCCGTACTGAGGCTGTTGCACGGCTCTGCTGCACAGACCTGTTAAAAAAAAAAGTCTCCAGATGGATAAATGCAAGAAATCTGAATCAGTTCAACAAAATTCATTTAAAGCATTTGAAGTCACGTGCCAGATCTTCCTCACGAAAGGGCGGACAAGCCAACACTTCAACATCAAGAACATTTCCAGGGTACAGTAATTAACTTCAGTATGCTTGAAGGAGATGCCCCGAGGAAATAACATTCACATCCATTCTAATGTTCCAATGGCTTAGAGAAAATAGGAAAAAAGATCCACACTTACTTCTACAACTTTATCAGCTTCAGAGTATCTTCCACCCAGCAACCCTATCACTTCTGCCATAGACACATGCGAGTGCTAAAATGATATTAAACAGTTATTAAAGTTAAAGCTGCACCATTTCTGCTAGTTTTGATTTGCACTTGATAGAACGCATTCCCTTCACAACTGCAATTCAGTAATTTCTCAATGACATTTAAAAGCAGAACTTAGGCCAGCTAAAGGTGCTAAAATACCCACTGTTCCAATTTAAAGCAAACGAAAACATTACGTTTGCTTGTTACACACACATAGCACTGCTTTATGGATGGAAGTGTTCACTTCAAATACTGCGCAGCATCCAAACAAAACTGTAAAAACTAAACAGTGCACTGCTAAACGTGACTGTGTTGCCTAGAAAAACAACCCCCCCACCACAGACAGCAGAGCTTTCTGAAAGATAAAACCTCATCCTCACCAAATCCATTATTAAAAGTGCTTCTGAAGACACTTTCACCTGAAAAGGTTCCTGAAATCACAAACACAACGATCAGTATAGTACAAGTAATAGAAGTGAAGAAAGCACTCTTGATATTCACCCACAGATACATACCTGTTTTTCTTCAGTGAATAAACAGCATGGAATCAGCTGAAAGGGATCAAAGGAACTATAAAACGAAAGAAAATTTCTCTAAAGATGTAGGACAGTCAGGGAACTTTCCTAGTTTCCCACTGTCTCCTTAATATAAGAAGAGGATTTCTTCACTGGATGTTTTTCCATCTCGTCCTAGGACGACTTTCACCAAATACAGAAGTTCACCTCCCACACTTGTGAATTTCAACATTAAACACCTGAAATGCTACACCTTTTTTCTCACCACGATCCACATTACTGATCTGCAGTGCTGCAGCCCGACACCATCCAAACCAATGGCTCTATTTCTGGAAGACCTCTTTTTGAGCACGATGTACATCAAATACCTTTTGATTTGCCTGGAACCTTTAGAAGCTTTTGCAGGCTTCAGTTTCTCTTCTTCTCTTCTTCTTGCTAATTCCTCAGCAGACAGGTGCTAAAAGGGAATGTTAAAATCTGTCTCAGTGCCTTGAATGATTTCTTGACGTCGCCGCTCTCCTGACGTGCCACCAATTATTGTCTTACAGGATTACTCAAGACAAAGAGCAACAGCCACAGCTGGATCACACAACCTGGAAGCTACTGACATCTGAGATCCGGACTGCAGGAAAAGCATTATCAGACTGTGCAGAAACACAAGTTTAACAATTAAGGACCAAGTCTTCCACTGTGATCCGCGGCCACAATTTATCACAGCACCTTTTCAGGGATTAACGTTTCCACATCTCATTGCAAACCACAGCTGTGTTTTGCAGATGTCGTATTTACTCACCAGGGCTGTACAAGAAGCAGTTATGTCAGCACAACACTACACAAGTGACTGTTACAGGTGCTTATTACTGAAGGCTGCAAATTTAAGTAATCTTTTTGAGGGTGTAGAGCTGTCGGTCCATCCACACTCACAACACTAACAGCTTCCTAAAGTACAGTCATATTTATCAGCAGATGTAACAGCTGCAGGATTTATTGTAACAGCAAGCAATACCACCTGCTGGCAATTATCAGTAATCACATACGGAAATGAAGTTTCAAGAACAGGTTACCTCAAACGTCTGCCCTTCCAGGTCCTTAGCATCACACCAGTTTCCCCAAGGGTCACGAACTCGTCGTCTTCTTGTACGCTGCAGCAAGTAAATCAACACGAATCAAGGATCAAACTCCTGCAAGACCTGCCTTCACTGCATTTTATCAGCTGTAAGAACATCACCCGAAAGATCACTGCCTTACTAACACTGTGACACACTTCCAGAGTGGAGAAAACACCCTGGAGTTCTGCAGAATTGAGCAGTTCACAGTCTGTCATGAAACATCATCAAAGAAGTTCTCAGTTTTTTTTTTTGTTTTTTTTTTTTTTAAGGCTGCAAAAGATATTCCATGGTACATCTTCCAGGTGTTTTTAACATCCCTGACAGCAACAGCAAATAATTATCCAACTGTGAATGATAGCACAGACAGCATGGAAAGCCGTCAACCAGCGTGTGTGTGCCTCGCAGCCCCTGCTCTTCATACGAAGCTTTTTTTCTTTTGATGGGATCGATTTTGTTTTCCTCTCATCAACTGATTTATTTTATCCACAGATTCATAGATACATTAGGTTGGAAAGGACCTACGAGATCATCTAGTCCAACCATCCTCACACCACCATCCCTACCCACCAAGCTACTAAATCAAATCCCTTAGCACCTCATCTAAACGCTTCTTGAACAGCGCTAGGGACGGTGCCTCAACCACCTCCCTTGGCAGGCCACTCCAGTGCCTGACCACTCTTTCAGAGAACAAATTTTTTCCTCAAATCTAATCTAAATCTTCCCCGGCGCAGCTTGTGGCCATTCCCTCTTGCCATGAAGTACTTACAAATGCTATATTAAAGGTAAATACGAACACTAAATCTGTCAAACCTTGGTAATTCATCTAATTATGAATGAGTTACTACTAAGTCACAGCACGTACCCAGTAGACTTAATGATTAAGAGACAAGCAACTTAACCACACTCTACTGACACGCTCCACTGTTTGCTAATTTAGACTAATAAATCCCGGGGTGCTGGGGAGGGAGGGGTCAGGACTCCAGGGAAAAGATGTAACAAATCTTAGTTAAGTAGCTGGGCAATGGATGTGAGAGAAAACAGAAAACCGAACAGACAGCTGTCAGAAAAGAAAACTGCTCAGACTGACACTTGAACTGAAGGGCACTGTAATGAAACTGCAAACTGAACAAGAGAAGGAGTTTCCTGAGGTGACCTGAAAAGTCCTGCATGCTAAATGCTTTTTCCTTGCCCCACCTCTTCCCCCTTCCCCCAAAACATACCATGGACTGCAAACGCTGAGCAAGCTGGTATGCCTCCATTGTGTCTTTGCCTTCCTTGGACCGTGTTTTATCAGCTGGTTGTGGTCTGTTATAGACAGCCTGCTCTGCAGGAAATACAAGAGATAAACACTGTACTTCAGTAACACTGCAAGTGATAGACACGTGCAATGAAGAAAAAACTCAACGTAAAGACAGCTCGTGATGGTCACACTGATGAGTGATGATGCATTTCTTTCTCACCACCACAGCATTTCTAAGAAGTGAAAACCTCCTTCCATTAATTCATGTGCAATAACTTCAAACAGGATTTCCCATAGGACATTCCTCCCTAGCTAGGCATCTGTCCTTCAGCTCTGGACCGAATCAACCCAACACAGACACTCTAAAACTGAGTATCAAATGACAGCAATTTTTAGGCGTGTATATACTTTTAAATGTCCATTAATTTCAACATTCGAATGTTGTTAAAATCTTTAAGGTGAAGTTTGTTGTATTTACAAAATGCCGATGATTCAATATGGGGAAGCAGGAAAAGAAACAGTAACTTGAATTCCGTCCTCTGGGGAAGGAGGGCAAAGTTCCACATCCAGCAGTTCTTGAGGCAGAAAAACACAGGAGACAGAACAGCACGAGAGAAACACATCACCATCTGCTCATCAGCATATGCAAGGATGGAAGGACAAAAAACCCAACCAACAACTGAGTACCTTAGTTTGTGTCAAACCAGAAAGCCACTATGCTGCAAGCATGACTGCATGTCTCTAGCTTTCCCTAGTAAGGATCAGTGCATGCAGTGCATTCTCAGTATAATATTAACACAAAATTGGCTACAGCTGCACAGTTTGGGACATGACAACACTAAATAAAGCTCAAAGGTTTTCTTCTACAGAACCTAAATGAAACAATTACTGTTTAAGACATGAAGAGTACAGAAAATGGAGAAGGTAGATTATCTGCACTGACATGGCTCCTCCTAAGGGTTTCAATCAAATTAACTTGGATTTTTCTTTCGAAGAGGTATCTACTAACCTTCACTTGAAAAATATCCGTTTTAATTAAAAAGCTGACAATTAACAGCTGCTCCCAGCACACACTGACTAAAATTTAAGCTCTGAATCCGTTCTAATAGAAGTATTTTTACCACAGCCGAAGTTAATTGCTCCTATTAACTCCAAGTAGGTGTGGATACGTCCAATACAGTTTACATCCCCGCAGTTCTTAAGGCCCGGACGTACGGAGGTCTTATTCAGGTATTTGGGTTTACATCTCTCCCTAAAATAAAACAGAACACCGCATCATCAGATAGAAAACAAGTCACTGTGCAGGTGGAGACGAGACAGTGTTTTCTCCCCAGTGCACCACTACACGGAGCAATCACAGCAAAAGCACAAAACGTGCCATTGATTTTCAGGTTATTCGTACACGTTCATATTGTTGCAGTGTGGAACTTACGTTCCATGCCTCAAAACAAACTCTTCAGCATGACGTGTCAGTGCACGCTCTTTCTGTAACCCGTTCGTACTGTTTCAGCCACAGCAAAGCAGGGCAGGAGCAATTTGTAACGACTTACTGAAAGAAGGGAAATGACTGCGTCTTACCACTGATCCAAAATATAATTCCTGATTTTCAAGTAGCGCTCTGGTGTTTTAGCCTGGCGCCCTTCAAAAAACTCAGGAATAGCTTGCTTTTCTTCTTCCAGGATGATGCTTCTATCAATCTCCACCTCCTGATCAGGTGGCTTAAGAGCCTCTGCTTCCTCTTGATGATCCTCATCCACTTGGCAGGGGCAGTGAAGAAGAGTTCCGTTATCAGCCAGCTCTCTCTGCTCCTCATTCAGCTCCTGGTCAGTTACTTGCTTAGCACCACGAGACGTTGCAGTTCTACCCTGTTCAGCTTTCTCTACACAATGACTGCGTTGCTGGAAATCCGAATTCATGGATTTATCGCCATTCAAGTGCTGAGAACATGATGCTGCAACATCCTGAAATGCTAACGCGTGCACTGCGTGTTGCTTGGTACTCTGAGGGTCTTCTTCCAGTAAAGAAACAGCAGAGCTATGTCCAACACTTGGAAAAGCATGCTCTGCTCCTTTCGTTTCTTCAGCTGGACTTTCTGAGATTACAGATAACTCAGATTTTCCCCCATCTTGCTGGAAGGGTGGAGAAAACAGTTCATCCACATCATCGGTTATGTCCACTTCTTCATCATCCGACAGCTTTTCAATTTTCACTGCATTCAGGTTAGGGTCCGCACGGCCTCTCAAGTTTCCAGCTGACAACGCTTCTACCCTTACCCCATCCTCAGTGGGAAGATTGCTACCATGCCGACTTTGCTCTTCTCTTTCAGAATCATCATTCTTTGCCTAGGGAAAACATAAAATAATTTAAGAAGGGGAAAAGCCAGAAACAATCCCCTCCACCTCCCATACAGTTGGAACTATTCTACTCAACCAGCAGACGGACGTCCTGAAGGGAGGTGTCTGACAGGCTGACAAAGCAATAGAAGTACCAGAACCATTCTAGGAGTTGGAAATCAGATCAAGTTTCATATTTAAATCTGCAAATAAGCATGTTCTGCTTTTCTGGGCACGGAGAGAAATACACTGGGTACTTCAACAGCAGCTGATTGAGAAGACAGATTAAAAGCAAACTTTACAGCAGCGTGCTTGAAACACTCAGTTTACCTTGTTCTTAAAGTACTGCCTCGCATAGCTCTTCACTTGTAGAACAGTACGACTCCCAATCAACTTGGCGATTTTTGTCCAGCGGCGGCCAAATTTCACCTAGCACAACAAAGCACACTGAAGCGACCCAGCCTCCAGCACTCCACCCCTCCCACTTTAAACCCAAGAAGTGTTTAAAAGCTCAGCTCTGCGTTACAGACACAAACGGTACAGCTGAACCCAAGCTCAGGAGTCACAGCGCAGCAAGGAAAGCACTGCGTCCAACAGTAGCAACTGTTGCTATTCCACAGTTGCAGCACCCTGAACTACAGCTGTGTGGCTGTGCCGTTCAGGGAGCTACACATCTCAGATGCAACAAAATCTGATAAACACTCAGAGCCATTGCTGGCAATTAATCAGTACAGATCTGATTTATAAGTACACTCTGAGTATGTACGTTAATTATTTCTTGGCAGATTAGAAGTACACAAGGAGAAGCAGCTAAATAGAACGTGCTTATTTATGATCATTTTGTTATTGAAGAATAATTGAACGATTTCTATTCAAAACATGGCTCAGACGCAAACATACCAGTCCTTGTTCAAACAGTTCTTTTTCTTCTGTCGTCCACTTCAGTGAGTAGCTCGCTGGCTTTGTGGGTGATCGCACCCTACGAACAGAAAGGAAATGAGACAGTGGTTTCTTAAACATTCATTCTCAAATCCCAGTAATTGAAGACAACTCCTGACAAGAGCACCACTGATCATCTCCTGTAAAGCTCACGGTATTGTCTAAAGCACAAACTTGGCTGACAGACTGAGAAATGTCAGCTTCTCCATTGCAAAGGAAGACTCGAGACAACCACAAAACCCAACCTGAATTAGCACTTCTTTTTCTTTAATAAGGACCACTGTGCTATAAAAAAAAAAAGCCAACAAACCAGCAACAAAACACAACAAATTAATTTTCTACGTGGCTTTCATTACATACAATTATTTCTGTGTGCTGAAAGATCCCATAAATAATTCTGGGGGGGCTAATATTTTTGGGTGCGCGTTCTGTAACTCAGACATCAGAAGCCATGCTGAAAAATGCACTATAATAAAGTACGTACACGACTTTTCCAGTTTTCTTATGTGGACTGCAAATAAAAAGAACAAAATCCAAAGTTAGCAGATGGGATACAACTGCACACATCCATAAAGACAAGCTTTTACTTTCTTACTCATCAATTTCTTATCAACTGTGAATTCTCCAAGAACACAGCTTACCTTTTCACAGCTCTTTTTTCTGCTTCCTTTTGATTGAGCCATATTTTCTCCGAAAGCGATTTATTTGATAGATAATACCTGAAATCGTTACTGAGAAAGGTTTCAAGGCGTCAAAGATGTGAGAACTCTCGAAATCTTACAGATTACACTGTTTCATAATGCATCAGTTGTAGAAATGCTGCACGTCGGGCTTTAAAAACTGAAAGTTCCCATGCTCCAAACAGTCCACTACAGGAGGAAGGGATACTTGATTTCTGAATGCACGCCCACTCTGCTTTGCATGAACTAGGTATCCTGCTTCCACAAAAGACTTTTGCTTGTGTGATACAGAAACCATAATGCAGTAAGCTTCTTTGTACCAAAGCCTCGTCCATGTTCAGTTTAATCCTCAATAATTCATTAATGTGGGTTTGCTATGGCCGTGTCAGCACGATGCCAGAGGCAGCACTGGAAAAGCAGCTGATGTGGAAAGGAACAGTCTGCCTGGCACCAGGGCCAGCTTAAAGCTGACAAGCTTCAGAGTCCCGTTCTTAATGCTCTCCACTGAGCGCATAAGGATGTTTTGTTTCCAGTGCCTCAACAATGTAACTGTGGCTACGGATACATATTGTCAACGAACTATAAAGAAGCCAAAGAGTTCGCAGCATCAGGACAGCGACAGGTGGCTGGATGATTTATTTAAGTCCCTACAACCCACCTACAAAGTGCCAGTGCTTCAGCCACCCTGACAAGCAAACTATTTGCTCAGTTCCTTTGTTACTAAGAAGCAAAGCAGAAAAAGGATACTCTTCCTCCAGCAACATCTTCTCGATGACAGCCCTGTTTTCTTCACTAATGCTGCTGTCCAACGTCCACGGCTGCAAACAACACGAACATTTCTTACTCTTTAGGTTCTGTTACGCTGTTATTTAAGTATTAAGAATTAATATACAAACAGCTTCAGAAAAAAAGCAAAAAACACTGCTTAAGCTGAAAGGGAATGTACATGGAGAACGGAGAAAACAGAAGTTATAATGATGTTACTAGAAGCACTACTCAATTAGAAGTGACTTACAAGACTGTTATCCGTTCTCCAAGACGAGTCAAGGTAGTGATCCTGCAGTAAGCTTGATGCTGTGTTCTCATGATCCCTGAAAAAAAAGTCTCGTATTCAAAACCACCAATATGTTCAATCAAAATGACTGCCCTACGACTTGAAATAAACACACCATTAGTAACTATACCAATAACAGAAGAAAGAGGTACTAAAATTAAAGTCACGCACAGCAGACTATTAGGTGCTGTTATTCTAATATTCCATTAGGCGTAGCATAAATCCTCCTCAGCTGGTCATCTCTGTTGGTACTCTGGACAGCAGCGTCCAACCTATCTCACTGCACATGTACGAGATACCAGTGAAACCCTGCACAGCAACAAGTCCCATCCAGAACCACAGAAAATAGAATCATACAATCCTAGGATGACCTGGGTTGAAAAGGACCCCAAAGATCTTCTAGTTTCAATCCCCCTGCCTCGGGCAGAGTCAGTTTCATGGATAGTAGAGAGAGCTATCTTTTAACAGCGTAATCCCCATTTCTCCATCTCTCTCCTTGTAAAGAAAGCACATCCCTCTTGCAAAGGAAAAAGAAAAAAAACTGAAAAAATGAGGACAGCTCCTACTGCCAAAAAGTTCAATAAAATCTTATCACATGGGTTACTTAGTGCTCTTACAGACTTTATCCAGATTATGCTTAACTTTTCATGCCAGTATTTGCTTTTTACCTTCAGAAAACTACCACTGATCGACTTTCTTCTACCTTAACGTAGCAAAAGCCATCCAACAATTTAGGTAATGATTTGTCATCTAAATCTTTGCTTCCAGAACACTGAGACTTTTCCAAAGAGTCATTTAACCCTCCATCCTTTGCAATATCACTAAGAGCAAATTCACCGGTGCTCCGAACTGCTCTGCAAGCAGGGCTATGTCTTGAAGTACAGCAAAAAAACCAACGCTACTGCCGCTTTTGGAGCACGTTAAGAAACAGGTCAGCTCAACAGCCCCCTATGCAGCGGATTTCTCCCCCCCCCCCCCCCCCTCTCCCAGCACCTTCGCTAAAATCGCTGCCCGTTCAGCTCAGAAGGCACTCGCACGTCCCCCAGTCGCGGGGTTATCCCCTCTCTGTCAGCCCGTCCCACGCGCTCCGCCCCTCCCCCACCACAGCCCCGCGCCGCAGCCCCCACGGAGCCCACAGACCCCCGCAGATCTCCACGCCGCCCTCCGCTCCCCGTCAGGAGCCGCGGGCCGCCGTGAGGCCGCCACGGGGCCGCCACGAAGCCTCCCCTCAGCCCGCTCACCCTGAAGCCGCCTCTCCGGGCGCGGCCGCGGGATCCCCCTCAACGTCCACCTCCGGCTCCTCCGCCGCCATGACAGCGGAGTTCGCAGCTCTCGCGAGAGGAGGCGAGGAGAGGCGAGGGAAGCGAGGTCTCGCGAGGGGAGGCCTCTGCGCACGCGCAGCAGGCAGAGGTGAAGCCGCGCCCTGACGAGGTGGTGCCGGGCGGAGGCGGAGAGATGGCGCTGGGTAGGCGGGGCGGGGAGAGGGCAGCGAGGGCGAGGAGGAGGAGGAGGAGGAGGAGGAGGAGGAGGGCGGCAGCGTCTGGGCTGCGGTGTGAGGAGAGAGGGGGAGTGTAAGCTAGGGAAGTGTGGGTGAAGAGCGGGCCCGGGCTGCTCAGGGCCGCCGGCGGGTGTTTGCGGGGTGCGGCGGAGCGCTCAGGATGAGGGCTGACGGCCTGGGGTCGTGCCGTGTGCGTTCGTGTGCTGTGTGGCACGCGGGGCGGAGGGCTCGGTGATCTGAGTGGGCTTTTCCAGCCTGAGCAGTTCTGCGGTGCTGTGAAGGTGAGGGCCTGGCGGATCCAGGCCCGCCCTGTGCCGCCAGCGCTGCAGCGCGTGTTGCTGCCGTCCGTGTGGGTTTTGTTGGCCTGGCTCTGCGTGCTTCCAGCCACACAGGGGTTCCCGTGGGAGATGGGAGCAGTGCTGTGCTGCTCCGTCGGAAGTGCACCGTGATCTGGATTTTAAATCTGAGTCAAGTATTTGGTTCCCCGTGATGACTGGACTTCTGATTATAAAGTGAGGGGAAGCGCGAAGTGTGAGGGCTGATGATCAGTGTGAAGGGAACGGTCACCGTCATCTCAAGGAGGTGTTTCTGTTTGGAGAGGTGGCTGTGCTGGAAGGGAGGGCCGGGCAATGTGGAGGCAGTGCTTTGCAGTTAGTTCTCCCTGAGCTGAACAAACCAAACTGCAGTGCCGTCAGCTCCCAACATCTCTATGCTCTATATCCTCGAGGACACAACTGTCTCCTTATTTGTAACAGGTGGCTGGTTAAGAACGTGGTGTTGAATCAAGCCATCCGTACGGACCTGAGTCATGATTTGCACTACAGGAGGTCACACACAGTGTACTTAAGATTGTCACTTTTTAGATTTCAAGTATGAGGTTCAAGAAAAAAGCAGACGAGTAATCAATGCTCTGAAGTTTAATGGTGTGTTTAAGATCCTGTTTTCCATGGTCCCCTCTGATCAGTGACTTAATTTGCCTGTCCTTATACAGTTCTGAGTCGCACAGAGGCACAGTGCTACCCAAATGATATTAAAGACGATTCTGCATTTAAATTGAGAAATGTTTGCTTTAAATATCTATTTTGTCATCAACATTTTCTTTTTCAGAAGAGCGACAATTTGAGCCTGATCCTCTGTTCTGTTCAGTTCTGCTGCTTGCAGTGGGGTCTTTTTGAGGCTATTAGCTGCTAGTAAATTGGCTTTTTCTCCTTGTGACCAGTTTGTGAGGGCATTTACGGCATTTAAGTGACCAGCCTTGCAAGCACAGTGCAGCGGAGTGTCCTTGTTGTTATCTAAGGCGTTAATGGCTGCCCCGGAACACAGTAGCAGTTGTATCAAGTCACTGTGCCCATATTCTGCTGCAATATGCAATGCAGTCTTTCTCCAGATGTTTCTGTCATCAATATTCTTCTTTTTTCCTGCTGTCAGAAGAATTTTTACAGTCTCTATGTTCCCTCTGACGGCTGCGTAGTGCATGGGAGTACATCCATCCATGTCCTTAACTCCGAGTCTGCCTCTTTGAGCTAGCAGGACTTGAACGATATTGGGATGACCCCGCAGAGCTGCGGCATGCAGGGCCGTCTTTTTCTCCTTGTCTTGTGCATTGGGGTCAGCATTAGCATTCAGAAGCAGCTCTACCATTGTTTTGTCTCCCCTTTCAGAAGCGAAATGCAAAGGTGATTTCAGCTGCTTGTCCTTCGCGTTAACGTTGGCTTTGTGGTGCAGCAGCTGTAGGGCGACCTCGGCGTTACCTCTTTGACTTGCAGTATGCAAGGGAGTAACAAACTCTTTAGTGACGGCGTTAATTTTGGCCCCGGCATGGACTAATGGGCCAACTAATGCTCCCTTGTTATGCAGTGCAGCGACGTGGAGTGGGGTTTCATCGGCCTGATTGGTCGCGTTGGCTTCCAGCCCTTTGCACAGGAGCAGGTTTGTGATGGAGGCAGCCCCGGCCCGAACTGCCAAGTGCAAAGCTGTGTCTGAAGCAGGGGTTCTTATTCTGAGGTTTGCTGCCTTATTGATCAGAACTTCTGCAGTTTCAGCCTTGTCTGTTTCACACGCCAGGAGTAAAGGAGTGTAGTGCTTTTCATTGTAGGCATTTATATCTGTACCTCTGTCAGCTAAAGCTGCTACAATACCGTGCCTGTTCTTCTGTACAGCTTTAAAAAGAGCTGACTGCATTATGTCTGATGGCAAGCCTTTAGAATATTGGAGCAGTGCTTTGAAGATGGATGGGTGGCTGCTGTTGAAGGCTCTTTCGGCCACGTTGGAATCAACATTGGCTCCAGCTTCCAACAGTACCTTCGCAGTGCTTTCGAAGCCCTGAGAAATGGCATAACTGAGAGCAGTCTGTCCTCTCCCATCCTTCCCATCAATGGAGGCACCACACTTTAAAAGCGTTTTTGCCAGACTGCTTTCATCTTTAAGAGCTGCCATGTGCAAAAAGTTGGGCTGGTTCCCTTTGCTTCTTGCCTCTTCCCTCAGGAACATCTTCAGCACATGACTATGGTTATTCTGTGCAGCCAAATGAAGTGGTGTCTTGCCTTCTTTATCCAAACTGTACATGTGAGCACCGCAGCGGAGAAGCACTTTGGCTGCGTCACTGTGGCCTTTCTCTGCAGCCCTGTGCAGGGGTGTTCTCCCTTTCTGGTCCATCATGTCTAGCTTAGCACCTTTGCTGATCAAGTATTCCATTATGGTTAGGTGCCCCTTAGAGGCTGCAGCGTGCAGAAGGGTTTCATTTGAAGAGTTTAGTGCATTAATATCATTATCTTTCAGCGTTTTCTCTAACTCTGAGAGATAACCCTTAGCAGCCACGTCAAAGATGCCATTGTCAGAATGATGTTCTCTAGGTTTTGCTGCTCTTGAAAGCCGAGTTTCTTTTCTTTTCTTTTTAGAAGCCCCTTGTCTTTTTCTTCTAGGACTCTCTCTTTCCTCTTGATACTGTTCACGGCTCTTTTCAAGCCAAACTTTGTCTTTTTCAAGTAAGTACCCTATCAGTTGTCTTCTGGCATCTCTGATGCTTTCATTCACTTCACTGACATATTTTCTCATTTTGTCATAAAGTTTTGGCTCCACTTGCTTTAAACACGGATAGAAAAAGAGTCTGCAGGCTCGTTCACCTTGGGAAATGAGGGTGTCTAGAAGTCGAGAGTTCTTGTCTGTTCGTGTCCTGTAGAAACTCATGACCATCTTTTTTTCTGGGGAAAAGATGCCATTGTCTATGAGGCAGCTCACAAGATGGTCAGGGTCATGTATGCCTTCCACTAGCTCGTCTCTTTTAGTTTGTAGGACTTCTATTGCATACGGGTTGGTAAATAGGCTGGTGGAATGCATGCTCACCTCGATAAGCAAGAAGAGAACAGGACTGTCGTTTAACATTTAGAAGTAAATACGGAGTATCCAAGTTGGATCACATCACTGCCTGCATTCTTATTTATAGAACTCTGAACCAGCGATCACTGTAGTTCAGTAATAAATCTTTAAAGAATGAGAAAGAAATCAAAACTCACTTTTTGTTTCGGTAGGAGTCCCTCGATCTTCTCTGCTCTTCCTTAGCAACAAGTGAGGCTCAATAACAAAACAGAAACCAGTGATATATAAGGATATTCCATTTGGATGACTTCTTTCGGATTTTCAAATGCAAGATGGGGGGGTCGGGGGGGGGGAGAAATGCTTTTGTGAAGCTGATGTTTGAATAACAGGTATTGGTTGACAAGGTTCCTTCAGGGCAAGCTGCTCTCTGTAGGTTCCTGGTTGTCCAGGCTTTTAACATGACCAGAGAAAATGAACAGCATGGTTACTGTTGCCATGTTTGCATACTTGTATAGTCTTGAATGAAAGAGTGCTCTTTGCCAGAGCTGTAGGTGAAAACCCTGTCGTGTGATGAAATAAAAACATGAAGATCTAGATAAAAATAAACTGTACAGGGCAGCTGATTGTGAGGAGTGTTCCAGTCTTTCCAAGATGAGTTACAACTTCACTCTGTGAGCTATATTTAACTTTGAGCCTGTCATTCTTGTGTCTGCTGTCTGTTTGGAGTGTAATTCCTTTCCATGAGGTGGATCAAGGTACGTACAAAACATTTGAAGTCTAATTAAATAAGACTTCAAGTCTGCGAGCGTGTGTAGCCTTTAGTGTGAGTGTGGGACCTTTGAATCTAGCTGAAATTAATTTAAGTTATTGGTCCCAAAATTCTTTATGGAGAGGAGGAAATGCAGTCATAATCATCTGCGTATTTGGAGCGCAACTGAGAGAGGAATTGGGATGGCAGAGTTGTTTAAGAGCTGGAGCTAAGCAAGGCAGTTGGGACTGGATGCTCTTTAAGGTCCCTCCGACCCAAACCATTGCAGGAAAAGGAGCTGACAGCTTCACCCCATTGAAGCACATCGGGAACGGTGCCATCTGCGTCTTTCTTCACTGCCTTTTCTATTGCATCCTGCTACTGCTGCTTGCATTTTCTTTAATGGTAGGCACAGTGTGTCTCATCACAGTGTGATGGGACCGAATTTTTTCTGAGTTGACTTTACAAACTGCATTGCAAAACTTATTCTTTTACTTATGAAGAGAAAGATTTATTGAAGAAATAGCCAGGAAAGGCAAGACTTTTAATACAAGTTTTGAAAGCCATCCAATTACCAGGTCAGCAGGTTGGACAGCTGACTTGAAAGACCAATAATTCCTCTGAAATGCAGAGGGGCACTGCACCAAGAATGGGTGAACTTTTGTCATTAAGTTAATCATTGTTAACACATAACATGGAGAAGTATGGTTCGTTGTAAGGAGTCAGGAGCTCTGAACTGAGTTCCTGAATCCGCTAATGACTCAATCTGTGATCTGCAAATTGTTTTGTCTTCAGATCTGACTCATCAAAGTACTTCAAATATATCCGTGTCTCGAGTAAAGTAATAATCCCTACTTGAAGTTTGCTCAGATGGGATTTTATGTCTTTGTTGGTATTGTTCCAGTACAAAGTAGAGGTAGCAATACTTGCTTGCACTCACAGGTAAATTTGGAGCTCTTCTGATGGCGAGTGGTGAGTCCGAACTAGTATCATTAATAAAGATGGTACAAAAAAAAGTCAGAAGATGCAGTTGCAGCCACTTGCTTGTTAGTAGATGCAAATCTTAGTCTTCAAATCCTAAGTAGAGATAGATGTTTTACGAAGCTCTGTGTGTGGAGGCAACACAAGGAAGTTCTCTGTTAAAACAAGAATGTTGTTCGTCAGGAACATTTTGGAAACTTGTTGCATGGATTAGTAAGAGATTAATAACTGGCTATTTGAAGTGTGCTTGTTGTTTATATCTTTAGAACTTACTGACTCTCCTTACTTGGCATATACGTGTTTTAGAGAAGGGAAATATATTGAGGTTCCGTATCTCTGCTCCTTTAATGAAGTGCATATGTTTGGGATCTCTAGGAAGCTCTTCATTAAAAGTCTGGCAAAATTTCGTATTACTAAGACAGGTTTTTGGCATTCTCATTTATCTTTTACATGTATTTGGTGTCTGAGAGGCATGAAGAGGTTTGTTTTCTCCTTGCAAAGTACTTCATGGATCAGTTTTCTACATATCCCAGCCGTGTTCCTTATTAGGTTATTCAGAAAAGGAAATGATGGACTTAGCTTCTATCTTCTTCATAACACAGCACTTCTTAGGGTCTTGGTACTCAGAATCATGCGGATGTAGCAGATGAGCACATACCCATTGAAGAAACTTCATGTTTTACTCCAGAAGGACCTGGAATAAGGCTCAGGTTGGTACTGACACAGGTTCTGCTTCCCTGGTGTCACTGGAGCAGCTCCGAGCTGTAGGTGTGCTGGCTGTATTTCCATTGGGTGCTGTTGAGATCCCTGCAGGGAGCAGGCTGTCATGACAGAAGCACTGAAATTCTTTGCATAACACGTTTAAGCTCTCGTGTCACTGTCTGCAGCAGAAATAGAGCTCTATGAGTGTGTGGTTACGTAGAAAAGCCATTGTTTATATAGATCTGTGCACACCCAGCGCTGACCTTGTGCGAGGATGCCAGCTGAGAACAACATGATTATTGAGAGCAGGCCTGAACAAGGGCAGGTGGTGCTACTGGTAGGAAAGATCTGCAGTTCAGCCTCTGCTGAGTGGATTCCCATTGGGGAGCACCAAGTGCCTGCTTTCTGCCTGCTGTGGCTGCTCTCAGGAACGTGGTTCATACCTGGAGTCCCAGGTCTGCTGCTTACACGTGTCCTTGGGCAAATCACTTAATCTCTGTTCCCTGTTTATACCAGCATTAAAAAAGGAAATTTTTTTTCTCCCTCACAGACATGTCCTGTGTGTTTATTAACGGTGGTGCAGTGCTTTGAAGTTACAGAGCGCTTTGAAGTTTCGGCCCTTTGAAGTATTGTTTTCGGACTTCTCAAAGATGAACGTTTATTTCTTAAATTAACACGTGCCCGTGTTTTTGAGCTTATTCTATATTGCTGTGTCATCATCCAACATACATTTCATTTTCTTTATTTTAATTTCTCCAAGATGAAAGCGACCCAAAGTACACCTTGCGTATAGTTTGATTGCCACCCGAGGTGCAGCAGTGCTGGATTGAGGATCCTGCAGAGGTCAGCCTTTCTCCAGCCTGCGCTGGGAACCCGCGGCTGTGCTCACTGCCTTCTGCTGAAACCCGGCTGCTGCCAGTAACTGCTTGTATTCCCCAGGGCATTTTCTTGATAAAATGGATGGAAAGCCAAGCATTAATATCACAGTTTCACTCGCTGTGATATTTTTATATTTCCCAATGTGTAGTTTGATTTCATTTGAGACAATTGTTTGCAGTAATGCCAGCTGCTTATTGGAAACATATTTTTGCTGTAGAATAACCAGTTTCTAAGAGACAGTAGAGCCAACGTGGTTATCTGAACATTGTGAGGGATAGGAAATATATCAGGGTAATCAAGGCATCATCATTAATAAACATGGCTCGGGAATAAAGCTTTGTTTTGGATAATCAGAAATCCAAGTGTGACCTGGCTGGTTGAGGTTGAACTATATTTAGGCATAGTTAAACAGAGAAGCAGCAGTGTTAGAAGTGTTCGTGGTGATGATTAGTGTGTGCTTATTATAACACTGGAAGAGAAGTTGACTAGTCAGGATGTCTGCAAGAAAGGCAAAGCTCATTTCTTAGTTTTGCATAGAGTAACTGCAGTGAATGAATTTGGGAAGTCCGAAGGGGAGCTGTGGCACTGAGCAATCTTTTTGCGTTTAGTTAGGTTTATGTCAAGCGTAGAACAGGAGATCTGGGCCCTTCCTGGTGCTGGGAATTTAAAGAAGAGGTATTGTGTAGGGCAGTGCCACCCTCGGAGTGGCCCTGGCACGCAGAGGCCGTGCGTGCCAGCTGGGGCCTCCTGGAGGGAGGGGAAAGCTGATCCGTCCAGTCTCGTGTTTTGCACCTCAGCCTGGCACAGTGGGCTCCCCTCATCTGCTCAGCTGCTCACGCACCGCCCGCCCTAACTGCTCCTACAGAGTCCCCTGTGCCAGGTCCTGTCCCTAAAGAGCTGCCGTGCAGACAGCGCTGCTCCCCTGCCTTGTCCTGTAGTCGTGGATGCCTCCAAGGGACTAAGTGATGATACAACAGCAGATACATTAATTTAGATTCTTTATTTCCAATACACCAAGTTATCCTAACTCTGTACCGTTTCCTCAAGTGTGAACAGGTGAAGATCCTGTTAAGTGCTGCATCTGTGCAATGCAAAATGCTCTTTTTCCAAAGATGAACGTACTCGTTTCTAAAGTTCTCATTCTGAAGTGACTGTAAGTGAGCAGTGCACGTCAGTGACGTGGCTTTACGTGCTGACAGGGCAGGCCGTGTGTCCAGATCTGTAGACATGAGGCTCAATATACATAAACCATCCAAAGAGAGGACTAGAATTGGATTTTTTGTTCAGTGTGAATTAGTGAAGTTTTAGTAGAGTGACCAAGTAACCTGGAAAGCTTTCTTTTTTTATTTTATTTTATTTTTTTTGCTGTTCAGGTTTTGAACAATGAGTTCCAGGTATTTTTCCAAAGCTTTTCATGGAGTTACTTGCCAGGTGGTTTTCCCAGAAGCTACATAGGGGAGGTAGAGGGATAAAAGCTTTCTAATTCAGCTTCACAGACCTAAGGGAAGCAGTGTGCTGCTTTCAAAACATAATGAGGAGAATAAAAGTTGTTCTGAAATGAACAGAGAAACTGTTAGTGATGACACAATAAAATTTACACAGTGCAAAGGTCAAAGAAAAATCGTTTTTATGTCTGGTGAGTATCACCAGTAGTACGCTTCTAGTACATACTTATTCTGGAGAAGTCTTTGCTGTCATAGTTTCTAAATTCAGATTAAGATAAACTCTATTAGAAAGTGTTTCTGGAAAGCTCTTATTCAAATCATTAGCACTAAACGTATATGATGTAAAAGCATTAAGTTACCTAATGCTGAAGCATCTTCAGGGATCAGCAAACTGGCTTTATTTGTCACTTCTTTCAAAGCAGGCAGATTTATTTACCTTTTATACAGACAAGCCTTTGTGGTTCTGAGTTGGGAACACACACTCAGCAAAATCTTACAGAAGGAAATGCTTTGTGCAAGTTCTTTAGCTGCCCCCTCTAGGCATGGGGCTGCTCCCAGAAGGTGGCTGTGGCTCTGCCACCAGGTCTCCCACAGAAGGCAACTGTATGCAGGCAGAATAGTGCTGGTACCGACTGTGGAGTGCTGAGGAGATTCATATGGCTTCGAAAGGAAATAATGTTTTGCTACATCATAAAGCAGTTCTAATTGCTGTTATTTATTAAGTTATTAGAGTTAGATGTCAGGCATCAGACGTAGCACAGACGTGCACCCAAACAATGTCTTGCCAGTGAAGTCTCCCCACGCGCGCACGGAAACTTTACTCTCTCTGAGGAATCCATTTATGTATATAAATTTTATTTGTTATGTCAACAGAATTTTCGAATCCATTTCTTTTAGTGCCACGGTTGTTGTTTTTCCTGAATGTGAAGAAATATAAAACTTTTTAATTAAGCATGAAAAACTATCTCTTTTTATTATTATTATTATTATTATTCTGTTAAGAAAAACTATTTCATACTCCGTAAAAAATAACGCAGTGCATCTTCTGAGGGAGTGGTGGTAAATTAGAGGTTCTGTACCACCACCAGTAGGAAAAAGCTACTGCTGAGAGCAGGTAGTGGGGTCTGGGGGCTCAGCTGTTCCCCCCCTTCAAGCTGCCTGAAGGCAACTGGAACCCTTGGGCCTGGAGCTGTTATCTCAGTCCTCCTTGATTTTTATTTCTGTTTAAATTATTTGTAAGATTCTAGCTTTGCTTCTCATCTCTCTCCCGGTTTGCCTTGAAAATGGTTCCTGTGTTCCCTGATCCCCAAGTTATTCACTGTGAATCCTTTAGGTTACTGTCTTGTCATTGATACTTTCTTTGATCCGGATTTCTGTATTTAGGGAAATAATAAGTTGATATCAGTTATTTCATGTTCAACGGCTAAGATAGCTTTTGTTTCAGTTCTACTTAGTGGTCATATATCTGTTACCATTAGACCTTCCCTATCCTGTCTGAATCTATAACAACTTTCTAGTTTTTGGACAATTGAAATTATTCAAGGGGCTTCTTACACATCTTTTGTTTCCTGGAAATAAATAAATATAAAACATTTCCATATATATATTTTTTTCTCTCTTTTTTTTATTCCTCATTTACCCTTACTATGATTCAGTTGTACCCTGTCCTGGCCTACTAATGAGAATCATACTGTTTTTTTCTGTGTGTTTGTGCTTGTTGTATGTCAAAATGAAGTATAGCAATGTTATCAAATCAAAGGCAAATATTGTTTCTTATTTATTAGTGCTGTAATTTCCATAATGCTGTAATTTGGTGGGCAGCTTTTGTTCTGTTTCACAGCAGTTCACATTGGTAGAGGCTTTTCTGAGGCAGAGAGAGTTGATTCTTTCACTTTATCTCCTCTCCCCACTTGTGACAGCTTCCCCTGTCCTTTGTGTGATCCCTCTGGCTTTGACTGACTGTGTTGGTTCCCAGCTGGTCTGTATCTCTGTGTATTCCAGCATCTGTGTTCTTAGCTCCAGTTGTGAAAGTAAGTCTGTATTTAGCTATGGAGAGGTGCTTGAGCAGAGTGTAAGTTTGAGTCCCAAGAGTTTAGTAAAACATGAGCAGTTCCTCTCTTTTTTTGAATTCAGCACTGTGCTTAATAATGAAGGGACTGATTGCTGTGCTGAACCTCAGCCTTCCTCCTGCCTGCTTCCATGAGAAACACCCTTGCTGATTTGGGTAGCTCCCTAAATCACAAAAGCCTGACAACTCCTCCAGATTCATGGCGTTTGCTTTCCTTGGCATATCCCAAAACATCCTTCTCTATTCAGCTGCACCTGTGATATTCTGGCAGCGCTCTTTGTTCCCAAGCCATTATGTCTTCCTACTCAAATTTCCATTCAAAGAGTGATTCATCCAGCAGGGGAAAGGCATGACCTAGCTGCCCCCTCAGTTTCCATCGTTTTACAAATCATACGCAGAGCTTTCATTTCAGACTTCTCTCTTCTCATACTTAAAGTACTTCTTATTCCTTATTCCAATATTGCCCACAGTGAGCAGAGAAACGTTTGTGGTACCAATAGGCTGTCTTAGAACAAGAGCGATGGAAGCATATCAGCGCTGATTTTCTTTCCTCTGGCTGTACCTTTTCTTTGCAGCAGATGATTACATACAGTTGTTACCTGTGCCAGAGCTGCTCTGTGCACAAAGTTTGACTCATCATACCAGAATCTTTTATTGTTGTTGTTTTTTTCTTTTTTAATAATACCTTCCATGCTCTTAATGTTTGGTTCTAATGTCCAGCTGGAGAAAATTGCACGCCTGTACCAAAGGCCTTCACAAGAGCTGCTTACTCTTCAGTCATTCTTTCTAATACTTCTGTTGTCTTCCATTGTCCCCTGTGCTACTTTCCTCTTATTCCTTTGAACGCTGTACTAAACTACTAAAGTCTCCTCTTCCACCATTTTTCTTGCCAACAAATCTGCTACTTTACAACTTCTGCCTCCTTTACTGTGCAGTAGAAGTGTTCCCTATTTGAGAAAGGGTTTCTGCTTGTTTGTTTGTTCTTATCCCCCTGCCTAAATAGCCATTCCGGGTACACAGGACTCTGAGGGATAAACGTGGGGCTCCTGCCAGCTGACATAACTGCTGCTAAAGATGTACCTAGAGCCTTTGTAGCCCACCTGTAGATCTGCTTCCTGCTGGTATGGTTTCCAGTGAAGCAAAGTCTTTGGCTCAGTATATGTAAGTACTGTAGTGGAGTAGTGACATTCCCTCGAGAGATCTTAAAAGACTCAGATTAAGGAACAAAGAGTGGTTTCTAAGAGGTTCTTGCACAGTGTAGAAGATACAGTAGAAAAGAGAGAGATAATCAACCTTATTTTTCCTGTGTGTCATGAGAAGCTTAGTTTCAGCTAGGTGTTAATACAGTACCATGAAAATGGGATCAACGTGACTTTAAGGAATGAAAAGATATTGGTGACAGCTCAAGCTGTATTAACGTCATGTTTAATTCGTAAAATACCACAAATTAAAATCTGTCTGAAGCAGTCAGAGCTTACAGTAGAATTCAGAGCACACCGAAGACTATACAAAGTCTATTTGCTAGAAATACTGTCAAATTTAGCAGTTCTGAGTTGGTACCTGTGTGCTTGTTTTTTTTTAAGAATTTTATATAATATCAATAAAAAAGCTATCAAATATATTTGGCATTCCACAGGTTTGCATTTCTGTTGGACAATTTTACAACAGGTTGCATTACTGTTACTTCAATACGACTTTCAGTTTTGCAAGGATTGGCACCAAACCCGCCAGAATAGTAGTTTCCCCCCTTCCTCTCTGTTACTCACTGGCATAATTTTCATCCAACAAAGCTTTTCAAAAATAAGGAAGGAAAAGGCCTTCCTGTACAAGCTTCCTGTGGATCCCATCCACATATAAAGGACTTGCGTAAATGCTTGGCAGGCAGTCCCAGCATATGCCACTTAGTGACTTCCTTTCTGCTACCATTCCACGTTCAGCAAATGAATCTGAAAATCAGAGTAATTTTCATTCATTTTTGAAGAAGAAATTGTAAATGGTGGATTTCCTATCTGTGTATAACGCCCACATTTTAATTTAAAAGTTTTGAATGCTGACAGCATTAGTCATAGGAAATCCTGTTTGAACATCCAGCACTGAAGCTGGACCTTCCCCTGGATCACACCATAGAAGGAGTTCACAGGAAAAACATTCTGTTACTTCTAAGTGCTCCATTTGTTTTAACCCTTCATATGCCACCTGGTAGAACAGAGGTTTTTTTTTTTTCTGGAGCCCATTTCTTGTTTTTTTTGCGATCAAAATCTATATAGTTCAATGCTGGTTTTTTTTCTGTATTTTAATAATATACTGCTAGTATTCAGTAGATGCATATATATATATGTGTGTGTGTGTTTGTGTGTGTGTATGTGTACACATCTCCCTCTCCCACCCCCCAATACCCTTCAGTGTATGGTATTGAGAAGGAAATAAACTTGAAAAAAATATATGTTTTAGAATATTCTATTGGATAGCAGGGGACGATTTGTTTACAGTTGCATTCATTACCATACTTCAGAACTTCTCAGCAGTGTGTGGTGATGGGAAGAGGGGAAACGGCCACGAGCTGAAGCATAGGATGTTCTGCACAAATGTGCATGGGAACTTCTTCCCAGCGCAGCGATGGAGCACTGGAGCTGCACACAGAGGTGGGGGGTCTCCTTCTCTGGAGACATTCAAGTCCTGCGTGGATGTCTGCCTGTGCAACCTGGGCTGGGAGCTGCTTTGGCAGGGGGTTGGACTCAGTGATCTCTGGAGGTCCCTGCCAACCCCTACAGTTCTGTGATTCAGAACCAGCACACGTTGCAGGTTAAGGAACGGGCTTGTACCATGATGCTGCAAGGATGGATATACTGACATGCACACTGCCAGCTTCAAGCAAAGTGTATCACTCAGTAAGGTAGAAAGCTAAAAAAAAGGCAATCACTTTGTAAATTAAACCATAACGTGGACAAGGCCTGAAGTAACATACGCAGCTGTGTTGCACGGCATCATCTTCACGTTACCTGAGTGAACCAGATGTGATGGATTCTTTGCCTTCGTTTTATAGAAGCCATCCCACAGAGGACATTAAATCTAAAAAAAAAAAAACAGTTTTCATTTTCACTGAGTGGGAAAATCCCACACATGTTGAGTTATTGTGTAACAGCTGGCTTCAATTAAGAATTCACATTCAGTTCAATTCAATTAAGGCTTCACGTTCTGGAATGCCTTTCTGAAGTATCAAATAATACCTAAATTCAAGATTAGGATGAGGCTCCTGACACTGGGCATGGCGAGCATGTATTAGGCAAATGAACTTAAAGACCCACTTTTTTTGTACTGCCTTTCATAGTACTCCAGTTTTAGATCAAAGTGTAGCAATGTTTAAACATAGCTTAATGTATTTTAATAAATGAATCAAAATATATTTTAGTATATAATCATTTATAGGCTTTAGAGTAGGCAAGTAATGATGACTGACGAAGAAATAAAAAGGTATTAAAGTACTCAGAATTAGAGAGCTTTACTTCTGACTCTTCTCATTAATTTAAAGAGTCTTTGATATACATTTGGGTGCTGAATCGCTATAAACCCTCATTTTTTGTTGTGAAGGTGAAAGTGACCATTTTTACTGGCTACATGGAGACCTTTGCTTGTTTTGACCTCCAACAGTGATATCATCCGACATTATATCAGCTACATGTTAGAAACAGTGAGGAATTCCTTCCGTCTTTGAGTGTTGATCTTGGTTGTTCCCATTCCTATGCAGTTGTACAGGACAAGTTTTGTTTCTTCTCAGTGCCGTTCGGTCGCTCCTGCTACTGTGGAAGTCAGACTGTCCTGAAGAGGCAGGAGAAGGACGAAGTCAGCAATGCTGTGCTTCCCACAGGTTGGCAGTCCTGCATTTCTGTGGCTGCACTGCACAGTGCACTCCCAAAGGGGATAACATTAGCTTTTCCTTCTTAGATCAGACTGCAGACCTGTCAAAACACTTATAACTACATTTCAGGAGAGAATGCCGTAAGATAGATGACAGAAAACCAGGCATTGCCGTTTCCAAACTGAGATGTGTATGTTCTTAATTTGCAACAGATTTCGGAACTGAGCTGTTCCCAACGGCAAAAGAGTAACTGCGTAACATCTTTCATTCCCTGAGTTCGTTACACTGTTCCTTTTGTCGCTTTGTTTGGCCATTGTTACCTTTTGGAGTTTGGTTGGAGAAGTAACCAGCTTTGCAAACTGATACCATAGATACTGAGAGTAAGAGCATGCCATGAACCCCAGTGCCACATCCAGCCCACGGGCATGGGACCGTGGAAGAAACAACAACTGACATTAAGGCAGAAAGCAAGTCTTTCTCATATTGCCAGTCTGGCATTTCCTGTGCAGTGAAAAACACAGAAGCAATTTCTGCGCATAAGAATGATAAACAGTGAACAGAGGGGGCCGGGGAAACAGCTTGTAACTAGTTTTGGGTGTGCTGATGCGTTTTGGAAGTAAATTCAAAACAGACATGGAAGCCAACACCGGGAGCATGTGCAGGGAATTCCATTTATAAGGCTTTGGATAATAACCTCGCTGCCCTCTTAAATAATTTTAAATATATATGCACAAAGTTAGTCATCTCACAAAAGCAGTTTCATGAGCAGCTATACCAAGGACTCGGCTCTCGGTCAAGTTAATGGGTGCATGAAAATAGTTCTCTGCCAAAGTCAAACCATGTTTTATAGCTTTGTGCACATGGGAAGTTGAGCTCGTTTAACCAAAAGCGTGAATTAAAATGAAGTTATAAAACTGCTGCAAGATCTGCCTGGGCATTTTTGTAGTGTAATTGAAGTTGGGAAGAATGAATGTAGGAGTTCAGTCTCAATCTCTGGCAGTTTGGACATTGCCAGTGATCCCTGCTGCTCAACGTAGGAAGAGAGTAAGAGTTTTAAAACATGTTTCCTTCTGGTTTCTACCCCGACTCTTTTGGATTTGTGCTAGTTTTTGGTGACTATCAGTCGTTGTTTTGGAAAAAAAAAAGAATCAAATCAGTCAACTTTATTGTTACTTTTGCAAAGTTACATGGAAGTAAAAGCTGTATGTAGTTGTGAAGCTCAGGCAGGGGTGCTTCCCTATGTGTGCTGCACTGAGCTGCACTGAGGAGGGCACAAGTGGCAAATATAATCCACATGTCTCTGACCAAGCTGAAATACTGCAAGTCCAGCTCAATCTGGGTTTGGAATGGTAGTCTACTTTTTCACAGCCCTGAGAACCAGTGTAGTGGGAAGTCAGATAAAGATGTACTGCTTCCTGCAGTGCTGCACTGCAGAGATATGGGTTAGAAAATCCCTGCTTAAGGGAGAAGGAAACTAGACAAAGCCCACTGCATTCTGTTTGTTTTCTGTCATTTAAAGAAGGAAACTTTGCTGTGAAGTTGCCGAGGGCTTGCTGTGGTCACCAATCTTGTCGCAGGCTAACTGTAAACTCTTGTACTGTCAGTCCCAAAGACAGCTGTGCTTAGTGTACAGCTTCGTGTAGCTTTCTTACTGGTGAATAGAAGCACTTTGTCAAAGAATCTGAATATTCACGTTTAGAACTTTTCTCCTTCAGTCAGAAAGCGAGGAGACCTGGCAATCTGACAGCCAAGCCAAGAAAGAAAACTAGAGATGCATTTGCCCTTGGGGATTTTGGTTCCTTTTCTCCCCTTTAGGTATCTGGATCAGACTCTATGTGATTTTTTTTAGTGTGCAGAGCCTTTCTGTTCAGTAGAAGGAAAGGCTTCCTTCTAATCAGGTAAATCAGACCCAGGTCTCATCCTATCTGACCAGATGCTTTTTGGTTAAAGAACTGGACAGCTGAGTTGTGGGCACTCCTAGCTAGCTACTAGTTTACCCAGGTCACTCTAAAGATGCATCACATTCAGAAGCTGAAATGTGCTTTGATTTGTGGTCGCACGGAGGTCAGAAACTAAGAATCTCCTCACTTGAAACAGGTAATCTCTTAATTTTCATCGTGCAGGACTGCACTTTTCAACGTACCGTAGTCCTTCTGCTGCAGATTTCTGAAGTTACTTCTTTTCAGTACGGCTGCTGTGTGAATCCCTTTGTGAGTCTGAACAGCAACATTTGGTAGATAACTGCATCGTGCACATCTTGTTATCTGAGACACAGAAGGACAGTAACAGTACTCAACCCGTCAACGTGGCATCCTGGATGTGAATTGAGCCGGTCATAGGTGCTGTGTTGTGAACCCGTGGTGTCCTCTGGAAGAGCTGTGGTTATTGTGTGATCACAGCGACGCGGGATCTCCCTCCTCCTTGCAGTGACTGCTTTAAGAACTGAGGCTGCTAGGATTCATCGACTTTAGAGCATTTTCATGATGGAAGGTTTCATCTGCAGTCTTTTCTGGCTGCTACACCATCTCCACAAGAGCTCGTGCTGCCTCCGTGCAGCTTGTTCCAGCACTGTTTGTTTTCGAGCTCCATCTGCTGGAATTGTGTCCCATTTCCCACATCTTCGGTGTTCTTATGCTGCCAAGTTTCACAGGAATTGTTTTAAATTTGAAAGAGAATAAAGAACAAAGGTCAGTTTGGAGGAGTTTCTAGCAAACTTCTGGTCCTTTTGTTTGCGGAATTAACGTAAAAAGTGCCTGGAGAATTCAAGGCTCAAAACACAAAATAATCGTGTGACCGAGGAAAATAAATGTTAATTCTTCCTCTGCTCCTGCTCACAGAGTTAGTTCCTAGGTATTTCGTTATAGATTTGGATTAATCACATCAGGTCATGATCTGTCGAGTTCTGCCTTAAGATTTCAAAACCGGGTCACTTTCTTTACTCGTTTTTCTGAATTAGTCTTCACCCCAACGCCTGTTGTTACTTTATAGCTGAGAAAATCACGGTTTTCAGTATTTAATTAACTTTTTCAAGAGCTCTGTTTTCCCACTGCGGCTCTGTTTCGGAGTGTTTGGAATACTGTAGGGACCCAGTTTGATTTATGTACTTCCACCGTTCCTTCACAACAGTGTACTGCGAAGAATAATGTGTGAAACTGGGAAAGAGGGCCCAGGTGTGCAGAAGTAATCAGAGGCTATCACGGCCATTCGGATGATGTCTTTTTACAAGTTTGCTTTGCAAGAAGCACCAGCTCTGCTCAGAGAATACATTATGATGTTCGTGCCAGCAATAATACGTATGTGTGGAATGGGGAAGGCCTCCACCCTCTGGTGCAGGCACTGTGTTGGCAGTGTGTGTAGTTCGAAGAAACAAGCACGTCCCTGGAATGATCACCTTCCCACAAAGCAACCCACCTACGTTTTCCTTTTCTTCAGTTGCAAGTTTAATACCATCTTCCCTCTCTCTGTCCCATAGCTCATGTTACTTAGCAGTATTCTCTTCCATAATGGATTTGCATATGAAATAATTTCAAATATTATTCCTTGCTGTCTGTCTGCTCATTAGCAATATTTTGCATTCACTTATGTTGTTTGCAAGTTCTTTTTTTTTTTTTTTTTTAATAGAGCATACTTTGCCTGAACTGGTTTTCGGGTTTTAGCTTCTTGCTGTTGGTAAATCTACACTGTTATGCCTGTCTTGGGGATACGGAGGAAGAGATAGAAATCTGGGAAGGCACTAGCCTTGGTATTAAGGATAAATATTCTGTTTTCTCAGTTCTGCCTTGTACTTCTGGCCGTGGGACACCTCACTCCACGGTGTAACTACTGCAGGATGCCCAAGCTTGCTCTGGCCTGAGCCGGTCCACCCACCTCCGCAGGCTGCTCAGTAACACTGCCCAGCTAATAAACGTGGGGCCTGGCTCAGGTTATTCAGTGGGCAGAGTGCTGTGCTGATCCAGCTGGACACACCTTCCAGCTCTGCAGCTGGTTCAGGCTTCATGCTGCACCGTGCAGTCTCTGCATGTGCTGCGTAATGCTAGATAAGTGTGGTGAGCCTGCTGGACAACTAACCTGGCTGCCTGCAAATTAGCTTCTTTGCTTCCTTTGCAGTCGAGAGGATAAGATCATTGATGCATATGCAGCAGTGTACTTCACTGAAAGGCTTATTTACTTTTTTCTGAAAGCAATTATTTTAATGGGTTCCTTAGGCTTCTGCATGGGACAAAACTGTCAGTCTAGTTTTCACACAGGTTTAGAGGAGCAGTGTCTGTATTTCTCGACAGGTTAAGGAAGTTATGGCATCTCATCTCATCTTCATTGTTAAGTGGTGCACGCTGCCTACGCGGGTACTGAAGTGCTATATTTGGAGGTCAGTATTTTTTTGACCTGCAGAGAATTGAGCAACTAAGGGTGAAGGACTATGCCAATAACTGCTACTGTGTTCCGAGATTAAAACCGGCTGGCATCTCACTCTTTTCCTCTAGAGTAAGTTGGTTACTATTATTTCTGTAGTGACAAGTACTGTGGATTTAGAATTATCCTGTCCTCCTTGCAGCTCGCTTCAGTTTGTGGGACAGAAGTGTGAGGAGTCGGTTGTTTTTGCACAGACCCCAGCTCTAATTAATATTTCTGTAACCCAAACATGTTGTTCTGATTAGAGGCTCTCTGCCTAGGCATTTCGGCGTAGCCTGCCCTGGTTGAAACCCTGCCTTTTTCTGACTTCACTTCCTGAAGCCGTTGACAGCACTCACAGCCAAACAAAATACATGCTCACAATGCTGTTATTTGCAAAATATTCCCCTGTGAGTACAGCTGGGGCAACAAAACGTTTCTAAATCTCAAAGAAAATGGACTTCTCCTTATAGAAGTAAGGCGCACAACGCGTTAGGCAATTTTAATCTCAAGTGAAGTAGGTGTTAAAACTTTGCATTTCACCACATATAAATGCATGCACGTCTTTCATTACAGTCATGCTTATTGATCACCAAGTGATCTGGTAATACGTGAAGAGTGCTGAGCTTTAATGTATTCCAAGTGAGCCAGCCAGAAACAGGCTCACATCCCACCATGCTGTTTACAAAACAGACGGAGGTGGAGGTAACATAAACTCACTTCGCGCCGTGTCAGCCTTGATCCTCAGATGAGATGTGGGATCTAAGAAAGGATCCGTGCTGGCTCCCCCCTTGTCTCCTTGTGAACCTGTGTGACTGGCACTGAAAGCCACACCACCTCCTGGGCAGGTAACTGTCCCGGACCGCCCCCTCAGCCCATGCACGCTGAACCAGCACCGCTGGAACTCGGGAACTGTTTTGCCAGTGCTACAGAATGTGCAACCGGAGAGGGAAAACTTCAGTCTGCAGTGCTGAGTGTCTGTGTGCGCGTACGAGGAGCGGGGTGGAGCACACTGTCACTCAGCTGTATTTAATTAACATTGCATTTTATATAATGTATTTATTTTTTGCGTAATTAGGTGATTAAGCAAAATGCTTGCTAGTAACATCTATTCCATAACCCAGCACTATGGAGAGTTAAACAGGCACCTCTGCAGGTAATTAATCTCCTTGCCCTGCTTATTTTGCTAGTTGGCACTTGCTTAAATCCCTGTAAAACCACACCCAGCAGTGCTGTGTATTATCCCTCTGCTGTCTATTCCTACATATGGTCAAAATCAACTTACCTTCCGGGTTGCTGACATCAGCAAAATGTGCTCTTGGCAAACTACGGTATCCTCCTAGTAACCCTTTGTTTGGTTGGTGTTGTTACAGGAGTATTCCTCTGACAGCAGCAAACAGCATCTAAACAGTGCCGGCCTCGATGCTGGATTGTGATGTAGAACGATATCACCACAGCATCACATTTTAAGCATTAAAACAATCCCTCACGTAACAAAGTCCATACAACACGGGCAGCGAAAAGGAATAATAATAATAAGGATAATTCAGTGCTTCCTGTAGGGAACTGATCTTTGGATGCACAGCACTTGGAAGTTTCAGGGTATCTCTGTGCTGACAGTAAACGGTGTGCTCTGGTCATTTAGTGGTGTGACCTTACATGACTGCCACTGCAGACCAACTTATGTCTTTTTTTTCCTTAAAATACGGATTAGGACCGTCTCCTCTAAGAACTTAGTCATGCTGCTTCACTGGGAGGTAGTCTGTAGTTTCTGCTTCTGCTCTTGGCTGCTTGGCCATCGGCATCAAACAGAACATCTGCTCTCTCCTCGTGCATGTAGTTTTAAAGCAGATGAAACGGGTGCAGCGCGTTGAAAAGCAAGATATCAGAATCATTGCCCCCCATGAGTTACGCAGCACATCTCTAAGGTGCATGTTCACATCGTTGTACTAACAACATGATTTTATTCAGAATACATGGGAAGTGCCAGAAAGGTTGCTGTCACGTCTTTTCACTTCCTGCTGCGTTGTTTTCCCCAGTTTTCCTATTGCTAAAAGAGTTCAGAACTTGTAGTAACAGCTGAAAGGATTTCCAAGATAAAAAGTTAGATTATTTCCACCAACAGCATTTTCACAAATATTAGTGAGGATTATCTCCTGGAGCGGAAAGAGTGCACAGGAACGAAGGTGAATAATTTCTGAAGTCTAGAGCGCTTTTTCAAAAAGAAAACAAAACAGCCCCCTGCCTGATCCTGCTCGAGGGCATTAGCTTAATAAAAAGCATGCAGGAGCACAAGCAGCCAGTTACAAGTGCAGAGCAGTTTCACACACCGGCTTTCTGCCCTCCTGGAGCCTGCCTGGAGTTGAAGTCAGCTGCCCCGGCAGGGCCACTACGATCCACAGGCACTCCTCTCAGCTTCAGGTTAGCAACTGCAACTTCAAGGCAACTCAAAAAGTTCTGTTTGTTCGGTGCTCAGGATCTGGTGTCCCTCCCCCCCCCCCCCCCCCTCGCTTTCCCCTCCCCAGTCTCCTCCTCACACGTCCCCCCAGGCCATGCCTGCAGTCACAAAGCAAGTTCCACATAATCCCTGCCCTTTAGAGTTCAGCATAAAGGGCATTTTCCTAACTCACCTACCGGCAAAAAAAAAAAAAAAAAAAGTGTGAGGAGGAAATGCATTTTAAGTATTTTATTTTTCTTAAATATAATAGAACCTTCTAGATTTTTTTTTTTCAGAAACAGAAACATTAAAAAAATTATACTTTATTACAAATGGTAAACTCAGAGTGCTAAAAAAAAGCCTCTTATTTACAAACAATACTGGGCAGTACCCAAACAAACAACATAAAAATAACTTACAAAGTCATGAAGTAGTTTATTGACATTAATCAACTTTCATAAAATAAAATAAAAAAGGATATGTACATACACGATTTACTTGAAGGCAGGCAGAACAGTTCTTGTTTGTTTATCAGCCTCCCACAAACCTCCCTCCCACTTTTTTTTTTTGTTTGTTTGTTTGTTTCTTAAGGAATACTACATAAAGCAATCTACAGTTTCTATTGCAGTTTAACCTTTAATACTGAATGATCATCGAATGTTAGGTCCATGCAGGTCTTGGTCAATGTTAAAACGAAGATCTGACGCCTCTTCGGAGCGGGAACAGCACTCCTCGGAGCGGTGCTGGCTGCTCCACCAACTCAAGCTGAAGGCTCGCCAGTCTTTCCACACATGCGCTGTGCAGGGCGCAGGCAGCACTCAGCCCCTCAGCTTCTGCCGTGAGCTTGACGCGTCCGCCGCTTCGGGTTCGTTGTTTAGTTATACCACAACATCACAGTTCCTATTGAAGTCAGTCTCTTCAAAACGTCTGCAACTGTTGTGTTAGCATTAGCTGGCACCCGCTGTTGACATGGTTCATGACCTTCTGCTTAAGCTGTGCAACCTGTTCTCTGAGCATGTTGGCAGTGGATGCCAGCTCTGAGTTCTGGGCTTTCAAAGTTTTCACTTTTTCTTCCAACCTGGCAATCCTTTCCAACTTCCTTTTCCGGCATTTGGACGCCGCAATTCTGTTTCTCATGCGTTTTCTCTCGGCTTTGATTCTCTCCTGCGACTCCATGTCAATAGGGGACAGGGGAGGGGTTTCCCCCGGCATTTCGGGTACAGTCTGAGGCTCTTCCTTCAGAGCCTGAAGCCTGGGATGCTGCACGGGCATCTGGGGGTTTATGTGATGCTGCGGCGCGTAGCCCATGCCGTTGGCGTTGTAGTTGGGTGCGGAGCTGAGCGCGTTGGGGTTGAAGTTGCTGAGGTTGGCGTACACCGGGGGCTCGCTGTGCAAACTCGTGTTGAAGCTGCCGCCGCCGGCCATGGAGGACACAGGTGCCATGCCCCCGCTAACAGGTTGCGCGGCCGAGGTGACGCTGGGCAGCGTGTTCTGGTTGTGCAGTTCCGCCAGCGCTCTCACGAAGCCTTCGGCAAAGCCCTCTTGCTCGTCGGTAACGTTCTTGGGGCAGAGGAACTGCGTCGGGGTCGGCGTGGTGGTGATTAACCCGTTGCTGGACTGGATGATGAGCCGCTCCAGCTCCGGGGAGGCCAGCTTCAGCAGCCCCACGTCGGGGGAGGTGAGGATGTCGGCGTTCTTGTTCCTCAGGTGCGGCTTCAGGCTGCTGGCCGGGTCGGACAGGTTCAGCGTCATGCTTTGCTTCAGCACCTTGGCGTTATTATATCCATAGCCGCCGCTCTCCGGCGGCGCGAAGCTGGCGTTCAGGGCATCCTCGTAGAAAGTAGGCTCCATCTTTGCACTCATAGAACAGAGCCCGCGGAGTGGCGCCGGGAGCCGCGGCAGCGCTGGAGCGTCCCGGCCGCCGCCGCACAGCGCTCCCGGCCGCGCGGATCCTTCGCTTCTCTCCGGGCCGCCGCCGCCGCCGCCGCCGCTCCTCCTCCCGGCGCGGGCCGGGCCCGCCGGGCCTCGCTGGGACTTTCCGGGCCGCCTCGCCGCGCTGCGCCGCCGCCGTTGGGCCGGGCCGGGCCGGGCCGCTCCTCCCGCCGCGGGTAACTCCCGGCTCCGCGCTGCCGCTCGGCCCTGCCCGCTCCGGCGGCTGAGTCGCGCTGCCGCCCGTCCGCCCGCCCCGCGCTCTGAGCCCGCTCGCGGCGTGCGGCCCTTCACTTATCAGCGACCGGGAGCCCGCTAAAAATAGCCCATGATGTCACCCCGCGGGCTCCCCATTGGCTGCCGCCGCCTCTCCCGGGGGAGGCGGGCCGCTGGCCCGGCCCGGTGCGTAGCAGCCGGTCGCCATGGCCACCCCACCCCTAGAAGCTTCTCAGCGCCGGCGCGGGGCTTTGTGGGATGAGGTAATGCTGGCGGCGGCCCGGAGCATTGTGGGCTGACGTATTGTTTTTGAATATCTGGTTACCGCGTCCCGAGCGCGAGCGGGGTTGGCCGCCGCCGGCGCCTCCTTAACGGCCGCGTACCGCCCGCCCGCCCGCCGCCGTGCCGGGCTGCGGGGCCGCCGCCGCCGCCTCGGCCGCCCCCCGCCCCCGCGGTGGTACGGCCCTTAAGGTGGCGCTCCGGGGCGGCCCTCACGTGATTTCCCCTCCTCCCCGCCGCCGCCGCCGCCGCTTCCAGGCAGGGCCGGGGGCGGCTGCGGGGCGGGCGCTCTTGGCGTGGCGGCGGCGGTGGATCCTTGTCGCCTCCTCCCGTCCCGGGGAGCCCCCGCCACCCTCAGCCGCCGCGCTGAGCGCTGTGTCCGTTCCCAGGGTGACGGAGGAGGGAAAGCTGGCGGGGAGGGGACGGCTTCCCGGTTGTAGAGCGGCGCGTTGGTGTTAGTGCGTGAGCGCGGCTTGGCCGCGTGATGGGGGGGAACGGTGGGAGGTGGAGGGATCTGGTCGGGGAGGGACGGCTGCGTTGCTCCGGAGCAACGTGGGATGCTTCCAGGCCGCCTCGCCTCGCCACGCCGTGCAGCCGGGACGGGAACGCGGGGCAACAAGTGCTCCGGCTGCTGCACGGCTCCTGCACGGCTGCTGCTTCGCTGCTGCCTTCCTGCACTCCACGCGATGCGCCAAGCGGACAAACTTCAGTCTAGGATTGAAAATGCGCTTTAAAATTCTCCATCGCCGTATATATGTATATTTTCTCTCTAGGCGTAATAGCGTAGTTACCAGTTACGGCGTAGGAAGCAACAACGAAACGACCAGAAACAAAAAACGAGCCGTGAACTAAAGGTGGACGTCTCTCTGCACTGTCAGAAGTTGCCGCTCCTTTTTCGTAGGGTCTCCTCCCTGTCCCCCCGCTGTGCCCACCTGACTTCAGTCGCTGTTTTCATCCTCCCCTGCGGCCGCCGCTGCAGTGCTCCGTGTGTGCTGAATTACGCGGCCAGCACAGACGTCCCTGTGGGTTTGCACTAGCGGAGTTTGCCCGCGAACACGGGACTTAGTGGGTGCTGCAGGTGTGTGCACAGCCTTCACATAGGCAATGAGTGCCTGCGTATGGGGAATTCAGGCTGCCTCTGTAGCTTCAGCAGCATAAGAAAGTCTCTGAAAGTCATCAGCGCAGTGAGTGTTAGGAGCAGTTATCTAGCTCCTGTCTTATCTTTCCATACAAGATAAATAGAGGCCAGAGTCTGGCTCCTGGCACAGGAGCTGAGGGGCACCGAGCAAAACTGACAGATGGCAGGTTCAGAATGAAAGAGAGAAATTGCTTCGCAGAGCTGTTCGGCCGTGGAACACCTTGGCAAAGAGGGTGCTGTGCAGACCGAAGGATTTTAAAGTGATTAGATGAAGTCACAGGAGAGAAATCTCTCGAGGGCTATTGAGTGCCATGAATCTCTGGCTCTGGAAATCCCAAAGCCGCAAATGGCTTGTGTCTGGGAGAGCATCCCAGGGCAAAACTTCCACATGCGTGCCCTGGTTTTGTGTGCCTTAGGTATCCAGTCTTGGCGGCTGCGGGGTGTCTCATCGGGCCTGATGGGGCTGTCCTTGTGTTCTTGCAGTGCTCCTGCTCCCCCTTGGACAGTCTGCAGCGTCAGCATACCATTTTGATGCATTTCTTCCTTGTCTGTGCAAGGAAGAAATTCTGGAGGAAGGGAAGATGTGAGTTTTAAGCATTTTGCTGTCTGGAGGTGTTTATTTTAAAATGATTTTTAAACTGAAAGGTTTTTTTTTTGTGTGTGGTTTTTGTTACATAGGAAGCCGGTGTAGGTCTTTTCCTTCAGTCAGTTTTCTGTATAAACAAACAACCGCGACAAAGGTTGTTCCACTTTACTGTTGACACGTTTAATTTGTCCGAGTGCTGTCCTTTTGTTTCCTCTGCACATCTGTTCTGTCCTAGAAAGCCACGTTCAGTCCGCGTGTCAGGAGCACGCTCAGTGCAGCTTGAACCACTCCATCGTGGTACGTGGGCCCTCGCAGCCTGCCTCATCAGCCCCACCTGTATCAATGCAGGACGTTCATTGGCCTCGCTGAGCGTTGCACTGGGCTGGAGATACTCACTCAAAGTCATTTTTCTTGCTCTATCCCCAGCCCATTTTAGTTTTTTACTTCCTTCCTTTTACAGAGGTGCAGTTTAGGACTAGACATTCCAGTTCGCCAGAGACGTGTTGCTACTGAGGCCCATAGCTATGGGGGACACCCATCAGTCCACTCATTATGATAATTGCTACTCACTGAGAGGTTACCTGGTGGAGGCTGGTAATAGACAGCCGACTCGCCCGTAAAGGTTGTGCGCAGCAGAAGAGAGAGCTCTGAAACCCAAGACAAACGCTCTTTGCTGCTCTGAGGGGATTTCAGCGTCCTGATCCTGACAGCGGATGAGTGCCAAGCGGGTGCTTGGCCATGAGCAGGGATCTCAGCTCAGGTCTCAGCACAGTGCTGGGCTCCCACCTGAGTCACTGAGCACTGCCCAGCAGGAATGGGCCCCGTGCGTGCAGCGACAGTGATCCTCCATGGCTGTCAGCCGAGGGGCTGGGAGCTTGGGGCTGTGCTCTGCTCTGTTAAACAGCTATTACTGGAGGGCTTTCCCCTCTTTCCTGATGTCCTTAAGCAAATACTCCTTCAGTAGAACAAAAACACCGACCCATTTATAAACCGTGGCCATTTACATGTCCCAGTAAACTAACTTGTGGGTTGGGACTGGAAATCAACTGCGTATCTCTGCAGCTGTGAGAGGCAGATGCTCTGACCACCGCAACGCGGGTTTTGATTTATAAAGTTCTCTTATCAATCAATACGAGATTGACTGAGGCAGTCAAATAATCTGAATAATTAAATGGCTTTTCAGAGACAAAATTTCTTATACATACTACAGCCATCTAAATTATGTTTGGTGTCAGGAATAAATGGGTTGGTTGGCTTGTTTCAGGCTGGATCACAAGTGCATTTTGCTTATTTCTTGGTCATGTGAAAAAAGTTAGAAATGGTACTGTTGGAAACAGTGCTCACAGAAGGAAAAAGCTTGCGTCCACACGGGGTTATTTATTTTTTTTTTTTTTAAGCTTAGATGTGTTACGTTGGAGGAGTTTCTGCGTTATTCTTCTAAATGCTCCTCTTCATTTGTTTGCTTTTTACGCCCTTTGTGCTTTCCAGCACAATACCTGCTTCACCTCTACGTGAGATGAGTAAGGCTGAGAATCCCTGGGCCTCCTCTGGCAGCTTCCTTTTGTGAGGGAAGAGCTGGAAGAGTCAGAAGGAGCAAGAGTTTCTCTTGTATTGTCCGTATCAGAGCACAGTGAAAGAAGCCAGGGGTGAGAGGGCACAGGGAGCAGAGTTTCCTTGGGGTAAGTGGAAGTCCAAATAATTCACGGGTGTTCCTCAAGGTGTGTTTTCAGGGCTGGTTCAAATCCACCTTAGCCTGCAGTACAAGAGGTGTGGCAGAGCTGCCACATCGTCCACCCCCGGCTTCCGGCCCCGTGGCCGCTCCTCCTGCTCTCTGCCCTTGCCAGGGCTCACGTGGCCTGGTGGGGATCCAGGAACTGCGTGTGGCTGAGAGCTGAACTTCAGAAGCCATCTTCGAAGGTCCAAGGGAGAGGTGTGAATACACAGGCTGGAGAAAAAGGGGTCTGTGGGCTTGATGTGAAGAACCCTGAAACCAGATCTGTAAGACAGGACGGAACACTTGGTCCCAAGCTAGCATTTGCCCATGGAAAGGGTTCCTTAGAACTACAAGCACTTGTAAATGAATATCGTGTCCATCTCCTCCACCCTCAATTAGTCATTGCATAACCAAGCTACATGCGTTCAGTCCTTTTCATCTTTCTTCTTGTCAAGCCCTTTAGCCTGTCCCCCTCACCTACTCATCCCACCAATCATTTTAATTAATCTCTGAATTTCTTTGAAACTACTAGTTTGTGGAGTGGAGGAAAATGAGTAGGTTACAGAGACAAGATTGTGAATGATGGAGGTGGGGCAAAGTTAGGAGACTTTGCAAGACCTGTTGGGTTACCTCTGGGGCAGGATGGCAATGCTGGATGTAAACAGAGAGAGTATAGAAGTGAGGGAGGAACCACTAAAAACAGTTGCTGCTGTCGTTTTGTTTTATTAAGAATACTGTTGGGGCAGTTCAAACCTTGGATGTTTTATGTGAAGCAAAAAATGAGTGAAGGATTTAATATGATTGTCTCCAGACTGGAGAGGACGACATTCTGTTGAGTTATTTTATCCCACATTGCTTCCTATTACATTTTTCCATTCCTTACTAGCTTTATAGAGGGTTCAAGTTGTCACTGCAGTTAATCAGAAATAGATTTTCGAATAATTAATGAAAATTTTTTTCTTGTTGTTATTTGAACAGTTCTGTGTATTTGCATAACTTTAGATGAAAAACCTGGCTGAATAGAAGCTGGCCACATCATTTAGAGATGAAGAGACCCCAGGGTATTGCTCCCCTTGGAATTTTAGGGCGTTCCAAATTGAAGCATCACACTGTTAATGCCTCTGTGCTCATTATTTCTGTACCACAGCGTATCCAGCGTTCTGAGAAACAGAGGCTTGGGCAAAGTTCCTATCCCGTGGATCTTAACACTTAAACAATCCCCAACACACAACCAAGGCTGGCAGAAAGGCAGCTGATCCGCAGTGGGAGCCCGAAGAGTGGAGTGAGTTTGAAGGTAAGCAGTCCAGAAGGCACTGGAGGACAAGTGGCATATGGGAAGCAGTCCACAACGCTCAGCGTTGTGAGCTAGCAGTATGAAAACAAACCATTAACATACAAATGGAAAGCATCCTAATGCTGAGTGCTGGGGAGGCAGATGAGCACCTTTGAGAAGATATTTACTGTGTTTGAGGACAAAGATCCCAACAGAAGTGAGTATTGTTTCAGATACAGCCAAGGCATGGTCGCACTGAGAAGCGAAGTGAGCTTTCTGGCACTTTGATGTTTTGATAAACATTTATTAAGGACAACAACAAAATGCATTGATTTATGTCGCCAGGTGTGACTGAATACTTCAGAAAGACCAGGTTTAACTCTTGAGAGCTGTTGGTAAAATAGTTTACTTCTGATTAGTGTCTCAGAATGGATACAGAATGCATGGCTTATTAATTAAAAAGCAGTCTGGCATCTCGTCAAAGTTGACACCTCACTCTGTCTTAGCAGCTGTTGGAACAGTAGGCTCCTGGCAACCTGGGAGAAAGCAGTGCTTGCAGCAGGGGTAGGAAAGGAAACAAGTCAGCGTGACACCAAAAATGCCTTGTACAGAGCACCACAGAGCATGGGAATTTCCAGTGAGAAATCAAGCTCCCCTTCCTTAAGCTACGGGTTTAGGCTTGCGTGGACAGCAAGTTTCTGTTACTGAATATCTCCAGTGGTTGGTGGCTGACAGATGTACGGACTCCCGTGTGAATTTGAGCGATGTTTTTGGTTCTGACAGTGGTAGCAGTAAACAGAGAAAGCATTCAACAGTGAAAGTGGGTCCTGCAGGTTGCTCCTTCCCAGGGATTATAGTGGCAGAGCCTGTGGGGAGGTTTATGGAGTGCCTGCTCATGTCATTCAAATGGAAACATTCCCTCTGGATGACAGTCATTTAAGTTGGAATCACAGTGTGGGAGCAGTTAGGGTTGCCAGACAGCTAAGGCAGGCACTGTAGGGAGGAAAGGGCACATAGGAGGAAAGGTAGGACAATACCTGAAAACACAGCCGAGTTAAGGACTTCAGCTGTGTGGAAGATACTGCTAAACTGCTACTCTTCCTCGTCCCATCTGATGAATAATAAGCAGCTAGATCTCTGGGCACTGCTGCCATATCACACAGTGACTGTGTAGCTGCTCCCCACTGGACCAGACAGCCCCGTTCCCACTTGAAGTGGAAACACCCTGGTCTTGTCCACAGGAGCTTCTCAGGGCTTCTGCAGGAGAAGAACTGGGATACTTGAAACCCTGAGAATTGCACTTATTGCCTCTTCTCTTCAGTAAAAAAAAAAATGGTGCGCAGTCACTGACACTGCAGTACCTTCCCTCGTTTCAGAGGGGAGGCAGAGATGGAAAATCCTGTCCAGGTAGTGTTGATCCTTACCTGTGTTTGTGTTTTTTGCATCAGCTTCGGGAGCACAGCTCACATGTGTGCTGGAGGAAATACTGCATGAGCAGCAGGCAGTGCATTTGGCAGACACGCTGGTCAGCTCGCAGGACTGTTTACACAGTCTGTTGAGAACATATGAAACATATAAAAAGCCATAATATTTGAATATATTAGAAACAAGCTCATGAGATCAAGGAAAATATTGAGGATAAAAGGACAACAATAAAGCAAAGGCCTGAGGGCTGTGATGGTTGCTAATTGAAATTCAGCTGGTTTTTTGGCTGTTTTTTTGTTTCAGGGAACATAACTAGAAAGGCATTCCAAAAAGGACCGCGTGGTATTTAGAAGTCTGGGTACCAGCTGTAATGTGCACATACTTGCAGAGAGTTCTGTTCTGCTAAGGCTGTGGACTCAGGTGAGTCATGTGAGAGAGGTTGAGCACACATATTGTAAGAGCTTATGGTACAACGTAGCCTTATTCTATATAAGCATGTTTTGTGCTGATGTTTTCCAGGCATTGCATTCCTTACAGTCAGTATAGGAAAAGATGTGTGGCTGGCAAGTCTGCAAGCCTGGGCAAAGATGTTCTAGGTGTGGATGCTTACAGCCTATTGCCAGGTGCTTCAAATAGGCATTTATGTCAAAGTTCTGAGGTCAATGCAGTGATAGCCAACTTCAGCCTTAGATGATTTTATAAATATTAATCAAAACTGCAGTGTATTTCACATTTATGTTCTTGGTCTGCAGAGCACCGACCTAACCCTGTAACATTAGTGGTTGGGAACATACATCCAATTCAAGGCAACCAAAAGAATTTACAAGGTGAAGCAAAGATATGTTCACCTCTTTCATGTTACCTCACAAGAGAGAAATAATTTTATTTTCCGTGTGCCAGTAGAGAAAAAACAGAACTGAGTGAACTCAAGTGGGATACAACCACAGCCATCCCTGCTTCTGCCTCCCTGCTGCATGACCTGAAGTCACTTTAGCATTTCTCTGGCTTGGTTTGCTTGCCTCTAAAATGGTCATATCTGAAGTTGTAGTAAAGCATGAAGATCCACGGGGAAAGAAATGCTATGCAAGTGGCATGAACTACTTTTCTTTCTGAAGTGCAGTAAGGAAATAGGTACGGATAAAGAATGGAATTTCACCTGGAAGAATACCCAGGATTAATTTATTGGTATAAAATATTTGTTATTGGCCCTGTTTGCTTTTAGGACATCAACCATTGACATTTTTATTGATTCATCAGCCTCGTAATGCAATTTAGAATGTGTAGAGCTTATACTGGCACAGAGATTTATGCCATTTTCACTCTCTGGTCACTTTCTGACATTTTCACCAACTATCTTCCTGCAGTTTGGCTGTAAGGGGTGGGGGGCAAGGCAGAGGAGGGGAAAGGTGTTAATATATATATATTTTTCCCCTAGTGTCAGAGGTTCTGACGATGATTTGAAGTTGTTAATGTCAAAAGTCTGTGTAGGAGAAAGTATTGCTTTTCAGTTTCCCAGAAGGGGGAAGCTGGGGCCACAGTGATCGACACCTTCCCAAAATCACACAGACAGTTTCTCTGAATACAAAGTCTTGATACTTAGTCCAAAACGTCGACAAGAAGATACCACATGAAACACAGGAACTCTTCTGCATTTTACACCCCTTGGGGAAGATGGTGAGTGCAACAGCCACTCCCTGCTCGCGTGACAGGGCATTGCTGCGAAGGTGAGGCTTACAGTCCCCCTGGACACTCCGCCCAGCAGATCTGCCCCTGAGCTTTCTTGCATGTTTTTACATATATCTGTGTTTTAAATTGCACAGCTACAATTTTTAGGAAAACCAAGGAGCTGATGTAAATCAGCACAATTTACCACGTTGTTAGCTTCCCGAGTGCTTTTGGCCTGCACTGCTGACACAAGAGGCAGTCCTGCCCTCTTCCTGCTCCCACGCTGTCCCCTCCCTCATGCTGACACAACCCTGAGGTGAAGTGCTCTGGGAAATACATCCGGTTCAAATCTTATCCCAGCAAAAATTCTGAATGGCTGAGGAAGGAGAAATTCACTTCTTTTGAGAGTGTCACCAGCGTAAGCTGGATTAAAGTCCTTGTGGAACCACCGTGTTAGTGCAGTTCCCTGATGTCTGTGAGAGCCAGGAGCTTCACTAGTCTGTCCCAGCTGCGCTTGGCTAAAGGAGAATTGTGCTGCATCTGGAAACTCAATCAAGCTGCTTTCCAAACCTTTCATTCATACGTGGTCCGCAGTTGGTTCTTAGTGCACCTTTACTATAGGCAGTAGTGCTCCACAAGCCTGTCAACATTGTCGTCAAACAAAAGCTCGTCTCAAGACTTTGTGTTGTGTAAATAAACCTTGTGCCTAGCAGGGTGTCACGGAGTTAATGTAAAGCCTGAAAAGGGGAGGGCGTGGGAGCAGCATGCCACTGTTAACTTTTCTGCACAGGATTGCAACAGGATTGCAACAGCCCGGCCTATCTGAGCTGCTGCACGTACTGTAAACATGTCTCTGCACTTGAATTTGATATGGGTGGTGATAGAGCAATGTACCTTTCTGGGAAGTGGTAATGGACAGCAAGCTTTCATATTAAGGAAATTATATTATAATAATAGCAGTTGTCTTGCTAGGGTGCTGATTCTGTCCGCGTAGTCAACAGAACAAAGGCAGTATATGTGGCAAATGGGTTATAGTCTCAGGGTAAGGAGGGGAAATGCAGAAAGTCCCATAAGAATCAGTAATTGTGCTTTTGTATCTGTGGTAACTTTGACTACTTTTTTTGCTTCTCACGGATCAGTAACCAGGGGGCAATTGACAGCAATAACCACACTGGTAAAAATACACAGTTGTTTTTTTGAACCCAACAGTGTTTCATATGCAAAGCTGTCTATGTACGTGTGCTTTTTGAGGTCTCATGGGAAGTTTTGCAAAGAGTTAGCTGCCTTTTAGAAAGTTTTATCAAGCAGAGGCTTTTCTGATAGTTCCAAAATCCTCTGTTGCTTTTCCTAGGCTTACTCTCAAAAAAATATTTTGGTGTCCTGGAGATTAAAAACAGTGTCTTTAATTTGTATCTGTCTTGTAATAGCTCTGACTTTCACTGCCTCGTCCTCCCCTTTGCTGGGAGTACATGTGAGCACTCCTTCTGTGTTATTTATGCACTCGCTGTCAAGTTCAATAAGCAGTTTCTTAGCAGGGCACCTTCCCACATAAAGATGATGTTCCCAGTTCTTGTCTTAGTTCTCGCTCCCACCATGAGTTCTCAACAGAGCGTAGCAGAGAGCAGCAGAGCTGAATATCAGCAGCGTCAGTAACTCCACGCTGATAAATGAATTTAACTCCAGAACCTCACGGATCCACTGGCAGCTGCGTACAGGGCACGTTATACACGTTCCAGTTATGCAGGTTTTACGCAGTGCCTATTTTAAGTTTAGGCATTTTGTTATTACTGGACCTGCTGAAGTTCAGACCGGTAGTACGCCAGTGCACCTCTTAGGTAACATTGGACAGGCTGTGGTGATCTGTTCAAGGATTGTCTACTTAAACAGCAGTATCGACGAAGAGAATTGAAATTCCATGTTAATCGTAATGATTGCTCCAAAGACAAACTGGCAAGCAGCCAGTTTGAATTAGAAATCAATTAGAAATGTAGCTCGTTTTATACCACAGGTCCTAAATAGTACTGGCGGATGAATCTTCTGTTTAGTCAGTGAGAGACACCCCCCCACCTTTAAGTCGTAGGACCACGGATTTCCCCTTCCTGAATGGGTATGGGTGAGTAAAATTTCCCGGAGCATAAAAGCATGTTACAGAAGTGGTCAGATTTTCAGTTTTGAATTAGAAGAGATACTTTCATTTTCAGTATCTCCATTAATGCTGCTTTTTTTGCGAGACCAGGAGTGTGAACTCCTGTGTGTGAGCCAAAATTCCAACCTAAGCAGAATGTACTCATCTAAATTTCCCTTTTGGTTTCATTTGGACAAGGTATTCTTTGGTGTAGAGTTGCTGTGTACTGTTACAGCAGTTGCTGTGTTGGGAGCTTGGGAATGTGCTCCCATGGAAGAGGTTACGTAAAAAGTAGACCATTATAATCTCAGAGAAACCCCCGAGTGTGGTGATTAAAAAGAGAAAACGATTAGGGAAAACACATCAAAGAGTCTCTGTGAGAGTCCAAAAAGGAAAAATACTGATTATATTTGTTTTCATTTTGTCTTACATGAAGTAAGAGATGTGTGGTGCGTCCTGGGTCACCACCCTAAGGGGTGTGTACTTAAAGACAACAGAATCAGACTCCAAGACTTGTGTGTGGTTTATTTTGGTTGCAGGGCTGGGAAGATAAGATACCACTGTGCCATCTACATAGTGGTGCTATCAGTCTGATAGATTATAGTTTCCATACACCTCTGACCACCTCACCTGCCCTCTGCCCGCTAATCTCTTTCTAACAGGATAACTCCGAGCTTTCTGGCCTTCTACAAACTTTCAGCTGTGATTTATTTAAGCAGCCGCAGAAATGTTTTTCTTCTCCAAATGTGTAATTCTTCTCTCTGATGAAAGCAGCCAGAAGCATGAGATGGGTAACATTGATTACTAAAGCTATTGTGCTAAATCAAGCTCAATAAATTGTGAATCTTAGGGGCTGAAATTATTTAGAAATCCATCCAAGGTCGGGGAATAAGAGTCAATACTTTTTGATTGATAGCCTTGTTGTTCGTGCTCCCCCAGGCTCTAATACTGTTATTTTGGAACAATGTTAGATTCATTTTAAAAAGTTTATTAGACTTAGACTGCCCTGGGAACCGTGTTAGAAAAGATTTGAGCTAATGAAATATGCAAAGTGTGGTTTTAGGGCTCTCCTTTAATGTGGAAAGGAGAAGAAAGGTTTTAGTTGGCTACAGCAAATCCAGTAAGGGAACTGTTTACTTAAGGCTCTCACAGTTATTTTTCATGTGCGTTTTCAGAGCTTTTCAGCTGGATTTAGTTCTTGTAGACTAGCATATTAAATAATATTTTCTTCTGATACTTGTTTTTCAGTCGGTATTCTGACTTAAGTAGTTGCAGTCATTTTCTCACTGTGAGACTGGTACAGCAGATCCCCAAAACCTGTCGGAAAACAACGGAGTGTAGCACTGGAAATGGAGGAATATAAAATATAATCCCAATTTAGGTAGGAGTATTGCATCTGAGTTTATTTTCCCATGTGTAAAATGATACGGCAGTAAGAGCACTACAGATTCTTGATGTCAAGACTTGCATACGCTTGAGTGATGCAGCCATCCTAAGAAAATGGAAGTCGACAAAGCCTTGGTCCTACCCTATCACAGATGTCATCTCTCTTCCCAAGTGCTCATCTGCAGCGGAAATGATATACCAAATATATATCTGAAGGTGACAGAGAAGGAGCCCGTGGCATCTTAGAAGCTCCAGTGCTTCCCTGGCTGCCTCATGTTGATAGTCATTTTAGGATTTCTTATATTTCGCATTAGGGAAAACCACTGGCAACTGTGCACGTTATTTTCTGACGTAAACAAAGAGATTGAACCAAAAAATCAAGGTGCAGGAACATATTCTCTTTGTGCCAATTATTAGGTGATATATTGACGTTGCTGGCTATGCATATTTGGCTTTGGCCTTTTTAGAACACACCCAAGTTTGAGTCCAGGCTGCTGATGTTGTCTTGTTCTTTTTTTATGACTTCTGGTGAGTGTAAACGAGCCTGCTGGGAGCAAAATGTTCTAGGTGAAAGATCCTTGCATTTTTCTAATGTTCTTCTGTCATCTTGATTTGATGGCATGGTGTAAAATCTACCTGTCTGCATGACTAGTCTGCGACTCCGGAGAGTAATAGGTGAGAAACAGAGTAGAGAAATGAGTGGAGACAGCAGTACTTTCATTCAAACCTTGAAGGTCGTCAGACACTTTCTACGTCTGGGATGTGTTGCTCTTTCACAGTAGATAGATTGTTTTTTTGTCCAGGACTCTGATCTGTTTTCCCTTCTTAAAGATGGAGAAGAATCATTGTTTATATTAGCATTTAGTTTTGATCTGGTACTCACAAAACCTCAGATATGTTTGGAAAGCGAATGGTGGTGTGATGGCAAAAGCAGTGGTGGCAAATGCTGTTGGTTTGGTTTTTTAATTTATTTTTCCTAACAGCAAAACTGAAAGTGTGATGTTGATTTATATGCAGTGTTACTGATTCCTATATTGTTACAGCTATGTAATCTAGAGTCTTATAAGCACCCAAAATGTGAAGAACTTGATAGTTTTTAGCATTGAATGTCTTTTTTTTCCTGTGTACTCTGCCCTACCTTTGTTATTCAGCGCACAGTGCTGCATTAATGTAAGCAGCACTGTTGTATTTCTCATCATTATATTCTTCCAAGTCATAGCAACGATGCTGGAGGGGAAGCCATTGCCTATAGGAAACGTTCTTAAGCTTTTTAAGGGCTTCCATCCAGAAGAACTTTTTGGTAGAGAAAGGCTGACACTGTGAGCGTTCATTCTGCTAATGTTCTCGTTTTGATTCCACTCTTTGCAGGTTGCACAGAGTCACAGTTTGAGTGAGAGCTGCAGAATACGTGCTGAATTCCAAAATTACGTGCTCATCTTAACTATTCTCTATCTGTGTTCTGGATGCTTAATCGAAGTGGTGGCTCAGGAGCAGGCTGTTCAGTCTCCAGTGGCTCGGATGAGGAGTGCAGTGGGTAAGCACTGTTAAAAACCAGGTGCATACGTTTGAAAATGTTGATCCATATCACATTATTATAAGTAGTAGGGAAATGTCATGACTTACTGAGATTAAACAAAGACCTGCTTAGGATCTTGTGACTTCAGCCCATAAATGGATTTCATCATTCATTACAGCTGCATAAACAAATGCATGTGGCATATATGCAGGTTTTGTTTTTGGAAGTTGTTTTTAAAATCCCCTCAGAGGTGTTTATTTTTATTTTTTTATTTTTTTAATTGCTCTTAATGAGCCAGGGTTCCCCAGTTCTGGAGCAGTGCCTCATGTACCTGAGCAGCATAGCATGCTCATTGCTTTTAAGTGAATACTTTGCCTGCTTTTCTCCCTTTCTGGCAGCTGAACTGCTTTGGCAAGCAAGTCATTTTAAAGGAGGAACTTACAATATGAAACCTGCTGTCAAAACTTTTATTCCTTTTACGAAAGCCTTAACCTAGTGCTCGTTTAGAGCTGGCCCCATCAGCAGTCGAAGTATGTCCTACATGATGGCTCAGCTCCTGCTGAATAAGTTTATCATGTGTCTAGATATTTTCCAATTGGTTAAGGTAACTTTTCCTGTTGTCTGTGTACCTGTTTCTCCTGATGGGCCTCATGTGAAGAATCCTAGAAACCAATGCCCTGTGATTATCCACGTGTAATTAGTACTTCACCCATGTTTTCTTGCCAATATGTTGCAAGTGGGATGTAGCAAGATTAAGCAAAGTTTTGGTCTCCCTGCTGAGACTATTACCTGAAGGCACTAATGATGACAGTGGTTCGTGATGTAGAACGGGTGCTTGTCATCTGTGGCTTTAAAATGTGGCATAGATAAACACTGTTAAATCATTCCTGTATCTCTGGGTTAAAATACACCACATTTGGTTAAAAATTACACTGCCTAGCATGTGAAGCAGGCACTTACCAAAGATTAACCTTGAGAAACCAAGCAGGCAAAATGCCTGGGTAATTCCTTGAATTCCAGTTTGCCATTTTATACTCTGATCTGGGATGCTGCATTGTTCCTAGATGGGCAGCGTGACTGTAGGTGCTTTTTCTCATCATATATAAAAGGAAATAACTTGCTCAGGGTCACTGTATTTTTTTGTTGCTGCTTTCTGAGAAGGATTTTAAAAAGCAAATTTCAGAGTAAATACTGGTGGGAAAAATTGTACTTTTTTTTTCTGATGTTACTTGCATCCTCCTCTTTGTACTTTTAATCAGGAAAGTAGAAGGAACAGCATGGGACAACTTGTGGTTGGGGCCCGTATGCATATATCCAATGGATTTGGCCTGAATTGGATTACTTTGTTTTACTCCCCAGGAAGATAACACACGTAACAAAAACCAATTTAAATTAAAACGAATAAACCCCAAATCTCTTTGCTTCTCTGTCCAGTAGCATTTATTTTTAGGCAGCTTGGAAGGAGTCACAATCATACGTGGTCCTAAAACTTGCTTGAACAAACTGCTGAATGTGTGAGGCTGAGTGTCCTGCCCCTGCTGCTGAAGTCTAAAGAAAATCCAGTTGCTCATCACCTCTGAAAGTCTACCCTCTTGTTTAGGTACTTGAAAAGATTCCTGACGCACTCCAAAATGTTGCCTTAAAATGTCACATTAAAATCACGTACAGTTCACCCACAAACCATCTGCCTTTGCAGATCTGAAAACGATTAATTAAGCTTCTCGCCTTCCTAATAAGGCCCATTGGAAGTGGCACACGGCTGTCTGTGGGTCTGCAGTGCACAGGACGGCCGTGGCCAAGGGTCCCGCTGGCCGGTGGCAGACCAAGCCTCGCCTCACCTCGCTGTGCTGCCCGGCACGGCTCTAACAGCGGGCTGGGGAAATACCTGCGTTTGTCCTTAAAAGGCACTCCAGCTGCTGCCGGGGCCCCGCTCCTGCCCCAGCTCTTCCTGGCTCTGCTCAGCCACGCTCCTAAAAAGGCAGTTCCTCGCTCCTGCTTCCCACAGCCCAGCTCCCCGGGGAGGACAGCCCTCCCAGGGCCGGCGGTTTGCTTACAAGGAGAGCCTTCCTTACGGGTTTTGCTGTCGCTTCTCAAGGAAGCAGTGGTGTTTACAAGCACTGCTGGGCTTATCCTCTCCTTGATGAATAATGGAAAGTAGAACAGAGAGCAGTGCCCGAGCCTGCAAGCCTCCCCGTGCAGGCACGTTTCTGCAGCAGCGTGCAGCCCGGAGGGCTCTGCGCAGGGAAGGAGATGCGCCATGGGAAGCAGTTTAGAGCCGTGGTCTTGAAAGCGTATTAGGTTATGGTTTTATAATAGAAAGTAGTCAGCAGCAACATGAGCTCAAAGCGATTCATGTCCTTTTTCCTCCCTGCCCTGGCTGCCATTCCCGCGCTGCCTCTTCGCTTGTGCTCGCGCAGCTCTTTGTGGGGCCATGCTGTGTTTTGGGTTTGATTTGTTCTGAAAGCCAGAAAAGCACTGTCTGCTCGGCTCAAAAAGTTGTGCAAGTGTTTACCGAGTGAAGGACAGGAAAAAGGGGCGTCAAGGCTTCATTACTAGTGCCCCATGCTCTTCCTAACATGAAACCGTAGGCACCGTACGCTCCTTCTGGAGAAAAAACTCTCCAAATGCTGAATGTTTTATTAGATATTTCTACAGCTTTAATTGAATGTTTCTGAAGGATCTGATTACTGGTTTCTTTCTTTCACGTGCCAAGTTACAGGCTTAGTTACAGTCTGGTGGATTTTTAAGGACAAGTTCTTTACCAAAGCCAGATTTTGGAAAAGGCTTGAGTATACCAATTCAGGAGGGGCTTTCCTTTTATTAAATTAACGAATCATCCTGGCTTAATTTGAAAAAAAAAAATCATGAAGAGTATTTCTCAAATTTAAGATCTGTGAAATTCAGTGCTCTCATACTCGTTTCAGAAAGGGACTTCAAATAGTTCATTTCCAAGGGGGTTGCTTGGGAGAGGCCAGAGCTTCCCTATCACTGTGCCCTTCAGAGCACGTGGGACATCGGGGTGCAGCTCCTGGAGACTGAACTCAGGCACAGCAGTTTGTCTCTTCAGAGCCACATGCTTCCTTCGTTTATCAGACTGCTCCTGGCAATCCTGTTCAACCTTTGGACTTTATGGCCTCTCTCAGGATGTAGCACTGGTTCCCTAATATCTCTTCTCTTGTCTTTTGCCAAGTTTCCAGCAGGCAGTGAGGCCGTGACAAGCAGGGTCACAGGTGTTAAGGGAAGTCAGCAGCACAAACAATTGCTATTGCAAAACTGGATTCCACGCTTTCAAGGATGAAATTCTGCTTTTCTCATTCCTGTCTTTTCTTTTCCTGAGATCACAAGGCATTTCCTACCCCATTTTTCTTTCTCACCAGTGCTAGGTGCACTCCGTGGGTTAAGTAGGTGAGGTTAACAGTACTGATGGCGTGGATAAAAGTAATGGGAGTGGCACACACTCATTTAATGCATGTTAGCTGAGGTCTGTTGTGCGTTTTCTAGTGTTGCCTTTATACCTTCTGCTACTTCTGTCGTGTAAAATATAGTAAAACTCGTGGTATTTGTGTGTTTGAATGGTAGTTAATGAGGTACATAGGAAGAAACAGATCAGGCAATAAGGAAGAGGGTGATTGTTGATGGAACAATAAGGAAGAGGGTGACTGAGCGTTGGTCAGTGCTGTGGGAGGTGGCACGTCTGACTAACGGCTGTGGAATGTAATGGTTTGGCAGAAGGAAAACATGTACGGCTATAGGTTTGGGGCTGTCTGGTGACAGTGGTCCCAATACACAGCATAGGTCAGATTGGGAAGCTGTGCGTTGTTGGGAAGGTGCAGGCATGAAGAGGTAGCGAGGGGAGTGCAGTGTTGGTGCAGAGCAGCTTGTCTCCTGTGCAGTGTTATGAAAGGAGACTGAATTTGCCACATCTTAGCAGCTTCAGAAACCTTTGCATTTTAGAGTTCTTTATGCACACGAGGCACTTTGATGCAACAGCGGGATGGTCAGACTGAATTAACAGCCCCATCTCACCCTTCCTAGCCCTGTTCTCAACCCCTGGTTGTGTTGCTTTCCTTAGTCTACAATGTAGCAGCTCTGCATGGGGCTCTCCCTTCCCTGTTTATGGACAGATTTGTAGCAGAGGGACTCTGTCAATTTCAGTGTTGTTACTGTTCTTATAGACTGTTCCAGCTGTGTTCCTTTGTGTGAACACGGCCGAATCAAGGACGTATTCCCCTTCCAGTACGTGAAGTAAGCGGAGTTTTTGAAGTGTAAATCTACCTGACTTAGGAGATGTTACTGCTTCAACCTTACTGATAAAACAGAGAAAATAGTTGAACGTTTTGAAGGGGATGTTTAGAAAAGCAGGAGCCCTTTCAGTAACTCGGGTCCTGTGAAGTCCAATGGCAACCCATGTTTTAGCCCTGAACGCAGCCTCAGTGCTTTGTTCATGTTCTAATAGCCAATATGATGCAGTAAGACTTGTGGAAAACAGTGACTGAAGGTATCTGAGTTTTCCCTTTAGCCACGTGAGGAATGCGAGTACGGTTCTGATAACGCAGGATAAAGCACACTGTAGGACAAGCTAATGTTGTTATAGCCATGCGTATTAAACGTAATCGGTGTTTATAAAAGGAACCTTTATCAGGAAACGTCACTAAAAGGTAAGGAACCTTTTACAGGTAGATTATTACTTCCTGGGATGGGCTCTGTGTACAGTTTATAGAAAGCTAACATATTAGTGCTACTGTCTCTGGTTAATAAGCAAGTTCATTATAATCAGTCAATGTCATTGCTGCTTAAGAAAATCAAACTTAGGGAATTCGGAATCGACCGTCACAGCGCAGTTTACTTGTTGGTGCTTTAATGCAGTGCCCTTTAAACACAGCTGCCCCAAAAGGTGTGCCACTTTGCACAGGGCTATGAAAGACACTGAGGATCCAAGCTGTTTTCACTGTCCCTAAAAGCAGTCTATGGTAATATTGATGGAGTTGACCAAGAAGACATTTTCTAGGGCTCTGCTCAGAAGTGGGTGCAGCTTTCTTTTGTCCCACCTTCAGTTGTCTTTGTTTGCAGCCCAGCTTTTAATGCTGCTAACCAGAAATACCTTGAAGTGCTGGGCTGTAAGCTACAGCAGGCCAGCGGCTGTTGTGCAAGCTCTTTGCTTCTTGTGGTGAGGAGGGGAACCTTAAAAATTGGGTAGGGTAGGGAGCAGGAAATGGGAGCCATTACAACTGTTCCAAGGAAGTGGTTCCACTCGTGAATCACAGTCCTGGTTTCTCCATGCTGTGTGGGAGTGGTGTCCTGTCCTGGCGGCTCTGCCACTGGGGAGAAGAGAGAAGGAGACTGTTCCACCAGCATCACTCCTCCTCAGACTGCTGTCGTTTGGGCAGCTGCAGCAGCAGAGAATCTGGACGGTTGAAGTGCTCTTAAGCTTTTACATAGCATCAATTAAGTGTTGCATTCCATTGCTATTCAGATGATGACCAGAGAGTGACAAGGAGCGCTGTCCTTTACTGAAGGGGTTTGACCAAATACCACAAACACCTGGGTTATCCTGTAGAGAACAGAATCTGCTATTGTGTGAGACAACCCGGGCTGCCAAGTCTTGCCCACCCTCCCACCCCCCTCTGTTATTTTTTTCCTGCTGTCATGAGTCACACAGCTCTGGCAGTGCCTGGAGCCAGTCTCACAGTAGCACAGGAACCTCTTACCCTCACTTGTTCTCCAGTCCTACCCTGAGGAAATCTGCTGCGTAGGCTTCTGCTCCCTTTCTCACTGCATTGAATTGCTGCCACACCTCAATTTCTTCAGGCCTTCTTGTCAGGGCACCATTGTCTTACTCATAACCGATATAGACATCAAAATCAAGCAGTCTCTCCTGTGCTGACCAAGCTCTGTGCCTCCTACGGGCTTTTTCAGTGCTGAAAGGACTGTACACTTTGTCTAGTTTAAAGCCTCACCCAGGAGCTGTTCCTGCCCATTCTCAGGAAGAGAAAGCATAGAATGGGAGAGATCCTGGCAGTTAAGTGTTGCTGTTGTTTGTCCTTTCAAAGCCCACTCATGGCAGTGGACTGGATGATCTTGGGGGTCTTTTCCAGCCTCAGTGATTCAGTTAGATAAATCCCCGACATTCATTAAAGGCTTGCTGTAGCTGTACCAGCAGTGGCTGTGTGTTGGTAGCACAAGTCTCCTATTTGCAGTTTGAAAGGCAGTGGGTGCACACAATGGATGACACAGAGAAAGGACAGACCTCTGTCTCTCCCTTTGTCATCTTTGCGCTGACTAAATGCATCCTGTTCCTTCTCTGAAGCAAAGGCACACTGGCATGGATGAAAGAAGAGCCAGCCTAATTCACAGGAAGCAAGCTATTCTGAAAGAGCTGTGTGTAAAAAGACTTGTACCTGCCTAGATCCTGTATCCTCATAGAAAACCTGATATAGCCCTGAGAATCTGCTGGAGGTATAAGCAAGCTGAGATATATAATCTGCACAGGGATGATTTCTGGGATTTAAAGAGAAGTTCTGCTTCTATTCCTAAACTCACTGCTGCTCTGCCTTGCTGTGTTTTCACTAACGTACAGCCCAACAGGATTGAACAGTAAGCTGTGTGCTTCTCCAGATGTGTGTGTGCAAGCTACAGGGAACTCTTTGGGGTCAATAAAAGTCTCCTGGGTGAAACAGTTGGACTTAATTCTCAGGAAGGGGCAGCAGAAGGGGATCCACAGTGCGTGCGTAGAGGAGCTGAGGCTTGGTCTTTGCTCCCTCCACGGTGGCTCATTGCTCACGTGGGTTCAGAAGTCGATTCTATGTTCAGATGTGAGAATATCTGCGAAGCTGAATCTGTTCGTATGGAATCAGTGTCAGTTAGGGGCATCAGGTAATAATTTCCAGAGTCAAATCCAAATGTATTTTAAAAAAAGAGTCAAGAGATTCTTCTGCTTTAAGGTAGACTGCAAGTAACTGAAAACAACGGGCTGTGCCTCGCTAATTACCATTTTCTTAGATTGCTATAGTGTCTTGGAAGCTTGTCCTTCATGATAAAAGGGAGCACCTTTTAATTTCTATAAAAACAATCTTCCAGAGTCACGCCAGGGTTGCACAAGATGTGAAACAAATTATGTACCTGAATGCAAAACCCACCAGCACTGCAAGTTATTTTGTGCTAGCTATTTTATGTTTTTGTCGAAAACAAAATAGTCCGTAAAGTCACGGGGAAAAGTGTTACAAATTCTGGTTGTTATTTTTAACGTAACAGTACCCTATTCCTGGCTGAGAAATATCCGTGAGGTGACAGGTGGATCTAGACGGAGCATTGGGAAACTTGGAGGTTAGATCAGGCCACTGATATCAGGAACTGAACAAGAGCTGAGGCTGGGATTCCTAGCGAACCTTCAATTAGATAGTCAAGCTAATGAAAGAGAGGCTTAACCTTAGAGATATCCTCTTCCTAGTGGCTTCTTGTATTCCTGGTGCCAAGGCTCGCGGTGATATGCGTACAGATCTGCAAGTGCAGCCTTAATTAAAGGAGTACACACAACTCAGCCTCTATCCAGTATCACTGAAGCCTCGCAGTGCACACGGGCTGAATTAGCATTTCTGATTAACCTCTGCTTTCTGCACAGATGTCCCAAGGTGTTAATCCTTATGTTAGTGTAATGAGCTGGAAAAGCTTTGGGTAGAAATCCAAGCAGCATCTGAAAAAACAACTAATGTTTTTGTCATTATCTTGACTGGCAGACAGAACCCAACTTGGTTTGATTATTAAGTAAGAAATGTGCTCAGACTGACAGCTTGTACGTCGTGTTTTATCTTTAGAAAGAACTTTCACGGTCTCTAGTTATAAGCTTCAAAAATAGTATAGGTTTGTAGCTGAAAGGCTGGCAGATGTTTAGCTGTTGCAGATAAAAGCGAGGTTTAAATAGTTATTAATTTCACATGCTGCTATCGTGGAAAGCAGTCAATAAATGTGGAAGACCGATGCACTGTAGTTAGTTTTTACGGATACTAGCACCCTAACAAATTGTTTATATGTCTGCTGCTTATTCTTTGTAACTCTTTGTAATGCTTCCAGTGACTGCAGTGACATGCTTAGATAGAAGAGCTGATCTACTGAAGTCTTACCCTAGAAATGAACTCCACTAATCAACTGCTCATGACTCCAACAGATGTTTCTGGTTTTCTGACAATTGAAACCTCATGTTCTACTATGTTTTTTAAATATATTTTCTTCTTTTCATACTAGCAGCAAATGCCCCATTACACACGTGAGCTTCAAAAACTTGTCACACGATACCAGGAACAAATTGTTAAGTCGGTCAGTGAAGTTAAGGCTTGAACTGGTGGTCCACTGAAGGCCACTGGGTCTTAAAAGCTGGGGGAGTGGAATATGAAACTACCGTACTGTGGTTTTGTTGTAAATGCTGATACCCCGTTGCAGCCCCATGTATGAAATTTGGAAATGTTAGCTGAACTCAGATCAAAACTCTTTTTTCAAAGGCTGAATCGTTTTAGGATGTGGAGATAAAGTTGAGCGATGCAGCTGAGGATATGAGTATTGTGCTCTTGAAACCACAAAAACGGGATAAGAATTGTTTGTATGATGTTATGTAAGGACTTATCTCCTGAGGCCGATCAGAATGGGTAAATTTTCAGACACAGTGGAAATACAAATGTGAAAGATTTTCTTTTAACTTTGATTTGCTTAGCCTGATGCATTAAGCTTACCACTCCAGGTTTATTCTTATTGATAAGTGACTGATGGATCACTGAGCAATCAATATCTTTGTGTGATTTGGGGGGGAGGAAAAATAATATGAATGCCACTAATGATATATTGTCACCCCACAAAGATGCAGCACGCTCCGCTGTCACCTCAGTCAGAACTACTTGGTGTAAAAGAACCACCTGTTAAGAGAGTACAATGGAACAATTAAAACTGCAAGCAGCGGAGACACCCTTTGAGATTACAACAATTCATTTGCACACCATTTTTCTGTTAGCAGTGAGCAAGTCACAGTGAGCTTTCCCCTGCCCCCAGCTACCCACACTTGGCTGATTCAGGAGCCGTGGCTTAGCAGGGTTGAACGGGCAAGGCAAGACCAGGAAGCTTATCACTATTCACACTTTGTTTGCCAGGCAAGATCCTGACCAAATGTGGGGTACCTTAACCAGGACTTGTTCTTTTACCTTATCCCAAAGTAAATACATTAACTTGCTGTTGTTGCTGGACTTGACTGTCATGAGAAACCCAAGTACAAAGGGCAGAGTGAGTTGCAAACTGTTTGATGGAGTGGAATAGAGGTGAAAATGAAAGTATGGGGAACACTGACTGCTTCTGCTGCCGCTGTTGGGATGCTAGGTTATTTGGAACGTTTCTGTCACTGCCAAGATTTTTGTAGCAAAATGGCATCCGGCTGATGAGTGAGCCCAACTACAACGCTATCAGGAGTGCATGTGTCAGTGTTTCAATTACAAAACTGCAGAGGTAGGATTTAATCGGTTAAGGATATAGGAACTGGGAAGCTCGTAAAAGGTGAATAACAAAGCCGGCAGATGATCCCCATTAGGGCACGTTCACAGACTGATCAGAGTGGGAGGAGGGGAATCTTTAAAGGAAAGAGTCCTCTAAGCCAAGGGATGACAGGTCTTTGAGAAGAGCTTGATTAGAAGTGCTGAAGTTGGCTGACGCGTCAAGCCGTTTCAAACTTTAAGAGACAAGTATGGGAAAAGAAGGAAAGCGATGAATAGAGAGGAGTTAAGACATGGCGAAAATCAAGCCAATCAGTGGTAGGAAAAAAAGAGAAAAGTACTGAGAAAGGCTGAAACTGGACAAGATGTCACTAAAGTTAATGGGAAAGGGCAGATGCAAGTTCATTTTGTGGTGACCCTTTTCAAGCAGTTGCTTCTCAGACTGGCCTGCCAGTTGGTGATAGAGATGCTCTGGAGTGCACTGAAATAAGTGCAGGAATTCCAACTGGTGTCAGTAGTACTGGAAGAGTCTATAGCTGATAAAAAAAAACAGCAACCAAAAGATGCATCGTCAGGCCAAAATAAGCATTTCCCTTACCCATTATGAGAGACAGGAGTCAGTAAGCCAAAGCCAGCTTTGTCTGAAACCCCAATTAAGGAGCTTTCTTAGATCTTTGGAATGGTGTAAGAAAGCTCTGTTACCCTTTGCCCTGATTCCAGGCTTGTAGCAAGAGGTTTCTCCTTCCAGGGAGGATTTCCAAAAGACTTAAGTCTGCCGTGTGATACACTTGTAGTGTTCTTGTGTGTATTTGTGTGTACATACTGATCCCAGCGAGAGGGCAGTGATGGCAGATCTGCTCTGTCAGGAGCTGGCCACAGCTGTGGCACTACCCAGGGGAGTTCAGTGCCATGGGGACGTTCAGTCTGGCACCCCCCAGCCCCACGTCCATGCGCTCGCACACATTCACAGTGCCAGCACTGAGCAGTCATCTGCCGGCTGCACGCCCACGGAGCACATCAGGAAGGAAACGGCTGCTCTCTAAAAGGCAGGAGTGTTCTGAGAGAAAAAAAAAAAAATAATAAAGCAAGCAGCAGGCAGCCTGTGTACCAATTCCTCCCGGACTGAAGGAATCCTTTGCCCCGTGATTCATGCTGAGCTGTCCGGTTCATCCGGCAGCAGCCGTGTCAGGCAGCCACCCACTTTTAGCTGGGTGCTGCTGCTGCTGGCACAGGAGCCTGCAGCATTTCAGGATTCTTTCGTTAGTCAGAGCACTGGCACTTCCTTTGGCATTTGTCGGTCCGCAGGAAGGCTTGTGTGCGAGTAAAGGCTTTTTTTGTTGTTGTTGTTGTTGTCGCTTTGTTATTATTTTGTTCATTTACACATTTGGACCCTGAAGGTTTGGTTCAGACGTCTTCTCGCTCTCCGCTTCCTGTAGGTTGAAGTCTCTGTTTTCTGATGATTAGCCAATACCGGCTGTTCTGGCAATGAAGATGTCTCAAATCAATCCTATCCTGTCTGGCTCTCAAATCAATCCTATCCTGTCTGGCTTTCCAGGAAGAGCCACCCCTCCCCTCTCCCTCCACAACCCCTGTCATCCAAGATTGAAATTTATCAGAGCTGCTGTGAGCAGGAAATTAGCTCCTTTACAACTTGTTCTCCACCGCTTCTCATTCATTTCACTGTTTCAACATTTTCCAGAAAATAAGGCAGAAAACAAACCTGCTTCGTCTTCGCAGAAGCTGTGCTGTTAACCTGTGAAACGCTTGTTTCCCTGGCAGGCTGCTGCTTATCTTTACAGCAGAATCACGAGATTAAAATCAGTTAAAGCTGAACCGAGATAAAGAGTAAAACACTGGAAAACATTTAGTCATCCTTTAGCATCCTGAAGATAAGAATTTCTGCATATAGGCATCAAAGCGGTAGCGAGTGCCAAGGGAGGGATTGGCTCAGGGAAAATGGAGTGAAGGGTGCTACCTAGAGACTTAGGAATGTGCCTATAAGGAACTTACTTGAGGCTCTGTGTCTTTGACACCTATGATAAATTGGATTGATTTTTCTGAGGAGCTGAGCACCTGCTAATTCCATCCATGGGAAACTCTCCTTAGAATTGCATTCGGGTAACAGGAAAGTGACTTTTAGCTTATTTTATGTCTGACTTTAAACATGCGTATATTCATGTATTCTGTGTGTCTTTCCAGCGGCAGCATTGGAAGATATTTCTTGAGATATGTAGAAGGAAAATACTCTCTTAATTAATATCAGACATTTTTGGTGCTATTCAGCATTAAAAATAAACGTCTGCCTTGCCAGAAGTAAATTTGGCAATTGTGTGCTCCCTCCCTGCTGCAGGAAAACAATGTCTCTCTTCAGAGCTCAGAACCAAGCTTTGGCAATGAGACGAGGACCAATGTCCATTGATCTCAATGGAAAATCTATTATTAGAAAGATTGCTGTGACCACATCCTGCCATCATTTTGTACTGAGAACCACCACTGAGGTCAGCAGGATTTTTGTGCAAATATTTATGGCAGGATATGGCCCACTTCAGGGCATTCTGAGGGTTGAGAAGCGTTCAGATGAATTGTTCCTTCTTCTTGTTGATCCTATCGGCCTGCTAAAATCTGGTCCACAAGCAATTCAAAATCCCACCATCTAAGCTGATGTTGACTGAAACTGAGTAACTCAGTTTGTGCTCTTTGAAATCAGACATGAGGCAAGAGTCTGGCATTGCACAGTGTCCTGACTGGTTTTACTGTGCCCTGGACACTGAATGGCTTGCATCCTTCTAGCTTCTCAAGAAAGCAGGGAAGACTGAAGTTGCTGCTGTGATAGATAGACCTGTGGCTGCAGCAAGTGAAAACTGCTGTTAATTGAGTAGCTCAAGATTTTCGTATTCAGCAAATGCTTTGCATGTGTGACTAGTGCAGCTAATTTCCTGCTTGCCAAATTCAGTTCTGTCAGTGCTTATTGGAACCACGAACTCGGATAGGAAAGGGAACGCACTCCCATTTATCCTTTTGATATGGGGAATAAATGAATTCTTTTCAGCTTACTGTACATCCGTGTTTTCACTGGACAGCAAAAAACTGTGTCACTGACTCATTGTTTGATCTTGGGTAAATCATCGAATCCAGCCATCCCAGTACCCCTGTGTACATAAATAATGTAATGACTCTCATCTGTCTCTACAAACTGTTAGGTTCACTTCATTTTATACAGTTTTTAGCTTTCCTTTAGTCTTTCCTGGAATGCTTTATTGGTGAAAGAAGGCTTGGACCTGAAAGGCGAACCCCAAGAGGTCCTGTCCTCATCTGTGTGCTGAAACCATCAGCATTCACAAGTTTTTGCAGTTGGTGTGAGTAACACCATTGTAGCCAGGGTAAATGCTTCTGGAACCCGTCGGACCAGGCTTTCATTTTATAGCAATTTGGCACTGCAGTAATTGTTCTGATAACAGGACAACACGGCTTTCTCAGCAGTTCCTTCTGGAGTCTATCTGGGTTTCTGCAAGCTGGGAACACAACCTGTGCTGTGAACCTAAGTTACGTTTGAGCTCTGTGCAAAGGTTCCCTGTTCAAGATGAAACAGGCACAACAACCAACGGATGCTCACCTGAAGGAGGAGTTGTGCTATTTCTTGATCTTACAGAGAGCATATTTTAGTTTGCAGCCTGAAAAACTATAAGAGAAAATCGTAATCATTTCCTTCTGTATCAACAGACAAAGAAAAAAGAAATGCTGTAAAATGACCCACGGAGGTAAATGAGACATTCCACATTAGCAAGCCTGCAAGACATTTTCAATTACAGACAATGCAAAATAATTCTCCACATTATCATCTGCATTTTGAGGCCCAGGAACGGCATTTGGTTGATGGACTCCTCCTCATGTAGTTTTCTGCCTGAAAAAAAACGTCGCTTGAATGCTGGAAAAAAAGAAAAGCCTTGCTAAGAAAACAACTGTTGGTGGAAGTGAATTAGTTCCAAAGAAACTTGTCTCTTCAAATTTCTTCACTTGGAGATAAATTTTTTGGAGGGAAATGACCACAGGATGTGAGGATCAGTGAGTGCAGGGGATGTGTGGTATACCCAGTGAGAGCTTTTCAAATGAATGTGAGATAAGAATTTCAGTTTCAGTTATTATCCCGATTCAAGAACAAAACTGAATGGTATAACCTCAAACACTGATGCAAGTGGAATTCTTGTTTTCCAGCCAGTTCTGAACCAGAACTGTGTGCTGGTGGAGGGTGCTGGAGAGAGAGATTTCCTCTGCAGTATTCCATGAAAAACGTAATCCTGCTACTGCGCCGTGCTCAGAGATGTCTGGCTCCCTGATGGAGCTCCTGGTGAAGCAGCGTAAGCAGTAAGAGCACTAACAGAGGCAGCTTTGTGATTTATATGCTGAGTTGTGACTCAGACTATATTCAGCTCCACCTTGCCCAGAGATTTCTTTCTTAATCTTGGGCAATTCATTTAACCTCTCTGTGCTTTGGTTTCCTGTCTGTGAGAGTTTGCCTGCATGAGGCATCAGTGAACTACTTGAAGTGGGATATTAGCTTCATGCAACCTACTAAGCAAGCTAACCTATTCTGAAGAAGTTCAAGTAGGTAATTTTCAACTTTGAGTTCCTATTTTGCTCAAGTGCGTCTAAAAATTGGATCAAATCAGGATAATGAAGCTGAGCGGTCCACATGCTGTATTTGCAGCTAAGAAGGTTTTTTTCTCTAAACCTTGCCTGGATAGAACAGAAACTACCTTTTGTCCAGCTCCCTACAGAAGTGATCAGGTAGCTTTTGAGGCCGTCCGGAAGCATGGGTCTACCGACAACCCTGTTTGCTGGGGCCCCATGGGCTGCCCTGCCTCAAAAGGCCTTGGATTCATTTGTGTTTTGGTGAGAGAATGTGTTACTACGACTTCAGGAGAGTCATGAACCTTATGATAGAAGTTTCTTGCAAGGTTGGAATAGAAAGTGAAGGGCAGTGACACAAGTCTTGATGTGGTTCTCCATCATTGCAAAGCCTAAAACAGAGGGAGTCTTTAAAATCCAGTAATTTTACTGACACCCTTCGAATGAAAACGTGCAGGTTCAGCCTGTACAAAGAAGTCACATGACTGAAACAAAAGGGAATCTTTTAACTGCTTCCTTCTATTGTCTTGTCTCACTATCTGCTTTACCGCTGATGTTCTTTTTTGTTGGAATGAACACCATGGTTTTTGTTCCGGAGAATAATAATAATAGCTATAATAGAAAATTACCACTTAGCAAATCATTTTGGAAAGTACATATGGAAATCTTTAAGAGTGGAAATAGTTGCAATGGATGATAGTTGCTATTAGCAATGAAAATGTTTGGTTTAAAAAAAAAAAAAAAAGCATTGGAGATACTGAAATTTCATCTGGATAGATGCAGGCGTACACTGAGCGCGTGATCTTTTCAGACGCTGGAAGGACGGAGGGGAGATCGTGAATACCCTGAAGTCCTGACCTGCCTTCTTAAAGTTCCCCCCTACCACAGGCACTAAGTGTTCTTTAATGCAAGTCAAACACTCTGAACAAGGAAAGGGAGAGAAATTAGTCTGAGCAGGAAGCCTGAAATATTCTCAGACTAATTGAGTTTAGATAATTAAGGGGTTTTAGAGCAGTAATTCAGGGGAGAATGGGAGGGGAGGACAGTTTAATTGAGATTGCCTGTCCATCTGTGAATTCTCTGTGCAGCCTTCTGTGGCACGTCCCGATTGTCATTCGTTCTGACCTCAAGCAGTTGATGCAGTTTGTATTGACCTTATTAGCTGGCAACACTGCAGGCTTCCCTTCCCTTTGCACTTTGTTGCTATTCACATTCTGCCTCCAGAACAGGGCATGTGTGACAGTTTTTTTTTGTGTTGTCCTTGACTGGAGGAAGTGCCCTGTCCTGTCATGTCTGCCCTTTTGGGACCTCGCAGCATCAAGCCAGGAGTTGGAGGGATGAGGAGCAGCATTTGAATGCTGCTTTGTAGTTCAGGAGAGGCTGTTAGCAGTTCCCTGTGTACTGGAGCTAAGTCTTATCCCTGCCACAGCAACAGAGCCAAAATTGGAATCAAACCCCAGACCTCTACTGCTAGGAGCAGCTTGATGGCGATGATAAGCCCATCTGGTTCAGTAGGTGAGAGGAGATGGCAGCCAAGCCTTATTGCTTTCCAAGGGGAAAGGCTCTGAATAGCTTTGCTGCCATAAAGTAAACAGCTTTTTTAAAGGATGTCGTCGTATATTCTACATCACAGAAACAAATACCTGCACTAGCTGCAGTACAGCACCGCAGCTCACTTCCACGTGCAGCTGCTGATGTCTCAAGCTCCCCTGCATCTGATAGCATGGAAGAGAGAGATCCTGTGAGATCTGGACACCGCAGGCTGGAGTCAGAGGAGTGTGCCTGTCCTGCAGTGCAGGAGGTGGGATTGCTGTTGAGGACAGTGCTGAAGTACCCACAGCTGAGGCCTGGCTGCTGTCTGACAGCTTGGGTGAGCCTAGAGTGCTGCAAGAACGGTGTTGACATCTGAATTTTGATTCGTTGTGAAATGAATGGAGCTGTGTTCTGCTAGAGTGACCCTCTCTTTGACCATGCCCGCCCTTCAGGCAAGGGGAGTGAATTCCACTTTCACACCAACGGGCGCCCATAGACACTGCAGTGATTTACATGGGAGCACCGTGCCAATGTAATCAAGATCAAGACACTGTTAAAACTGTAGCTCCTTAATTTAGAAAGAAGCTGGCAGATACTGGGAGGAAAGGCCTGGAAGCCTGTCAGGGCACTGACAAATGTAATGAACTTGTGTTTGTAAATGCAAGCAACGGTCTTGGTGCGTCCTAAGGACCTCTGAGAAAGTAAGGAGGCACCTGATGTGGCTTCTCTGCAGTTTGCTTCTTGTCTTCTGCTCTTCTATCAGTGCTTCAGTGGAGGAGTTGCAGCGAAGCACGAGGTGCTGGTTGCTCACAGTGACCGACCCGTGTCAGAAATCTGCTTGTCCAAAACCAGGGATAACTGGAGGATGTTTTCATATGGAGAGCAGTGCAAGAGCTGTGTGCTAACCTGCTCTCATCAGGTGTTTTCCTGGTGATGTTGTCGTTACTGATCCTCTGGGACTATTCGGATATGGGAAAGTGGAATAAATAATCAAAGAGGATGTTTCTAGCTGCTAATTTTCAGTCCAATTTGATGTTGGTCCAAGTTTTAACACTTCCTTTCTCTGCCAACCGCATACTAAAAATAACATATTTTCAGGATATTGGAGACCACTGGTAATCTGTGGTATTTGGCACTTGAACATTGCCTTTCATCTGGAGATCTCAAGGCAGAAAGTTGGAGCCTCAAAGTGTCTACTTGAAGTTGGGAGAATTTGAGACATTATTAGGGTTGTTTGGCACGTAAATGACCAGGAGGCAAAATCTGAATGACTGGAAATGTCTGAATTTTCTCCTTGAGTGACATCTATTTTAAAAAAAAGCCATTTTGCCTTAGCACTCTGTGTCTTGCAGCAGGGAAGATCCTTCCCGGGACCTGGGGCGGCCAGTGGGGCTGTGCTGGTGGGATCATGGATTTCCCAGCAGTTACAGCAGGAGCTAATTCACATTTCATTCTGTTTCTTTGCTCAGTGAAGCAAGGCTTTAAAGTAGCTTTCAGTAATCAGAGTGTTAACTAACACTTCTGGCACAGAGAATGTTTTTTTGACAAGGCTTTTATTTTCTTTTCTGTTTTCCATCTCTGTATTAGGATTATTTTTCACTTCGGTCCTTGTCATCAGTATGATAGAGATGGTGGAAGCAACTTAAAAAAAGAAAACAACAAGAAAGAAAAAAAAAAAAAAAACAACAAAACACCAGCATTTGGCTGGAAGGAAAGCCAAAGATTAGTTCTGTTTGTGTAGATTTATTGTAACGTTACCAAAAGTCAGGAGTGTTCCTGCACTGCCCAGAATACAGCAGCACAGTGTATCGGAAGGGTCTTCTAAGGCCTTGGGAAAGCAGCTGCTTTTCTTCTGCTGGGAAAACAGCACATAGGTGGTGGGATTCAGCCAAAGGCTGTGAGTCCAGTGAGGGAGTTCAGAGTCTGATCTCAGCAGACGTGCTGAGAACAAGATGCAGGTTCCCCAAGGAAAGGGGGTGTATTTGGATTCCCTCACTGGGTAGTTGAGGGCTTTTCTCCCAAGACTCAAGAGTAGCAGCAGAGCCTCTTCCCTCCTGAGCTGAAGGAGGACTAATGATTTCTTGTGTTTAATAGTTTTGATTGCTCTGCTTATTTTGTAATTTGCTTAAGTCTCTCAAAGCAACTGTAATTTAATCAAGCTGGCAACAGTGGTCGCTTGCCTGGACAGCAGCGAGAGCGTTCATCCCACAGTGGTGCAGGCAGCTGGCTTGTCCTGGCCATGTGCAACTGCTGAGAGCAGAGCAGATCCCGTGGGGAATAAATTACTGCCTCCAGCACATCACAGAACCCACTGATTTTCATTTTGTGCCACCTTTCACAGAAATGATAGCTGCAGCAGTCGGAGCTACAGACCGTGACCCACACCCTGATTGTAAACACGGGCAAAAACGTGCTTTTACTTCATTACTTCTGTGTCAATACAAGAGCAAGATGTGATCCAACCTGGCCAGGCATATACACATCATCCTGCCACTGCTCGGTGTTACTCGTTTCCCTTCGAGGCACTTTCAGTTCCAAAAGTTGCTGTAACCAATTGACGCTGTTTGTATTTGTCATTACAACAACATTAATACTTCTTATGTCTCTTTAGCCTTCCTGACCTGCAGGGACCTTCTCTTCCACTTACAGCCCCTCTGGCTGCCTTATTTTATTCAGAAAAGGCTTTTCTCGTTCAGGTGCTCTGTTTGCCTTGAGACTCAGCTTGACAGCCATCCCTACCAACACTGCCTGTGAGGCTCTGGGTGACTCGAAGCACCTGAACTTTGTGGGAACTTAGTACCTTGACCCTGTTGGAAGCCCTTACCGTAGCTGGGAGGCAGCTCAGGGCTTGAAGTCCTGCAGGTATGGAAGCACCTGCCGTCACTGGGAAGGAGTTCTTACTTTTCAATACTGGCAGTGTGTAGGGACGGCTGGTGTGCATGAGCATTGGGTTGTTTATTTGGCATAAGGAATGAAGACACCTGCCTGATAAGACATGGGAATGTTAGGAGAGTGTCAAAACTGCCCACAACTATTTGGCCCAGCATATCTCAGGGAAGTTACCATTTCCACCCTGATTGCGAGAGCTCCTCCTATTACGCTGTACTATATTGTCCATCTGACCATGCACTGAAGCAATTTCTTAGCCCCTGCTCGCCTCATCTGGCCCCATCCTGACAGAAGTGAAGGAGCACAGGTGGATAATGGAAATTGTTTTCCCCAGTATTGGCGGTAAGGTGCAAGTACCAGGTCTCCTTAGAGATATTTCATGCCTGACTGTTGCATCATGCTTGGTGACCTTCAAACTCTTGCTTGTGTGGAGGCTGTGGGGACCTTTTGATTTACAGCACTGCTATTTAAGTGGTTGTACACCTTGGCAAGGGCCAAATTACTATTTCAGTTCAAGTCTGTGGGTGATGAGTGAAGAGACACATTTTGCACTCCTGTCACACTGCTGAGAGATTTATGTATTTTTGAATGTTGCAGATTTCATTTGAAGTTAAAGGAAAAAAAAAAAAAAGAGTTCATTGCCTAAAGAAGAAAATGCCTTGATGGTACATTTCTTTGTCTCTTGCTTTACTTCTCATTCCTCGGGAGCTGCTTCACGAGGGAACCTCTGTTTTAGCTTTGCCTCCAACTTCGGATTGTTCTGGGCATTTCTCTCCCCATTACTCATTTCTGGCTCTTGCTTGGATTTGTTCCAGTACCCTTCTCTTCATCTCTACTTAAAAAATCTTTCCTTTGCATCTTTACTCTCTTTTCCCTTGGCAGGGAACAAAAGGGAGGAAAAATAACCACTTTGAAACCTGCGAACACAAAGTGAGGCTGAGAGAATCAAATGCGTTTCTGGAGGTGCTGGTGCAGAGATGGAGAGATAGTGGATGTTCTGGGGGCTGCTGCATTGCTCCTGGGCTGGAGAAGCAGAAGTGAAAGACAAGACAGCTGCAGAGGAGCAGAATTCATTTCCAGCCTCCCTGACTACAGTCTTCGCCCTTCTTGGATGATGAGCAAGCAGGTGCCTGTCGGTTGAATTGCAGTGAATGTTGCACAAGAAACTGTAGGCTGGTGGAAAGACTCCAGGGAGCCTGCTTCAGCCTACGGACAGTAGGTTTGACTCCCTTAGTCTAGACACTCTCACAGGCACTACGTCAGCATCAATTTGTCAGTCTCTATTTTCCAGTGGCATGGTTATTATTTACTAGTGCTGAGATTGTCCTTATGCTCTTCCTTACTCTGATGATGCAGGGTTCACTTTGAGCAGACTGGCCACCGGAGTCACAAGTTCCATGCTCTGTTTCGTGATATTAGTGATACTAATCCTCAGCAGAGGCAAAGGCACTGAACACAGCTGAATACCCAAGGCTCACAGAGAGGCAAGGAGAATATCTTTGGCACGTCTTGTGAATTTCCACTTCCAGCTGATGACCCAAGAGCCTCAGATATTTGAATAGGAATTGTACAGGCTCAGTTACATACATCAGGTTTGGGAATAAAGGTATGACCATACACTGTTCAATTTCCAAACCACTGACGGTGTGTCATGACTGCAAATTTTTACACAACAGACCTTCAGCTTTCAGATATCGTGGCTTGAACAAAATTGCACACATTTCCTGGGAACATTAAATGCAACCTGTCTTCAAACATTAAATTAGATGCCCAACATAAGGGGGCACTGTCTCTGGATCCCCTGTGTAGAAAACAAAAAGCTGCCTTTGCAGAAGCTTTTCAGGCCAACTTCTGGTCTGAATCACCTTCTGACAGCATTTTCTTCTTCCTATGGACTGGAAAGGAGGTCTGAATTAGGTAGAACTACATTTTAAATTAAAGCTTTTTGAATAACTCCCTTTTTACTTTTCTTTTTGCAACTGGGATTAAAAGTTTTAAGTGCTGAGGTTTTGCACCCCAGTTTCTGGACTGCATAGCTCTCCAACAACACGATATCAAGTCTCCATAGTACAGATAGAAGGTGATGGAACAAAGGTGTGTGTTAAGGATCTGAGATGAAGTAACCTATGTCTACAAATACAGACTTCTTAGAATGTGTTTAATACAGTCCTTGGTTTTATAATATGCAGCAGGATAATACCAGTTTTGCAAGACTTGTCTTTAATGTTTTGGATCCACTCCCAGGTACTGAAAGGGCATTAAACTGTGAAACTTGCTGGTTTCGGGGAGCAGAGGTGGGGGGGAGGAAGGGAAACCCATGGAAAAATAAATCTTTAACTCAGAACAAAAATCAAGGAACTCTCTCAAACTCTGAGGATCGATGTTGTTTTATTATTAAACCACTGTGCTGTTGTTCCCATGGAAACAAAGAAACAAATATTTGGAGCTCAGTAACACCTTCCACCAAAATTCCAGTAAGAATGTTTTGGAAAGCATTTCTGTCAGTGTGAGCCCTCCTGTTCTCTGAATGAAAGCTTTGTGCAGCAGTCTTGAACTCCTGCACAGGCGACAAGGTGAAACTGTGCACTCAACCTCATGAACATTACTTGTCTTTACAATTCTTTAAGAAGAATTAATTGCATCAGGATGTCTTTGCCCAGTACAAACGATAAGTGTGAGGCTCCAGGAAAAACCCAAATGAAATGTGTGACAGCAGTGACATTTGGACTTCTGCTATTGGTTTGGGACTATTTTTTTCTCAATCCATCATTTTGTACAGATCAATCCTAGCAATGTGCCAAACAATTTCCCCTTGAACTCAGAGTGATCTGTTCAGAGATGGAAGAAAACAAAGGATGAAATACACCTGAAATTCTGGCCAAAAATCATGTTTACTTTACTAAGATAATATGATCCATCTTTTCATTACCATTGGGAAGAAATCTTTCCGTGCTGCCAGATATCTTTTACCTAAGGCTCCCCATCTGTTTGTATTTGCTGTTTGGGGTGAGGGAAGGAAATCTGATTAAACTTAGCAGGTACTCTTTTCATTTTCATTTTTTTTTTTAATTAAAATGGTGCTATTGTCTTCTCTTTGTCTGCATAAACGCTTTCACCTGCAGGTCAACTGTCATATTTTAACAGTTCAACCACCAGGAAGTTTCCTTGTTATCCTGATACCTAAACAAGGAGTTTTGTCAGAACAAGAAGTAATAAAATACACAGACTTTGGTTTTCTGTGTTGAATATTTTAGTGAACGTAAGGTCAAAACTGCAATTAAATATCTCACCACTGGGAAAAGCATCATACTTCTCATTTCCAGTGTGGAAAAAAGTCGGCTGTGTCTTATGAAGTGCAAGCCCATTTTGCAACTTTTCCCTTGCAGTCATCATCTTTTTCTTATCTACCCGTATAACCTGTTTTCTCACCGTTGATAGACATTTAATATCTTAGAAATCTCTTCTTCTCTGGCAAATATCTTTGAAATCTGCTAGTTGGTTCAAAAGTGATTAAGTATCGATGAAGGAATACTCATTTACATAACGCTTTTGCACATTAGGCTAAAGTGTAAGTTTCTGATATCTGAGGGGACATCGTGATGAATTTGGCTCTCTTCTGAACTCAAGTTCATTATGCCACATTTACTGTGTAATACTGCCCACGCAAGGATGCTTCAGCCCTCCAAACATGCAGTAAAACAAACACAGTTGTCTAAAGCTTTATAAATTTGAATGGATTTTTTCTCCTATTTCCTTCCCTAATGAATGTTGACAGCATTGTCCAGAAACTGCTCAGAGTTGGAAGGTTTAAATTGTAACCAGCTCTAAGATCACTCTTTTCAAATTACAGACAGGGTCGAGTGCAGCAACATGGGGAACCTTCCTTTGCTGTAGGGTGAATGAACACTTGGGATGCCTTTGATGGACCACACACTATAATACCTTTCAGTTTTATCAAATAATAACTCAGAAACCCTTGAGCCATATGCAATTTGAACTGAAGTCAGAGGGCATGCTCAGCATGTGGTTTGTCACCCCTGGAATATATCATGATGGGTGGAATATACTTAAATGAGAGGCTAGGAGGTAGTGCTCTGTATTTGTGAAATCCTGCTTAAGATAATTAAAGTCGTGTAGAGCAGAAGGAAGTCTTTTGCCTAGGCTAGTAGTTATCTGCATATCGTGGCCTAGCATGTCTCCTGTCTCGAAGGAGTATGTAATTCAAGAAGTGTCCCCATGAAAGGGAGAAGTAGCTTTTGTTCTCAAAACCCAGCACTGTCGTGATTGGGGCCACATGTGCCTTTATGGTCCCTAATCAGTGTGAGGCTGATTCCTATTTCATTCCTCTCAACCACTGTTATTCCAGCTTTATGCTATTGTAAATTTGCTTGTTCTCATCAAGTTACACTGGAGCGATTCTGACATGTCAGGCTCTAGGTATATAGATACCCATATTCCATCTAATGGGCTTTTGCTGCCTTATGCAAGGTAATATTTTTCTGGGTAGTGTTCACAGTAACCGTGCCTCGGGCACTGACTTGAGCTGGAAGCAAAGCTACAATACTTTAAAGGAGCAATTTTGTTTTTAGAGAGACGCATGAAAAGGGAGGGCTTTTTGTGCTGAAGATAAGTCTACATGTTTTGAACACGTTGCAGAATGGTGAAGGATGACCCATCATTGAGAGAGACACTGAGAGCTCACATCTCCCAAGTGAAGATCCTGCTGCAATTGCGGAGCTGCTAGAGGAGGCTCTGCTGATCAAGGTGTCTGTGCGTTTATGCTTTTCAACTATAGCTTGTCTTCTGGAACTGTTCATTTTTCTAGACAACACAGTTGTTATTTCCAGTTAACTTCAGCTTTTCTTTTTTAGTTGATCTGGCAATTGATAACCATTTCTTTCTTGTGAATTAATCACTGTTTCATCAGACATTAAGGATGAATGTATAATACTTAAAAATAACAAGTCTAATAGCAAGAGCACTTACCCAGGCTGCAGGAAAGCTGAGTTCTAGTCCTTTTTCTCCAGAGGGATCTGAACCATCCTATCTCCAGCTTCCAGGAATGGTCTTAACCACTGCATTTCAGGATTGGGTTTTCATTTTGAAGAGAGAACATTGTGTTTTCTGGACCGCTCTCTGGAACTGCTTTCTCGCCCTTGAGGAGCATGTCAAGTCCATGAGGCTGCTGATTTATAGGTCGTCCTCGCTGGCTGCCTTGGTGCTTGTTGAGGTTCTTCAGGCACGAGAAGGGGCCTACAACCAGAAGGGGCTTAGTGCTGCTCAAGCCCAGAATATTCTGTACTGCCTGCTTGGGAAACTAGTCCAGATGTACTTTCTGGGTATATTTTGATTCAGAGGCAAGGAGCCAATGTGTCAGTTGTTTGCTCCACTGAATTTAAAAGCTGAATTTGTCTGCCAAGGAGTTTTTTCCCAAGTCTTCATAGTACTAACATGAACTAAAATAATGCACTCCACAATTGCTGTTATTAAACCCAGCATGACTGTATTTCAGCCAATGTATTTGTGTTTAAACCAATGAACTAATGATCAAATCCACAACTTCTAATTGCAAGCAGTACGTGGTGTTGTAAACATCATGCAGATGGCCATGCTACTCAGCTAACTTCCAACCTAGAAAAACAAAACAAAAAACTCATTGGTCACTTAACCCTGTGTGTGTAAGTCCCAGCCTGACATCACTGACGTGTTATTTGTTGACTGGAGGAAGGCTCTAGAAAAATATTCCTCTCTGCACTTTTCCTCCTATCATTGCGATCATTTGGAATTTGATGTTGGCTACAGAATTCACAGAACTGGATCATGTAATTTTTAGGAAAAAAAAAAACAACAATGCTAGTAGGATCCTTGCTATTTGATATTGATGAAGGCAGAATTTGTCCCGGCTAATGCTTTTCCTGGTCTGATCCAACTGATACAAAAGCATACAACTAACTGTAGGTACCTGAGTGCTACCAGTAACCACAGGATTGAAAGTTAAGAGATTGGGAATATTCGGGTGGGTTGGGGCTCTCATGAGCTAGTTAGTGCTTTAATACGATTATTTGGTTGGACAAATCCTCCCCTATGGTGCATCTTATTCCAAATGTCGTGCAGTGGCACTGCTTCTTTTTCGTTCTTTCTTTTTTTCCTTTTTTTTTTTTTTTTTTTTTTTCCCAGAGATTTATGAAAAGAAAAAGCAAGCAGTGGCATGTAGGAGGAGAAATGATGTTTGAAGGGAGCATGGCAGCTCTGGGAGGCAGGCCACCTACACAGGGGTCAGAACTGTTGCAGGAGTGCAAGGAAGAAAATATGACACAAGCTGTAATTGCTGCCCGGAAATTGCTCCTCCTGAAATGTGCTTTCAGATCTCGAAAGTCTGTTTCATTTATTCATTATGCAGTACCTCAAACACCAGAACATTGATCTCTGAGTGGGACTTCTATGAGCTGTTGGGATGTAAACAGTGAAAAACAGAGTAGAGAACTACCGGGACAAAATGTGAGATTCTCCATGTGAATGACATCGCAGGAGTCTGAGAACATGTTTGACAGTCTGTCATTGTAACCACTGAAACCTTAAAAGTCCAATTAAAACCTCATAAAGAGGAATTTGGTGATGTTTGCATATGTAAAATGAAATGCTTCGTGACTCAGCTTTATGAGCATGTATGGACTCTAAGAATTCTGAAGACTTTAGTGTATTTTTATAAATGTCATGAACTGAAAATTATTTAGCAAATTTTGCCACGTTTTTTTTTTTTTTCTCCGCAGGCTTTCACCATTGCTTACAGCCCAAACCACAAATAAAGCATTAAAATTATTGATGTGAGCTAAGCAGGAGGGCCATTGCCAAAAATAGCAGTGTTCACTCGGGCTCATTCTATGTAGCTCTGGAAAAATTATTCCCAAGCTACAGCAAAGATCACATTTTTTCCTTTCTTCACTAATAGCAAAAATATTACCTTTCAAGTGGTCTGTTATTCCTGCAGCTGGGGGATATGCAGGTTGGATGAAGTTTAAGGTAGCTAAATGAGCAGGGCTTGCTGATGCAGCCTCCTGCTAATACCTGAAACGATTTATGAAGCTCTGCTCTCCTGGTACCTTCCCAGCCCATATTTGTGCCTTCAAGATGATGGCAAAATGAGCCTAGCAGGCGAATGAAACCCTGTGTTTGATCTAACTGAGGTCTAGAAGCATTGCTTTTGGTTCTTGCCACTTTAACAAAGGGCATGGGAGAAGTTTTGGTACGTGGCTGTGCTCTCAGGGTGTGTTCAGAATGTTCTGCTTCACTGTGACCAAAACAAACCTGTTGAACTTCAGAAAAAAACGTGGAAACTGATTTTTGAAAGGCATACAACGGCACACGTTTGAGACTTGTCTTGTGCAGTGTGTCAGCACCCTTTTGGGCAGATTCAGCCCAGTGATGGAAAGGTACTTCATCCCTGGACACGTATCTCATGTGCTGCACTCTCCACAATCCCTGGTTTGGAAGACCCCATTCCCCTTCATCAGCACACAGGAGGCCCTGACTTCCATGAGGATATCTATTTCTAATCTTTATGGTGATGTGAAGGGCTAAGTTTCTTTGTGTAAGAATGCAGGGTTTTGAGGCATTCAAATAGTCTATATCAATACAAAGAATGGCCACTGTCAGTTTTAAGACCCATCCTTGCGTCTGTGCTTCGGGTATAAAATGAGGAGCCAAAATGAGACAGAAACCAGCAGGTGAAGTGTGGGGGCTCCGATGGCAGCACAGCGAGAGCAAAAGGAAAGGATGCAGGTGGGGGGCTGGGAGGGAGAAAAGCTTAATGAACTAAGAGACCACTGGCAATAAAGGTGGGATCTACAGAAAAAGTAAGTCTGGGAGAGATGCGTGCCTCCAAGCCCCCCTGCTAAATAATACAGGAAGAAACGCACGCTCATCGTTGTAGGAGTTTTTCTCATTAGATCAAAAGGACAACATCACAGCAATCTGTTGCTTCTGTAGAAAACACAGCATCCAGGAGGAGGAGGAGACACATGTGGGCAGCCAGAAGGCTCCTGAAAAACAACTGAGGAGACAGCATGAAGAAGCAGCTTACGGGGTGGTGTCAGAGCGGTCCCAATGCAGTCAGAGAGGAATGAGAAGGCAGCTGAGTGGGTGAGGACAGACACCCTGGTGGATGTTGATTGTGGCTCAGCCTCCGTGTGTCCTTCCTTGGTGCACCCACTCTTAGTGCTAGGAATAACCCGTGATGCCATGGAATCAGATTGCTGTTTGTAATGGTAAAACTGCTGCTGAGAAACACAATCTTTGTTTCCTAGTGAATGGTAATGAAACAATAATAATACATGGGATTTATGGGGCCAAGTTTATTCTTCTTCATTGCGGTGTTTTTTCCTCTACAAATGATTTTGCCTGAGTCATCACAGAACGGAGACCCCATGCACTGCCTGCAGGGCTCATTTACCTTCCTTAAGCTTTAGTAATACCTGGCCATGAGATCGAGCACTCAGACACCAGGCATCCTCCGTATTAAATAATCACTGCAGGAGCTGATGCTAATATAGAGTTACGGCCAAGTGTTAATAACTTTCACCCTTGACAACCCAGTAGACTTTCAGCATTTGTCAGCTTCCTGTTGTGAAGATTATCCTCAAGGACCGTGGAGAAAAATAAATCTAGAGTCTGCTAAATTGCATATTCCAGAGAAGACATCGATCTTGAAATGTAAATGACTTCCAGAAAGTAGAATAACTCCAGTCTTGCTTAGTTCTTGATACACCCATCAAAAAAAACCTTCATCTGTTCAAGCTCACATGGAAGTATATTTTCCCATGAAGAAACCAGAGAGGAATATCGGATAAGAAAGAGAAATTTTTCCTTCCTTATTTTTCTGTTAGAGAGTTTGTAGGGAGAGAATTGTTCAGAATCAGTGGCACTGTGCTGCCTTAGCTACAGAGCAAGCACTCAGATGTCTGCAAAACTAGCACATTATGAAAAGCAGACAGAGAGGTCAGGCCAACTTCCACACCCCAGGTTTGCTGTTAGATTAATTCTCTCTCGACTTGTATACTTGACACTTTCCTTATGACTGCCGTGGTACTGAGGATGGCTCTGCAGCTCCAGGTGTCTGAATGCTGTGCTGCTTGTAGAGTCCTGTTTCAGAGAGCAATCTTTTTCAAAACTCAAGGAACAGCTGCACAAAGGCATAATGAAATGTCAAAGGAGAATGAAGAAACGTACTTTTATTTTAGTGCTGGATTTCCTTGCCTGTGTTCTCCCCAAGGTAACAGGACCTGAACGTGGGGGTTTGATGTAGGCATATTTAAGGTGAGAAAAAAGAAACCCAGGGAAAAAGAAAAAATGGCTAAATCTATATGTGTGTTTTCTTTTAGCAGCAAGCACCTGTCTGGGGTAATACCTCACTGCATGCATTCATGAGAAGTAGGAAGGCTGCTCTGTTTAATTTGACTTCATTAGTGGCAGAGCAACTTTTCAAAATGGGCACAAAGTTTCTTTTTTTTTTTTTTTTGCCAGCTCCAACCAGATACAATTACTAACCTGGTAGATTCCGTATAACCTTTAAGGCTTTCGTTCACAGCAGCAAATGCTACTGTGCCCCAGCTCCTGCTTTTACTGAGTTGTATTGGAAGCACCTTCGTTATAGCGCGTGATGGGCCACGGGAAAGGTCGTCTTCCAAAGAACATGATGACAAGGGCGGAGCAGTGCTGCTTGGTTTTTCATCTGTTGGGAAAGAAAGAGCTCTGCAGAGAAGATTAATAGTAAACAGTGTTAATCTAAATATATCTCACACACAAAATATCACATTCCTTCAGGCTTGTCTTCTCTGGGGGTGCTGCTGGCGTTAACCATTTTGCTGTGGGGATGTCTGCACAAGGACGTGCTCCTCCTGCTCGGCCCGGAGCTGAAAATGAGGAATGGCTGTGTTGCTGTTCTGCTGAGGCCACAGCAGTGCAATGAGGGCTCGCGCTCGCACTGCTTTCAGCTGTTGAGTTCAGGGCTTCCAGGTTGGCATCTAGTTCAAGGGCAGAGAAGTGAACAGGAACATATGCAGTGACTTCACAGTGCTTTGAGCAAATTCTTCACGCCGCTGCAGAAGAGGAGCATCAGACCTGGGCCTTACAGATGGATTAGTCCTTCATTATAGCCCGCATCTGCCTCCTTATATTTTTAATTATTTTCATAGGTCAGATCAAATATAAGTTGGAGCCAGCCCATTTTTAAAGTCTTTGCTGAACTCAGTATAGCAGAGCATCTGGCAGGACAATTTCATTTCTGACTCCCACTGTTAATGGCATGGCTTTGGGCCTTTGGGTAGGCAGGCTATCCTTATCACCTTGGCAGGCTTCCAGTTCCAAATAATAATCCATTAATGTCTGCCCCGCTGGCATTCTTGCCAAATACAAGGGATATCTTTTAAATAAACACTGGCAGTTCCCAGTCGGAGGAAAGAGAAAGGGAGTAGAGGAAAAACAATCCTTGACATTTCAGTGACTTTGCAGGGCTAGCTGACACCTGGTACCACCCTTATCTGCGAGTGTTTATGCAGAGCTGCAAAACACGGCTTCTCCTGTTGGCTCCTTTGTTGTCTTTAAATAGAACTGGAAAGACTTATAATGATAGGAGTAACTTTCTTGGACAGGCACTCTTTTCTTTGCCTTCTTTTCCAGACTAGGGAGACACTGTGTTAATATTAACATCTGTGTTCCTGTTTTCCTCTCAATTTCAGCAGCCACAGTGTTGCAGCCTTGTTTATCTCGTGTATTTTTCTTCTCTAGTGCATTAGATGAAGTACAGCTTTACTTTCATGGGGGTATTTTTCCGCCCAACTTTCTATCACTTCAGTCACCAAAGCCAACAGCCACACTGATCTGCTGGGAATCAGAGCCAGCCGGGCTCGCCCCATTCTTGGTGTTTCTTGGGAAGTCCCTTTTCTGTTTGTTTCCACCGTTTTGCTTTCTTTCTGTGCAGCTGAACTCTCATGATAGCTTGAGGTTTATTTTTCCAGCTGTTACGTTTTGCTTAATAGCAATAAAATTACTTGTTTGGATATTGCACTGTATCAATAAATGAGCTGTCTAGATTTCATGTTTGCAGTCCAGTTAAGGTGCGGAGTAGATGTGGAGTCGGATTCGTTCTTTCAGAATGTAACTGGGAGACAATAAGATATTTATTGTTCAAAAAACAACATGGGGTCAAACCTAGAGTTTGCAGAATGTGCCTTTGAATGGATCCTCATCTGGGGGCATTGAGCTTTGATGTCTCCGTATTTCCCTTTCTGAAGCAGGGTAGCATTTAAATATGTGAGTGCGTTTTCAATGAAGATAACTTAATCACCATCACTGGGAGATTGTGTGTCTCCTAATTAAGATGGAACCAATCTGAATGTCCCCAAACCAACCTTTGCTTTGTTTATAGTTCAGTTTATTGCTCCACCCCTGCCCAGCCTTTATATGGTAAACCTTCTGCTATTTCCTGCACAGTTATTTAATGCTGGAGCCAAGCTACTTGCAGTTCCTGAAGCAGAACCAAGCAAAGCAAATGTGGTTAGAATGGATTTAACTGGAAACGTTCCCAAAAGATAGCAGAACTTCTCCCAGGAGCATACTGGTCCACCTACAGTGGAAACAAAACATCCTTACCTCTTCACTCTGTAGTCTGACACTTAAAGACCTTTCCTAACAGTCCGTACCTAGAAAGAATTATGAAGAAACGTTCAGTCCGTGTGCTGCTGGCTCTTCTGGAAGCAAACTACGATTGAAAATACTGTTAAGCATCTTTACAGTGGAAGTTATCTCCCTTAGCTGTCGAAATACTGCAGCAGAAATTTAAAAGGGGGACAAGGAAAGAAGTGAGTAATGCTGGGAGAGTGCTTAAAATAGGCAGATGCATATTAAATAAATACAGGTCCCTAAAGTGGATTAAGGTGACACATCTATTGCTTTTACTGTTTTATTAGTCTCTTCAAACGCTCACTGCTGGAACATGTAATGTCTCTAATTTTGCTGGCAAAGAAGATCCTAAATGCGAGTGTGCTCAGGTTGGGAGAAAAAAGGCAGCTGCAGCTGCTATGTGGGCTAATAAAACACTTTGGCAGCCATATTTACTAGGGAGGAATGCTCCTTGGTAGCATCCATTTGAGTCTGAATCTGGAGCTGTTAATTGACTTCAGATCAGCCTATCAGAGTCCTGTCCTGTGAGGGAAGCAGTGCTGTTAGCCCCATAAGTGTGAGGGTGAGCATGCACAGCACTGCTGCTTTCAGTGTGGAGCTGTTGGTTTGTACCATGTGAGGTCTGTATTCTACTTTCCTGAAAGTAATCCTCCTAAAAAGCACTGCAGAATGCTCCAGTGGACCGCAGCAAAGCTACTGCTGGCACCCGCATCCCTTGGATGATAAAGCATGAGTGGCAAAAAGAAAATACGGCATCATTTGCTGAAGAAACATCTGGATTTACGCACTAGTAATCTGCCAACCTGTTCTTGAGTTTCCAACCAATGAGCGAGATAGAGGTGTTGATGAAAAAAACAACCAACACCCAGTGTTGTGAAAATAGGAAACTGAATGCAGAGCTGTGCCGAGGCCCAGTTTGTGTCTCCCACTGCGGTGCCTTCCTGTCTACCCAGGGGCTGATGGCAGGGAGGTGAAATGCTAATTAAACACTGGGGAATCCACACAGGAATTAGTCTCGAGGAACAAAATCAGTGACAAATGTGGCTTCTGTAACTCTTCTGCTCACAGAGTTAATTGTTTAAATAGAGGATGCAGTACCAGAGACACTTCGCTTCAGGCTTTGCTCATTTAGAGACCAAAGTATTTTCTAACCCAGATTTCAAGAACAACAGTGTGTAACTGTGCTGGAACAAATGCTATTTTTAAGTTTCCTGTGGTTTGAGAAGTTTTCAGATTTCTCTGTCTGAAGGATTGAGGGATCCAGAAAACGAGTTCTGAGTTCCTGCTATAGAGACTGACTGAAAACATAAATGAATCGTCACTGATTTTCTGGATTGCAGTTGGTGAAAGAAGCTTAAAGATTGCAGCTCTGCTAATGTCACTCCAGAGCAGCTCCAGCAATTTCAGGCTTTCATTAAACATTATTTAACTTACTTCAGGAAAATCCCACTGCTACGACAAAACAAGTTTTTCCACTCTTACAAGTCGTGACCCATACGGAAGCAGCCCACGCCGATAACCTGTTGCATAACTGATACCAGGTCGTTGTTCAGCAAGCGAAGCTCTGCACCTACTGACCTACCCGCTCTGAGCAACGTGAGCTGCCACATCCTCTGCCATTCAGTGCTTGAGCATCGTTTTCAGTGTAAGCAGGGGCAGTTCACGTGAAGATATCTCTGTATATTTGTCAGTGTCCCACTGTATGTGGCAAGACACTGCCCACCTTCCCCATAACCTTAACATCACAGAATCGTTTGAGTCGGAAGGGGCATTCAGTGGCCATCTATTCCAACTCCTCTGCAATCAATAGGGACATCTACAGCTCAGTCAGGCACTTGGAGCCTGGTCCAGCCTCACCTTGAGTGCCATGGCCCAGCTGCCACTTTGTGGTTTTCTATATGGAGCCCTGCTGGTACTCACTGGTAGGGCTGCTTCTGTGTGTGCGTTATCAGAGCTGGTATAGCAGGTACTGAGGCTGCACAGTAAAGATACTTTCCATTTTCATTATTGTAACAGTGTGTGTGTTATTCCTGGATTTGACACAGACCCTCTGACACAGCCAGCAGTGCCTACAAGCACGTCTTCTTTGTCCCTGCTGCAAATGTGTTCACAAGCTCCATAAATATCAATAGTTATGATTAAATATAAAAGTCACTCACTGCCAGTACTTCTGTATTGGCATTAGGGGAAAAGAGATCACAGAAGAGGTAAGAGTTTTGTTTTTGCTGACTGAAACATCACAGCAGCAGAAACGATGACACTTACAGTAAAGTCACGTTCTCCCGAAGAATATAATTCCATCATTGCCTGGAAACTTAGCACTTATGCAGGGATATTTTTCACTCTTGAGGAATATTAAAGCATCTCAGTGAACGAATATTACTCCGTACATCCAGGAGATCATAGGGCTTATGAATACTTGATGACCTGAAGACTTCTTTCCAGTGATGCCACTCGCACAGGCCGTCCCTGACAGGAAAACAGAATGAAGTGGCACCAGGTATATCCTTCAAACCATGTGTCACTGTGTGCCCTCTGCCTCTGGGAGTGGCAGGCTTCAGTAGGGCTATGATGGGAGGCTGCTGCTCACTCTTCTGTAGAGCAGTATACGTACGTACAGTGCCCTTGTGTGAGAAACATCACATTTTGTGCCATGCAGTGGAGTGTTCCTAGAGACAGTCTTTACAAATATGATATGAGAACGGCACACAAACGAGCAGTTGCACAGCTTATAAAATTCTGGTGTGACTTTACCCTGGAAGATGACACATCTGGCATCTGGCTTTTTTACTTTTTGTTCCTAACCCGAAGTTCTTTCTCCAGGGGAAAAAAATAAAAGTCAAATTGCCCTAAATTATATGGTTTTGGTATTAGCAGCGTCCGTCCGTCCGTGAAAGTGCAGAAAGTATCACATATACAGCCAGCAAACCGAGTTGTTGGCCTAAACAAAACCGGAAAGTTTTAAGAACAACCACTGCATAATGTCAGCTTGCCCCAGTGTCTGCTTTTGGAAGCCTCATTCTTTTCTTTGAGAGTTATTATGCCAACACAGAGAAAAACAAATGGAAACTAAGAAAGCTATCATTTTCCCTCTTTCCCCCTCCCCTTTCTTTTCCTGTTGGGAGTGTTTCTGTTTGCCTGGACAAAGCTTACCCATTCCAGTGCCTAACTGCTAGTCAGGATTGCTTGCCAGCTTGGGAAGTTACTGTGCAGGTTGCCCTTAAATAGCTTGAGTCTGACTGCGGAGCACCTGTTAGTTGACTGGGAGACAATAAAATTCAGGGCAAAGGCTTCCCAAACACAAAGGCTTACTTGTGGAAAAAGACTTTATTGATCTTGGATGAAGTTGTAACCACCATTTGATGACTTTAGTGAGTCATTGTATGGTGTACTAAGTCTGTACATGTGTTTCTGTGTGTGAAAAAACAACACCTGAGCTAAACAGAAGAGAACAGAACTAAACCGAGTTTCCTCCTAACAGTCTTTTTCTTCAGATGTATTTTATGGAGCAATTCTGAAAGGACTTTTTGTGTAAGTCCATTGGAAGCTTGTTCCAAGGCTGTGATCAGAAGTGCCAGAGCCTGTGGTCACTGCTTGGTTTGCAGCTGGGTGCTCCCAACTTCCCAGTTCAGACACTGGTCTGTCCCTACAACGGTCATTTGCCTTGCTGGGAGATGGAGGGGCATGAAAAAGATGGTTTTAGTGAAAAATATTCTTCACTTCTTCAGTCCCTGATCATTCAGCTGCTACCACGCACAGCTGTACCTTTAGCTTTGCACTGTGCCTTCTGTCTGCTGGACTCTTCGAGGCGTTTATCCCTTCTCTTGGAGCCAGTTGTGTGTTCTGACTCATTCAGTATCATGTTTGTGGTTTGTTTTATGGGGTGAAGCGACTGGGATAACCTTGTGAAGATCAAACCAGAGTACTTTTATGTGAAATACAGTTGCAGTGTTAATTTTCAAATACTTTTAGTAATAATACTGGCATTTGTTCATTCTTTACAGAAGCGTGCTTGTTTTGAAAGGTGGACAGTAACAAGCTTTCATGACAACATAGTGGATCTGCTAATTAACCTATTCATTCTCAGAGATTTAGTTCAAAGGGGGCAGCTCTAAGCTGCCAGGATTCATCAAGCTGTTCCCTGGAAGGCATTGGTTTAATCCAGACCCCACTGGACTCTCTGAGCATCTTTTTGTTCTGCTGACTTGGTTTCCAGTAAGGGATTGAGTTATGAAACACTTGGACACCTCTCAGTCATGCTGACTGGTATCTGGAGGATCTCCTTGCTCCTTTCTTTTTGTGGTTCAGCTGCAGTCTGTGGGAATGATTTTGACTTTCTTAGCCGGGTTTGCTACTCATTGCAAAGCTTGGCAAAATTTTCACAGTTTCAGGATAGACAATGTAGTGAACAGAGGCAAAATTTTGAACAGCATTGCCCGAAATATTGACAGGGAGCAAAGCTGCACCATTATCAGCTGTGTTCTGAATACCTGCAGGATCTTTTCAAGGACCACTGCGTCCTTTCCCTGCATCTCTGTGGGGACTTTGCTTAGGTGGAGTGGAGCCCACTCAGCAGAGTGGGATCTGCCACCAGACAGAGCCACCTGCTCCATCCACGCATGCAGGAGCTGGCCAGGAGGCAGCGGTTACTTCTTACCATCCGGATTACTTACCTTTTTTTAGGCATTTCATCCAGAAATGAGTTATTTCTTACCATCATGCAAGGCAGCACCTCTGGACTCTCGCCGAGTTTGTGATTTACCACCCCGTCACACACATACAATGCCTTCTACCCCAACCAGGTGCCGGAACAAACAAAATCCATGTGTTTAGATGTAAGGCACCCAGGCTGAGGTTGAGGGAAAGCCATGTGGTACACTGATCACACGCAGCAAGCTGATGTTTTGCTGCAGTTTGTGTTGAAAACCTGATGGTTAGTGCAGGCTGGATTCTGAGACATTCGGTTTGGAGCAGGACAAGCAGAACTGGCAAACTGGATGACTGCCCGGTGTGCTACATAAAAGGCAGAGAAAGAGAGAGCCTTTGGTGTCATTCAAGAGCTTGACTGTTTTTTTTTCAGTAGGTATTTTTCCAGTTCACAACAGGCCATTGACACTAGAAAGTGCAGCAGCAGCAACCTCAGCGGTGAAACTGCCGATGTTACAATCAGAGGGAGATAAAGTGAAGTATTCGTTGGAGTGGCAGCACCAGGAAATGGCTGAGACATCACATGACGGAGGATGTGCTCCGTGTAGCAGAGGGATGTATTTACTTACAGGCTAGACTTCTACTAGACTCGACCAAAGGCATTTCTGGCTATAGTTATTTGACTTACCTGACCCTCTCGCAGTAGGAAGTGATTATATAGATAGTAAATACCTACCCCACCCTTGGCAGGCAGGCAGACTCTTTGCCAAAAAGGTCTAGCTCAGCTTCACAGAATGTAAAACATCGTACCTTCCTTGTGAAAACCATCATTCCAAAGGCAGAAGAAGCTGCTGCTGTTCCAGCAAACTGCTCCACTTCTTGGCTGTGGAGAAACCCTCTCAGATTCACCTCTTGCCACCACCTGGAACACAAATCATACATGAAGAATAAACCTGGAAGTTTTCTAAGGTACAAATCACATCTGCCCCCGATGATAAAAGCTCCCGGGCCCCCTGGCAGGCAGGGAAGTCTCCTGGGATGGAAGATCCTGGCAGGAGCTTCACACAGCCATTCATTGAGGTGCTAAATAGACACTCCAAGAGAATTTTTCCTGGACTTTTTTCTTTCCTTGGAATGATAGCTGCAGCTTAGTTAGCACGCATAACATGCTTCGTGGTGATGATTTGCTGTTAATGAATGAATGGGTTTCTGATTTTAAGCAAAGTGCCTCAGACACTACGTGTAATTCATCATTTTTAACAATCGTGTTGCTATTATTGGAATTCTGAACTCTTTGGCACAAATAGATGAGATTTCACCAGAATCCATGACCCGTACTTCTCACCGAAAAAGGATTCTGGTCTTGCTTACATCAGAATGTGATTGGAAGAGGCCCATGCAAAACCAGCAGATTTATGCTACTGCAGCTAAGAACAGAATCCGGTCCAAGAGCTGTGTCGGGAGTCAAGTCTACGCAGATGGCAGTTTAATTCTCATGTTTTTGGTGTATGTGAGACTTCAGATGCCGGGATGGGCTGAAATGGTTGATTTAGAAGAAAATGGAGAGAAAAATTCCTTTTCTTCAGAGCTCACTTTGCAGGGTTCAGGGAGTGATGTTGCCTTTCGTGCCGAAGCAGTGACTGTTTGCTGAAGCAGACCTGATCTTTCCCTGTGCGTGGGGCTCATGTGTTGCTGCTGACTTCCCTGCACACCACATGCTCGCTGCCTGGTTTAGATGGGCATAGCAGAGAACACAGATAAGTTAGAAAGGATTTATGCTCCTGTTCTCCTGGATCATCAGTCACGCATGTGGAGTGTTAAGGACAATATGTTGCACCGGGGTCAGCAGAGGATTTTAATGTACTAAGGCAAAGATCCATAAGGTGCCCAGCTCTGAGGCTGGGATGCAGAACCTTTAATTAGATGCCACTTTGCCTGCATGCCGAGCTGGGAGAATTCAGTGTCTAGGAGTGGGACTTGATACTCTGAGCAGGGGGATCGAGTTAGCGAGCTGGAAAAATGCTGAGGAAAAGAACAAATGGCTGAGCTTCAGTATGCACCTAAACCCTTTCCTTGGATCTGACCCTGAAGCCGAAGTTTCACTGATACATACCAGTCAGCCTGTGTTTACAATTCCACTGATCTTCCTTAGGGAAATAAATCAAATTAAACTTATTTTCATTTGACCCTGTTATTAAAGTAAAAAGCCGAGCACCAAAGTGTACTGGAGGCCCAGTGTTATACTGGAGCCACACTTCCCTTGTTTCCATTCCATTTATGAATGCCCTTCATCAGCTAATCGCCGTTTGGCACAGTATTAAATTTAATCACTGAGCTCCAAAACGTTGTAATGTGTCTACCTACTCCACGGTTCCATTTGGATGGAAATTTTCTATCTCGTTTAAAGACTATTAAAGCCCTGTCTTTCTTGTGCAGAACAAAAGGGCGTTGTTTACTTTGTTTTGCATTATTTTCCTATTCAACAAAAGATGATTATTCTGTCTCCTCAGTGCAGAGATCTTGTGAACATGCAGACCTCCTCTCTTCTTGCTTTTCTTTCCCTGGGTGACTACAAAATAGAGACATTTCCTTCACGCAGAAACTTGTGGTTGAAATGCTCAAAAGCAAATGTTATTTATCCAAACCTTCAAGGTTTTCCTAATGAAGCTATTAATTAAAAAGTTACTGTGAGTGAGACATAATGGAACGAGCAGACAGTGTTACAAGGCAGAGCAGCAGTTGTGATGAGAATAATGCACATTTATGATTAAGAATGAATCCTTCACGATTTGTTTCAGACAAAACCTTTTGTCCTCAGAGGAGAAATGCATCAACCCCACAAACATGTGTTTGGTCCCATTGTTGCCATCGTGCCATAACCTGTGCAGAATAGCTGTTCTGACCCTTAGGACGGGGCAGGCTGTAGGCAGGAGAACAGGGTGCTTGCTTTTTGAGATGTAGCAGCCCATTCTCCGTGGGTTCATTTTCTAAAGGCCCATTTTCTGCATGTCGCGAGGTGCAGATCATGACTCACTCTGCATAGGTTAAGGTTCTAAAAATCAACCTATATTCATCTTCCTAGCACCTACACAGCTGCATGATGTATTTATAATCTCTTGGGTCCCATCAACCCTTTCAGAGGCTTAAGAATGATCCTGAACACAACCCTGATGTTCTTATCAAGAGAATTTGATTTGCTTCTCTTATATCAGTGGTGAACTAGTGATCAGTGCCGATTTTATGTTCTAATAGCTCTCACAAAGAAGAACACGTTGTTTGCTGTGGGTGTTTACTGATACATGACGCTGTCTTTTCCAGGTCTCATCCAGATGAACCAGGTACCCTTCGATCTCTGAGTCCTCTAATGGTCTTGCAATAACACTGTAAGTAATCATTGTTAATTATAAACAGCTTTTCAAGCAGAAGTTTGGTGCCAGTCCAGCACCTTTTATTAGCTGAAAGATTTCCTTGTATTTCCCACTTGTATTGCAACCTACTTTTTATGGTAGATTTAAGGTTATGGGAGCAGTTTTGTCGTGCCTGAAAGGCCTTTAAGAGGACAGAATCACCTCTTCACCCTCTCCACCCATCTCCTGACCCATCATCCCTCCTTTCAAAGAGAGAACATCAGGAAGTTTGGAGATTCAGATGTGGTTCCTAAACCTGTGTTAATAAGGAAGGTCTATTACGCTGCTGGAAATGATGTGCAACCACTTGTTCCTGTATTTCAGCTCTCCTTCCTCTCAGGAAACTCAGACTTCAAGGGAAGGAAGTCCCCAAGTGATCCTTATCCATATCGTTAGAAAAAAATGGTTGTTGCTTAAGAAAAGGGTGTTTGCCTTACACGCGTGGCTTCATTTCTCCACCTATCCCTCTGCTGTGCACACTGCAAATAATGAGAGCTGTTACAGGACTGATATATAGGATGCACACTGGGAAATGAAGCTTCTCTTTTTTTTTAACCCCTCGTCTGTTGTCCTAACTCAGCAGAATTTTCCTTCCCTGGTAATATGGCTGGAGTAGAGGAGGGACTGTACTTTCTCTTAGTACTGTGGGTAAATGAATACTGCAGAAACCTTTTCGCTTATGTTGAATCAAACACTAAAATTAATTTACTTCCTCTCTGCTCATAAATACTACATGTCAGCTTTCTGCAAGCCGCAGTATGTCAACATACTTGCAGAGATTCCTACAGAAAGGAAGTGGCAAAACTGCATGTGAGATTATTTACAGCAAATTAATGTGTAAGATGAACATAGGCCAGGTACTTGTCTGTGTCTTTACTCAGGACACACATATTATCCTGTGACATTCATGACTGGTCACTTCTAAACCAAAAATGGATGTTGCAGAACACAAGCAGGGAACAGACTGGAACCAGGTATAAAAATACATATGCTGTTTTTCAGCTCGTAATAAAACTTACTGAATACTGATGAATAATAGATGCATTTAAAGGAAATTACGATCTGCTACTGTTTAATCCTTGGAAGAAAAAAGCAAATTTGCTTATGAATTCTCTGTAATGGTTTATACTTCAAGGCAGAACAATGGATGCTTGATACGAAACTCACTGGAATCAATAAAAAGACCCCATTTTATGCCCCAAATTTGTAGCCTGCACAGAAGTCTGTTATGGCAGCTGCCACCTTTACTAGCTCACCAGGGTTCGGACCAGGTTCCTCCAGGGCTGCAGCAGTCACGGCTCTTTAAGTCTGGCTGAAACAGCCCAGTATTCCCTGGGGACCCGGCACAGAGGTGGACCTGTAACACACTCACCTGTGTGTTACATCAGTAAGTCTAGTATGTGCCGTTCCAGTTGTAGCTCTTGTAAATTAAACGGAGAAAATAAGCTGCTCTCTCGCTTCTTGCCACTGCTGAAATACGATCCAAGGCTCAGGTAGATTCCAGCTGTGATCTCGCTCCGTGGTTATGAACATACATTTATGTTCTCAAGACATTATAGCTCCTTCTACACAGGCAAAAATTGTAAAAACAAAACGAACAACGTTCTCTGTGTACAGTAGAGTTATTTAAAGCACCTGAGGGTTTGAACATAAGCAGACACTGTGTTCGCATACAATGTAAGCAGGACTTCTGGGTTTTGGCATTTAAAATGACAATTAAAAATACAGCAGGCATGTTTCAGCAACTTTATGGGATGCCATAAACATCCAGAAAAGGATTCCAGACAAAAGTAAAGATTCACAGAACAGATTCTCTTTTTTTCTTTTTGTTTTGTACCCCGGGTTTTAGTGTGGCATGTTGTGACACACCACAAAACTAGTGAAACAAAAGCAGAGGGCAGAAGGTGTCTGGCTCATTGCAGTCTGTTATAAGAGGGAAAATGGGTTTTTGAGAGAGTCAGAGTTTATGACTCGAATGGTTCTGTTCAGGTAATGGTTTTGCCTTCCTGCTCTTTTAAAAATCTTGAAGAATAAAAGCCCCATACATATCTGAAAGGTGGAAAACACAGAGGTGGACACAATAGACTCAGAATCTCTCCCTGGCACAGTTTTGCACAGCACGACACTGCCTGAATTTAAGTTCTTGGAGATATCTGCCACGGGAGCGATGCTGCTGCCCCATCAGTCAGCTCTTCCCACTGCAGCCTCCTGACGGAGCGCCATGGCTCACGAACTTCTGGAGTCTGTTGTGTACCTTTAAGCCTCACGGTGTTTACATTTATGTAGGGCACCTCCTGTTGTGACTGTTTTATAGGCATTAAGCTCAAGTGAGAAGAAGAACCTGAATCTCAAATTAAGGATTTAATTACAAGGCTCTTTTGCCTCATTAGTTTTTTTTCCTGCCGCTTGTAAACCTTTGACAGTGAGAATAGGGAGCTGAAGGTGAAGGCTGCTTTGGTTCTTTGTACCTGAATGCTCCTTCATCCTTTGGAAAAATGCTTTGAAATGAGACATTGAGTGAAATTTCCTCCAACATGCTCTGCTCTTTCCTGGTCTTAAGAAGGCAGACCAATTACAGCATGTTTTTGGATACTCTGAAATCTCTTTATCTCTGATTTCAGCCATGTCTTTTGTTCTGCACATGGACTGAAACCCCATAGCCTTCAAGAGAACCACCTCCTGACACTCAGCCAAAGCAAATCTCTCCCCAGCTTCCCTGGGTTTCGCTCATTTCTCTCTCTCCACAGGAATCAACCATGTGTAGCTCCTCTAAAAAAGGATTTTTTGGTGCCCATGAGCAATTTATCTTCTTTATAGGTACAGAGGAACAGTTTGTCTCTTCTTTCTTGTCAGTGGGCACCCTGGTGCTGGGATTGTTTTCCAGGAGTCATGGATAACTGCACATGGTGTTCCTGACAGCCCAGGGGGAAGTAACATGCTCACTGGTGATCCAGCATCCCAGTCAGGGCAGGAAGAAAAGGAAACGTCCGCTTTATGCACACCGATCAACTCACAGTGATTGGGAAAGATATCTGCCAGAAAGGAGGGAGATACAGAGTATCTTAGGTTACATTCGTTTCCTGTGGCAGTGCATTTGCTTTGTTCTGGTTTTCCTTTTGCCTTCCCCTTACTACGGCTCAGGACTGCATATGTAGCATTTGTTTTCCCCCCTTTGCCTGTATGTATTTCCTTTAGTGAAGCAGTAATTTCACAATCTGAGGAACCCAGAGGCAATCCCTTTTTACCTCTCCACCTTGCTAGTTGTAACCTCTTGCTCCTAACCCTGCCCGGGTTGCAATGCTGTGCTGTGAAACAAAGTTCAAAGGTGCTCTTTTTTCCCAGCAGGTTTGTTTTTCACCTCGCATTCCTTCCCTTCTCCTTGGGATCTTTCTCAGCGTAGCCCCAGCAGCAGTTTTGCCCCAGCTGGGGCATAGAGCACATTCCCCAGTGCCCCTGCTGAAATCCTCACCTCCTGGAAACATGATCTTGGGCTGGAGCTCACCCCTCGTAGAGGTGCTCAGCACAGAATGAAGTTCAGGCCCATTGAAGAGCTGTTTCAGGGGCTTCTGTGGGCATGAAATAGGGTGTAATGTTAACACATCCTCCCTGCAGGGTAATTTGGGTGTTAATTGTAGTGAAACTGCTGTGGTGGATAGTCTTTCTAGCTATGAGTGATCTTATATGCTTACTCGTTGCAATAGCAGCTATGTGATTTTTTCATTTATACAATCAACTTGAAACTTTCTTGATGAAATAAGGTTTGTAATAGCTGTTGTCAAAAAATCATAATAGGAAAGGCAGTTGCAATATGTCTCCATAATACAGTCTTGAACTCCTATACCTTGCTTAGCATTGCAGATATCTTCTGCTGTGGCGGAGAAGTGGAGCTAATCTGAATGTGGAACAGATTTGAGTAAGCCCTTTCACCTGTGCAGCAGGGCAGAATCTCTCCTTGCCTTTCATTTGCTCATGCTTTGCCTAAGCTAGTCACAACCAACAGAACTTCAGCTGTTTGGGCAAGTGTACCACCAGCCAGTGCACCTCAGTCTTAGCACATTTATCTCACTGTGCAAGACAACTCCTCACACTCCTTGACATTTAATCCTATGGGTATTTGTAGGCTGTTATGTCTGCCCTTATTGTTGTTTAACCTAGCAATAAGCATTTAGCTCTGTCCTCATAAATCATTTCCCTTCAGCTCCCTGGCTAGAATGACTGCATGTGCTCCTAAGTACAAAAAAGCCAGGCACAGCCTACCCTTTAAATGACTACACCCGCAGGATTTTATTGGTGGCACAAAATCAATGCTGAAGCCATGATTTCATTCCTGGTTGACTGTGTGATCTTTTGCTGGTTACACTGACCTAAGGATCTATATCAGCACTTCTCCAGACTTTTTTCCCTGTGTCCTCCTACATACACTTTGGGTTTGCTCCACCTTTCCTCCAACTTCAAGCTCCAACAGGAACTTAGGTCCCCTGCCCCTTCTGCTGCTGGAAGCAGCCTCTGCTTCCTCTTCCTTTGTTCCTCACTGAAACGCTTCTGTCCAGCCAGAAGTTGGATCCTGCAGGGGAAGCTGGAAAGCAGACTCTCAGTGCACCACCTGGGCTCAGCATCTGGTCTGTGCAGAGGAGCAGAGAAAGGAGAAGTCACGAGCTGGATACAAACCTCTGCCAAGATCTGCTTCAAGAACTGGTGGGTGCTGAGCTTGGCCATGTGCTCACCAGCAAGCTGGGAGTACATGGGAAATCCTTACATTTTTGTCCTTCCTGTTCAGAATCTCAGTGCTGGGGCTCGATGTGCCCCACTTTTGGGGACTTCTCTGCACTTCAGGAGTGGGTTCTCTGAACCACATGCATATTTCAGGAGCTTGGTGGTGAAGCCAGATTATGACATTGATTAAGGAGTTTTTGAAGGTGTCATTGCTACAGAATATAACCTGGATTGGGTATCATTCAGGAGAACCCTGAAAAATGCAAGAAAAATCTCTTTGTGAGCAAACTTGCCAATAACTGCCTACTGCAAACTTCTACTTTGTTTGGATTTTTCAGTTGTGGTCACAACCACAGATACGAGAAGGACCAGAGAGATCTTTCATCTAGCATGTGATATGATCCCATCAATACAGGGTATCCTACCATCACATGTCAAGTAAGAGTGTTCACTTCCTAACTTGTAGAAGTTTGGAAGTTGCAAGCGAGAGACAGGATGCGTCAGAAGGCATTTCCAAAAAAAAATTAAACAAAAATAGGCAATTGTCAAGTCTGTTATCTCTTTCCTACTGCATACTCACAGTAACTCCCCTACTCTCACATTTGTTAGATGTGTTAACATTTGTGTTAGATGTGGCTGATTACTGCAGTGCATTTTCTCTCGGGACCCTTTTGTCCCTGAGTTGCAAGAATCGTCCATTTGCCTTGTAGCAGATGACTTTGGTTCTGAATTTGGGATGACTTGTTCAAAAGCTACGTCACCCCTGAGCTGCAGACCCACCCTTTAAAACTCAGAACATTTATTTTTATTTTTCTGAAGGCTGAGTTGTCTTCAGACATGATTAAGAGAGCCCTATATAAGCATGAGTTAAGTTAAACTGTGTAACCGTGTCTGGGGAGTTTAGTCTCGTTTAATGGTTTTGTTCAGTTATTCTACCTGTTCATTATCTTTGCATAAACATTAAAATCATGTTATCATGACATTTTCTCCTCTAAAATAAGGAGATTCTTACGGCACACTTAACCCTCAGCATGTTTTTTTATTTCCATATGTGTATGTGGAAATACATATTCACCAGGAAGGGTTATTGCCATGCTCCCTTAAACTCTGACACCTGTTTTCATATTCTTTTTTCTGGGCACTTTTTCACCAAGCCTGACCTCTCTTACTGGTTTCTCATATTCCTTCATCATATATCGATCATGCTCTGATGATGACCTCTATAGAAACTCTCTGAGATACATGCATTAAGTGTTGAGGCAGCCCTTTCACCTGCTGCACATTCATCAGGGTAGATCAGAGACAGAGCTGAAATCCTTTCGGAAAGTGTGGTTGAACATTTAAAGTGAACCAGAGGAGATGTCATTGGAAATGTCCTGGTTATCACTGTCCTTTCTTCTTTAAAAGTCATGAAGACTGAAATAGGCCGTTCGATAGAAACAGGTTTTGCACTAGCACTGCTGGAATGAAGATAGAAACAGTGCACTTTGATGAAAACATGCTACAATTCCTCTGAGCTCCTCAGTGAGGTGTGAGCATAGTATAGGGAGAAATGTTGTGGGACACAGCTAATAACCTTTCATTACCTTTGTGTCGGCTTTGTGAATCTGTTCCAGCTTTCTTTGCCACGAAAACGTGGGAATCCCTGATTTAAGGCTGAATTGCTAAATGGCCTCATGCCCACTGACTCAGGAAAGCATACATAAACTGGGTAAGCAACAGCTAATTACATCCCATAAAACATCTCTTCAGTCTGCTTCTGGATGAGCCATTTTATCTCGGAACTAATTGAATGTCTCGTCACTTACTTTTAATCCAGCCTCTGCTGAAGGCAGTGTGAGTTAATGTTCTGATACTCCTGGGGAAGGAATTGGACCCTGACTCCAGCAAGTCAGTTCCTCTGAGCAGAGGGGTGTGTGAGCAGTGCAGTCAGAGCAGATTCTGCAAGAGTCACAGTCTGATGGAAATCCTCTCTCTCCTGCTCAGGAGAAGACATTTAGCAGACAGCAGTGGGCTGATCCATCCTTTCCAACAAGCAGAAGGACATGTTTCTGTGCCTTACTCTGCAAACACCTTTGCCTCAGAAGCTGTACATTTAGGGCACCAATAGTTCAGGGAATTGTAGGAAGGTTTCTGTCTACCTCTCATATAATTTCTGAGCAAACAATAATAACATACTAGAATTCAGACATCAACATAAAATAGAGTTCATTTAAAATGCTGCAACATTTTAAAAAGTCAGGATGCATTGAGAAAAGTTCCATTTTTTTAAGCTTTGGTTATACTGGGAGCTGCAGACACAAAATGATTGCTACTTCTTACCTGTAGCAGAAAAAGAAACCGTGTACCTCTTGACGTCAGATGTTGCTTGAATCTGCTCACAGCTTGTTTTGTTTTTCTCTGTTTCATTTCCCTTTACTGTGTTAAGTCCTGACCCTGAAAGGTGAGGAAGTGAAGGAAATGGAAGAGTGAAATTTGGGGAGCCTGACACTAAGAAGCCAAGGGAACCACGAGGCAGTCTGTCTGGTTGTGAGATGGAAATGTAAGTGGACTCCTCAAATTAATTACTTTGGAACCCACTTACTGGTGCCTGTGGACTCTCTTAAGCATAAGTCTTACATTATGTCACCGAGATGGCATTTGGGCTTGATTTATGTTGGCACAAAGCTAGCTGTAAACGGCACATGTGTGCCCATAGTCGCCCCTTTTCAAACAGAACATGTTTTTAGAAACAGGAAGCACGGCTGCAGCAGGAGCACACCAAACCTCTGCTGTGTCAACAGCCTCACAACTGCAGGTATCCAGGATCTGCGCGACGCATTCATTTTCCACCTATTTCAACTCCATCAGTAACTTGGAACACCATTACCAGAGATTAACGGTCGGTTGATGGAGCAAAAATGACTTATTAGGTGAAATGCACTCCTTTAAAGATGTGGATCTGAACAAGAACCACAATCCACATCTTAATCTTTTTCTTTCATCCTCTATCGAATCTGTGGCTAGTATTTCATGGTGATAACCTCTCTCTCATTTCTTTTTTCTCCCTTAGAGAATGAGGCCACGCTATTTTACTTATCACTGGTTCTGTAGTCACATCATTGATCTTTACTAAGTTATGCTTCTTCCTGTTCAGATAAATCCTTCAGACCATGTTCAGGGAAGTTCAGACTCTCCTCTGTTTCTTATAGTACATTAAAAACAAATCAATAAATGTATGCAATGTTCAAGATTTCTTTTAGAAGGTAGATAGGCAGATGTAAATAAAGATCCAAAATTGAAGAGCATTTTTGATGACCAAGATAACTGTATTATTTTCATTCCTCAGATGCATTTATCTGCATATTCGGTCTTTGTGTGAACAGTGGGGAGCTATAAATAGGCACCAATAGCTTTCTCCATGGTGCTTCATCCGCTTGGATCTGCTCTCCATGAAGAGAAGTAAGCTTTCTGTACTTAGGAATGCAGCACCCTTGGGCATCCCAGTGACACTGACAAAGCCCTTGCTGGAGTGGGAGAGGTGAAGGTGGTGTGAGACATGGGGGCCCTATCCCTTCCACCAGAGTTGGTCCAGAAGCAGGCTGAATGAGCTGCACTCTGTAGGAGGTCCCTTTCATAACGTCCTTTTCTTCAGACTTCGAAGAAGTCTGTAACAGAGACAGTAGTGTTGTGCACATCAAATATTTTTATCTTAAGTTCCCAATGCAGAAATAATTTTTTGTTCCACGTGGTATATATTTCCCTCTTTTTTACCTTCAGCTGGGAAAAGTGCCTTACGCTGGCACTTAAACAATCCAGAAGGTTTTTTTAGGGCGTATCTCATGCAGTGAGTTCGGAGAACAAAGTTCTTCATGTTGTCTTAGAGAAGCTGAGAGGAAGTGCTTGTTAATCCTAAAGCCCACCTTCTGAATATGAAATGCTGTTTGTCAGTGAAGATTGACTTGAAATAGGAACTGGTGCCAAAGTCTTTTAAGTAGAAAAACACCTACCTACATGGACACCTACCTGTGCAACCTGATCTAAGGAGCCTGCTTTGGCACGGGGTTGGACTAGGTGATCTCTGGAGGTCCCTTCCAACCCCTACAGTTCTGTGATTCTGTGATTCTGTTGTGTCAAAACATTCGACCCTGCAGCATGAAAATCAAAGCCAAACTCCCTGCACTTAGTGTTCTGATGCATGAGTTGTTTCAGGCCTGATTGCTGAATGTTGCCCTTGATGTCACAGCATTTTCACTTTAGAAGCTCACTGGACTACAGGCAGAAGTTGCAATGCTTTCTTGATTTCAGGTTGGGTTGTCTTTTTACCCCTTTTTTTTTTAGAGTAATGCTTGCAGTAAATGCTGAGTCTGATTTATACTCTCTTGCTGTTTAATTCATAAGTACGCTGTTGTGTTTGGTATATACCAATAACAGGTACCCTTACCAGAAAGGCTGGGGCACTGTAGGGCTGAGTAGGTGTCATGGGGGTCAGTATTTTATCTTCCCTAGACCAGCACAAGAGTAGAGGGCAGAAAAATATTGTCAGCATAGAGATGCATGTTGGATCCCTTGGTGGGAGCTGAGGATGCCCCAGGAAAGCCATAATGCCATCTCTGCTCCAAGAGCAGCAGGCAGAGGCAGCACTGCCTTTGGGAGCTGCAGCCATTTCCCTGCCAGAGCAATTCTTCACAGCAGCGTGGCCTTCAGATATGGGAAGATCTGCTTAGGAGACAGAATATTTCTTTCCAATAGGTAAGAAATGTGATTACCAAAGTTCTCACCATATTCCAACTTTTGCCATTATGACAGTGCTTGAAATAAATTTTTCCCTTCCAAATCTTCTTAAACCCAGAGCTTGTATCTGTTAGTGCTCAGTGCTGCTTTCTCACTGACTCCACAGGGCTTACACCAGTGAACTTTACTGGGATGATCAAGTGTTACTGGCTCTGGAGTTCATTTTGTGCTGTTTGCAAGAAATCTGAAAGTTGGGAGCTCACCAGAGGTGCTAGTTAGAAGATTCTGGAAACCAAATTACTTTCATCTGAAATAAATACATCTCATGGTGCACACTGTCCTTACGTATTTGTGCAGCGGGAGCATGGCGTTAACACTGAGCATTATTAAAACCCCTAACTAGATGTCGTGTTTTATAATCTTGATGCAGACCAACTTGAATTTTTATTTTCTGCCTGTACTTGCAATTAGTTTGCATGATAAATGTAGAGCAGTCAGAACAGGATATTAAAAAGGAACGTCTGGGGTGAGCGTGAGTAGGACACGGACGTAACAGCTCAGAAGCACACGCTGTTTGCTGACGTTTGTCAGTAAGGGAATGGCACTACTGCTCCTTTTACCCAATTCCCTGCCTGGAATCCCAGCCCAAGCAGATGTGTTGGCAGAGGATGAGATCGGTCATAGTGTCCCCTGATGGCTTCTCCTGAGGGTTTGAGGTGATGCTAGCTGCTGCTCTGACCTCCAGCTTTGTCTCCTCTGGAACACGCCGCCCCGTCCCAGCCATGCTGTGCCCACATTTGGGGATTTGTGAAGCAGACTCCCTGTGAGCCTAGGCAAGGAGCAGCAGCTTCGTGTCACTGGACCTTGTTTCTATCTGCATAAGAATAAAAGCATTTATTCTCTTTCTGCGTGTAAAGAATAGATTAGAAAGATGACCTGGGATTTGTCAGCTGTGCTGGTCAGATGGATGCACAGGTCACTCGGGAAGGTTGCCCCGGAGCCTCTCCGACTGCAGGCAGCTCCAGCCCCTGTGAAACCTCCCCCAGTTCCCCTGCCCTCCCCCAGACCCTTCAATCTTCCTTATCTCCCGTACCCCTCATCTGACCCCTTCAGTCCTGCTTTCAAAGAGACTCCTCCAGAAGCTGTCAAGAGATGCAGGAAGGCAAGCAGGGGTTATCTCTGCGTGCGGGTTATCTCAGGGCTTGCTCTGGAGAAATCTGTGAGCAGTACAAGTTATCCCCAGCTGGAGACGAGCAGGGGCTGGGCTGGGCTGCTCTGTTCCGTGGGGCCAGCTGTCTTGTGGATACGGGTGAAAGACGAGAACTCTGAAAATAGTGCTAGGGTCGTCCCAGAGCCAGAAGGAGGTGCCTGTGATTGGGAAACGTGGAAGGAAAGTTATTTTCTTCTCATGTGTTTGGGGACTTTGAACTAGCTTCCTGGGTAAGGAAGGGCTTCCTGGAATTCTTCGGAGTGATTTTATACCCAGAAGGGAATTATTTGATTGTGGATCCAATATAAACATGAGATTCAGCCTTGCAGTGAGACAGCCCTGTGACAACCCCCCTCCAAAATGTAATCAGTAAAGTTTTCCCCTGATGCAAATTCTGTGTCTGATTCCAAGTTGGACTCCTGCTTGCTCACTCCTCGGCTGGCTTCGCTGAAACTTCTCAACATTTAGTCTTGCTTTTCCTTGCAGTGCTGAGTCACTCTCTGATTTGAGTGAGAACTGATGTGTTTGTTACTCTAAGGCTTGTGAGGCTCTGTCTGAAATCCAAATGAAAAACCTGCAGTGTCACTTTGCTCAAAAAGAAGTTTTTAGAAGGATTGTTCTGCTCAGTGTAAAAACACTTGTACAAATGTTGTTTTCTCTGTCACTTCTTGCCTCTTTAGCTATGCCATGGGAATGTGGACTGTGGCAGAATCAGACACTTAAGAAGCATGACCAAAGGAAAACAGAGGTTTAATTGGGTTTAAATATTTTCCAAAGTAAGAGGTGGCTCTTCAGAAAAGGCAACACAGCACTGTGTCTGCTAAGTTTTCTCTCTGTCCTAGATTGCACTGTAAGACTTTTATGTCTCAGCCCTTTTTCACTGCTGTATAATGCACTGGTTGGGGTGTGTAGCAAACACTGGTCTCGAATAGCACTTTACGGACTTGACATTTACCTCTGCAGTTCCTTATTTCCCTCCCAGTTCATTCAGGCAGGAAGCTCATAAAAGGTGGCTGTAACAGATCTGTACCCACGGACGTTGGATTGCAGGGCAGATGGATAACATGGCTTTCTTTGAGCAAAAGATGCTCATGTCAAGCAGGTGTAGCTCACATCCACTGAAACCCCAAAGGCACGTGCAGGCAGCCAGGGCTGGGGCAGGGGGATGCAATGGGGGGCTCTGAATGTCAAACATCAGTCAGTGACTTCAGCTAAAAAGAGGGGCAGCATCTGTGCTCGCAGGGCTGAAGCTTCGTGGGGAGCAGAAAGCAGGATGCAGTGCTGCATCTGCAGTGCCTTGCGGGCTGTGTGTGCGCCACAAGGACTTTACAGGGGACTGGGGATTGTGCAATTATAACCAAGGCCATAATTTTCAGGATTATACTCATGCACACAGAGGAAAATTTATTTGCAGAATTCTTTACTGATGATGAACCATAAGCCAGAAAGAACACTATTGGGTTTTCTGATGTCAGTATGAGCTGGTAGAGTTGGCAGTCAGAGCAAGGATCCTTCAATTATAGGCTGAACAAGTCGAACAGAAGTCACTGAGGCATAACCAGCATGGAGCCCCATACTGCTGTTATTGTATTTGCCTCTTGGAAAAAAAGGCATGCTTAGAAGTCTGTAAGCTGTTCCCTCTCCTTCTCTCTCCTCAGCTGAAGAATTAATCTCTTTGTCATACGTGACAGCTGCACAAGTAACAGGAACAAAACATGTAGGTGTTGGGAATAAAGTCATTAAACAACATGCTATTTGTTAAGCACATCAAGTTCTGGACAAATTCGTACTATAGCTTTTCTGTGTCATGTGCGCAGGTGATAAAGACTATTGAAGAATTTCCAGCAGTAAGAATTTCATTTCTTGCCTTGAATCAAATTGTGATTCAGAATGAAAATGTCACTGAGACATGGGCTATAGTGAGAATATATGACCGCTGTTTCCAAGCACCCCATAATTAGAAGGGTTTTTTCTTGCTGGTGCATGAGCTAAGGCAACCTCTGCAGGGCTAGGAACAATAAGAATTAAAGTTCCCTTTCATCTGAAAAGACAGTAGTAGATAAGCAACTAGCTGAAAAATGTTACGTTCAGTGGTTCTTGGAGGTGTTCAAGGCCAGGTTGGATGGGACCTTGGGCAACCCGATCTGGTGCCTGATCTGGTGGGTAGCAACCAGCCCATGGCATGGGGGTTGGAACAGGGTGATCTTTAAGGTCCCTTCCAGCCCAAGACGTTCTTTAATTCTACGAATCCACATTGAAAAGACAGTCTTACTGACATAGAAGTGTTTCATAGTAAGAATTCTGTTCCCCAAGCAGTACTATGGAATGGAAGCAGACTTGTTCAGTTTTTGCACTTTTTTTTCTTCCAACTAACTTCAGGAATTTTCTTTTGAAATTTTCTGTTATCTATGGTATGATGATGTCACACAATTATATGACATGATCAGTAATGATAAATCACAAATAAAAGATAAAATATTAGATGTGATACATTCATATCTATAACATGACTCCAGTTTTGGCTGTGGTAGCTGCCATCAAGATGTCCACAAGGAAGCACCCAGTCCTTCAACACTGCTCAGACAGCAGGGAAGCTTTGGGAACTTCTGATCTCAGGGTTGAAGGCACACACTGACATTTGCTATATGCACTCCCCCAGGTTTGAGTCTACCTACTTTCTCCGTGGAGTTTTTAAAATGCCATTACTCAGTGATTCATTGCCCACACATGGAGGGAGGAATTCAAATCAGATGGGAAACGAAGTGACGAAGTGCTCTCCACTGGGAAAAGGAGGAGATAGATAGGACTTTCGGCAGTGGAACAATTAGGGAAGGAAATAAAATCACTGATAGGGAGAATAGGGTTCTGTCTTTGGTTAAATTGGAACTAGATACGAGAGCAACAGAGATGGTAGCAGTGGGGAGAAGGAAAAGGTATGTTCATCAAGCCCCATGTGTAGCAAAAAACTGGAGGACGTTGTGGTGATGGGCATTTTCTGAGTAACGATTGCCCTTGTAGATCATTCTCAAGCTGGTTTCTTTGTGGAAGAGATGTTGCACCACGGAATGAGCTGTAGGAAGCCTGGTGCTCCCTGGCATGCATCTCCCTGTGTGTGATGTTTGCTTGCACAGGCTGGGAAGTCGAAAACAGGAGGTGGAAGTAATCTGCAACAGGAAAAGGTCTAAGGAAAGTAGCTCTGCTCATGTAGTTGGTTGGAGGTGTTTACCTCAACAGATTTTTAACCAACACTTTGCCATTTTCATGGTGAACTGAACAGTTGCCTCCTATTGCTTGCCTTTCTGCTATACCTTGGGTACAAGATACAATTTCTGCCTCACTGTGCTATGGATTTGCTCCTGACTTGATCACTAGAGAGGGAGTGCCTGGAGCTGTCTACCAGTTATCACGGCACAGTCCAAGGCTGTAGCAGTGAAGTGGCCTGTCCTTTATGTCAGCATACAAGGATTACCACGTGGTCTATGTTAACTAACCACAAATCTCACAAAGCCTTTTGTAAGATGGTTCTAAGGTACATTAAAAAAAGAAAAACAAACATAAAATTTTTGCCATTTGCCTTCTTGTTTCCAAGCCTTGAGAATGCAGGTGGGTCACACTTTCAGGATTCTTCATGCAATCAGTGCCTGGGAAATTTTTTTCGACATAATTATATACCTCCAGGAGCTGGATCTCATTCAACTTGCAGTTTAAATCACAACAGTTTGTAGGATTGTACCAGACTGAAAAAGCCTAGGGAAGAAATCTCACACGTTTGTGAAATGCTTCACTTTCACTAGCTTCTATTTATTTGTGTATTGGTATGTTTATTTATTGCAAAGGTGCTGCCGAAGTACGAGCTGTTTTGTTTAGATAAAATCAAAACATGCTCATTCTTAAAAGCAGGAGAGCAAAATCAGATTTTTTGCATTTGGGAAGATCGACAATCTTTTATATATTGCCATTTCTCAAAGGTTCAAGTGGAAAATGTCTGCTCTTTGCTAAGCAGTGAAACTGGAGGTCAGCGGAATCGTTAGGCAAGCTGGGCACTCTTCTGGGCTGACTTGTCCCTTGCTGTCTTTGGGGCAGTGGAGCCCTGGCAGAGCTGTCCACATGGCTCAACCCCAAGGAGCTCTCCTCATCTCTGCCTGCCCTATTTCTTCATCTCTCTCCTTTCAGAGAAGGTTCAGAATACTTCCTGTGTTTTGAGGTAACACATGAGAAGGAAGCTTCTTGATCTCTTTTTTCCCTATCAGCTCTTGGGAAGTCTTTTCCTTTTTCCCTTCTCAAATTCACATGACTGTCAGGAGTCGAGGAGCAAATAGGTAAGCAAGCACCAAAACAAGCACAGCAGAGCGAGCCATCTGGTGTGCGGAGGAGGGCCGACTCCTACAGCTCTGATCTCAGCACGAACGCACAGCATCTGTGTGGGGCTGGGGCTGGCGGTAGCAGGGATGTGCAGCACCATTAGGCAGATGAAGATCTGGCTCTCACACACCCTGGGGGAGGAGATGCTTGATGCCCAGGCACTTGCTGCAGTGTCCAAAGGAGCAGAAGCTCCAGAGCAGCAGGAATGGGTCTGGGGCACAGACCACTCTTGCAGTTCCTTGCTGGGAAGCATCATTCAGGGGTTCTGCACTAACAGTGTTGTTACATCTATTCCTTAGGATGTAAGGAGGTGTCATAACAAAAAATCAGCAGTGGCTGCTCAGCTCAGCTGAACTTAAGCTTCCTTCCTCAAGCAACCTAATGGGAACGGCATTCCCCAGCGGCAGTAGGGGCAGTCAGAAGTTCCTTGTTGTGCTCTCATGGGAACTTTGCAGGCTCTCAATGCCAGGGAAGATGGTTTCCCACCATCATTTTCCTTGAAAACCACGAGTCTGTCAGCAGTAACTGGTCACGCTCTTCTCTGCAGCAGCATTGCCAGCTCTGAGATGAACTTGTTCACTCATCACACCTTGGCAAAACCAACCAGTTTCTGAAAAATGCTGCTGCTGCTGTCTGGTTTTGGGTTGTACTCAGCCCTCACCCTGCAGCTACTGCTGAGAGAAATGGTTTCTTTATGGGAGTGAAACTGATGTTTTCTGAGACTGGGATAAGATGAAGCGTCAGCTGTGATAGAGCCAGCAGCAAAACTGCGAGTGGGTATCAAGCTGCGAGGCAGAGACACCCTGCTGTGCTCCAGGTCTCTTATCTACTGTTTTACCTTCCCTTCTTAGTGGAAATAATGGTGACATTACCTAAGGATACCTCTGAAGACTTAAGTAGTTCGTCTTTTCAGCAAGCTTCAAAGACTGTATGGCTATGCAGTTCCAAAGTATTATCTGTCACTTCAGAAAGATGTTCCACGTTTCTGTGAGATATAAAGCAAAGTAGAAAATTGGGCTATTTATCCTACAATTCACTGGAAAATTAAGTTTCTATAGAAACTACCACTTCAGAGTTATTTGCGTTTCTCTACTGAGAAACATCTTGAGAAAGAGCATTCCCATGGATGGCAAATAGAAGTTACATTTGTTATAATAATATAGTGTTTACAAAAGAGTGTGTGTGTTCCAAGTGTTGCTATTGGGTTGCTCTGTAAATCCTGGGTTTGTTGAATATATCGCCATGTTAATAGGAGCAACAGATAACTAACAGCAAAGAAGAGACTCAAGTTTACCCACGGGAAAAAAAGACACTGATGTGTAAAAGTAATGTGTGAAAATTCCTCCGGGCCCCCTGTGGTGATGAATCTGCACCGAAACAGAAGATTGAATCTAATATCTCTGTCAGAGCTGATTCTTTAAAACCTGATTTCTGAGTAAAGCAACAAGGAAAACGCTGACATCTTTAGCTTTAGATGGAGCACTGGTCACATACGATGTGAGCACAGTTAGAATGCAAGTGTTAGTTTCTGCTACTTAGCTTTGCAGTCTCCTTCAGCTCTTGAGTTGTAGTGCACTGGATACGTGTATCTTATGTACCACATGAAATAGCAATAGTTATCTATTAGTGCTAACAACGTGAACAGAACAAAGCACATATAAATAGCATTTGTTGTATGATAGATTGGGGAAAGTAGGTCTGGAAAGGCTGATGAGCATGGGATTGTACATATCCATCCCTACTTCCATGCTGGGTCCATCCTTTCCAAGGAATACTTAAGCACTGTGAGAGCTTTAGCACTTGCACTCTGGTAAGTTGGCCCACTGTGATAAATGAGATCATAGCCCACAGAAAACACACCACCTGCAGCTGTCTGCAAGCCCAAGGTGAAGTTAGTAGAGAATTTGGATTACCATACAGTGGAAACAATAGCATGTGTCCTCCAAGGGCAGATGGTCTGGGCCCAGTGTTGTGTCCTTACTCATCACTTTCTTACTCCTGCAGATTGCAGTGACCAGATTATAAAACAGAACAGTTTGGTGCTGGATTAAGGGAAGGGGCTTCTCCACCCATGTCCTGAGAGGATGAGTTGCTATAGCTGTGGTGAGAAGAAGGTGAGAAGCCTGGATTGTGAACTTCTTCCTGGCATCTAGTGGCCAGCTCTTACCAGGATTTCTTCCTCTGGAGGTTGCACCCAACCTGTTGCCTTTATCAGGCATTGGCAGACCTAGCACACAGTGAGCGTGATCTTACTCTGAAGGTGAGAAAGGAATTACCATCAAACTGGAAATGAGAAAGCACTTTGTGCTGAGCACATCCAGCTTCTTCAGGAAACCTTTAGATACACATCTTAGAGATTGAGATACCTGAACAACATCGATGTCCTTTTTGTCAGGTGAATGCTTTGATAAATGTTTACCATGGACAGCAATGAAAGTCTTTGCTCCAAATGCAAATTAATCCTTCAATTGATGAATAATGACTGAAGCAGTTCTTGCTACCAAAACGTCTTACGATGCTTGCTGCTGGTGCAAGAATAAAAAACCTTTAGGTATCAGTGTAATCATTTCAAGATGATATTTTACATCCATGAACTGACAAATGCAACCCCCAAATAATAGCCAATAAAAAAGAGGGGCCGATCTGCTGCTAACTAAATCAAATCTGCTGTCTGAAAGGGCTGAAGTATAGCTGTTATTGTGTGCAGCACATTGATGTTGTCTTGACCATTGACTAGATCATGGTGCTTCTTCCGTGCCTTTGTTTTGCAGTTTTTCTCGCCCAAGACTTCTCAGAAGCCTTGAATACAAGACATAACAGAGATCCTGCCCTGGTAGCAGTTTGTGCAGTCTTTTGTTTCATGAGCACAGCACATACCCAGACTTGCTCATAAAATATCCATAGCAAAATCATGCGATGCCTGTCTCTCTTATACATTTTTAAGAGCTGTGTCCTAAATCCAGTAAAGACTGTGAGGCATGAATAGAATAATCCTTCCTGCCATATGTGTGAGAAGGGATTTGGGATCAAGTAACTGTATGTGCAAAACGAATTGTGTATTTGGGCACTCCCGGATTCTGCTGTGAGAACAGAGTGCCTCTTGCAGTCCCCGTCTGTTGTCTAAATTGCTGAGAAGTGTTTTGCAACACAGAACAGAGGAACTCTGTACAAAGGAAACGGAGATGGCATAAAGGGAGATCAGAGAAATAAAATGGTGAGAGTCAGAGGACGGTGATGATAGTGTGTACCAAGGGAACGTGCTTTCTGATTTCAGGACAACAAAGTGCACAGGTCGGTGTGTTACGATAAAAGCAACTACTTCTGCACTGCTCTTAATTCATAAGCAAACCCTGGACAGACAGTTTTATACCTTGGCAAAAATTGGCCTTTGTTGTTTCACCCTTAGGAGCTGCAGGGAGCCTGGTGACGTCCCAGGTAACGTAGGCAGATGTTCAAAGCAGAAGAAGGGCATTAGTCACTCAGATTGAAAGAGAATTGGGTCTCTTCCTCCCTAGGGCTCTTTATAAAATTACAAACTACGGCCCTTGCCAGGAGTCCTCTCATCTGATCATTTCTGTACAACTGGAATGTGTTTAATTCGGAAAATGTGCACTCCACCTAAGTGTAGGTGCCAGATACTTCTTTTTCCTATTCAGTGCCTTGCATCTTGGAGTCATTTGCAGGTGCCCTCAGAGACACACTGCACCCTTCAGAGATGCCTAGGATCATCTGCAGGACTGTGTCTGTGTGAACGGGGCTCCCAGGCAACTGCATTATCTCCCCAGAAGCTGGGAGGTGGCTGCAGGGCTGGAGGTGATGCTCTTTACTTCTCTGGTGCTTTTGAAAAACTTCCCCATGTGCCATGGTAAGGGAACACGTGCCATGCTAAAGGAACATGGAAGAGCTGTGACTACAGACCCTGGCTTTCTTGGTGTTAATTCACTTTTGTTCAGAAATGGATCACATTGGGCCCTTATTACTGAGGACACTGAGTTTGTTGGAAATCCTTGACAGCAGAATCACTATTTTCTGTCCAGAAGCAGGCTAGAGGGCAAAACAGCCTCCATTCTCTGGGATTTCACTCTGAAGAAAATCCCTTTGACAGAATCTTCAGTAACTAACTGATCACAAAACTTCAAAAGCAAAACTTACTGTAAATATTAATTTGGGATTTTTCTGTCTTGGTCATCTGCCTTTTTAAAATGACATTTTACTAGAAGTGCCTTTACAGCTTGTGATTCCCTTTTTTACTTTCAGTTTCCCTTCTGTACTGCATCACTTGTAAGTCGGCTGTGGTTTTCTCAACATGTAGCTGTGATACTTGCTCTGTTTTCTCCTATAATACAGAGAAGACCAACCATAAATAAACCTATTTTCACCATGCATTTAAGTTTCTGCCATTAAGGCAAGTTTAACATACACAGTTATTTACCAAGGTAATGTGTTTGCACTGTACCATACTTGTGCTAATTTTGAGATCTTTAGTAACCTTTTATTGTTGTATACTTCCAAATAAGAACCTTGATCCTTCATTTATGTTGCTAGATCCCAAGTAATGTCATCATGCTTCTGCACGGAATGAGAGCCCACCCTCCCAGTTTCACTGCTGGTCAGGAATTACCCTTAGCAAAATCCTGTGATTTTTCTGCATGCTTCCCAGAAGAGTCATTATTATTTTAATGCCTTGTTTTCTGTATTTCCACTTTCAGGTCTTCTCTGATTTTGAATGCTTCTATATGATGGGGTCGATTCTTTGTTCTTTCCATTTTAGAACACTTGAGGTTTCTTCAGACACAAATTTTCTTGGTCAGTAAGTGACCACAGCTTCTGTTATCATCAGCGTGTGCTAAAATCAGCAATACCTGTTTTGCAGGCCTTTCTTGTAAGGGCTATTAGATGTGCTTGACGAGGTTACATGCCCACATCAGGAGCACGGGGTTGCTTTTTTCTTCTCTGGAGCTCACTGCAGCTGTGCAGAGCTGTGAAGACCACCCTGCCTTCAGCACTGCCACCCTCCCAGGGCATCTGATCTCCCTGATGTTTCCCAAACCACTCATGGGAAGGACACAGGGTTTGACCTTCTGCACGGGGTTCACTTGCCTCACTTCAGCATTCAGAATGACCCTAGTCCAGAGTGGGGCACGTTCCAAGATGCTTCCTCCCCCTTACCTTAGAAACCTCTTCTTGGGGTGGTGTGAGTCGTCACCTGAAAATGTCTGTTTCTTTGTACAGAAAGCCTCAGCTGCTCTCTGGCACCCAACTTTCAGACAGCTACAGGCAGATGAGATAAAAAGCCTTTATTTTATTCAGGGTTTTGAAAAAAAAAAATAAAAAAATCTTTTGCACTGGATTTCGTACTCTTAGAGCTGCTTTCCCGATCTTGAAGCAATACCTTCTTTTGGTGCTGAAGGTAGTAATTGTGGGCATTTCAGCACAGGCATTAATCACAGGGCAGGTTCTGTCACTCTTGGCCACATCGGGAGATCCCATTTTCTTGGGAAGTGCCACTGGAAGTGCAGGCTCCTGTTTGCTGTGAGGCTGCAGTGTGGAGAGCCACGCTCTGTGTCTTCCGTTCTGTGTGCAGAGCTGCGTTTGTTGTTTCAGGCCGGGCAGCTGCAGAAAATGAACCATTTCCTTCACATCTCCTTTGCCCGTAGCAATCTTGAACTTGTTGACCTATGTGCCTATTAATTATTGATATACTGTTGCATTATTTAGGCTTGTTTCAGCAGACAGATACATTATTACCAGACAGACTTTTGCCAGACAGGCTGATAGATAACATCCTAAAATAAGTCTCAAGTTACATTTGTACAATCAAGGACTGTAATTTCGTTAGTTTCCCCAGGACCCCTGCCTCCCACTGCCAGATTACTGCTGCGCTACCTTGGAACCCTCATAGAAACTGAAATATAATGACAATCTCTTCAGGCAGCAGGTTCAGTCTTGACCTTGGTGTAACTGCGGTTCTGGTGCTGCTCAGCCCACAGAAACACAGAGGAAGTCTTCTTTGAAGCTGTTCCTCTCAGGATACAAGAGATTGCTTTGTTTGTCCTTTACCAGTGAAAGGAGAACTGATTGCTGCCTGGTTGCTATGAGCTGTATTGCAACACCCCAGAGACACGGGCACAGCCTGATGTGTATCTCCCAGGGAAACCTGCCTTTGATTTTTTGAAACCTCGCTGCAGTCATGTTGTCTATGGATCCAAGAAAAAAAAAAGGCGTACCAAAATGAATTAGCTGTAATTTAAAACATGCGTGCTGAGCATTTCTGAACCTTTATAACCATAGCTCCAACCAAAGCAAGAATGAAGTAATACAGTTCTTCATAGCAATCACATCAAATGCTGCTGCAGTCTGCTGTCACAAGTGACAAGTGACAGTGCTGAATACGTGACAAGCTCATCCACATGCTGCTCCTTTTCCTCTGTCTGTGTGCGTCATGCTTCACTCTGTCGCAACCAATTTCTCCTCTGATGTCAGAAACCCACTCAGTGCTCAGAACAGTGTCCACGTGAAAGCAGAACAGACAGAAAAGAGGAAGGAAAGCAGCCATAGGAGGATGCAGACAAGAAATGTGTCTTAAGTGTTACAGATTGAATGACTTGTTTATTTTCTGTGAGTTTCCTTGGGAGACACAGTCATGTTGGGAAAAAAAATTCAGGGAGGTGTAGCTGCTGTTTTCAAAATCTAGCACTAGTTCTTTTGGGTACATACTGCCGCAGTTCAACACACCGTGGGGTTTTCTAAGCTGTGTATCCTCCTTAAATGACAGAGGTGAAGTCTTCACCCTTTGTGAATCACTTTTGTCTCATTTCTCATTCACTGCTGTAGCAGAGCCGTGTCCGAGCACCCAGTGAAGCTCCCTTGGTCCAGCCCCAAGCAGAGCAGTGGTTGTTCCCACCACCAAAGTTTCTTTCTTGCCCTCTTACACTCATTGCTATGTGGCCACACCAGTGTTTTCCCTGGCCTTGGGGAACACCGGCCACATGTGCTACCCTTTCAAAAAAACCCTCCCCCTCCAGACCAGTGTTAATCCTTCCATTTCCCCCCATCCAGCACACTCTTTCCCTGAAGTCCTGCGTGGTGCAGTGGATTTCAGCTAGAGCCAGGCACAGCTGAACAGGGGAAGGAAACATGGGCAGATTATTTGGCCATCTGTTGAAAAAAAAAATGCTTCAGGTTTGTCAAAAGATATTAACAACGGACAAAACAATAAAGGAGGAAACGTGTGTTGCTTTCCTCACTGTTCTGCTCTGTATCTTGAGTCTTGGTCACTTGAAAAATGGTCTTCCTGAGTGATGGCTCTTTATTTTCAAGTAGTTCTCCACTTGAATAAATGAACATCAGAGTTTGACTGTCCTCCCTTCTAGTCCTGGATACCACAGAAGAATTTAACCTGTCTATGCCATGGATTTTATTTCTGTATAGTGATGGGGAGGCAACTAACTCTTCTGCTCAAATCAAATTTCAAGTCTGACATCAACAGAAGTATTAAAATCCCAGACACTGAATTCAGAAACACACTGTCGACTTTCTAGATTATTTCAGGCTGGTTCACTGGAATTACATTACGTAAAAGTCATAGAAAACAGCACATTCTTATGTAAAACTCCACAAAACAAGTGCTGTGATTTTAACCAAGTTGAAAAAATAAAACATGAAGTGTCATTTTTGTTCAGGGCCATGTGTTCGCTTTTGAAAACGAAAAGGAAATAAATGATCCAAGTCACACAAAACATATGCCTGCAAAATAATGATAAAACATATACCATATCTGGACCTCATAAGTGTGGTTATTAATTCTTGCTGCTGTTGTGGCTGGAGGCTTTTGCTGTGCAAAAAAGCCCATATTAAAATGCAGAATGATTTTGATTTCTACTGCATCTGGAATAATACGATCTCCTTGCAGTAACGTGGTGGGTTCTGAGCTCTTTAGTTGGGGGAGTGCTGGAAGCTTGCAGAAATACACTGGTCTGTGGCACGGATCATCTATTATCTCACTCAGGATATGAATCTGACCTTTGGTGTACAAAACCCTAAGCTCTGAGATGGTCCAAAGTGGCAGGCAGCATGTGTTCAGCTGAATGTAAGCACTCTCATCCAAGGAGTGCTGGCACTGTGCCCTGGAGTTGCTTTGTTAAAAAAAACCCCATATGAGAAGTAGTGTGTTTTGTTGTCCCTCTCATGTGCAGACTGCATTTTGGAGAGAGGGGCTGTGGTGAAGTCTCCTACCATGCCAAGAGCACTCTCCTGCTATGCAGGGAGTAGGATGGCACTCACCTATCTTGTCATTTAAGGATTCATGCCAAGATTAACCAAAAAGTTACGCTCAGAGTTATGACCAAGGTCCTTTCAGTAAACAAGGACCTGTCTATTCCCAAATTCATCACCACTTCATGTCCATCATCCCGTCACCTGCCTGGACATGTTTCCTACAGCTGGTGCTGCAGCTCTGACCCTGGTACCTTAGCTTGAAGCTCTGCCACTGCATCTTTGCTGTTCCCAAGGCAGTGCAGCAGTGGTGCATGGCTGTCTTTGGAGGCAAGATATTCAGGGCATGGGCCAAGAGTATAACATTGTAATTAGTTTGTTCTTGTTGAGCATGAGCTCATGTCGTAAGTACATATGTTCAGCTGTCAGCTTGGTTCTTGCAACAAAAGGGAAAACAAACCAGTAATAAATAGAGAAGTTGCATAAGCCAATCTTCAAATAATGGCATTGGGTGGAACACGTGAAATAGGAGCTGTGGCTACAAAGCAGATTGCTGCTTCCTATTCCTCCTATGAGCACAAAATAAATTACAGCTGTTTAAAATGAAGCAGCAACCAAGGGGAACACTGAAATCTTAAAGGTGCCACTCCATCTGGCCTACTATTCTTGTTGCAGGTTTTTACACTGAGAAATGAAGAGCTGAGCCCCAAACCTCATTCTCTTCCAGTGCAAAGTGGTTACCTTCCAGTATACGAGCAACAGCATTGCGAGTTCACGTTGGTATTTCTTGATGTGATGGTTGCTGGTGTTGCACATGGCCTTGAGGTCACAAGTCACAAAGAAGTGAGTAATCAAACACCGACTCTTCAGTACTCTTTTGAAGGAGGGGGAGAAGGGATTCCTCAGAAACAAAGGCATGGCATTCCAGAAATATGGAAACATCACTTGAAAAAAAAAAATCATAATTTCAGGTTTTTAAAGGTCTTAGTTTAGATTTAGGTTGTCATGATTCATTTTCACAGCATCTTGTTGTATCGCATGATGTATTTTTAGTGAAGGCGCATTAACGTGACCAATAGGTGTGTATTTATCTATCAGCACATTAGTATTTAGATCTATGAGTAGTTAAAATGATTAATACCGTTCCATATTTCTTTAAAAGTCATCATTTAACATTAAGGCACTGATGTCTTCTGCCTTAAAAAAGCACACAACATTTCTTCAGATGTTCAGTTCTGAGAATGTGATGGTATGATACACCTGAAGTGTGAATGTGCTTAGAGTGGCAGACTGTCCTTGTCTTTTACGACAGTATAAATGCTCCCAAACATCCACTGTAAAACGTAGGCTCTCAAAGCACTGAATTCTTCAGGATTCTGCAGTTCTGTCCGGATTACATCCACAAAGAGGAAGTACCAAGTTTTAATGTTCCATAGAGAAGCCTTAGGCACAGTTTTTTCTGGCTTCTTTACGTACACTTCAGCATCACATAATTCTGGAAAGAACACTAGAAGAGTGGGTTCTTTGGGAGAGTGGTATCTGAAGTACTGATTGCATGTCTCCTAGCCCACAGCTCCATCTTTGCCATACTTTTTCCTGAGGACTTCTCTGGAAGTGATCAGAGATGCTGCCACCATGGTGGACTCTATCACGATGAATTATTCTGATGCCCAGCAGCTTACCCCAGGCTCTCCTCTTTCTGCACGTCCCCTTTCTTGTCATGAGATCACATCTGTCCACTGTAGACAGCCACATGTAAGAACAATTTTCTTTCTACAGAGCAAAACGAGAGACAAAACCAGCGGGCGCTGTGTCACTTTGAGGCAGAAACAGTCTCAAACCCAAAAGATTTCGCTGCCTCCATTTTAGGGTATTTCATCCCTAACCTGTATTTTTACAGAAGTATCCCATACTTAGTGATACTACAATAATAATCTTTCAGACTTTCCTCCTTTACAGATTAAAGTTATTTTGCTTGTGAATTAATTCACATTATTAAATAGATCAAATAATGTTTTGATGGAAGTGTTGCCAGCACATTTGTTGCTTGCTGGAGTCTAGACATAAACACGACCTTTGAACTTTTTGAGGAAGAATCTCGTTTTTAACATAAATTTTTCACCAGAAAATCAAAAGCTTAGGAATAAGTTTATCCACAATTGTTTGCTCAATCATCATCATCATCTTCTTTTTTCTAATGAAATGTTAATGTGTTATGGGGAAGAAAGGAATTATTTTCTGGGCAGCGCTGCTCTGAACAAAAGCCATATGACACGGATATAATCAAGATTTTACAACTGCTTAAGTGGATCAGTGCAAGAGGGAGTCATTTTCACTCCCTGGAAGTGGGGAGTGGTGCATATTCACCATCATCAGAGGTACTTGATTGAACCTCAAGAAGAATGCTATTATGCTTTTTGCATTAATTATGCTTAAAAACATCCCTCAAGTGATACCAGAGCTGATTTTTAATTGATACACTTAAATCAGTTCCTTCACGGGCAGACATTTGTTCATTATGAACTCATTTTTACACGTGTCCACTCTCAAAGAAAGCAAGCTAATATTGTTCCGTCAGCAGTCAGGTGCATTACAGAAGCAATTGCTATTCCTCTCCTTCTGATGTGTTTTGATGGCACTCATTTCTTCTGGCATGCTTTTAGCTCCTGGTGATTCAGATGTGTCAGCTACTATAGCTGCAAGGAAACACTGATGATGGATTTATAACATCCAGGCTTCAACTTAGTGACCTGAAAAATGACTATTTGCTTCTGAAGCAAAATTGGCTTTAACCATACAAAAAAAAAAAAAAAAAAAATCGGACCCCATGCTTCTTAATTTCCTCTCTCTGTATTTTAATGAAACATTTTCTCTTGCCTAGAAATCTTGTCTTTTGCCAGGTGAAGTTTTCTCAATGAGATCTGTGCAGGGTAGTTACTGACTTTAGTCTCTGTAAAAGTGTCTCGTAACATGTCCATTAAAATGTACTGTGGAATGGTTGTGAAATGTCTTCCTGTCTATATTAAGGAGGAGTTTGTCTCGGCAGAGAATGCTGGAGCTGTCCAAAGAGGGGCACTCTGCAGTTCGCCTCTGGGAGCAGATGAAGCTTGCTGGTGATGCAGATGGTGCTGTATCGGTTTTAGAGCAGCTCCTGTCTGAAATCAGGTCTCCCTGTGCTAACCACTGAAGAACTGTGATGGAGATCACAGCCTGTGTGCCAAGTGTTAACACTCCAGACAGAGGTAGGCTAGAAGACTGAAAGGATTAGCAAAAAATTGCAGTCCATGCAGACAGAGCTCTATTCCAGCAGTGAGATCAGATATCAGAACTTCAGTGCTGCTGTCCTCACTCAAACAGAAATTCTCTTGTACTTCTGGATAAGCTGTTTTTGCTTAAAACAGTGCTGGGTTATTAAATTACGAATTGGATGTATCTAGTATTTGTCTTCCATCTAAATTCTTCCAGTGGAGGAAGAGCTTCCTGGGGCAGTGTCAGTTCTGTGCCACTCGTGCTGGATTTGCTGAAATCTTTGCTGTGTCTCGTGAGAGGAGGAAGATTCTTCCCAACACTGTCCCACTGGGTGAAGTCAGGAGATCTTGGTTCACTTTTCAGCCTGACAGCAGATTCTCCTGTGACCTTGGATAAGCTGTTTACCTCCTTTCTTTCTCAACTTGCCATCTGCAAAATGGGAATGACCGTATTTCCCTCACTGATGACTCACAGTCCTATGCTCAGGTATTATCCTAAACTGTAAGACAGTAAGACAGATCTGTGATTTATTCTTGGGCTGCCTCAAGTAAACAGCATCTCCCAAGTGCAAGTTAAACGTGTTGTCTCTACTACTGTCCTATTTTGAGGGCTATCTGGATTAGGGAGGACAAGTAAAAGGGATTTTTTTAAATGATGTCTATGCTGCAAGTAAGATTAAGTGCTTTGAAGTTGCGTAAGATCATCCTCTGTTGATGCTGGACAGAAGGAGTCAGATTATTTAGCTTTGAAGAACATCAGAAAGTGGCTTCTTCCCCTTCCTTCTCTGTCAGCCACTATAATATTTCTTCTTTCCCAGGGGGAGAATTTAACTTCTAATATAGGCTATCCCTGGAGCACCTTGAAGTGCATCTCTAATAGGGCCACAGGGATTTTCTCGTATATAGTGCATAACCAGAAATGCTTTCCTTATGGATATGTTCCTTGACACACCCTAGGCTGAGGGCAGAAAGCTGTGGTTTTCCTTCAGCTTCAGGAGACTGTGTTAACCTTCTTCTGTAAGTCACCAGTGGAAATTCTTGGTTTTTCTCACCACTGTTGCTGCAGCGGTGAATGAGAAGTAGAAGCTCTTGACCACTGAGCAAGCAGAAAGCAGACAGAAGGATAGCAAGATGCCCTTATGCGCTGCTCTCCTTGAATATTAACTTTCAGTCTTAAAATTAATTCTGTCTTTGGCCTCCATGAGAGATGCAAAGCCCTGTACCTTGGCCCGAGGACATAGCAGAGCACAGGAAAGGCTGCTGCAGCCTTCGGGGAGCAGACAGAAATGAAAGCCACTTGTGTCTCCTCCTCCACACATTTGTCCCCACATACCAAGCCCTCCAGCTCCTTTGGAGGGCCCCCAACATTCCTGTGTGTGTGAGGAGCCGTGCCAGGAGTTTTACCTGTTTGCTTGTTTACAGCTCCCCGCTCAGACCTGATGTCTGCTCTCTCCTTTCAGCTCATCAGCAGACAGAGGCCTCAGGGTTTTGGTTGGGTGCCATCAGACTCCTGCTTGCTCTGGCTGTGGTGTTCTTCCCCAGACAATGACTTCAGTGGCCTCCGGGCATCCCAGATCCTCCTAACAAACATCTCTCCTAACTGCCTTATTAACTGATTACTGTAGTAAGATAATAATTAACACCCTTACTTGTGTCTTAGCTCAGCCAAAAATATTCTCAAGTGGACTAAAAATGCATAAAACGAATAAATGATTTATGTTTACTATTCTAATGGAGCTACTTATTAGCAACGCTCTAATACAGAGCACCATAAAGCAATCCTGATTTCGTTACAGATTTAGAATGCGGTAATGAAATGCTGCAAGGAATAAAATGGGGAAATGCACACTGAGCCAAATTCTGCTCTCAGTTGTATCTAAAGATCTTGCTGATCTGAATCCCAGAGAGGATTTTGGCCAGAAAAGCCTTGAAATGGAAAGAAATCTCTGTCATCTACTCATTCCAGCTTATCAATTCAGAACCTGTCCCGGCCAAGACAAGGGTGCCTACCCTGTAAGTAGACGCACAGAAAGGCAAGTGCAGGACGTGTATATCTGCAGCAGATCAGAAGGGCTGTGCTTACACACGCTCTGTGCATTGCTGACTGCACAAGGCATGAGGCAGCGGGCAATTCGGCCTCAGCAGAGGATGAGGGAGGGAGGATGTGCCAAGCTTTTCCACTCATGTCATCCTGGGCATTCCCTTACAAGCAGAGCAGGGCCATGAAAACAGAGCCAGGTGTTCTTTGGGGTGGTTATTTTTTCCTTTTTTAAAAATGAGAAGCACTCCTGTATGAAATTCACTCTTCCAATTGTCGTGGAACAAAAACTCTTAACTCCTCTCTGCCCTGGCTGATGTAATGAGTCAGAGCTCCAAACTCCAAAGCTTTGAGTGAGGTGCAGGCATAATGCTGCTTTCTGGGCTAAATTCCCAAGGCTGTATTTTGGGAACTGTTCACCTGTTAGCAGAGTGATGAGCAAAATGTCCAGGCAGACCTCCTCCAACCTCAGCCTGATTTTCTGAGGCTTTGTATGAGTTCCTCCCCACATTGAAACACATCAGTGCTGACCACGTACTGTTGGATGTGAGGGCAGGTGGGGTGGTCTGCCAGCTCTGTCCAGGGAAGATATCCATGCAGGAATATATCCAGCTTGATATTTTATCCTGAGATATAGATTTAATATTTAGGGTATTTCTTTTTGCATGCAGTCCATCCAGTGAGTTCTACTAGTGAAGTTTTGCACACATCATTACATACCTGTGTCAAATCACTCATCTCTAGGGATTATAGAGAATTTTCCAAACTACCTTTTTATTTTTTTCATTAATGTGTGAATGTCCACATCCTGTTGGTAGTGGCATTTCTTAGGCAGCCCTATCAGTCAGTCACATAGAACCTGAGGGCTACAAAGCTGCACTTGTCACAAAGAATTTTAAGATAACTTCCATTCCAACCTCTGTGATGCATCTTAAAATGAAGTATTGCTCTATTTTATTTTATTTTATTATTATTTTTTTAATTTCCAGATGTAAAAAAGGCCTTGCTTCAGGGCAGAGAGAGTCTAAAAGCTTGTGCTAATAAATCTATGCATGTTTAGTGGTGCTTAATGCATATTCTGCTTCAAGTGCTTTTTAAATGTATTATCACCTTGAAGTAAATACGGTGGAAGACTGCCAAGTGCCTGGATGCTCTTCCTGGTAAATTTATGCATTTCTATCATTAACGCAATGAAATGTTTAAACTTTCATTGAATTTTGCTAACTGATGTGCAGTTTGAATGGTAGTAATTTTATGCATCTATCAATTACCATTTAAATAGCTGCTGTAATATTTCTGGTTAGGCAGGCAAAGCACACTCACCAAGATACTCTTCATCTAAATTAGATTTGGTATGAAGTATTCTGGTAATCACAGAACAGAGGACACATCCAAGGGAGGAGGGGTTCTGAGCTGCTCATTCCTGCTACGAAGCAATGTTGAGCCTAGCAAAAATCCATCTGGGGGGTGGTCTCAGATTCTGAGCCTGCTGGGCAAGTCCTTTTTGTACTGCACACAGTTTGTGATGCAGTGCTGCCTTGTCCATTACTATTTATCAGTACCTCGTGCCTTAATGTTGTTACCACTGTTCCTCTGGTCGGACAGATGTGTAGGCATTACGTGGGTTATGATTATGTAGCTGAGAGATCTATCTACAAAATGGCAGCAGGTATAAGGATCAGTAGCTTGAACACTACTGTCACCTCCCAAAGATGCCAATGTGCAGCAGCAGGCTGTGTTGACAGCTTATTTAAAATCAAGTCCTACCTGTTTAGGAGCCAACTTCAAGGAAGACGTTATAGAAGAATAATTTTAAAAGAGCTGTACATTGTCTTTTTAACTTCATGCTAATTTTATAAAGGGCTTCTGGTGAAAGATTAAAATTCATGCTGTGAGCAGTCTCTAATTTATAGCAAGCTGATCCACCTTCCTGTATGATTATTTTTCTTGACTTTTGACTAAAGGAAAAGAGATGCAATGATCCTGTGCATTTTTCCGCCTGTTTTCCTCAAGGATGAGTTCACAAGCAAGAGAAGAATGGATCAAGTGCCTCATTTGAAGATACAGAAAAACATTTTTCCATTCCTCCTCAGGTTTAGTTTTAAAGTGACTAATAAGAAGGCGGTGATTGGTTTGTTAGCGTACTCTGAACTGAGCGCAGAACATAATTATATACTTCAGTTCTAATTAGGATATTTAATTGATTTGTTTTAACTAAATTAACAGACACTGGGGGATAAAAAGATTTATGGCAGATTTTGAAATATTTTCCACACAGCCAGCTGGGTTCAGCTGAACAGAAGTATCTGTCTGATTTCTGGATAATGTTCTGAAGATGAAAAACCTTACTATTGGGAAACTGTTACGAAATGATCTCACATTTCTTCAGCTCTGTCCATTATAGGACAAAAATTTACCAGCTGATATTCATAGGTTTCTTATGACACGGATATGGATGCCTCTGGGGAGAGAGAAAGTGGGGGATAGGAATAACTCAGAGATGTCACCATAAGAAAGAGAGTTCAGATGCAGATTTCCTTTTATCAGATTGGTAACGCTGTTACTCACGTAGGCAAATACAAACAGTATTTAGAAACCGTCTTCTTCCTCGTTTTTCAGTCTCTGACTTCCCTCAGATTTTTTCTGTAGTTTTGTAACCTGGCTCTGTACTTCTTCCTGACTTGGATTTATGCTAACAATATGGCATTTCACTTCTAGTTTTTAGCATGGAAGCAGAAATGCTGCTACAGCAGGAGAGAAGTTCTACATCAGTGTAGTTGCTAGAGACTCAGTGCCAGTGTCACAATACGTCCTCCATCGTTTTTATATCAAGCCTTGGAGGAGAGGGGGAACATCTAAAGGAGGGCTTAGGTGTGTAAGTTGAATTCCATGTGCACTGTTTACATCCAGTCAGACGCTTTAGCAACCTGGGCTGCATGATCCATAAGACCCACAAGGGCTGCCAAAACCAGCAACTTGGCCCTGGGGCGGACAAGGCTGCATGCTCTGTCCCAGAAAACTATTTAGATCATTGAGTTTCTATGTGAAACACTGTTTGGCTTGTCAGTTCTGTTTGCATGGATCAGACAATATTTTGCCTCACTGATATCAGTACACTCCTGTTGCAAAAATAGAAAGGAGCCTCAGAATCAGACCCATGCAAATGGTCCAGAGAAAAAATGCTGCAAGTAAGTGTGCAGACAAGACGTGCCTTGAAGGGATTGGTGGCTCACTGCTCATGCATATCTGTAGTAGCTGACTGTAAGGAGTAGTTTAGAAACCTCTGGTGTGAGAATGAAGTGGAGCTGCTGAAAGTGCTGTGGTTCCTAAATTTATTCTGCTCTTACATTTACAAGAATGCATGGAAATGAGTGTGTAGCTAAATGCACAAGGAATGCAGAGAAAGAAAACCTAAAGGACAAGCAGTAGCTGGGCAGTCTTCTGGTAAAACCTGCTCTAGTTTTTAGGAACAGCTCATAATCCACTGTTTACAAACAGCAGTAACATAAATGTACAGCAGAAATGACTCATACTGAGACAAAACCAGAAAAATGAAAGCAAAATCCCCCAATTGCCACTACGTTCTGACACAGGGCACTAAAAATAGGCAGATTCAGAATGAAAGTACACAGCTCCCCTCCGCCAATGCGTGGGGCAGGGCCTGGGGCAGAGCTGCACTGACTGTGTGGGGGGCAGATTTTTCTCTGAAATGTTTTCCTCTGAAATATGGTTTCATTTGAACTAAAAATTTCCTCAGGAACTTGTCAGAAGCAATTAAATCGCATTCAGATATCTTCAGGCAAAGAGATCTGCTGATAACGTCAATCAGTTCATGTCAATATTTTCAAAATGTACGCTGTGTGTTTTGATTTGAAGTGATGGTTTGTATTTACATATTTCTTGGATCCTTCAAGAAGTGTCAAGAATTAAGCTTGGAAATTAGGGTGAGATTAATTCTTTGGATCCACCAGAAATAATTCGGTTGACATGTAATGCCTTTCTATTTTTAATATCTTTGTGTGGAAAAAAAAAGAAAAAAAAGAAAATTTCTTGTAATCCAATCCTGATAGTATAAACTCAGATCATCAGCATGGAGAGTGTTGGCTGGATCATTATGGTTCTGTATAGGAATGAAAACAAGTTCTGAAACAACAGCTTCTTGTGGAACAGAAATCTTGGCTTATTCCTAGCAGAAAGAGAATAGAGTTCCTAAATATCCTTTAAGACATAATGTGTTCTGAACTCTGTAGTCAAACAATATGAAAGTCATGGGAGCTGTGTGGGGAAAACTTGTGCACATGCTGTTGATTTGCACATGGGCTGAGAGACTTCAGCTTGCCTTGCTGTGAAGTGACATTTAGAACTTGGCAGGCTGGGGAGGGAGCAAGGGTGTGCCCCTGGCTGGGCAGGGCCAGCAGCTGCATGGCTGGGAGGTGGAACTGGGAAAATGAGGAGTTGGAAACTCCTGTTTCTTCTCGCTCTCACCCATCTCACCAGGATAGACTGCTGTCTGTCTCATGCTGTTATGAGTCCAATCCCCTCTGAGGTCTGTAAGATTGATTCTGTTAGTTTTAGTACTAAGATATCATATGCTTCTGTAGAAAAAAAAATACAGCAAAACTGGGAAGAAATTACATGTTCAGATCAGGAGCACATCAAGATCATTCCTAGCAAAGAAAGTGTTGGTCCGTTTTGCTATTCTTTTATCAGTTATTTGGCAAGATTCGTAGTTTCTAAAATACCGAAGACATTGAGTATGTCTACTGTAACACTGTTGTAAAGGCTCTTTCTGGAAGGAAGCATATGTAGCTAGCCACTTGTTCCTTTACACTCTAGGAAATGCAGACTTTGTGTTTCGGTGCTACACTGCAGTAGGAGGTGAAGAGGTCTAGAAGTGGAGAGCAAAAGCGCCTCTGCCCGATTTACCTTCCTTTTGGGTGAGTGGGCACACAAATGCAAACTTCAGAAGCACAAATAGCAATCACATCTCCCCTTTCCACTGTTTGTGAGTACAGATTCCACAGCCAGAGAGTAAAATTAAAGATAGTCTTGTGTGCCCTTTTAAGCATTCGAAGTCATAAGTCGTACCCTTTTCTGCTTTTATTGTAGGAAACCAATGATCTTTTTATTATCTGTTTATTGTAAGGCAGAAACACTTTCAAATGAAATGTCTTTAAATTGGAAAAGGCTAAATCTCATATGAGATAGACTATGAACATGATATTGAGCTCTTCCTGCATGCCATTACCAAATGTTTATGAAATCTAAAGAGGGGTACTCTAAGGAGTAATAGTATCAGTAGTAATTTACTTTAGGCTTTGAGCAATAGATGTGTGTGTGCAGTGTCAGAAGTGGCTGAAGTGAGTTTGCTATCCTACACCACCAGTTCACATCCCACTGAGGGCCAGGTCTCTGTACTTCCCTGAGAGCGCAAAGATTTGTCCAAGCCACAGAAGAAACAATGGAGGTAGCAGGAGTAAAGTGTGTGGATACAGTACCAGGGAGCCAGACTGCACCCTGTACCATGGCATGGTAGTAGCACTGTGAAAAACTATCATGAGAGTGGCCAGGAGAGTGGGGAGGCTTCTGCAAAGACATGCTGTGTTGGCATATTGCTGATGCATGGCTGAAGGGAGATGTGATGAGGACAAGTGAGAGAAGAGGCAGAAAACTTGGGCTGAAGTCACACGGAGTGTCCGCTACAAGAGTGCAGTGAGAGTCTTTAGTCTGTCTGGTCCGAAAGATGAGATCATTTTACCTCTCTTAGCTGGAGCAAGAGCAGCGTGTTCTTTAGATGATATGATAGACGTGTACATTGGATTCGTGAACTGGTTGTGGAAAGCAAACTTTGAGTTCTGCAGGCTCTTAATGGCAAATACGAGTGTGTTTTAACACTCCTTCTAGACATTAAAGCTAAATCTATTGCCAAGAAACTCTGCCATTAGAAATCTATTGAACAGGTAGTGTACTAATCACTGGCTTCTGCAACGTTACCCTTTACCTCTGCCTGTCCTAAAGAGATTTTTTATTTGTATCAAACTCCCAGCTCTGGCATTTCAGAATGCAAAGGTGCTTGTCCACAAGTAAACCTGGCTGAGGAAACCCAGTTTTTGAGGTCTTTGGATAGAAGAATTTTTCTTTTTTCAGAGGAGCTCTGTGGTGATATTTGCAGAAAGCTTCCAATAGCACCTGGCACAAGGGTTGCTGGAAAATGCTTAACATCTTGTTAGCTCTGCTTATTTCCAGGGAAATGCTGAGTCTCCCTGTTGTTGTAATAAAGTTTGGTAAAATAAAATGGTCGGCTTTCAAACTCTTCCTGAACACATTAAGCGCTGCTTTGTAAGTTAATCATATCAAATAACCGTATCAAATACTTCAAACTGAGGAAAAAAAGAGTATTTCTGGAGAACAGTAAGATACCACAGAAAGGCACAGATATTTTCATTGGAAAGAATGCTATTAATAATCCATATTCCTCCAAGAAATGTCACATTTCAGTGCCTGCTCTCTTTTTGTTGTTAGAATCAATGCAGTAGTCAGCGTGGGTTAAGCTTCCTAACTGAAGTATAATGTGTAATTAAGCTAAGAAATGTATAGTCGGAGTCCACGATTTATGCTTAGAGATAGATGGGATCTGTACCAGAGGAAAAAGCACTTTACGTAAGGCTGGCTCAAGAAGCATTTTGCATTTAGCATAAACACTCTCCTGGTTAGTCTTCTGTGTAGCTTCCTAATCTCGTTTAATTCAATTTACTTTCCTCCCGTGGCTAGCTACAGCACCTCTTGCACCAGCTTTAAGGGCCGTAAATCCTGCACTCATACAATCAGCTACTACTTTCCCTGGGGGCTCGAGGGAAAACTCAGATCTTAGAGCATGCAAAATGTGATGCTTTGACCTGCACTGTAGAGTTAATCTGATGAAAACTGAAGCACGGCTTCAGCTGAGCTCTGTGCTCAGTTGTGGTGTTGAGCCAGGGAAGGACCAAGCCAACGAGCACATTCTGGCATCGATTCGTGGAGGTTACAAGAAACTTATGTATCATTTTATGTATTTTCTTTTCATGTGTATATAATCAATTCCAGTGGCGAGGCTTGTGTTTTGGTTTATACAGCCAAGCCAGGCAATTGACTTGGCTCCACTTTCAAACCTCTTGGCTTGCTAAATGTCAGAGCCTGAGTGGGGCTTCTCTTTGTACTCCAATCTCATACAATTGGCCTGAGCTATGTGTGTTCCCTGAATACAAATCAAACCTCGTTAGGAGCCAAACACAGAGGTCAGCGAAGCAAACATTTTTGTCTCCCCCAACTACCTTTTCTGCATGCTGGCACAGCTCTGTGAGGCCCAAGTTTGACAAGTCTTCTAAGTCCCCCATGCCAAGAATTGAAGATGAAGTAAAGTAATAATACTAACAGTGTAAATGCACTGGCGGTCTCTGTAAAAGTTCCTCAGTGACTCACTGGAATCTTGCAGTTCTGCATCTAAGGGAAGCTATAAATCCTCTGGAAGGAGGAGGCAGTAGAAAGATTTTGGTGGTGGTTTCCTCGGAGTGTTCTTAGATCTGTAAATACGTGGCGAAGAGTACCGACTGCTGCAAACGAAAGTGGACGGCTCACCACAAGATGTTTAAATTTCTGCTGAATCCCAGGGAACTGCAAGGTAGAGAGCACAAAAGAATGTTAGGATCACAAGTATTATCTTCAGATAAGACTCACAGGCTTTAGCTGAAGAGACCAACAGATGCAATTTTGCAATAGCTTTATTGAAGCAAGGTCAGAGATGCTATTCCAGTTGTGGCTGATCTGAGTCAAGAAACTGTCGCTCTCAAGATGAGCTAGTTGAAAAAAAAAAAAAAAAAAACAACAACAGAAACAGGCAAACAATAAACCTACTTAAAATTGTTGAAGCTAAGCTGGATCGTTCTGACTGAGCCAGATTTGGGAGTGTCTGCACATGCAGTTATTTGGCTCATTGAGAAGGGTGGTAACCCCTAATGGGGGGCAGTGGATAAATAGCTGTGGGCAGGCTGGAGGTGGTAACCTCCTAACCTGGCTCAGCTGTGGCTGGAACAACACATGGGGCTGTGCCCAAAGTTACACAGTACGGGGGTTTCTTAATAAACCAGTTCTTAGATCGAAGAGCAAGCTGCTGTCCAAGTTCACAATGGGATGTGCTGCATCCCAGAATGTATGCATAAATATACATTCCCCAAACGTGTGTGCTAAGTGAACATTGAGTACTTAGCAGCACCAGCACATAATACTGGCTCCAATTCCTCCTGTAGCCATCATGGTTGGAGCACAGCGTGTTCCAAACAGCACATTTTGCTGCACGAGTCTCAGCTGTAGATCTCTAGAGCGAGGCTTCAATTAAATGCATCTGTACTTGTGTGTCTTTGGTCTGTATCAGATTCTCCTTAGGTTACTTAAACTGCTTCCAGACCATATTCCAGACCAGATATTCTTAACCCTCTCCTCACCTTTGATGCATCAGTCAGGGCATGCTGCTTGTCTCAGGCCAATACTGCACCAAGCACTGCTTTGCCTTGCAGGAAGAGATTTTAATTAGTTAAGTGTGAAGTGCACAAGCTGAAAAGAAGGCTTCTTCAAAGCCCCTCTGAATCCAAGGAGGGTTGGAGGGCTGGGCTTTGCTGAAAGGTCAGGGTGAGCTCATGCCGGCAGGAGGACAGCAGTTTGGGCTGGGTGCTGGCTGGGTGGAGGGAGCAGCCTGGAGCATTCCAGGGCTGAACTGGCAGGAGGCTGTGCGGAGGAGTGCAGAGGGAAGAGCCCAACCACACCAAAACCAGAAGGGGGGTGGGAGGGAAGAACTGGATATGAAGGCTCCAAGCATTGGGTATGTTCACATTCGATGCAAGGACATGGAAAGATGTGGCTTACCACTGTTAATACCTTTGTTTCATTTTTCCCTGGAGCATCTAAAAAGCTATGAAAGCGAAACGAGGAGACCAACTGTATACTTTATCATGAGGTTTATCCTCAGGCTTTTTGTCCTGTACAATCTCAATCCCCACACCACCGCAAAACCACAGTGCCTGTGATTATGTGGATCAAGAAAACCCTGTATCAGTCGGCCTTAGGCTGTCTCCTGAAGCCCTGTGCCGTAGGAAGGCTTGCTGCCAGGCCATGGGCTCACCCCATGAGGAAAGAAGTCCCAAAGCATTGGGACACTGCATTGAGGTGCAGCCACTGGTACCATATCCTGAGCTTTATGGGTCTCCAAAATCTGCAAGTTTTGGAGTCTGTCCAGTCTTAAAAACATACAGCTCCTCCATGGTGGAGTCTTTCTTTGTTACATTCCTCCCATAGTCCTCTGTGTTGGAAAGAAAGGTCTGCCTGTGAAAAAATACTTGGCAAACTTCAGATTTCTTTGTTTAATGGTGTGAGCCTCCGTGGCTCCAGTTACCTTTTCGATGTGGATGTGTAACACTGCTGGGATAGGTCTCTGGAGACATGTGAAAAGCTGTGCATTTACTTGAGGTTTACAGGGTGAAGTCCGTGCCTTTAGGTTAACAGGGTTCAATCAGGTGTTGCTGAAAGCGTTGGATGCCCTGTGGGAGATGTTATTCTTCCCACCCATGAGCCGTCTACGAGCAGCCCACAGCAGTTCACCCATCTCAAAGCATGGTGACAGACCTGGCTCCCAGATCTAAATGAGATTTGCAGTGATGCTCAGAAAGACCTGCATCCTTCAAATCTGCTGCGCTGCCATACTTCCTAGGCACTGGTGCACCAGGCAGGGCCATGTGCCAGAGCCTGCAGGGCTGGGAGGGTGAATGCCTCTGGGCCTTGCTTAGGAGCTGCAAAGCCTGTCAGTCCTATTGAGAACGGATTATTCTCTTAAGTATTCGTACATGGAAAGGAGAGGGGAAGAAAACTGTAAAGCAGTTCTTGAGAAAGCAAGAGAGGAAGTTATCACCCAAGTGGGAACTGATACTGGATGGGTTTGCAGAGCCATAGAGGGAGCAGGGCTTTCCATGCATTGTTTCTAAAGCCTGGCTGTGTGTTTAGACCTGTATGGAGACAAGAAACAACATTTGCAAAGCCTGTATGATTTTCCAAACTGAAGAGCAGAGGTGAAGACTTGATATAGAACAGACATTTTCCCTTCCAAAAATGAAGAAATATTCATCTTTAATAGTAGAAATACAACTTAATAGAATCAGATAGTCACCAGAATTACTCAAAAAGGGGACAAAGACAAATCCTTTGGGCGGTGGAGAGCACAAACTCTCAGGATAAAGCAGTTTCTTTTCTCTGCAGGGTGTCAGATGTGCGTAGCTCTTGGCATAAGTTTTCTAAGCGATCTTAGCCTGGTGATATAAATTTTAACTGCAGCTTTCAGTGATGCTGAGACCGGATGGGTAAAAACCAAAGAAACACGGTTCGCTCTGCCCACCTCCTCTCTGCCAGAGCTTCGCGTTCAGTGTGTGCAGAGTTCTTACATGAGGCTCATTTGGCTTAGGGATTTCAGCAGAGCAAGACTACCTATTTAGCCCATCAGCGTGTGGGTCACTCCCTGTGATGCCAGGTTGTGTGGCCCGAGCCTGGCTGACCAAAAGCTGTTGACCATGTGCTGGGGCAGTGGTCAATTAATCCACTGCACGGCTCTCTCTTTGCAAGCATTTGTGAGACATGAGGGTTTCCTATCCAATGTCATGTCTTCAAGAAATGGGTACTTCGTTTCATACCTAAAATTTAATGGTGATTGCAGCTAATTTCACACAGCAAATTAGACTAAGTATTTGAGCTGCTTCCACCTCCTGAACTCGACAGAGAATGAAAATAGTTTTTTTGGCAAGTAACTTGAGAGTTCCTTGAGAGGGTTAAACGTGTCTCACCGGTGCACTCAGCTTGACAGGCCGATGCACTTTGTCTAGATGATAGATATGAAAAGCTAATATCTCAGTTTTCAGAGGGGGTTCTGAAACCTAAAATCGAAACCAGATGTGCAACAAAAAAGAGCAGTGTATATTACAAAGTGTTGTGAAATAGCCCAAGGGAGGCAAGTAAGCAAAAACAGCCCCGTTCCTTAGCAACATGCAAAACAAAACAAGTAACAGCCTGGTTGGCATCTGATGGGACAGGTTTTGGTCTGTGCAGTGGAAAAGAAGACTAGAGAAAGCTCAGAATAATTTTGGAATTTCTGGTGACCCGGAAACACCTTTTGATTCGACAGAATGGTTACCTGGCATCTCTCCTCCCCAAGACCTCCTCCCTGCAAATGTGCAGCCCTGAAGAAACACCAGGGCTCTCCTCTTGGCTTCCCTACCCTGCTGCGGTCCGATGTGATGTGTAGCACTGATCTTCCCTGTTTCTTTGCGTTCCCTCTTACTGAAGTCAATCACAGCCATGAAAAGTGGGTGCCAAGGGAACGTAAAAGCTACCAGTTCAAAGTAGCTTTGAAGACTGCCTAGATGAATTTTGGTTCTTCAGACAAACAGGTGTGTCTGCACGTGACTTGTGTCTAGAAATGGAAAGAAGTGTTCAGGAGGTAAAAAGTTAGACTTAAATACATAATTAATTCATTCTCTGAAAGTATTTAAATCGAGTTCTGGAAATAGTGCTCCATTTCCATTCAATTTCATTTGGGTTCTTAATTAAACTACGTTCTTCTGCCAACCCCAGAAATGGGGGAGAGCTATAACATACACTAAAAAGCTGTACTGCCACAATTTGGTCTATGAGGAGTATGGCAAAGTCATGCCTCTAAGCAGACGTTGTGGTGGGAAAGGGCTTCTACTGGCAAAGCAGTCCGGTTGGTGAAAGAGCTCATTCAGCTTGGGGAACTCTGTTTGCTGGAACGAGCCGCATGTCCGCCGTAGCTGTTTGCCAAGGCAGATCTACTGATATTTCTGTCTAAACAAATTCTTTCTGAGAAAATCCTTTCTAGAGCGGGCAAGCCATGGGGTGTTCCTGTAACTAGCCTGACTCCAGAACCTACAGCTCGAAGCAAAACCACACGGTTCCATGAGATTTGTAATCAAGTTGTGAGAGGCAGCAGTTGCGAGGGGGAATAAGAGGGGGTGGGTTCTACTCGGCTTTGTTGTTTGTAGAGAGGCTGAGGCAGCCAGGCAGCCAGCTTTTTCTTTTTTCTCTCTTTTTAATTTTTCTTTTTCTTTTTCTTTTTTTTTTTTTTTTAACAGAAAATATTTCTTCTGGAAAATGCTGTTCTGGCAGAATTAGAATTTTGGGGGAAGTTCATCTTGATGAAGTTTTCAACGGAAATGTTGATATTACTTGAGAATGAAATAGCAACTTTCAATTTGACTCCTCATTTTAAAGTTAAGCAATTTTTTTTGCCTCTAAAAATTAAAGATTAATAATAGATACAGATGGTTTGACATTATGCGATAGAAATTCTTAATGAAGTAATTTTAGTGCTTTCAGCTAAAAATAACTCAGAGTTTCCATTCTGTGAAACATCTGATATTTTGCTGTTCTGATTAGCAGAAAAGCAAATATCAGCATCAGAGTCTTCAACAGGATAAAAATTCCTCTGTTTTAGTTTATTTTTTGCCTACCTCTAGTAAAGCCTTTAAGTCACTGGATTTGAAGTGGTACCCTCGTAAAAAGGCACGGCTTTATTCATCTTGGGTGCAAACATGGAAGGGAACAAGGCTGTGTTACTGACTCGTGGTTTCTCTTGAGCCTTCCAGCAGTTCTGTAGGACATGAAGCATCCTCAACATCCAAATCTTGTTGAAAAGATGCAAACTAAAAAGATGGAAGCAGTAAAAAATGGTCTCAATATATGGTATCTGGAATAGGGCGACTGTCTGATCCGGTTCTGTTTTGTGGGTACCATGGACATCATCAGGGCTCAGCTCCTTTTCCACCTCAGTTCTTAAATCCTTCCTTTGGTGCCTGTTAGTGGGAGGACTGGAGCATTTTCCTAATGAGGAAACTTGTGAGGAACCTGAGACTGTTCAGCCTGGAGAAGAGGAGACTGAAAGAGGATCTGATTGATGCACATAAATATCTAAAGGGAGGAATCAAGACAGAAGTTCCAACTGAATGTGACAAAAATGCTCTTCACTGTGAGAGTGACAGCACTGGAGCAAATTGCCCAGAGAGGCTGTGGTGTATCCTTCCCTGGAGATATTCACAAGCTGCCTGTATGCTTTGCTGTGTAACCTGCTCTGGGGAACCTGGTTTAGCAGGGAGATGGACTGGGGGATCTCTGGTGGTCTCTTCCAACCCCTACAATTCTGTGATTCTGTGACTTGCATTGTAGTGCTGCCCAGTGTCCCCAGACACCAACCTGAAAAGTAATTCAGCCTAAAAATAACTTTATGTCAAACAGTGAGCCCGAAGAAATGCAACATGCTGGAATAAGAAAACAAACTCAAAATTATAAATGGTCAAAATCCTCTTTCTTTTAGCAGGGTTTCTGGCAGAGGAGTCTCTAGCTCAAGCCCCTCAGTAGCAGGAATCAAAGTTAAGCTCTGGGTAGAAGTGCACTGCTCTTTGCAAACGTACCATGATGTGGAAATCTGATCTCTTGATGAGGGAATGGACTGTTTTCCAGTATTCCTGCATTCAGGCAAGCTGCAGGCAGGGTTGTTGCTTCGGATCACTTGCAGCAAGCAGATTCACTATTCTTAAACTTCAAAGTAAGGATAACAGTATAATTTCAAAATGCAGTCCAGGTCAAATGCGGCCAGTCAGGCAGGTGCAGCTGCTGTTTCTGTGTACACTCCTTTTTCAGCTGTGGGCATGTTTACCATTATCAGTGCCTGAGACTCACAATGTTTAATAAATTAAGATGGTTCTTTTCAAACAGTAAAGGCTTTTACATTAGACTTATGCTGGCCATTAGTGCCTGAAAAGTGGTAATTAGTGGTAAGAGTCGCAGCCATTTGAGTATCTTAGCTTCCCCTGTCTAAATCACAATTGGCAGCTGTGGATTTCTCCAGCAGCCCTTGACCAGCACCTCTGGGAGGAAGGAGAGGGCTCCACAGGAGAATCAGGAAACTTCAAGAGACAGAACAGTTTGGGGGAGATGGTGAGTCCAGCACTCCCATCATCTTCACGTCTCCTGATCTTGGAGGTGGGAAGAAAAAGTGGTGTTCAGGTGTCTCTGTTTGGTGCCCGATGCTCTGAATTCACTGAGCCCCACTGTGTAAAATCAGCCTGCTCCTGCATGTTGGCTTCTGCATTCCCCCCTAGCAAGGTTGCAAGTGTTGCCAGGTCTCCTCTCCAACTGCAGTTGTGGAAGGTGGTATTTCTGCAACAGAGATCTTGCCCCTCGTGCTTGTGTGTCAAAGATTTCTTAGAATGAGAAGCTTGGATTAACCACATAATGACTAGTTTCCTATTTTGCATTTGAAAGCAGAGTGTTTCTGTCCCTAAAATTCAGGTTACAAGGGGTAGCAATCCTAGTCACTCTGTTACTCCAGTAATTGCATTCAGTTTATATTGGTGAACCTCAGTGTCTTTCTTAACATGGTACTGTCATTCGTATTTGCAAGAACGATGAACACTGAACTGGACCTCATGACTCATCCTCAAATCCTTTATCTCTTTTAACACCCGTAAGTTGGTTTTGATGCTTCTCACACGTACCTGTCCCATCTGTGAGAGTGTGCTCGGGCAGACAGGAGGAGCTTCCAGTCTCCTGCAGCTGTGTTTTGTCACAGGATGAAAGTGTACAAGACACAGATCAGATACAGCTTCTGAAAAACAAATTGTAACAAAGAGTCTCACAAAGAGAATGGCTGCAGCCAGAGTTCATAAAAGGGCTCTATATGCTTTCTAATGTAATAAGCCTTTATTCTGCCCGGCTGGCCCTTTGAGTAATCTTAAGAGAAAAACTGGCATCTCTTTTTAGTAGGAAAGAAGAACATTTATCTTATTCCTAACGGTTTTAACAAGCCTCTCCATGATGAATTATGTATTTATTGTAACTGCACACTCCCCGGCCACAAATTCTTGCAGCTTCTTTCCAGCTGAAAGCTACAATAAAAGATTTCCCCAGATGAAGGGCAAAGGATTTGGACCATGCTTTTTGTACTTAGATTAATCTAGTTAGACTCTGATTTGTCTGATTTGGAGATCTCACAGACCCAGAGAGTTAAGCATACAGTAAACGAGCTTGTAAAATATTTGTAAATAATAGTTGTGGAGCCACATCCTCCAGCTTCTACTTCATCTTCCCTCCCTGATTCTTAATTTTCCGCTTTTCCTCATCAGTTATGGTTTTCCTTCCCTTTCCTTCATGTTTCACCGAATCCAGGGGTGTTGACAATTGCAGTTCAGTCAGGATAGCCGTAAAATGCAGTGAAATTCTTTTTTGGAAGAAAATTTAAAAGAAGGAATCATTCCTTTATCTCCAAAGAGTCTTGTGCCAGCTGGGCTGCAGTTCAGCCGTGTGGGCAGTGGGACTGCTCAGTGAAGCTCTGTGCCTGTGGGAGCAAAAGCATTTACAAGTAGCCAGAGAGGAAGCAGGCAGACGATACGAGCTCAGCAGCCATGAAACGTATCAAGGATGAAGGTACATTTCCTTGGAGGATGGGGGAAAAAAGGCTTTCTCAACTGTGACTGAAGAGCGTAACCCTGGTTGATCTGGTCCTGTTTTGTTCTGGGGAAGGACCTCATAAATAAAATTACACTGGTGAAATACCTGACAGTGCTCCACAGCTAATGGAAACCTCTCAAAAGACTCAGAATATAGGCCAAGTATGTGGGTCAGTAGAGAAACTACTGTTTATATTTGGATCTGCCTGTGAATACAGTGTAAGATCCAGCTGTTGAAAATACTAACAGAAAATGCAGAGAAGATTGTTAGCTATGAAATGCCAAAGGCTTTGTCAGGTGGCGTTGCTGTTAGAGTTACAACTTTACAGCCATCTCCCATGCATTAGGGGGGGAACGTCATAAAAGTTCGGGAAGGTGAGTAAAAAGGATCAGCTCCTTTAGTAAAAACCCTGCTGGGAAAACAAGATAAAGCTGAAATGCACACTGAAGGTAAATCTTACTGTGGGAATTTCAGTATTTCTATTGGCTTTCAGACTCTAAGGATCTCTACTTACTGGTTTGTGAAGTCCACTTCTGTTACGGGAACCTTCCCACTCACATGTTAGAGGTTCTCAGGAATTTTCACTGGGTTTGGCTGTGCATGTTGCAGGCGAGATGTACGGACACGCGTTTTGAAAAGTATGAGTTCCCTATGCACAAAACCCTGTAAATGGTTCTTGCCTTGTAAAGAACATCTGTTTCAGAGTTTAGGATGTGATGCTCCCCTTATAAAAAGAGAAGGGGAGGGGGAAGGTTGCTGGAGTCACTGATGGTATGAATAACTGTACCTTCTAAATTCTCCACAAATATAAGTAATGAGCATTTGGGCAAATCCAGGGCTGAATTCAGTTTTGGAGCAGGCCTGCAGCATCAGTGAGGGCCTTCTGTGGGTAGGGCAGAGGGCTGTGATTTTCATCACAGCTGTGGGCTCTTGTTCTTTACTACAGAAATGGATGAGGCTCCGTTCACCACCGCATCCATTGATGCAGGACAAAGCCTGTTACTTACAGCCAAGCTGGGACTTTCTACTTTTTTTTCCCTCTGAGTTCTTTTGTGATCCAAATCTGTAAGAAAACAGCCGACATGTAATTCTGCGCTCAAAGAGAATGACTTTTTTTCCATAAATGCAATTTAGACAGTAATTGGAGTTAGCAAAGCTTTGAAGGTGCAGCTGGAGGGAAAAGTAATGTGCCATGTAGAAGGGTGTAGTTGAATAAAAGAAAGCTTTTCCAGAGGACACAGGGGCCAGGAAGGGGAGAAATTGAACATGAAACCATCCAAACCAGGCCAGTGTGCAAGCTTCGTGCCGTCCTCGACAGCTTGCTTTGCACTGGTAGGTTGGAGCTTGTGCTTTGTTTAAATAAGAAGATGGCCAACTTTTGCTCCCTAACATCTGTTGTTGAGCCTAGCATGCAGCTTGTATCAGTGCAACCCTGTTTACTCCTGCTAGAGTGTATAAAAAGGGTGAGTGAAAGCTAAGATAAAGCCTTGTGTTTAGCTATTAGCTCTATCTGAGAATCTGAAGGTCTGGAAAATAAAACCGTACTGGGAAATTAGAACGAATGGAGAAAATTATGTGCAGGAGAGGTCAAGTCACCAGAGCAGGATGACAGGGTGAGAGCGAGGTCCCAGTCAGAACCTCTGCTTTGCTCTGACCACAGTGCCTGCCATCTTTCAGCCTCCCTGAAGGAAGAGGAAAAAATGATTTCATGATCCTTTATCATGGGGTAGGAGATGCTACAGGTCATGTGGACAAGCCCATTTGGGTGAGGACTAAGAGCTGAGGACTTCTCAAAAGCTGCTGAAATCTCATGGCTTCTCCTTCCTCCGTGGAGCAGAGTGCTGCATCCAAGGCAAACATGGCCCAATCCTTCTCCACTTAATCTTGAGCACTGACCAAGACCTGCTTCTTCATTCTCAGCAGCGTTGTTTGGATCTGAAAGACTTCTGCTGCTCTTTCTGCATTATATTTTTTCAAACACTGTAGGCAAAGTTGGGCTGAAAAGATATATGTTTAAAAATGTTCAATTGCTGCAGATTGCTGAACTATTTAAAAGCAGCAGCATCAGTAATAGTTGGTGTTTTGGTGGTTTGGCTGAGCCCCTCACTGCTAGTGCTCTTGTTGGTGTGTCGCTGTCGGTATAACGTACTGAACTATCTAACAGCTGTCTTGGCTTCCTTCCCCACTAAAACAACTGCTGCTTCACAAAGAACACAGATAATTTTGTCTTCCTTGATATTAGCAGATCAAGAGAGGCCCTTGCCAATACAAACTCATCTTTTATTTTTACAGTCTGAGTGAGACCTTTGGTAGAATTTGTTGTTCTCTCTAGTTCTGTGCTTGCAGACTAGTTGACATCTACTCTTTTCATTTGAAGTGATGCTGAGTGGGTGGGACATTTAGAAGGGAGATTAAAACTCTCACAAAAGAGTCAAAGTCCAAAGGAAGCCAAAGGCAAAACAAAAAGCCCTGTACAAGGCACAAAATGAAAGGGCTTGTTTAATGGCAGTGGAACAGTAACAGCAGGGTCTCCCCCTAGATTTTAAAAAGCAATAAGATGAGAGATGCTGCACTGAGATTGATGTCCATCTCCCGGTGTGTCTGCAAATCTCATGCTTACATGTGGGAGGGGGGTGGTTTCATGCACCCAAATGGAGATGCTGCTGTTCCTAATTTGAAAGCAATATCTGGATGAAGGTTTGTAGTGTCCACAGAAAGCCAGCTTTCTCCTGCTCTACAGATCTTCTGAGTGTTGTTCACTGTGGAGGTGTTCATAGTACAGGCTTCAGAATGGGACAGTGAACATGAGGGCTGGCTCCCAGCACAACTGAGGCCATGCAATGGGCGATCACTGGGCCTGTCCACAAGCTTTTGGTCCAGCTACAGCCAGCAGCAGGAGTCCTGTGGTGCTCAGGGGTTTAGTACCCAAGAGGAGGCGAGCGCCGGCACAAGGTTATCAGACATGAAGATGTCAGTGAAAGAAGGTGAGGTGCAGCTGCTATGAAAGAGAGTTCTGATACGAAAACTGCATGTTTCAGAGATCATAGTCCAGTTTTTAGTACATTATTTTGCAGGTTATTTAGTTTTGGATAAAAGTAAGACCTCTTCTAAATGAAAATAGCTGGGTGTGGAGGGGAGAAGAAAACGTCTTAAGTTTTAGGTGAAAGGTTAGCAGGTGAGATAGGGACGGTGTTTGGATGGCATTAAAAGTGAAAGTCCTGGCTAATGCATAGCATTGACAGGCTCATTCTCCAGAATGCCCTAGGGAACTTCAGATTAATCTCCCAGTGATTCAGAGATGACTTAGGTTCTCTGAGAAATCTGCTGAACACCTTGAAGACTTGACTTGTGTGAGCTGTACGTTTCCAGAAGCTTGGTCTGTAGAATACCTCAAGCTATGCATTGCTAGACAACCAGGCAGAACTAAGGGCTTTCCAGAGCATTCTCACATCTGTGTGTTGTATCACAGTCATCTTGGCAGTCACAGGGCAAGCTGCCATTGCTTTGTTTTCCCTGTTCTTCCAGAGACATGAATCCAAAAAGTGGTGCTTTTTCCAGGTTTGTTTCCCTAGTGTTGCACGTGTGCCATGAAAAGATCAAGGTCTGAGCCGTTTTAAATTTGGTCTGATTGAAGGTAAGTATAGATTTTGGTGCCCCTTTGACTTTACAGGAGAGTTTCTAATGGACTTTATTGAACACTGGACACTTCAGAGGAGTGGGAGTCTATTTGACAGCTGCTTTGCAGGATTGGTCATAAGAGTTCTATTTGCAAGTTACTTCTTGGAGTCATGAGAGAAAAGCAGCGCAGCAATGTGGGAGAAAGTCTGCTAGTTTTAGAGTGGTTATGTGGGTAAACAGTAGTACATCTCACTCCCTCACTCCCACATGGATAATGAGCTGAACACGTACTATGAGTAATTTGTTTTTTAAGAACTGATATTGACCCCAGAGCAGAGCATCTGTACAGTACTAATAGTGTTGTTGCTGTACAATACTAATAGCGTTGCTGAAGAAAATGAGAGATCATTATTTGAATTTGGTGGGGGGGGAAGTGGCTGCACTGATTTAAAATGTTCTAAGATGAAATTAAATGGGAAAAGGATCTTTTGTGGAAATGTGATTATTTATTTTAAGGGACTCCCAGAGGGCAGCAGGAACAGTGTGTTCTAATATAAGAACCTATAGAGATTGCAACAGAAAGTATTCATCCCCTCCTACCCCAGCATCTGTCGTGCAATTCATCTCTATTTATAAAGCAGCCTCAACAAATTCAGGTATCGCAGGCTATACATGTTTACCTGCAAACAAACAAGAGTGTATAAATTGGAGGACTATTTAGAGAGATGTTTGCTTTCATGTTTGAGCTGTACTTACTTTACTGATAGCAGATCGCTGTGTGCTGTCACTTTGCATTTCTGTGTTACCTGCTACAAGGGAGTGACAGCTGAGACTCTGCCAGTGAGAAGGCAGATTGTTTCTTATTTTTTACCTTCTCCAGCATCTTAATTTAATTGCTTCCCCCTCTCCCCCAAAACCCATGTTGTCTCTGAAGAAGTCTGCATGCTGTGGATCAGAGAGCCATTCTGACCACTGAGTCAAATAAGTAAGTTCCTTCTTTACACCTGTAGTTATTTCTGTATGCCTGCTTAAGATGTCCACCTATCAAATTAATGTTTATTGAATGACTAGTGCTAGGTGGGAAATAAGCAGTATGTCAATTGTGTGATGTAATCTGTGGATAGAGCAATGTAGGTTATGTTGGTATGGTGGTCAGCATCAGAAAGTCACCTTCTGAATGCAAATACCACCCAGTTTTGGTGGACTTTTTTCCTTCCACTTAGAAGAGAAAGCTCTCTTGACAGCTTGTGGATCAGAGCAGTGCTCCTGGCACACTGTGACTTTTTAAAGGCTTTGCTATAAAAAGCAAAATATCTTCATGGGATAATTCCTTCTGGAAAAGCATTGGTGGTGGTTTGTTCAACAGATGTTTAGCAGAGATCAGGGATCTCTTCAATACTGTAGGATACCAAGGGCCTGAGGCTTCTCCTCAGATGATGCCAAATGGAAGAACTCATGAGTCTGCCCTTCTACCTCTTCTCTGTGGGCTGTGTCCAGTTGTAACCCAGCCAGCCAGCTGGCCTCCAGGCAGAGACACTTGTTAGCAGTAGAGACCTGGCTCCCACACCGGCTCCGTCCTGAAGTACAGGTGCAAAGAGATCCAGTGACTTGGCTGTGAGAAGCTCAAGCCTGTTTTCCAGCACAGCTAAGAAAGATAATTTAGGCATGGGCAAGATGGTTCTATTTCAGCACATCATCTCACAGGAAAAAAAAAAAAAAGTACCTAAGGGAAACTACCGTGCTACGTTACTTCACAGGTCTGAGGCTTGTCATGTTCAATAAAAGGGAGTTGTGGACAAGATCTGGGCAGGAAAGGTGGAAGGAGGAGTACCAGTGCCTATGATCTTCTCACCTCTTCATTTACCCCTGTAAATCCTGACTCCAGGTTAATGCTCCTGAGCGTTATAGGACACAGGGCTCCAGGAGCTGGTGTACGGGACCTTCCTACCTTTCACCAGTTCTCCCGGGCTCCCTCATGTGAGAGCAAAAAATCCAGCTTGAATCACTGACTTCTTATTTCCACTCCTTGTAAGCGCTAAAAGTCAGCAAGCTTCTTCTGACACGGCTGTGCAGTGAAATGGATATGTCTGTGGCAAAGCTTCTGCTTGGCTTCCTGGTTCCCTTACAAACCTTATTTCAAGTTTACAGTGGAAGCACTGACATGCTTTCAGCTCTGGTGGCCTGACTGAGGTGCAGAAGGCACAACTTCGGCTCAGCATTCCTTGAATAGTGTGCCTGGGCACATCTCAGTGCCTATAATCTCAGCTGCAAGTAGGAATGAGCAGTATGATTGTTTCTCTTACCTCGGTAAAAGGTGAAATGAGTTATGGTTAGCCGTACCTTTTGGCAAGCACTCAGGTTGCTTGAGTTGTTTTGTTTGTTTGTTTGTTTTGTTTTGTTTTAAACACCTTTCAGGAGTAAAAGTTCATCCACAAACCAACAAGCTTCTAAACCACTTCATGTGCATTCAAAAATTCTCTTGCAAGTCTCAGGCTAGAAACACTGACTCATCAGAGACCTGAAAGGCTGAGTGGTTTGAAACAAGATCAAGAGCTCTTAAGACAAGTTAATTAAATACACTGAAACCTCTTTCTTCCAGAAGTTACTAAACCAAATGTCTTGACTGACTGAATGGTGATGTGTTATCCCCTGTGCCGCTCCTGCTGCCATGGCTACATTTTTCTTCAGTCAGAAGTTTGGCTTTAAGAAAAAATAGGAAAAAAAAAAAAACCAACAAGAAAAAGCAGCATTCTGGTATGTCTGCCTACATGCTAATATTAGCAAGCATAACCTTGAAATAGCATTGACGTTCATTAATCCAAACACTATTCTTGTCCAAAAATGTTCAGATTACTGACGTTCACTGCAATTTTCTTCCCCACGCCACTATCAATAGCACTCTTAATACCAACCTTTGGGTATACTGATTGCCTCAAACTGCCTTTAGGCAAATAAAGTATTCTGTGATGCAAGATGAGGGAAAGGAGTTGAGTTTCCGAGTAGATTTAAGTAGGATGTTTTCCAGCCAGCAGACACATAGATGCCCTCAGTTGGCTGTTTACAGATCTTCTGCTACAGGAGTTTGGTAAAGCATTCTGTGGTGATAGGTGGAAATCTGAGGGAATTTGGGGCACCCTGGGCATATCTTCAGCTGGTGAAGTCATTGCAGCTCAGCAGTAATCAAGAGCTCTCCCACTTGACACCAGCTACTGCTTTGAGAAGTCTGTTTGCTGTCTCTGACCCCACTGCTCAGGTTCATCCGCAAAGTGGGCTTGATGGTTCCATATCTGCATTGAGAATATGAGGAACTGTTCCCTGTGAAACTAAAGGTTTTTAAAGGAAAGCCTCTCAGCGTTTTGCCAGTGATGTCTTTGTACATAACACAGATCTTCAGTAAATGCTAACTGCCATAATGTGTTGCTTTGTCTTCAGAATGCCTTCACTGAGCCAAAGAGAACAGTCCATACCTACAAAAACAAAACGTTTAACTCCTGGGATACAGCCACATTTGTCCAAACTGGTTTCTGGAAAGAAATTGTAGATGCTCACATATAAAAAAATAATTTTGAATTGTAAGAATTATTCTCCCCTAGTGCCTCTCAGCAGCACTAGTTACAGAAACAGACCCAGAACACAGAGGCAGGCAGAGTGGACTCCATTGTTGTGTATGGGTCAGCTGTGGGTAACATCCTGGCTTCCCCAGCAGGGCAGATTCCTTGGGATGGTGGCAGAGACCCATGCCCACGTGCTTCGTTGTCACACCAGAAGCAGAATGTTTGCTGCTGTCCCTACCACCTGTCCCGAGAAACATCAGACCTGGTCAGAAAGGACACACATTGTCCCTCATTGCACAGCTTTAACTTTGTGAAAGATTATAAATAGGCTGAACAAGACAATGAATGTGTTCGTATTTTATGCGTGTGTTGTTCCATGTATTTATATCCAATGCACTCTAAAACCACTTTGTGTGGTCCCATTTTTTTGTAGAACTCCACCAACTGGAAGATTTGATGCTTTCATTAAGCTAGAAGGGTTTTGGGGGGTGCCATTTTGTTTTTAAAAAGTATGCTTGGCGAAAATACACGTAATAAATTGTACTTCAAATATAAATCACCAGCCTTTCTCTGCAGGAGAAGACAATTCGTCCTCATCTGTTGTTTCATCCCTGCAGTTTTCAGAACTGATGAGGTGCCTTGTTTCAGCAAATACTTCTTTCTCATTCCCAGAGCTTGCTGCTTATTTTCCTGCATTGGCCTTGGAGTCTTGCATCCCTAAACGGAGCACCATAGGCGCTCATGAGTCACCAGACAGGAACTAAATGTCAAAGTTGAAATCAAGTTTACTGCCACAGTTGGTGTGAGCAGTGTGACTGGCGGTGTGTCATCCTCATAGCATGGATGTCTGCGCAGGGGAGAGCGAGGCCGCTCCCCTCTTAGAGCAGAGCAGATCTGATAGCGGCGTTGCTGAAAGCAGCGCAGATTCTGCCTCAGTGATGTGTAAAACATACATTTGAAGGATTCAGGAGACCTTGAAAAGAAACGTGGTGACCTAAACGGCTGCGCAAAGTGCCTTTCAAGTTAAGAGCAGCTCCTGTGTCATGGCGAGCCTCTGCGGACGTGCTCCTGTCCCATGGCGAGCTCCTGGAACAGCTGCGTACGGATAGCTGAGGAGATCCCATGGTGCCCCGACCTGAGGTCCCATGTAGGTGGCAGGGCTTTGCTGGGCTCACTCCCGTGGCCGTGTGCTGGAACAGTATGTGAAGCTTCTCCGTCTCAGATCCTCACCTGACCTCTTCAACAGTAAACCTCTATAGCAGCTAATGGGGAGAGCTAAGCGTGCTCTGCCCTGCTCCTGTGTTAAGAGCTCTTTCAAGACACTCTGACTCGCTTCCTGCCCAAGTGTCACCCTTGCCATCACAGGCTTCCCTTCCTTGCAGCTGTGCTGAAAACAGGAGGAGAATGAAGCGCTGACAAGGCCTTGCTGATGGCAGCAAAGGCAGGGCTCACTTTCTGGTTCTGCTACTGACTTGCCTAGGGAGCTTGAGTAAATTGCTTCAGAATGCTGAGGTTGTGTTTTGTCTTCTGAAAACGGCGTGGTTTTTCTCCTGAACTATTTTGAGACCAATGGAGGAAGCTTGCTGCTTCACTATTAAGTCCTCCCAAACTAAAATTAAAAACAAGAAGCGGAACCAAAAAAGCTGCAACAATTCCTTGCTACTTAAATTAAGACTTCTTGGGAGGGTGAACCATCTTTTCTGGACACAATTGTGAATGTCTAATGACAAGGGCAAGGCTTAGGTCGGTTTTTAGGCTAGGCTGTGCAACCATGATGGGAACTCAGCATCTTTGATTTGCAGGGTAATGAAAGATGCTTAGCATCTCACAATTGGAACATCAGATTTTTCACTCAAACTTCCATTCATGTAGAACTCTGTAAATTGATAAAAACAACTTAAAAAAACCCCCACAAAACACAACTAACAAAATGCCTCCTTGGTATTTTTAGATCTTTTATGGAGTGTCATTTATAGAACATTATTTATAGATTTTTGATACGCTCCCAGCTAACCTGCATTGCTGGCTCTTTGCAGAAGCCTCTGCTCTGCTATAGTACATAGCAGCACCTCTGTAAGTGTCAGCATTCCTTGGCAGAGCTGGCACTTCAGCAAGGACGTGCTGGGTACGTATTGTCCCACATAAAGTGCCAGTGCTGAGCCCGTTCCAGTTTTATTAATTCCCATTGCCTCCATACGGTCTGAACATTGTTATAGGCAGGGCATCATTCTCCCACTACTTTGTGCCTCCTGGTAGCAGTCTGCAGTACTACCTAAGGACAGGAGGAGTACATAGAAGAAGTCTGAGCCTACAGAACGAAATTCAGAGCAAGGAGAGATATGAATTGCTGAAGATGCCAAATGAATGTGAAATAACCTTTTAAATAACAAGTTGTGATTTCTCCAGAATTTAAAGATAAAAAACTGTATATGCTGGAGAGTTACGGGGGTGAAGTGAGGCAGGGTAGCACTCAGGTTGGGAAACATGTTGGTGAAGGAGGCTCGGAGGAAGCAGATGGTGGAGATCTGTGATTCTGAAACGTGCTCCAAACCCAGTCCTTCCAAATATCTGTTGTGCTTTCTAGACGTGTTGTTTGCTGCTCACCGTGAACACCCATGGTCTCAGAGAGTGTGCAAGGTGCCAGGGCAGAGTGTAAGCCTTGCAGCAGCTGCAGCGTGGCCTGGACGCTGTCGGGATATTCTGCTTTGCAGTCACACTCAATGTCACATTGATCCATTGGGCACTTCTAAAAGAGCAAGGGAGCACTTCTGGGACTGCGGCTTTTCATAGACTCAGCTGGCGCGGCACCCAAGGGCTGGAAGAGCCGTGGATGGTGTTAGGTGAAGGTTCGGCAGGAGGAGGTGGGGAGAGGCAACGCTTCCCAAAATGTGAGACAGGGTCAAAGCAAAGGGAGGTGACACCGAGGGGCAGTCCTGCTGCTGGTAACTGTAGCTTGCTGTGTGGAGCCATTCCCAGCTCTCTGCTCCTTTTCTGGAGGAAGTGAAACCGTATCAACCTTGAAAAAATACCTGGACATCGCATGTACCTTATTATATACCACTTACACTTTCACTTCTGTCCCATCAGACCCTAAAAATAACTGATTTTTGTCTCCCAAGTCTTGATATTCCTCCAAGCCATGCTCTTATTGCTTTTGGGCCTCCAACTCTTGTGAGTCATACCTGCAAAGTGCGTGCATCGAGTTTCAGCGGTGTCCGTCTCAAACAGGCTGGCCATTTAAGGTGGAAACATTCCCCATTAGTTCATGCACTTTTATTTGGGCTGTGGTCTTTGTGCTGTGACTCTTTCCTAATTTCTCTTTTCTGGCAGATATCGGAAATCATTTTTTAAAGTATATACACCAGTACTCAGTTGCAAGTTTGCAGTCAGAACTACTGTGAGGAAGGCTTTGCTCTGGTGGGCTCTGAGGCATTATTATGATGCCCTTGAAACAGATGGTTTTCAGGTTCTCTAAAAGCAGTGGAGTTTGGAGGTAACAAACAATGCGAGGAGCCAGAGGAGGACTTGGAAGGCCAAATGGTTCTGGTTCAGCGGGGCTGTGCTCGGTGGTGCTGGGGAGTATGGGCAGGTCTGGGCTGTGGGGTGTGGAGGGGCCTCCAGCTGCTGCCAGCTCTGCATGGACACCCAGGCAAGATGTGCTTGCCATGCAGATGGTAGTGCAGCAAGCATGATGTTTCCTGGAGCAGTGCTGGCATAATGTGTCAGCAACTGGCAGAACGAGGATTCTGAGTTTCTGCGTTCAAAACCAAACTTCATTAATTTGGCCAGCAGCTACCGGCGCTAATGTGACTTCTTCCAAACTGAGAGAGGGAATTTACATCGTGCTGGAAGCAGCAGTGGACTCACCCTGCTTCCTCCGTGCAGCCTCTGTGCTGTGCTCAGGGCTGCAGCTCGGGTGGGCAGAGGCTCTGCTGCTGCTGCCTGGAGGAGACCAGTGTAACATAAGACAACTATTCAAAGGCTACTGCTGTCCTGCGAGTGATTTATGGCACGCAGGACAGATTCTGATGTGTCATGCTGCAGGGGGAAAGGAGAGCGGGACCGAGGTCATGAACAAAAAGGAATTTGCTTATCCAATTTCCGTCTCTTTCTGAATCTGATTGGAACTCACAGTTGTCAGGCTGTGTTTAAGTCCAGTCTCTACCCATGCCTCCTTAACTGCGGAAGGTCAAAACCAATTATTGTTTTGCCTCCAGGGACTTTCCTTCTTCAGAGAGACCTTACAGTGGATATTCTTTAAACTCTTTTCCTTCCAATTAAGGCAGCAGATTCCTTCTTAGAGGGTTTTTCAGGGAACGAGGGGACAGTAATCGGGAGACTGATAGATTTATCAGTAGCTTTGGAAAACAAAGCCTGTATGTCTCAGAAAGCTTGAAATCTAATTCCTTTCAGTGCCTTTCCTCACTCTGAACTTAAAATCTGTCATTTCATTAAACCAGGAATGGAAAGCCCCTAATTTTCCCAGGCTGCAGTTTTCCTTTGGTTTTTAACCCTCAAGTGCCGTGTTGATTTATGCCTCCGTACCTGATGTCTCTAAGATATTCACATAGAGGAAAATGCCTCAGTTCTCTGTTTGCTGGGAGCTTACAGCTGTACCATCTGGAGGGGATTGTGAGAGGCTGTGCCTCCATCACCAGTTGTGTTCTGACCAGTCAGTAAGAAGCCTTTCATATCTTTGGAGTGGAAAGGGAGAAGAACATCCTGAGACAGTCGGATTTATTTCCTTCTTCTTTTCATTTCTATTATGGTCATCATTGCTTTCAGTTTTATAGATGTTTTTTTCCTTCTGCTCCAATCCACCGATACCCACTAAAGCCTGTTTCAGCAGATGGCATCAAGCACTGCTCTGAATATCCTTTTACCCACTGAAGGAGTTAAATACACCGTTTCCCCCGTGTTCTGAATGTCACACTAGTTGTGGGAGAAGTGAGCAGCAGAGCAGACAGAAAAATAATGTCCCTTGGAAGAGAAAATCCAACCCTCGGGTCAGGGGAAGGAGGCTGCTGAAGCAGTAAGTGCAGGAAATGGTGCAGTTGCTGAAAGGCTTCACAAAAATACTTAGTAATCACTATTTATATCGGCATGGACCACACAGCCATAGTGGGTCATGAGAGATGTGGCCCCACGCATAACATGCTGTGTGCTGTCACATTCAGGTGACTGAGCTGGCTTGCACTGGCTACACTGGTTGCTCCTGCAAAAATACTGGATGGTGCAGAATATGAAAGGAAGTGTGTTTTTCTGGAGCTGGCAGATTGAAGACATGAAGCGTGCTCACAACTTCACTGAAGAACTGCAGCACTGTGTGATTATAGGGTGGATGTGATCTTGTGGCCTGAGAATGAGGACAGGAGGAAGATGTGAGTCTTGGTTCTGATCTGCCACGGTCTGTTTTCTAAGTTCCTGAGCGAATCACTTGAAGTGCTTTAGCTACCTCTTGTCAGATCTTCCTTAGGTATTTGCTTTTGGGGGTTCTCAACTCATTCCCTTGATTCTGTTATCCAGAGAGAGCATGGGGTGGCTGGCTCAGGTGCTGAGGTTCCCACCCCTCCTGCCTACATGTATCAGGTGATTCCTGACTCCTGTGTAGCGGGGAGGACAAGTGTCCTGTAGGACAAGAACTATTTGCAGTTGGCTTATAAAGGGTTAACCTATCACGAATGTCTCAGTGATCATACACAACATTGAATAAGTCTGGGGGGTGCTGATACGTTCATTTCAATTTACTGTTCCCATCTGCACCGTGCTTACACTAAGGACAAGCCAGGAATTAATCCTTCCTAAAACATTTATGAATAAAGCCAGCATACCAAGTGTGACTGAAGTAGTTAAGTATGACTCTGCAAGCAGAAGTTCAGAGCTCTTTTTTTTTTTTTTCCTTTGACACGGTGCTTGCATTTGGCCAGAGACCACATCTGGGCAGACATCACAGCAACAGTGCTAAGAAATATTTTATTGGTTGAAAATAATGATTCTCTTCTTACCCCCCAAAAATCATTCAGATCTAAGAATAACTGCTGTTTCTGCCCAAAGGAGGAAGAATTAAGGATAATGAATAAAGGAGGAAATTTCCTTTACAACTTGTGGGAGAGGCTGTCCCAAAGAGGGCTTTTCTTTTGATAAGGTGCCTCTCCTGCCCCGTGCTGCTGAACCAGCCTGAATCAGCAGCCAGCATGTGAGTGCAGGAAGATCCCGGTCTCAGCCGCTGAGTCACATGAATAACTGGAATAGTTCTGCAAAGCAGAATTAATTCCCAGAACCTCTTCAGGCATATACCAGCAGGCACATGCTTCTGCTCCAGCATTGCTTTACAGCTCTGTGATGTAGTGGAAAGGACAGGACTGATCCTCGTAACTGAGATAATGCAGTTTACCTGGTGTTAGTGCGTTAAACCTTACAAGTTTATTGTTGACACTCTCCTGCTTCCAAGAAGACTGAAGAATAAGCCGCAGTGTAACAGAGCTATTAGGGTTAAGCTCAAATCAACTGTGCAGTGACTCAGAGCTTGGGAGTCCTGTCAAACCAAATGTTGCAGGGAGAACCTTGCTGTTATTAACTGTTGAGTAGCTCGTGGTTCCTGCAGACTGTTCAGTCAGCAAAGATATGTAAGGAAACTTTTTTTTATCCATAATACTTTGGCACAAAAGTTGGAGTTACTGGAACAGTAACTTGATGGCCCTGAGATTCGAGTTCAGCAGAGTCTGTGCTCAGAACTTGGGCTGAGATGTGCAATTCTTTACAAACCCTTTCAGTTGTAAACTTGTAAAGGCTGCAAGTAGGTTAAAATTGTCTGGAGCAGCAAAGCGAGGGAGAAAGGCCCTGTAGCAAGTGCAGAGCGCAGCTATTCCTCCAAAGCAGACTTGGACGTGGGCACTGTAATAGGGAAATAGGATGAGAGACAACAATAAGGAAGCAAACAGAGTCAGTGGTTAGTGACAATTCAGAGAGCATTTCCTTTTAAGCAGTATTTTATGCTGTCGAGGTAACTGTGATAAGCTGACCTAGCACACAGGGGGGTGAAGAAGAAAGAGCACTTGCCCTTCCACCTGTTGCTTTTGAATATATCACCCATTCAGGACAGTCTGTGTTGCAGTCCGGCAACACTGATGGGAAGAACTCATTTGTTTCTGTCCTCAATTCATTGTTCTAGGATATTAAAGTCAAAGTTTTTGCAATTTCTCCAACACATGTGGTAATTTTTAATGTTAATCCTTTGGTAAACCCTATGCTTTGTTACTCTTGTTGTGTTATTAGCAACAAACATCACATAAGAACATGAGCTTTAGAAGTTCAATGTCATTGGGAAATTATATTGAAATTATTATTGAAGAAGAAATCTAGGCTCAGTGTTTAGAAGTCTGGATGCCTACATTTTGCCCTCAGCTGAAAATGTGTTACTTGCTTGGGCTCAAAGCAAGTAATTTACTTGCAGCTTGGGCTGTACCTTTCCTTGTGCTGTCCAAAAACAAGCATTACTTCTGACATCTGTTGCTTGTTTGTATGGCAGACTGGCAAGTGCTGAAGTTTATGATAATGGTCAGAAGAAAGTATACAGCCCAGTGGCCATGGAAACCTCATATCGTTTTTTCCTGTTTCTTTTTTCTGCATTTTTCTAGTGAATGAATTGCTTTGAATCCAGCTGGAGGGCAGCCTGAGAGACTGCAGTCTTCAGCTTAGCCACAGCACAGGGCAAACCTAATCAAGAGCAGTGAGCTTTCACTTTGCATGTTCTTTTGAGTGTGCAGCATAAATGTGAACCCACGGTAGATCAAGGGTAGTCAGGATCTTCAGGGGCTGTCTGAGATTGCCGGGCTGTTTTTGCATGGTGCCTGGAGCAGTTGGATCCTGAGCCATTGGTGCTGCACTGGGGTGCTGCTGCAGCTCAGCTGCTGACTTCTGGTGTACCATTGTGCAATGAGGGTGGGTTAAGTACGCCCCACATTGTCTAGGTGTTGTGCAAGTGTTTGCAGAGTTCCCCAGGTATTGTACTGCGATGACGTTCGTACTTTACCAACACAACACAAAAGGCAAACGTACTTTCTGCAACCTATAAAATGTTTCTCAATTTTGATCTGCCCTATCTTACTTTGCAACAAAGAGTATTTGCACGAGGGCTCAGCCCAAGGATGGTTGTTACTTACAGCCACCTTCCTGTTGATTTCAGTGGGTTCAGTTTGTTTCAGACATATTCACTGTAACAGCAGCAGTGATGCTGCTGGACGTCCTCAGTTCCTACAATCACTGCTTTCAAAAACTGTTTGTTATTTGGTAGGGCTGTCCTGGTGTTATTTTCTAAGAATACAGTTAACACCTTCATTCAAGAGAAACTAGTATATAGTTTCACTGCTGTCCTCAGAAGGAACTAGATGAGTCCTAAAGCTATACAGCCACTCTGTGTGGTATTCGTGCATGTGTTCTGTGGTTCCATCAACAAATACAGAATATGTAACATGGTTCCACTCAGCTTTCCCTCTTATCATTTTCTTCTGAAAACAGGAGATTCGTAGCAAAATCATGAACTTAGGCCTGCGTGGTTCAGACAATAGGTCTGGCTGAGCAGCAAAGCTTAGTTCCGTAGCAGGGCAGGTATTTATTATACAAAACCCCTGGAAAGAAGTAGTTAGAGGAATGCTCTTTATATAAAATTTTGCAACAGTTTATAGAAGTCCAGAAATAAGATTGTCAAGATAAATTTTTTATTGTATTTTAATCTAAATCTCTACATACCTATGACTTATAAATGTCTGAAATGTCTACCTCTAAATGGACTCGCCCATGGTCATGTGAGAAGTGTGTCATGCTGGAATTTATACCATCATTGGATTATCCCACTTGGATTATCCTACTTGCTAGCAGTTTGAATCTTAGTAATGCACTTTGAAGTCTTCAGGGGAAGAGCTTCATGGGAATATTTGGAGAGCCTGATTCAGTTTTTAATTGGGCTGACTCATGCTGAGTCATCAGGAGCTCCATTAGCTAGATCTTTAAATTCCAGTACTCCGGATTTCAGAGGACTGGAGGGGAATCAGGTGCCCCCAGCTGCTGTTGGAGTTCCGTAGGATTGAGATATCCACTTCCACTATGTTCTTTTGGAAAGTGCTGATTTCTGGTCTACCAGCCAACAGGGCTCCGGCAGCAAAGCTAACCAGTTTCTGGATCCTTCTGAGGTCTGGTTGGCCAACTGCTTGCCAGGAAGCTTTCGAATATTATCTCCTACTCTCTGGCTTCATCATCATCTCTTACGCATAAAGAGTTCACCACACCCACAGTTTGCCATACTACAGGCAGTACTTCGCTACCAGAAGCAAAGTTAGAAGCACAAGAAGCATTTTCTTTTTCATTTGTAGGAAAGGCGTTTTACTCCATAAGTCAGCTCCTCAAACAAAACAGCAAAAGGCAGTGAGTAAGGCACCTGATGACTAAAATAATTGAGTTTGTGGGAAGCAGCAGAATTGATGTTGAGTACAAATCTGAGTGGGATTCATTTCACTCAAACCAGCCTAAGGAAGCCACCCAACACTCGATCTGTTGTCAGTGGCACTCTTGAGAGAGTGATTCACCCCATCGGCCTTAGTTCTGTTGGGATGAGGTGGATTGCCCTTTGAAGTTGTTTCCCAATACCACTTCCCAGTGCTCTACAAAACGTGATGATTGCTGATTGTTAGCTAAAGTTAGGTAAGATAAAGACTAGTACTAATACATTATCACGTGCAAAGGGCCGTGTGTAATAAAAGAGGGACCAAAGCCTGATTTGTATGAAAACAGTCATGGAAATGACCTAAATGGTGCATAATCAATCAAAACGTGGAAGCAGTCCTGGAAGTAGTCATGCTGGCACTGACAGACACACAGATATGAGATAGAGCATCTGCTCCTGCTCTGCAGCTGTGCTGGGGATGCTAGCAATATTTCACTTAACCTTGTTCCAGAGGTGCCCATGTACTTAGAGTGGCTTAGTGACTTTATTTCCTTTATAGATGTCACTTGCAACAGCTTTTAGCTCATTGCCATTCCTTTTGGAGTGAAAAAAAGAGGTGAATCTATCCTATGGGCAACCTCATAAACCTCTTCCCCTTAAGGCCCATTCCTATAGGAAGACAAAAAAAATCATTGAATGTATGATAGGCAAGAGAATTAGCATTCCAGCCCCAGTGATAATGACAGGAAAATGATTGGACTGCTCAGACATTAAATTTGACTTTGGCAAACTTGGCCAAACCCATTTTTGTGTTCTGGACCCACTTCATCTTACTGCTTTTTGAGACTCCAGGGAGGGATCCACTGACCATGGCAGCACCACAGGGCTGAGAAAGATCCTGACTTCGAATCAGAAAAAGAACCATGAAACAGCAGAACCAAACTCTTAAGCTTTCTGTGAGCACTAGAAGGTTTGACTTGAGAGAAATTGGGGGCAATTAAATACCAAATGTAATGTGAACATTTCCTTTGCGTTTCTTGTGACATTTCTTTAGTTAATTGTATCATGCATCTATTCAACACGTGAAATGTGATGCTAAAAATATTCTGCTTTTAAAATTAATAAAAACATGCAGGAAAACTAGATGTGTTTTGATTAACACTAGCAATGTTAGAAATAATGATGACTATGAAGCCAGTGGATCTCCTCCCACAGGTAAAAATCAGCAGGCGTGAACAAGAATTGCTGGATGACAACCATAGTACTTTAAATCTTTGAAACACTTTACATGTTTTCATGCTGGAGACACCTTGCAACGAAAGAAGAGGAGAGATACAGGACCCGATCCTTTGCTGTTGTGATGAAAGGACCTTTGCCAATGACTTCAGTAGGTCTAGGATCAAGCTTATGGTTTGCCTAGGCTTGAAGTGGATGTCAGGGGCAAGATGAGCTCAGGCTTCTGGACTCCAGCACTATGTATTGTCCATGAGAGCATTCAAACACTTACACAGTGCGTCTTCTAGCACAGTGGTGACTGCATCAATCACTCCTGCCTCTCAGTTTCATATTGTAATGTTAGTTTGGCTAGAATTTTAAGAAACAGCATTATATGTATCTATATATTTAAGTGCTGGACATAGAATGACTTCCTTTACCTAAACAACTTGTGGGCCACAAAAGACAAAAGCTGTCTCAAGGTTTCTTTCTGATGGCCACACTCATCCTTCCTCTGATCCTGGGGGAAAGAGTAGCAAGGGTGAAACACAGCCAGGGGACTGAGGGCTGAGGAAGCTCAAAATGGGAACTGTTTAGGGAACAGTGTAGAAGTCACTGGTGGTTCTTTTGGTTGGTTGTTTGTTTCAGAAGATTGATAAATATAAAATTTAGGGGTAAAGCCCATGGGTATGAAAAAAGATTGGTGCACTTAGACAGCAAGGGAAGGGCAAGGTCTGCTTGAGGTCTCAGCTTGCACTTTGGGCTCTTCCTGCTGAAGTGACATTTGGCGTCCTGGTGCTTGCAAATTGTTGTTTGGGAAGCCAATCAGTTGGGCTGACAGACAGTTTGCTGGTGTTTTCACCTCGGGATAGCATTTGCTATGTAAGACAAGGACTTGATGTCAGCAGGGCGCGCTGCTTTTTGCCCACGCCTGCACACGGGTAAGTCCTGTTAATGTTGCTGATGCTTGTTTGTGAAAAGGCCAAGTAAAGCACTATCAACATTTCAGTCTGAACTAATAGCTGTATTTATGAGAGCAGATCCAATCTGATTGAAGTCTTTCCACAGACATTACAGGGCTCTGGGTTGGGCCCTAACAAAGAACAGATTTTTAAATTTATTACCACATTGCAACAATGTTCTACATTATTTTCTTATTGTTGCGTAATCCTTGATTTTGGAAACTTATTTTGCTGCTGATATTAGAATAAGGAGACTGGAAAATTGTGGGGTTTTGAACAAGACTGGTAAAAAAAAAAGGTGTGATATATTGCAACTTTCTGAATGGGAAATTAATCGACCAAAAAACCAGAACATGAGACTGACACGGAAAAAGATTTGTCAAGAAGCAAAACTGATGTTTGGATGGGTCGTGTCTTTTTTTGAGTCAGTAGTGCTTTGCTGCTGTTTTCTTATATTGCTGTAGATAACGTGCCCAGTTTTCTCTAAAAACAGTGTATAAGTGCAGTGAGATGAAATTCTTGGAAACGTATTTCAACATCTTAACTTTGTTCATGCATACTCTCCTTCAAAAAAGGTAACTGCTGCTAGGATCATTTTAGACAAACCTTCTAATGATACAGGACTCGTGTGTGGCATTTTTCCCCTTCTGGTAATGCCTGAAGATCCACTGGAGCCATCAGGAGAGGGGATGAGTGAAGGATGATTGCATTGGGATGTAAGTCTTCACATTTGTTTCAGGGCAGACGGACAAGCGAAAGGATTAAGTAAAAGAGGTAGTGAGGAAGCTGATCTTAACAGCTGCATTTTTCTGCATATGCTGCATCCTTTTAGAAGCACTGCACAATAGCAATTTAGTGTAAGGACTCATTTTACTGGCAGAAGCAGAAGCTGGCACAGAGGAGGATATGGGGTACTTCCAGTTCGGAACAGCTCTCTGGACAAGAACCCTGGGTGTTTTTTCCATGAAATAACACAGATCCTTTCTGTCCTTCTTAGACCTTATCTACTCTCCCTACTGAAAGCAAAGGGAGTTCCCATTATATATCTTCAGCTTTTGTCAGTCTTTCACATCCTACTCTATTTCAGGTGCCAGATAAGTTCCTTTTAGGGCTTAATTCTTAGAAAATGTGGAGGTTTATCAGAACTGTTTTTAGTGCCAGATTGATGTGCGTGATCTCTCCCTCACAGCCAGTGAGAAGAGTAAGGTAAGGTGTTAAGACATCATCCCAGCAAGTCTGGGATGACTGCCTGGATGCTTGCTTTTACCCTTGATTCATGGAGTCATGGAATCATTAAGGCTGGAAAAGACTTCTAAGGTAATCAAGTCCAGCCATCAACCCATCACCACCGTGCCCACTTGGATGCAGGAGATCAGTTTGTTTCTCTTTTCCTGAAGGCAGCTTATTTGGTATTTACTGAAAACAAAAGCAAAGCATTAAGAAGTTCCTTTTACTCTTAGAACTGCATTTCTGCTCTCGTGGTGGAAGTTACTGTCTCCTCTTGGGACCCGTGCAACCATTTGCAGAGCTGTGCTATAAATTAGATTATAGAAATAATGTGGGCTAAAGAATACAGACACCTTCACTCTGATTTTTATGGGTTTTTTGTTGTTGTTGTTGTTTTTAATTTGTATTTAGGAATTGTGCTATTTTAGTGATGTAGTTCCACCGCACATCGACAGGCAGGAGCAAAGCTTGCAGCAAACCTGACTGCTGCCATTGCCTAGTGCTGCTCTCTCCAAGTGACAGCTTACCATGGAGCAGCTGAAATGCTTCAGCCTCACACTGTCTCGCTTTTCTTCATCTTGATTCTGAATTCAAGGCTAAGGCCTTCTTGTAGCTGTTACCTCTGTCTTTATTTTAGCAAATCACTGTAGGTATGTTTCATGAAATAACTTCAGACCTCACTGAAGCTTTTTTAACATCCTCATGTTAAGGCCTGGCCCTACTTCCGTGAGTGACAGAACTCTTCTGATAGTGAGACTGGCCACAAAACTGAAAAGCCATTGTAGATGCTGTAATACCAGTGGATTTAGGGATTTCCTCAAGCACTTTATAGTTACGTTCCCAGCTTTGTCTCTGTTTCACTGTCGATTGTCTGCTGTTCTCCCTAATCCTCCCTGTGCTTTCTGGAGCCCTATCTTTGCTTCCTGCTGGCAGATAAAAATTTATTGTTGCTAGCTTTAATGCTCTTCATGTATGGAGAGCTCATTCCTTTCATCTTAACTGAGGAATGTTTTGGTGTTTTGATTTAGTCCTGCACTGTTTAAAGATAATCCATTAGTTGTTCCTATTAGCAGCCTAACGTCTGAGATTTAATTCCTCACCAAGTGTCATTTCCATGTGAGGAACTGGATAACTCCCAAACCCACCAGGACACATTGCATGTGTAGAACACTTTTTCTGAGGTCAATTAATGCCAAAAATGTTGCATGAAGAGGGCTACGAAGTTCTCTGAGCTGTGAAAAAGTGCAAGAGAACATGGTTGAAGCAAAAATCGTTTTTGTGCATGGGTACGTTTTGGTGTTCCTTTACTGGGTCATTCTGTTGTTTCAAGAGGTCTCTGTGAGATAAATATTTGAGTTTCTCGTTTCTGCTACTTTTCAGGCATGGAAAAGTTACAGCAGTATTAGAAATGGTCTTCTTAAGACTCAATTTTCAGTAAGACCACTTGAGACTTTTTTGTGATCTAATTTCTGATCTTTTCCTACTCAGCTTTGATAACAAATATCCCTTGACGGCAGCAAACATGACTCTCCTGAGGATCTTGGATGTGGGGTTTAAATGATTTCATTTAAAGTGCTGTTTGTTCAGATCTTCCAATCCGTCTGTCTGTCTCTTTCTTCAATTCCCTACATTTTTACTCAAAGATATCTCCCTTCCAATTAAGTGAATGAACCTTGGAATTGAGTAAGGCTGTCATAGGAAGCAAAGTGAACATGACTGATTTTTATAATATAAATTGGAAGCAATTACCAGTTTTTCATCTTCGTGCTTGCTTGGAAAATTTACACTTAACTCAGCAATACACCTTAATTAAAGGCCAATCTATCTATCTATATAACCTTCTCTTTCTAGAAAAAGTCCTTCTGCGAGCTATATTAAATTTACTGTGGCTTCATCTCTTTATTAATAACCTTTATTAATAACCTTTTTGTATATTTTCAATTAAGTTTCTGGTCACATTACAGAACTGAGGTAAGAGCTCTCTCTGACCTTTAATAGGACATGGATAATAGAACATCTTTGGCTCATGTTCTCCTTTGGTAGCACAACCTCCCACTTTTACTGAAGTCATCCATGGAATTTGTAGACTGCTAAATGTGCGTGTTGCATTAAGAAAGACTACACCAGACTGCAGTAAAACTAGATGGGCATCCGTTCACAGTCTCTGAGTTTAATAGTGCTTAAACAACCTTACTTTTTCTTGATTTTATGGCAAATACCATTGGGAGACCACGAAAGACTCTTAAAGTATGATACAAATATTTTATTCTGACTGATATTTTCCATATGGCAGGTCATGCTTCTCCCCACGTGAACTGTAAGGAGGATAAAGCGGGGCAGAGAGTGTTGTTACTTTCAAATGATCGGGATCACATCACGTTGGAATTCAGATCCTAATGTTCTGGCATTTGGACACTCGGTAGAACTGTAATTAATGATATAGAATGATAAGGGATGTTTATGCTCCCTTCAAGTTCAAATTATTAGTGGGTGGGAAGGGTACATTTGATAGCTAGCCAGAGTTTTGTCAATACAAATATCAGAACCAGCTGCTTTTCTTGCTGTTCTGCCATGACTGGATTAATCTGTACTTCTTTATGTCTTTGTCTTTTTCCTTGTAACCTGTAACCTGTAGCTCGTGTTGCTCTTAAGAATTTTACTGCCAGAGGCACCTATCATGTATTTTCCTCTTGATAGGTGTTTATTATATTACTTTGTTGAGGATGGCAACCCCAGCTCCTCTTCAGCTTTTTTTTTTTTTTTTTTTTACTTTTTGAACCAGACTTCTCATTGCCTTTTGCTACAAGTCATATAATCAGCCACAGGTGAAAGCTGACAAAGCACACTGGGGATGGAGTAACTTACATTTGGAAAGGTGACATATCTCAGCATTGATTCTTGCCAGTATTTCTGTATTCAGTGACGTCTGAGTGTTTAGGAAACATCATCTGGCATGTCCAAGTAAGTGGGGTCTGAGGGGCAAAGCATTTGTCCCAGGGTTTGGTATTTCAGATGGAGGACCCGATCTCTGGCAGAGCCCCACAGAACACCAAGCGAGCAGCTCCGGGACGGGCTCAGCTCAGGGCACAGCAAAGTGACTCAGTTCTTCCCGCATGGGTTTGTCCTGTTCACTCGAATGCACGTCGAAATGAACTGCTGGTTGAACCTGCTGGTGAATGTGCCACGTCAAGGAGCCGTGGAGCAGTGTCATGCTGAGGCGGGGGCCTGGCTTTCAGCACAGCTTTGGAATCAGCTGAGATCCACAGATAACGCTCGCAGCGGTTGCGTTCCCTCCGAGGCCGTCCCAGCGGCGTTCAGACGCAGGCGTCTCGCCCTGGAGCAGCACGATCTCACAGTCACCGTCTGTGCCACCTCACCCTTAGTCAGCAGGACTCCTGCTTCATCACCAGCCAAACCGAAAATGGATTCATCATCCTCATTGTCAGTGCACCTGCTGTGATACCTGCCTGCAGCTCTGCTGGTATTTCCAGCCCGCTCCACCTGCGTCGGCTTATTCCACAACGATGGCCACGCTTCCTTCTGTGTCATAGCCTGCATTCCTGGCATGAACTCCCTGACTTTTTCCAGCAGTCTCTGAGTCTCTGCACACTTAGCTTCTCTGAAACAGTCACTTCAGCTTGTTTTTCTTCTGTAAGGAGCTGCATTTGCTATAATAAATTCTGTTCCAGTTCTACCCACTTTCTCCTTTCCTATCCTGAGATTGTAGCTTGAGAAACCACCTCTTCTTTAGCACACCTAAGGCATGTGAATGTATGCTAAATCATGAAACACATATTTTTCATTTGCCTTCTCTGTGATTTTTATTATCGTTGTTCTGCTCTGAAGATGGAAAGTGGGAACAGAGCAAGCCAAGGTACCTGTCCGCAATGAGGGCTGAGACCAGACCCTGATGTTCCCAATGGCCCTTCAGCCTGGAGCACATCACTCTCCTCTGTATATTCTCCCTGTGACATATTTTATTCACAGAAACTCTGGAATTGGCCAAATGTTACGTTTTTTTGGGGTTTTTAGGGTTTCTGCTATGCTCTAAGGACTGAGTTTTTATCCTTGGGCCATGTTAGCTGCATTTCTGCTACACTGTAGAAAAGGAGATCATTGTGAGCATTGAATAGTTCTCTAATGATATTTTTCCTACTGTGAGCTTGCTGTGGTCACCACCAGGTTCTTCTGATGTTGGGAATCAGAGTGACTTAAGAGAAAGCACTTCTTTTAAAATGTGGTGTGCATTGAAAAGAGTCTCCAGGGCTGTGTGTCTGGGAATTGCACTCAGGCTTGAATTTCAGGGACATTAACGGCATGCAGTCCTAATTGCAGAGCAGGGAAGGGATGGTGAAGCAGCAAATCTCTGTCTGCAGATGAGGCACAGGAGGAAACAGGAGCACAAGCCAAAGAGGGAGCTGCTGTAGGAGGCAGTGGTGCTCTGGGACATAGGTCCCTAACTGTACAGAGTGGCAGAGCCATCACTCAGGGCCAACAGCTCTGGGTGCTCCAGATCTATGAGTTCACTGCATAGTGCACCATATCCTATGCTGGCTGGGGTCTGACAGCCCTCTTTATTTGTCATTGCTTCCCGTCTCTCTCCAGGTAAATCCACCTCTCCCACACTCTGGCCATTTCCACACTAGGACTGAACATGTAGTGCCAAAAGGAAAGGACAGAATGCTCTGGCAGACAGACATGCAGGATTTCCTCCCTGCTGCCCTTCACGATGCTCTGCCAGCTCCCAGGGACAGCCCTTAGCAATCAATTCATTTTTCTGGACATAATTTTAGAGAAGACCTGGGAGGAAGGAAACCTTGCCTGACACTTTTATTTCTGGAATGAACTAATTTCTGGATCTCGTTTCTGGAACAACAGTTTTGCTTGTTATGAGGTGAACACGGGGGACCTAAGGTGAGAAACTGAGCTCTGACCCTCTGTCCAACATCATCACACACTCCTGAAATGGCTTCTGGTGTTCGTCTCCCTCACCCTGCTTAAGAGACCTTGGGATGGTCTGGAAACATGGTAGGAAGAGCCTGAGCACATAGTGTGAAGCAGCACAGCCTCCAACTGCTCCGTGGGAATGCCACAGTGCTGGGATGCCACCAACTCAAGGAAAGCAAAGAGTTGAGGGGGGAGCAGATACATCAGTTCAGAAGATGGGATACAAAGGCATTTTGCAAGAAGATGGCTTAAGCTGAGTGAGAAGCCTGGCAGGAGGATGAATTCAATGGAAACTTGTTTTCAGGAGGAGACACACACAGCATTTAGTTCTTTTGTGATTGAATCTAAAATCATTTGGTGCTTTCCATGTGTCAGAAAGCTGTAGTTCTTCTGTCATCTGATTAAGTGAGGCTTTCAGCCTTCAATTAAAAATAATTCTACTGGTTCTTCGGGTTGTAAAAGCTTCGCCACAGATAATCCAGCTTGAAAGCTGAACGCCTGGAGTGCAAACTGCATCCCTTGGGGCAACGTGTGGGTTTCCTGGTGGCATTCACTGTCTGATGTTTTTAGAAGTCATCGAGACCCAGGCAGAGCTGCAACACATATTTGGGTTTTTAGGCCATGTAATTTACCTAAAATGTGGTAAATCTGTGGGAGGAAGATGGAACAGCCCAGAAATGGCATCGTTTTGACACATGGAAGACAGTGATTCAGATATTTCACAGGTACATGGACTACTGCAAATCTGCAGCTCGTGAAACAACTTGACAGTGTTTAGAGAAGAAGTTTGGGAGTGTCAGTCCCCTTTCCATCTTGCCAGCTGGTCATCTTGTTTTGCTGCAGGGGGCTCAGGGAATAGGTGAGCACTTGGATTTCCTGTGGAAATACAGCTGTCTTCTATGGAAGAAGCATTGTGAGTAGAGCTTTAATTGACACCTCTTGATCTGGACTTGCTCTGTGAACGAGGTTAGGACCCCGATCTCTGAGGATGCTAATCCAGCACTTCTTGCTGAACTTATATTGACCTGCGTAATTTAAACCGACCCAATCTACAAGTGACACCATTTCTGCTGTGAAAGTGCAATACGTGCCAAAACTTCTAATGTAACCATTTATTTATTTTTTTTCTGTTTAATCTAGTATCTGATGTGAATGGAGGGAAAAATTATATACAACATATTCCTTGCCACAAAATCTTAGAAAAGAAAATGTAAATGCATGAGCATGACACAAACTCCCCTTCTGCTAACATGCGCTCACAGAAACTTCTTCGAGTTGCCAAAAGCATGGTTAGCCAACCTACAGTGTGTATATGTGTAATTTATTGCAGGGAGGGGACAGGACTAATTTATGCACTTGGCCCTTGGACCACAGTTTACCTCAATACTTGTCAATGTGCAAATTCTGTAAATCTTGCTGGAGAAGGAATGTCTGCTCACGCCAGGCTCTGGACATGCTGAAAATGTCACTCACGCAGATGATGACTTGTGTTTAATTTGCTGTTGTGGATGGGTCTGAACCAAACTCTCTTGTTCCAAACATCTCTAAATTTGGGACTTTTTGGCACCCCAGTGCAGTTATGAGTCAATAATTCTCTGTGTTCCAGAGAGTAAGTATTAGGTTGCAAAGGTGGGAGCTGTTACGTAAACGTGATAACATAAAAGAATGTCTGTATTAATAGTTTTGTTAAGCCTCTGAGTTAGAGGTTTGCCAAGGCATAAGTGGTCTCAAGATGAGCTGGACACATCCAATAATAAGAAACGTGATCTTTTTTTTTTTGAACAAATGTGACTCCTGGGTGCACATTATAACTGTTCAACATTGCAGCCCTGCTGCACCTCGTCCTCAGAAGTGCTGTATTGCAGTATTGAAGCCAAGCCTTATTTCTGGATTTTTTTTTATTTTATTTTTGGTACTAAATAAATAGGTTCTGATTTTCAGTGCTTCTGTCAGAGAAGTAAAAAATGTGGTGTGTTACTGATGGGTATACAAGCCCTAGGAAGAAAACAATAAGAAAGGAAAGAATTATGTGACCATCTTCAAATTAAGTGCGTTGGAGCTCCCATCTCTCTCCTGATGTCACTGCTGTATTCACAGTTTCTAAATCATGTACAAGTTTTTTAAGATTTCTCAGTGTAGCATCTGCATTTCTTCCACTGATGCCATCATTAGCCCCTCACATGTTATGCTGCCTCTCCCTCTTGTCCAAAGGGAAACCCTGTGTGCGATCTGTCCTGGGGCTCAGGTGCTGGCTCAGATGGGTGGGTGAAATAGGAATGGCTTGAGCTAGGCAGAGTTGTACCTCACAATTTGATGCAAAACTCTTGATATTTTGGTCAAGTGAGCAATTCTGCTTTGTTTTTTAAGAAATGAAGTGGGATTTCATTTGTTGTCTCCTACAGAAGCCTTAATGTTATCTGAGTGTTTTGTAATTCACCTATTATCACACACTGGTCTCACTCCGAGGTGTCTCCCAAGTGAGTGGGTTTCACCATTGGCAGATTAAAGGAGAATAAAGACAGTGGCACCACAGGAGATGATCCCAGTCCCTAACATGGCTGCCCAGGCTAGGAAAGGCAGGCAGCCCCTCCAATCCCTGCAATGCCTCGTAGGCTCACCATGACCTTCATCTCTGCTCACTGCACAGGGCCCCTAGTTGGAATGGTTCTTTCCAATCTGGTTTTTCCTGGCTGCTGTGAGCCACGCTGCTTGTACTGTGATGGGAGAAGCCAAGTTTGCTTCTCTTTCTGTACTGTCTGAAATGCTGTGCGTTTTGAATAACCCACACACGGAGCAGTGGGCAGTGTAACGCAAGCACAGTGCACTGCGTGAGGATCAGCTTAGCGTGTTGGATTGATGACACTGTGCAGCATAACACAAACAGCTTATTCTTTTTCACAGCTGTTCTCCCAAGCATTTTAAGCGTACGTACTCAGCATGCAGGAGATTTACGTATTTCACTTCCATTGACATGGTAAAAGAGACCCTCCTCACTCTCAGATTTGTTCTTTTAATAGGCATCCAGCACAAATGAGAATTGAGTACATGTGTGTGTCCAACAGAGAGCAGAACAGAACCAGCTGTAGGCACACAGAACTGCTTAGGAGGCCCATTTTTTTATGCTGATTTGGTAACTCACGGGACAGCCACATCTTCCTTTTTAGGAATGGGGAGAAGAGGAAAGACAGAGGATGTCATCTTCAGATTGTATCATCCATGGAAGAGGAGAATCAACAGGGAGAGAACTCTACATGAGTTTTTCCTCTCCTGCTGGAGCAGCTGGAGCAAATCAGGTTCATTGTGGGCAAATGTGAGCTCATGCTGCCCCTGCTCTGAGCTGGCAGAGGAGTCAGGGTGTTTGGGCCCTGAGTCAACGCTGTGATAACTTGCTCGCATGACTTTCTAATCGAAGTTAGAGATGCTTCGAGATGCTGAATATCTGTGGCATAGGCATGCTTCTTCAGCCTTGGCTATTTTATACTCCAAACTCTTTCAAACCATAAATGTAAGTTGAGTGTACACGAATGGTAGAAGGACGATGTGAATGTTGTGAGAGACAGGTCAGGCTCTGTACACATGTCACTATCAGGAGATGTAGGGGTGAACCATCCATGCTGTGTGATGGCAACACAAGCACAAGGAGCTCAGCAAAGATCTTTCAGAATTATCCACTCAAGAGATTGAGTCTTAAAAGAAAATGGCATTAGGAAGCAATAAGTGGCATTGACTCGGGCCCTTAATTCGATGCCAATGATACCTCAGAGTAAACAATGTCCCAGAGGATTGTCAGAGATGTGAAATGAATAGTAAGAGCTGCTTCACAGGCATCTGTGGGCACACACACCTGCTTACAGCAAGGGGAAAGACAGTGCGTAAATGTCTGGAATATTACATAAAAGCTGTCTGGTGGAGTGGGCAAAGCAATTAAAATCCATCTCGCTTAAACGAACCCTGAGTGCAGGTCAAACAAATCTAATTTTTATTGTTCCTTAAGGAGATGTCTGCATAGGAGACAAAAGGAGGATGCAGCCATCAGGTTAAAAAATCAGGATGCCTTTAAAAAATTAAACATTCACAATAGTGCTACAGCAAGCTAGAGAAATGATATATTACAGCGATGGTTTAAAACTAATTGATGACTAATGTTGTAATGCATTCGTAGCTACACTGATCTATTATATATCTTGGCCAAGCTGAAGGGACGCTTCAAGGAGAAAAATTGCTAACTGTTTTAACCTGATGGAACTTGGGGAAAAAATAGTTACTTTAAGAGATAAATGGAAAGGTTGTGACCTCCTAATGTACGTCTGGGTCTTGCAATGCAAAATCAAATTATCATTAAACAGAATGTGATCTGTGATGGAATTAAAGCAACTAGAAACCGGCGCAGAAATTTCTGTGGGGAAATGCAATCGAGCAGTTGGAGCTGGGAATGTCAGCGACAGAGCTGTAGGAAGTGCCTGGCTAAAGAGCTGGCATTACAAGTTGGAATTGTTTTGCTGTAGAATGAAAGTTGGAGACTGCAGGAAAAATGTAAGCATGTTTACAGCAACTTACATATATAAGACATTCTAAAAACATTGGTTAATTTGCATATGAATAATTAACTACGTACACGAAGTTCGAGTAATGTGTGTCTCTGGTTCTTGGAGGGGAGGCAGAAAGCCTTATTTTCCCCTCCTCATTTTTGTCATGCCTGAGGCTCTTGCCCGCTGGGTTTTACCCTTACAGATGGAATTCAGAGAAGATGTCAGTCAGGCTCTGCTTATTTTCACATCTAATTCATGTAAAAACCAGGTTTCCTCCCGAGGCAATAAACTGGCCCAGATTTGCTTCGGAGTTTGGCCTAGGTTCAGTGAATGACTCACTTTTACTAAGGTACATCCATCTTCCTGGCTGAAACACAATATGGGAAGTGTTGTCAAGGAGCAGATACCCACACAGAACTACAGCGTAAAGATTCAAGGCCTCAGGAACCAGAAGCAATAGCTTGTTTGGTCCCCTCGTTTCCTGTTACCCAATATTAAGGGCAGTGAGTGGGTGTAAGAAGAACATCGTTACTCAACTCAGAGAACCAGTGAGGTTTCTGAACGCTAAACACGCTGCAAATGACAAGGATGTATTACTGGAAGCTGTGCTAGGAGGAGCTGCACCACTAAGGCTCTGTGGTCACAGGCTCTGGATTGCTGTTGCAAAGTCTTGTGGAATAAATACAGCAACAGGTTACGAATGAAGATATAACACTTAAAGGCTGCTGCTGAGATGCAGAATACCTTGAAAAGGCCATAATTGAAAGGTCAAAAGCACCACTGAGATCCTTAGCGTTTCTCTCACTGTCTGAGTTGGTTCCTGAATGAATAGGGGCATGATATAAGAGAGAGCAATTTCACAAAGACAACCTTCACCATGGCTGACACTTTAATTTTCTTCTGGTTGAGAACATGTTAATGTAACAAGAACACCACCAGCTAGCAGTACTGTCTGAGTACAATACATTCCTCTATGATAAATTAACCTTGCAGCGGGAAGGGAAATGCTTGCAATACCAAATGGCAAATATTTTGTACTGTGAAGTGTTTGATGTTCCAAAAACCCCGAAGCCTCCATATATTTAAGCCTGCTTTGTCTTAGGCTTCCTCCTTTGCATTCATTCAGCGTTGGTTTGAAGCCCAATACAGGCAGCAGCCTGGAAAAGCAGTTCTCTAGTTTGGGATAGAGCAGCTGAAGTCTCAGCCCCGGAGGTGTTTATTCTATAGGGAAAAACTGTTCTTGGGTAAAAATGTGGAGCCATTCAGATGGTGGTGTCAGTGTCAGTTTTCAACAGCATCAGAAACTCAGTGACATAAGTATCACTGAGCTGATTTAGAGCATACATATTTTCTAACAGAATGGTTATCAGGTGGATCTTCTGCTCTGTTTGGGATCTTCTTCCTTTCACTTGAGTATTAAAGCAAACCAGGAGTAATGGATACTTTTCTCCCACATCAAGCTGATGTCCTACATCTCGGTGCAGAGTTAGTGACTTGTTAATGGGAATTTTTAGGGCAAAAAAAATGCACACAAATGAGCTGTAGATAAACTTTGAGCTGCTAGTCAATTTAAAGAGAGAAAGTGTGGAAAAGATACCAAACAAACTTGAAGCATGGCATGTGCCACTTTGACTGTAATAGGTGATCAAGCAGGGATGGAGTTGAGTTTTGAAAAACTGGTTTCATTCAGTAAAAGTTTTGTTTCCCTCCTCAATTCTTCAGTTTACTTGAAGATATTTTGGGGGAAATTGAGTTATGGCAGTAGAACATACAGATGAATGTACACAGACTGTGCATGCAGTTTGCTGTATGCCCATCAGCACGGGGTCATGCCCTGCTTGCAGGCTTGCTTCATAGCTACTGGCCTGACCCTTGGTGGCCACGATTCTATCGAGGGAAATGCTCGCAACCCATGGGATAATTACCCACCATTCTGATTTCTCAGTCCTGTATCTCCTGGGATGTTCTTTTCAGTGCACGTGGTGCTGATGGGAAGGAGATGTCGGTGAGGACATCCCACGGTATTTCCGGGGTTGCAACACTCTGTAGGTAAGGAAGCTGTTCCGGTGTTTGGGTCACGCTCATAAACAACGATGCTGGCACTTCTTTGGGGGGTGGAGTTACACAACCCGTCTCGTCGTCCTGCTTTTGAAAACAGTCAGACGTGAGATAGCCTAAAATAAGAGCAGAGCTACAATTTTATTTCCTTCCTCAAATGCTCATCTTGTTTCATTACCATCCACTGCTGTTGCTGACAGAAGTGGCAACAAAAAAAAAAAAAAAAAGTGTTGTACTTCTCATTGTTTGTGTTGGAAGGGACTTCTAGGATCACCTCGTTCCAACCCCTTTCTATAGGCAGGGATGCCTCCCTCTAGCCCAGGTTGCTCCCAGCCCTACCCAGCCTGGCCATGGATGCTTCCAGGGAGGGAGCATCCACAACCTTGCTGGGCAACCTGGAATTTCTTCCTAATATCCAGTCCAAATCTACCTGCTTTCCAGTTTAAAGCCATTTCCCCTTGTCCTGTCGCTACCCGCCCTTGATCATCAAGTTTTAGAGTCAGAATGTAGATTAGAAGTTTAAAATTGATGGTTCTGTTATGTTTACCATCTTATTCTAGCTGTGTCCAATATCATGTCATAGTCCAGAGGAGTTTTTGATGTGATGCACTGAATGTTCTGCCTCATGAGAGCACTCAGCAATGGGCATGTCAGTTCAGCACTGTCAAAAACTGCTGTGTTCTTCCTTCCTGACCCAAGCTCGAGTAATCTTTCTGTAGCTTTGTCTCTGATATGATTTCAAAACAGTATTAGTTTTCCCAGGAAGCCTTAAGCAAGAACCTGGACATGTGCTTCGTGCTCTTTTGTCAGCTCAAACAGTTGCAGAGAGAATGGAATAATCTCTGCCAGCTCTCTGACAACATCCCACTTGCCTGGTTCACGTAGGCAGGAATTGCTGAGGAAACTCCTGTTTTCTGGGCCACGACCTGTGAAGCTGCATGGTTTCAGGAGGAGGGAAGAGGAAAGTGCTGCAGCTCTTTTTCACTGATTCCATACAGAAGTTTTCAGCATCAATGAGAGCATCAGTGTGTGCGTTCTGATTTCCATCTGTCATGCAAGGTGTAAATCTCAGCAGTGTGAGATCAATCCTGCCCAAAATACTTAAAGTCACCTGAAGCATTGGAGAATTAATATTTTATATCTTCCTCCAGGGTTCTGAGTGTTGCAGACTTTCTGTTATCATATATTACAATCTCATGCAATGCATTAAATTCAGAGTATAGCTCTACACAACAAAGATGAGGCAGAACTATCTGGATCCCCAGTGTCTTTCTACTACCAGCTGTCACTAATCATATCCCCACTTTTCTTTGATATTTCCCGTTTTCTGGTGACCACTTATACAAAATGTATCTGTAAGGAACAAAGAAGCAAGTAATTCTAACACCCAAGATGTCACAGTCTCAAACTGTCTCTCTTACAGACTTTCCTTGTTCCAGAAACTTGGCCTGAGTTGGGAGGAAAACCCATAACCGTCCCTTCGAAGTTGAACTGCATCACTGTGGGTAAGATATGGGGCCAAAAGTGATTAATGGTGTAATTCCATGAAAACCAGAAATATTACAGAGCTGGATCTGCCCTGCGTTATAAAATTATTTCCCTAGGGGCAAAACTTTGGGAGTCAGTATCATGTTTTAATTATAAGCAACTAGTTTCGGGTTGTATACAGGGCATTAAAATGCAACTGCTATATGTCGATATAACTATCTGCATATATGGTGATTTTATTCCTGTTTCTGGGGCTCTTCAGTTTATTTCTGTACGATGTGCAGGTGGCTGTATGACCCTACAACTTTCTTTTTATGGACTTGCATGAGCCCCTGTTGAATTTCAGATGTTATAGGTGACAGTGCTGACTTTAGATTACAGTCCATTTTGCAATGAGTTTAGGAGAAAGGCTGTGGATTGTTTATAATATTGAAAGTACAGATTCCAGTTAACAGCCTAAACCTGGGACAGCAGACAGCTGTGTTTTTCGCACGTCAGCAGACGTTGATGGTATTTCAACTCCTGTGACTGTGTTCACTAGCGTCTGAATTCAAAGGGCAAAATAGGATCTGCCTTTTGTAGAAAGTTGCAGCCAGAGAAGCAGACAAGACACTGCTTAAAGGGTTACAGTCATTTTCTACCTTTCTCTATGCTGTCTGGATTTTGGCGTCGCTATGATACATCATCTCTGTAAGGAACTAGTTCACGTACACTGGTCATACTCAATTCAAAACTCTTCATAGAATCATAGGGGTTGGAAGGGACCTCAAGAGATCATTGTCCAACCCCTCATGAGAGGGTGTTGCAGTAAAATATTGAAGCTCTGCTACTTATTTTTCACGAGATGTAAGGTATTGTGAAATTTAAGAAGCTCAGGAGGTTTTCAGTGCTTGGCTTGTGAAATTCATTTCCAGCTCAGCAGACTGTGGTTTCAGGATTTTGCACATCTGGGTTTGCCATGGGTTGTGAGGGAACTCTGATGAGTCTGCCTTCAGACCATGCAGGGCCATCTGCCTGCTCCTGGGCAGCGAGGTCTGGTGCCTGTGACTGCAACCTGCTCGCCCACACCTGCCATGCCCTTCCCAGAAGGGAGCCAGCTGATGACAACATGACTTTAAGCCAGAACTTTCAGCATTCACACCACAGAAGGGAAGTTTCTGAAGGTGGTGTGTGCATTTTCCCTTTGTGTACCACTGAACAGCAGAAAGCCATCCCATCTTCCCACCACAGTCACGCCGTGTCACAGCCTCACTTATTCTTACAGCATTGTCAGTGTGGTTTCAGAAGAAAAATCCCCGAGTTCTTGGAAATGCTCAACTGTTGGGTACCAGAGCCCGAAACCGTCTTGCCTGCAGTGAGCATAAGGAAAACAGAGCAGCGCTGATTCGAGTGCCAAGTGTTTTTTTGCAAGGCCGACTCCCCTGAGAATAAAGGCTTTTGGTATCCAGCCAAGAGGGCAGGCAGGAACAGGCCCTGGGCAAGACACTGGAATTTTGGACGAGCCTGAAATATTGCGTGCTTGTTTGTATCGGCTGCTGCATTTTGTATGAGAAGGTGAGCTGCCTAAAAGTTAAGCAAATGGGTCAGAGATCAATGAAATCTGAATTATTTTATTAGTGGTATCTAGAGCTGCGTAAAGCAAGGGTTTTCCTTCTTGGCTGCTCTAAGAGTAACTGATCATCTCTGTTAAAAACAGGAAAAGGGAAATTTCCTTTTTCCTATGGTACACTTGTGAGAACATTTAGATTTCCACTCAAAAATCCCTTCTTCTTGTGACATAGCTGTCAGTTGGTTTTTACTTCCCTGCTTCCCTGCCCTGATCTGATGGCTCAGAAAGCACTGCATCCAGATCACCTCCCAACTTCAGTTTCCCTACTGCAGTATTATCCTGCTTAAGAACAAGACTTACAACTACTTAGAGTGCCCATATAAACTGCCCTAAGCAAACACATGCCACACGGTTCTCTGTACACCTTTTCTTAGTTATAGGGATCAATATCTAAGTAGTCAGGATTCCTGAATGCTCAGAGTTGCAGTCCTTTTACACTTCTGCTGTGAGTAAAGCAGTTTACTTATCTGCTTGTTTTGCTTCGCTAAAAGCAGGCTTGAGCTGAGAAATTCCTGGAGGCACCATATCTAAGTGAGGAAATTGCAAAAGAGAAAGAAAGTGGTTATATAGATGGCTTTTATATTATTCATTTCTCCTTCAGCATAAATTTAGAATGATTTACAAGAGGACAGATCTCAGTGGCTTTATTTTATTTATATATCTGCAGCTAGCATAGCTACTCCCTTTCAGGTCCCTCTTCCTCTGAAGAAACCTTGGGTAATGTGAATTTGTCCTAGCAGTGCTAAGTGCAGTTTTCTACTGATTGCTGGAAACGATCCTGACGCCTTCAAACGTACGCTAGTGTCTGCACTTCTGGTATGGCTGTGGCGGGCAGTGCAGCAAGACAGTGTGCCCAGTTTTCTTTGGGGACATTCCTCTTGTCCACACATGTGCTCCCAACACAACTCACCCCGACGTTCACATGGAGGCCGGGATCCCAGGCCACATCCTGCCTTCAGGGAGGCAGAAAGACATTTTTGTGTGGATCTCAATGGAGCAGAGTGGAGTGTTATTTCCTTGACAGGGCTGGAAAGTGTTCATTCTGTCTCCTTCCTCACATACATATTTTCTTTTCTTTGTAGAGCAAGTCGTTTGTCTTTATTTCACCATTCACCTTCATATTTGATGGCAGTTAATGGAATTGTCACCTTTATGTACTCATGTGCCGTTTCTCAACCTGTCTGGACTTTGGCCCCCAAAGGTCACCACTGCTAGTGAAGTAATATGATTAACTGAGTCTTTTTGGACAGATTTATGCAAGATTTTTTCTCCAGCAAGTGTCACATCTAGTCTAGTTCTGTAAAAGAGAATATTTCAAAGGTGCCAACTGTCATCTGAAAACACTAAATTGTTCCGCAATGCTGGTTGAGAGGACTGCAGGCCATATCAGAGCAAGGCTGATTTACACTACCTGAAGTAGCTCCGTGGCTTAAAATATGGGCTTTGGGTAATCATGAGAAAGAAAAGAACATTCCTATCTCTCAGAAAGCACATTTAAAAGTGAATTTCCATTAGTTACCCTCAAATGAAAAGGTAACGATACTTTTCAAGCGAATCTGGCCAAAATCTCTGAAACAAAGGGAGGTTATTTGAAGCAGTAATGTCTGAAGCAAAACTTGTGCTCCATTTAAAGCACATAAACCCAAACAATATTTTCAGGTCTACAGATAGATGTTGGAGTTATAGGAGATCCTCTGCACACATATCTACTCTTTCTGCATTTGATATGCAACAAAATTAATCATCGTTAGTCTGCAGTAATGTAACACCTCTTAACCCCCCGTTCTCAGAATATTTCAAAGAAGTAATGAATTAAACCTTAAGTGGTCATGGGATTGTCTGATGAAACCTCAACTCTGATTCTTTCATTTTAAAAACAGCATTTCTGGGATTTTGATTTTGGGGACTGGAGATCCTGTAGCTGTTCTTGGAAATATCTATCGCCTCGCTGGAAATAATCCATGTGAGAACTACAGAACCACAATGAAATGTAAAAATATAAAATGTATTAAGGGAACATTGTGTACTCATAGATTTCCCAGAGAGCAGTGGTCAGTGTTTCAGTGTCTGGATGGAAATCAGTCATGAGCAGTGTCCCTCAGGGGTCAGTGGTGGGACTGACGCTCTTTAATGTCTTCATCAGTGGCACTGACAGTGGGATCAAGTGCACCCTCAGCAAGTTTGCTGATAACACCACACTGTGCAGTACATCCTTCTGTGATCGCAGTGGTGAAGCACTGGCATAGGGCTCTCAGAGAGGGGGTGGTGCCCCGTCATCCCTGCAGACACCCAAGGTCAGGAGATGGGGCCCTGAGCACCTGGTGGAGCTGAGGGTGTCCCTGTTCATTGCTGGGAGTGGGACCAGGTGGCTTTAAGGGTCCGTTCCAACTCAAATGAGATATCTTTATTCCCCCTCTTCTTTTTGCTAAGAATTGGAGGAAAAAAACTGGAAACACTGAGATACCTGTGTGATAAAAATATCAATGTTGATCTCTCAGTGTAACTAAGGGTGCTTAGGGAATTGTTATTACCACTGTATGAGTCCATGACAAGACATCGCTGTCAGTGTTTCAACATTATCCGTGGTGGTGTGCTATGATCACTCAGGTGCAGAAAATAAATGAATTCTGATGGAAACAAGTGCAGTGAAAGCTTATAGGTAGTGCAAAGTGTTATGAAAGAAATTGTTAAGTGGTTGATGTTTAACTTCGCAAAACAAAGGCCAAGTGAGGATTTAAACTGTGTGTATAAATGCACTGTGGGAGGAGAACAAGTGTTTTTTGTATTAAAAGAAAGCATCAGCCAGTTATGAATGTATGGAGGACAGAAATGACAACTTTTATTTTTAATGAAATGGGATTCTGGAACAGAACAGTAAAGAAGAGTGATAGTTGGGGGGTGAAGAGCAAGGACTATTAACTGAAGCACAGCGTGTTTATGGAAGAGCTTATAGAATTTGACTGTCAAGGATAGTAGAAGAACCCTTGGGTTAATTTCCCTGGGTTTCATTTAACTGCTTCTCAGCTGAACAAAACCTCTCGGCAAATCCACAGTCACAGCACTTTGTTTTGGATCACTGAGCTGACGTGGAACAGCTTGTGTCCATACTCTTTTTACTTCCTCCCCGTGGCCCATTTCGCCACTCAGTCCCTTCTGCTGCAGACGTTTTCCATGGGCCAGGTCCTGCATGCCGGATCTGACTCAGATGGTGATGTGCACAGCTCAGGAGACACATTTGCATCCCACTGCAGGAGCTGCAGACCTCCCGGGGCATGAAGTAGAGCATGAGAGCACAAACTCCCGCGGCGCAATGAGCTGACTTGGAATTACTGCCAGGAGAGTGGCATTTGTTTTTTAAATCTATCTGTTCAAAGCAAAACATTTGGACTAAGATGGGAAAACAATGAATATTTCAGTGTGGGGTTTCGTGTCCCTTCCCCCCCTGTCTAGATGCAAGGTATTCCCACTGGGAAGTGGATTTGCACTAAGATCCCAGTTTTGTAAAGCGGTGCTTTCTATCAGGAAGTTATTTTCACTTTGAACCCCAAACTCTCGTGTGCAGGACCCATTCACAGCCCTCATCTCTCGGGGTGTTTCCAGGCAGAGCTCCCCCGTATCGGGATAGGGCAAAAAAGGCTTTGTGGTTTTTATTCTCTTGTGGGAGAGGTGCCTGGGACAAGAGGGTGGAAGTAGAAAGCAGAGGGAATTGGATTCTTATAGGTCCACCTGTTCCCAGCTGTAAGAACCACGGCAGAAATCAATTTATAGCGTCAGGAGAGACTAAATAAACCTATAGTATGCAGGGAAGCTTTCTTTTGGACTCGTAGCCACTTCTGTCATACTGCTGTGTGTTTGCTACAGTGCTATTCATAACTTACCTTTTGAAATTACCAGTTCTTTTTAATCAATCATCCACCTCCCAAGTAAAGATCCTCACACCGTTTGTTTCACGTATTTCCTCTGTAAGTCTGTCTTCTTTCTTCCTGTAAGCTTTATTTAAGCCTCCTTTTATTTCTGTTAGGGATTGGTCTGCGGTCTGGGAACTTGTGGGTTTACAGGAAAGGATCAGAATAGCTACCCTGTGTGTTCCTGCTTTGTATCTTGGGTTTTAGTAATTATTCAAGTTACAATTTTTCCCTTGTACATGCCACTGGAATACTGGAGTGCCTGGCATGCAAAGTCAACAGCAGTGGCATGGTCTTCGTAGAAATGAGTTTCTGAGTTTCATTTCTGAAGGGAAGTCTCTGGTCAGCATTGTGTTTGCTCCTTGTTAATTCCTTCAGGTTGCTGTCTTGGGCTGTCTATGTTTCCCCTTTGTATTTCCACACCTGAGGTGGAAAGTACTCAGACTGTACGTAAAATGAAGTTGGAAAGTCTGTGACCTTCAGCTCTTCGATTCAAGCAAGTTTAGGAGCTGGTGGCTTTAGAGGTATTTTCAAAAGTCACCAAAGGGAACTTACAGAGAAGCACTGGCCTGATACCCATTTGGGTTTGTTCTTGTGCGAGTTCAAAATTACCAGTCTGATAAGGCCATTGAGAAGGCAGATTTTGCATGTATTGAAACAAATACCCTTCCTAACACACCCCATCCCCCCAGAAAAGCTGTGTATGTAGGGAGAAGGGGAGAGAAAGATAACTCACTGCATTCAGATGAACAGATGTTATTCTTGTAGGCATGTTATACTCATATGCTGTATCTAGAGATCTGACTTCTGGGCATAATGTATTTCTTTAACGTAACCTAACACACAGTCTCACTTGCTCATGTGTGTCTGTGAGAGGAGCTTCAAGGCTAGCATTCTTAGTGTTGTAGGCCAAATAAATGGTTAATTTTAAAATGACAGATTGCCTAGGACCATCGATCTTTCCACACTCCTACTATGGAAGAGTGAACAAATACAGTATGATAAACCCAGCATTTGGCTAATAGATGTGCTTGCTCCTGAGTTGAGCGTTTTGATAGAAGTGGTTTACGGCATGTCTTTAAAAATTGATTTCACTGTGGCATCTACCTACTGGCCTAAGTGTTCCAGGATCTGCCAGGACTCATTATAGACGGTTGGTTCAGATGTTGCTTAAATGTGTAAGCCTTGATGGGAAAGGCAGTGGATTTAAGCCAAAATGCTAATTTTGATGTTTTGTCATTTCATAAAGCTACGAACTCAGAGCAAATTATTTTTATACAGATGTACTGATACATAATTGCACAGCAAGGGCCAAGTTCGTCCTTGATGTAGCACTGAACACTACCAGTGCAAAAAGTTACAGTGCCAGCACTAGCCTAACATTGACTAACTTGGTATCTACAGTAGCATAATAACCTCATTTACCCAGGTAAGCTTTCGTACCTGCATTGAAGCTCATGATTGATGCAGTTGGACTGGAAGATCTTGCAGGTCTTTTCCAATCTTGGTGATTCTCTACGGTCCCAAAGCTCATTTGCTCCAGAGTGCTGTTTAAAGCTAGAGTGTGTGTGGCTACAGGAGCTGTCCATGCTTTTTTGAATTGCCTTTTACTCCTAAGTTTTATTTTACAATTAAAGCAAATTACTTTCGTAAATTAACATTATGCTAGAGATGTTTCTACATGACTACTGTTTTTTTTTCATTTCTGCTTTAACACAGAGAAGAATAAAAAAACCTCTCAAAAGTCACAAATAGGAACATGGCACTTTTATAGTGAACTGATGCTGTTCTACAGGCCCAGTGTGGGTTAGGTTAGAGTGACAGCCATGAATAAGAAAGGTCTTCATTAGCATTACATTAATGACTGGATGGGTCTAACCCCTTGGATCTGTCAGTCATTTTGGAGCCTGTTGCCTCAGCTAGTCCTGAAGCTGTTACAGTTATAATTTCTACAATAGCCAGATGGTGCTTTTTCCCCTCACAATCAGTGTAAGGAAGAATGACTTCTTCCAGAGCTTCTAGCATTCTGCGGCACCATTTGGGACATGCCTGATTGCCAGATCATTAGAACAGCCTTCAGAGATGCACACAGCTGCAGCATCAAGGAGAGAGTGTTCTACATAGTTGGTGTGCACGTGTTGGATGATTGTAGTTTTCAGGGTGTGGAGAAGAAAGAATGCAGCTCTATACCCTCCTAATTCCATAGGTTTTCCAGTGTGAGAACTGTGTCTTGGCATGGGCCGATCAACGTTTCCTCTGTTTGACAAATTGTAGCTTATGGCAAGTGTTCAAACCCTGCAGCTTGAGAGTGCACCTGCGATGTTCACAAGTATCAGGAGTCTAATCACAAACTGTTAATACGGGCGGGAGTTTTGCCACATACTTCAGTGGATGCAGGATCTGACCCTGCTTTGGAAGTGATGCCCCATCCAGGCAGGGCCAAGATAGGCCCAGCGAGAGTTGAAGCTGTTGGATTTCCCTTGTAGCTTGTGCATTCACTCTAATTTAAATCTCTAATTTATATGTTCTTGTGGTTCTTTGCTCGGCCTTCCGTTTTCCTGAGAGCTCCTGGCTGCAGCTGCTTCCTGCTGTTCCTGCAGTCAGACAAGCAGTGGAGCAGAGAATTGAACTGACTGCTTTTGTGAGGCATAGTTGCAAGCCTGGGAAGAAGTGGAGCAGCTCAGTTCTACCACTGAGAAGTAGAAAAATCTTGGCGTGGGAGAACTAGTTGGTGTTATTCTGGCTGGGCATTGGTGAGGCATCCTGCAGCATTGTCTCTGCTGGTTGCAGTGGAAAGCATCTCAGGGTGCACTGAGTTTCCTTCCAAAGGAGACCAGGGTGAGTAGCAGCCCCCAGTCTTCTGCAGGCTAGATTCCTCTATGCAAACACTCCTTGGGGCCTGTGCATTGAGAAATGCCCTTAATTTGAAGTCCCTGACCTTTCATAGGCATCTCTGTGCTCCTGAGCAGCACCTCTGTTCCTGGTAGTTGACATCAACATGTTATTTTCCTGCTGTAAACATAAGTGAGCTTAAAGCTGTCTTGGGATCATTACACACTCTTTATTAATACTTACTATTGTACTGTATCTTTGTACTTAGTATTGCCATATCTGCAAACAGGCCGTCCAGCCAGAGAGCCGGAAAATGCATTCTCAAGTGTCCAACCACCTTAAGGTTGTGAGTTTTCGCTCATCACTGATGGCTTGCAGGTATTTGCAACAAGCACTCTAATTCAGAATGCTGAAGCTATGATGGCTGCATGGAGAAGGTAAACAGGGAACAATGGCTTAATGTCTCTTCTAGCTCAAGAACTTGGGCACATCACACAGAGCTAGCAGGTGCTAGATCACAGGATACTACTTTCTCTTGGGATGTTGGCACATAACTTGATAACTCATTACCATAATACCCCAGATTCCGAAAGAACACAAATAAACTGATGGAGGAAAAAGATTTCAAGGTCTGTTAACACTAAAAGTAGCATTTGGGGCTCAGCAGGTGCCTCTGCTGGAGATGAGGGTGCCATGGGGATGTGTCACTGCATGCAAGGGAAGGCACGTGCTCTTCTTGGGGCTTGTATGTTTAGCAAAATGAATAAGGCTAAATAGTACTGCAGCTAAGATGTTTTACAGATGGTACAGTTAGATTATTGAGTTGGAAAAAAAGACAATCAGAATAAATGAAAATGTTCACCTGTATCCTAGGCTTACTGTAGGAAATTCTAAAAGAGTAACCTCCAGAAAGAGATCCTTTCCCAGTGGTGATCAGCCCTTAAATGGGGTCTGGGAGAGGTGGAGCCAGACTCCACCCCTTCCAATCATACAGTACATTGCCTTCACCTGTGCTCCCGTGGGATACTCAGTGCTCACCTCAGGTGATCAATAGTGGTTCAGGCCGTGATTCAGCAGTTCTTGTACAGGGCTTCTGCTGGTTGTGGCAGGATGCTGCACTAATGGGTTCCTTCAGCTGAGCTGGTGCAGTCATGTGCCTGTCTTTAATCAGGGTTCCTGTGTATTGCTCTTATTTGATCAGTGGCAGTATGGACTGTATCATCCAGCGTGAGCTCGGGAGTTGACCTGGAAGGGCAGGATCAATTCTCTGTGTTACAGCAAATCTGTAAGAGAGCACATTCTGAAGAAAAGCAATGACTCTGCTGAACATCTACGAGCTTGATTTTTTTGACAGTGGTCATGCTGACATCTTTCTGCTGTTCTTGAGAGATCTCTAGCTCAGCAGTAGCAACTGGAAATAAATGAACTTTGGATCTCATTTATTGGAATAATTTGCTTAGTCATTTTTTTTTTTAGTGCTGCATGTTACTTTGTTGTTTCAAGCAACTTAGCAGCTTGGCGTGGTCTGTGAAGTTACAGCAGGATGAACCAGGACACGATGTGCTTTTTGTCGGAATAGATGAAAGTGGTTTGGCTTGAAAGTATTTAAAATACAAAAGATAGAATTAAAGGGCAGAAGGTAGTGATGAAGTAATGGTTTTGTCTTGGACACACAGAGGGGAAAAAAAAAATGATATGGAGAGACATTACAGAAGATTAGTACATAGTGAATAATTTATAGAGAGGAAAAAAACAGATACTAGAAAGTAGTAGAATATTTCCAGACCTGTGGTAGGATTTATTGAGGTGATGTTACAGCACTGGGGGCAGGGCAAGCAGGAGAGCTTTGGAGGAGCAGTCTGAGTATTACGGGACTAGGTGTTGGGGTCTGATTCTGCCACCAAAGTGAGGTCATTCCACTGCATTCAACTGTTCCTCCTTGTTCTAGGATGTGAAAAGGCTTCACAGAATTTACTAGGGAATGGACAGTAGATGGAAAGCATTCAGTTTATAGTGAAAAAAGACCATGATTAGCGTACTTCTTCCTGCATGCTTCCATTTACTCTAGTTTTGTGATCCTCAGATTTCAAAATCTCAAAGATCTCCTGTATTTGCCTGATTTGGGGAAGAGAAAGGGGAGGTGAGGTGTGCTGCTGCTCCTTGGTTTTGTTTCGTTTGCTGATGGATAGCAGACAAATAAGTGCTTGTTGATAGCTATAGCACGGTCCCTTGGGCAGTGAAGGGTATTATTCTATATTAGTACTGGCCTTCAGCACTTCCATCTGCTCTCGCTTTCCCACAGAAATGCACCTCCTTTGTCTCTTCGCGTCCACACAGGAATTAAAGATCCTGGAAAAGGAATGTTCAAGCAGAGACTGCCTCTCTTCTACCACCAGTTCTGTTAGCTTACTGGAACCCTAGAAAGGCAGCAGTGTTGAATTTCATATGTAATGTCAAAAATGCTTCTTTCATTTAATCTCCTTTCTACAACTGACAAACACCTTTTATTTAACATATTTAGATCTTTTCACACTAAGATTATGAAGCCTGATTTGAGCCTGTTAATCTTTTTCCCAGTAATCCATAGAAAAGCACAGCTGCACTACTGAAAACATACTGTTTACCCATGATCTCTGGCTCTGGGCAGCCTGCAGCGTTCCAAAGATCAAAGTTTAAAGGAGACGTGCCAGTCCTTCACAATTCCTTTTATTTAATCTCATGAAACCACGAAAGCTATACTTGCAGCTGATAAATACTTCTGCTGAGCTTCAGCCTGCGTGCATGCCAGCGTGCAGCCCTCTTGTCCTGTAGCTTTCACAGAAAGGTACGTCCTGCAGGTTGATAACCATGAAATAAGGTAGGGGAGATGGAATTCAGTGGATAGCTGTTATGATCAGCCACCTGGTTGCTTAGTACTTGGTTAGTTCTTTTAAATTAATGTGAACAGTGTGAAGGATTTTCTCTCTTTAAAAAAAAACAACGCCCAAATATTGTTGGAAGTGACAGTTTCACCCTTTTTTTCTGTTTTTATTTTTATTATTATTTTTTTTCATTGCCTATGCAGGAAAACTAGCACATTTGTGTAAGTCTGAACTGGGAAGTCTGTTGCTTCCAGCGTGTAAATATTGGTTAATATTTATGTAGACTATTATTTAATGGGTCATATAAATATTTATCTTATGCTGCAGCTCTTTGATCACGAATGCCTGTTTGAAAAGGCATTCTGTCCCTGCTGTGATTTGCAAAGAAGACCACTGCTTTTTCAGTGTTGGGAGGGAAATTCGGCATGTCCTACGTTAGCAGTTTTAGTCATGGACTATAACATGGCTAAGCTAAGCCTTGTGTTATTTTTCTCTCTTCTTCTCTTTCTGTTTGCTTGCTGAAATAAAACTTGTACGTGGAGGCCCCAGTCTGTTGCAGACAGGCTAAGATTCAAGTTCTCAGGGCCTTTGTTTCTTGGCTGCAAGAGCCTGCCTCCTGTGTCTCAGATAAATCACAAGTCTGCCACGTAGATGTGCATCATCCATGCACTGAATAGCTTGGTGTGTTTTTAGCAATATTGTGCTCAAGGTGTTGACCTGTGACTGTTCATCTGCAGGACTTTTGTCTTCAACTGTTTTTCTGCTTCTTTATTGCTATTGTATGGGTTGCAGAAACTGTGTGCAAAGATTCCAATAGATAGAAAATGCAAAATGGAGTTTTACTGCAAAACAAAATTTCATTTGCACGTGGCAATAAATGTTGGTGTCCAGATTCCAGATCAGGAAGTTTGTGCTGGAGAGAGAAGAGCTGGAGAGAGCTTCTTTCAGTTCTCAGGTCCATTTCTTCCGTTTCTAATTTAGAGTCTCCTCCTGTACCAAAGGAATATTCAGAATGAGAACATCGATCTTCAAACTCTTAATAAAGTACTTTGGCTAAATATTTTCAGCCAACCTCATTACGGAGTTCAGAGGTCCTCAAGAAACACCTCTAGGCAGCGTCCCTGGTTGGTGACACTTGTGACCTGCAGATGACAGTGCTTCTTGTGGAATGTGAGTGGCATTCCAGAAAAGCCCTTGGCATCCACTGATGTTTTTGCAAGCAGATCAGATCCTTTTTTAGTGATGCAGTACATTGTACAGCTTTGGCTGTTTGCTGTGCTTGAAGAAGGGTTTCCTTTTACTTTTAATCTTTTTCTGTAAGATAGCAAAGTATTTCTTTGTAATGCTGGGTGACTTTTGCTTGGAGAAATACAATTTTTAGTAGGTCTGTTGTGCTCACATTTCAAGTCTTTCACATGACCGTTTCTTGCTCATGTCCATCAATTTAGAGAAATAAAACAAGGTATATTCACAAGCTGATGGATGCTGCTTGAGCACACAGTCAGACTTGGCGTCCTGCTCACATGTGTGCATCCTGGTTGCTTAGTAAGGAAAAAAGGACAGTAAACATTACATGGGCTGATTGGGTTCCAGATCTCAAATGTTTGTGGGAAGAATCCAATGCAAAGCTGTAAGTGCTGAGTAGGAGGTACTGTGAGCTTAATTCTCCAACATCTGTTAAATTTGTTCTCTAACCAGCAAAATGCATTAATAAGCTGAAATGGATGCTGCCATACAGGGAGGGGAAGTAGTTGGGAGTGGTGCTGTGCGTGAGGAGGCAGGATGTAAAGTGAAGTACTCCTTTTGCTGTTAGTGAAAAGCAAGAAAGATTTGCCTGTGTTAAAAAAAAAAAAAAAAATCAGCTTTGCAACTTGTGGCTTATTCTCTTCTTCTGAGTCAGCAGCTGAAGGCAGTGCCAAGCGAGGGGAGAACTGGGAAAGGCACAAGGTGGCAGCAGGAATAGTTTTGTGCATTCCTGCTAGTAAGCTTTCAAGCAGGTAGCTAGCAGCACCTGCAGCCAGGCTTTTCAGCTTTGGAGGGGCCCAGTGCAAAATTAAAAAGTGAACGTCATCTGTTGATGAGAATGTTTTAAAACTCCTTTTACAGCCAAGGGCTTAGAGGGAGACGCAGAGTGCTGTGAGTATCCCAGCTGACAGATGCAGTGTTAGTCACCGAGTGCAGGAGAATCGTCCTCTCTTTGTCGGAGGCATTAGCTTTTGTCAGCCTGACCAGGTCGTGGATTCAGGGCCAAGAAAATGAAGCAAGCTTTCTTGCCAATATTCCTAGGTGTTAGCCTCATGGCATACCATTATTTTTAGCTGATTGCTCATCTCTTGAGCAGATGACCTTGCTTAGCAAGATTAGCGTGCATTGCACAGAATCAGGATGCTGAAGGAGAGTGGCTTGGGTTTCTGACAGTACTGCAGTGTACCCTCTGGCTTTGGTTTTTGTTTTTTATTCTTAAATCTAGTTTCTGTTATTTTTGTAAGCAAATGATGTCTACAGCGTGCTCTAGTGACCCTACTGTTGCGCATGCAGAATGCTGCGTGATAGGTGCTTTAGTGTACAAACATTACTTCTGAAATGAAGTGCAGTTGATGTGGCTGTATGATCAGCTGTTATTGTGGGAAGGTAGAAAGAGGACTGAGAGTTTTGGGTTCCAGTCATGCTCTGTGTATACTAAGCCACTAAAATCAGTTATTTCCAAATAGGGTTCATTTGAAATGTGAGCAACCCTATTGTTCTGCTGTGGCGTGCTGTCAGAATCTTTCCACCTCCTCCCATGTCCTTCCACCTGAACAGCCAGTCTTCCACATGCTGATGTCCTCCAGGTCATTTGCTTGGGATAGCTGGGCTGGCTTCATGTACAGCTGCTTTGGTGCTCTGTAAACAATAACATGATATTTTCCTTTCCTGAAGGTGTCAGCTGAGTTTTGCATAGTTCAGAGCTTGATGGGAGATTCATACAAGCGCTGACGTGTTGCTTGTGTGACCTGTCAAATACTTTGTATCAGCTCTTAATTAGCAATTCCCAGATTGATTAAATGTTAACTATTAATTAAGGGTAAGCTTAGAAATTAAGTACAGTGCATTTGCCACTATATAAAATGTCATTTATTTAAATGTGATACAGTGAAGTAAGCAACTCGATGTGTATAATTAAATCAATCAATTTAGGCTCACTTTGTTCTTTCTGGTTGCCAGTAAGCAGGCACAGATTTCCTGGGATGTCCTCATAACTTAATATGAAGTAATTTCAGCAGATTCTTTTCTAAGTCTTTAAAATCACGTGGATTCCTAGTGGATAGCTCTTAGAAACCTAAGCAGTTTATTGTTCAGTTTGATTTTTTTTCCCCTTTTCCCTGTGGGGTTCAAAGTTAGGTAAGATGAGCCAGACAGTCACTTAGTTATTTTAATTATCAGCATCACACCACTTTCAGGGGGGTAGGAGGAAACAGTTTTCAGTCTCTGCAGAATTCAGCCTGACTCACTGCGTTGTCCAGCAGTGATGTGCCACTCCTTGGCTTGCTGGCTACATGGGAGGAGGCATCAGCTCCTGGCTCCTCACCCTGCTTCAGTTCAGAGTTCAGTGGGGCCAGGCACACACCCCCTTTCACTGCTTCAGGAGCCTGATTTATTTGCATCGATGCATGGACATGGCTGTGGAGTTAGGGTCTGTCTCTTTCACAAGTGAATCCAATTTACCCCTTGTTAGCAGCTTCCCCATCTGCTAGAATTCCAGAAAACATTGGAGCCTCTGGGTTAAACATGTAAGGCATCAGCTCCCAGTTACTGCTGAGTTTGCATCCATACTTTTTCCTTTGCCTTCTGTCTCCTCCCATCTTTCTCCCTTTATACAGAGTTGATAGCGTATAACTACTGCTCAGTTCCGTGGTTACGTGCATGCGTGAGCTTTATCAGAGCATGCATACTCTGAAATGCTGTGTGGCAGCTGCTGAGTCACAGCCTGAACCACTGATTGAGCACCTGGAGAAAAGACCCGGTCAGCTCTGGGAGCACAGGTGAATGCAATTCATTTGTGTGACCAGAAGGGTTGGAGCCAGGCTCAACACCTTTTAGGCCCCCCATTTAAGGGCTGACTGTCAGCAAAGAAGGTTTTCTTGTTGGTGATCCCTTCTTGTGTTTTTTTCTTTTTTTTTTTTTCTGCAAGTCTCCATCCTCAGGGATGGGTGAGCCTTCCTTTTTTTTTTTTTTTTTTTTTTTTTCCTTTGTACCATCTTTTTGTTGTACTGGTCCTGTTGCCTTTACATCACTATGTATGCAAGTTTACGCTTTGTTTTTCAGGAACTTCTGTGTTGTGCCACGCAGCTTAGATGCAAACTAAATTAGGGAACTGTAGGGGTTCAAGGGGACTTCTGGAGATCATTTAGTCCAATCCCCTCAGATTCTCTAGAGCCAGTTAAAAACACCTGAGATAAAAACAGAACAACTCCTACAAGACCTGAGAACTCAAATTTGTTAACTAATGCTACCTGAAGACTTGCTGCAAAAAAGTTACCAAGCAAAGCAAGTACATGGCATCTCTCTTTTCCTGTTCAGTACAACTTTCTTGTCATTTTATCTATTTTTAAACTCTATTTATTTATTTATTTTGTTTTTCCTCACAGGGCTTGTTGAAAATGCACAGTAAGAGGCAGACTTCAGTGAAGTACTATGTTGGGATTGATGTTGGATCAGCAAGCGTTCGTGCAGCTTTGGTTGATGAGTTGGGGACAGTAGCGACGCACGCGGAGCAGCCAATCCAAATCTGGGAACCTCAACCAGACCACTATGAGCAATCCTCTGCTGACATATGGACTGCTTGTTGTGCAGTCACCAAGGTACCTGAAGAAAAGGAAATTAAGGAGATACGTTTCAAGCAGCGGTTCAGATTTTGGGAGTTGGAAGTCTTCCAGTCGCTGGCCTTTAACATTCTGTTCTGATGCGTTACTGCGTAACATGTAATCACCTTCATACATTTATACATACAGGGCATCTTTAGGATTAATGTAGCTGCCCAATGTCTGTTATCTAGGTGAGGAGCAGAAGGCCAGAGTGATGTAAGTGAGAAGAGGGGGAAAGCCTTTCCTTTTTGTTGTTATGTCGAAGGGAGGACTTTCCCACTGCCTTCAGGGTTCCCGTCTGGAGTTTTTGTTTTTGTATGTTTTAGCTGCAGGCAGTTTCTTTGAGGAGTGGAGGTTGCTCAGAATCCGATAATGCATACCTTTAGAAGAATGCATGGTGTTGCACTGCAGCCACAAAGGAGCAGTTATTGTGGAGAAGTTCAGTCTGTTTTTATGGATGGTTCCTAGTGTGATGTCTCTCACCTGTGATTCTAGTCAAGATATCTGTCTGGTGTTATAAAACTGGAAGGTGTTTTATATATTTGTAGATTGTATCAAGCTGAAAATTAGACTGAAACAAATCTTTTTATAAGGGATCCAAGGATCCACCTGTACATGCTAATGGTGGGAGTAAGTGACTGACCTTGCTTGGTAGTCTACATGCAGACCATTTCATCCTCCCTGATAAAGCCACAGCTTGCTCTGTGATCTAAGGTTATTTTTTAAAATATTCATGATACACTGTGTAATTTGCAGATGGCATTTCACTCATTCTCTCACTATTGATCAGACTTCTCAAACATCAGTGAGCTCTGCAGAAATGCTCTGAGATGAAGGAGACAAGTGGTGAGGGGAGGGGAAGGAACAGTGACAGGAATGACAGAGAAAGGAGTGTGATGTTACAGGCAGAGCGAGTCGTGGATTTTCTCTTTGTGAGTTGTTTTTTCTTGCTCTTTAAATACAATCTCTTATATTTAAGCAATAAAATATGTTCTCTGGAACTTTGGCTTTACAGAGCCAGTAAGACACTGGCACTGTGGCAAGTCTGAAGTTTTTCTTTATAGTACTAATTAAGGTAGTGATATTTTTATTGTTGCTGAGAAGTGGCAATTTATTACTGCGTTACATTTTAGATGTCTTGCAGCCTTGCTTGCCACTTGATCCATGTGGTTGTCATATATTTTTCCCCAGTGCTGCTTGAAGCCACGAGGTTCAGATCTTTTGGTGTGATGAGTTTTTCAGATTTTTCTGACAAGTGTGCTTTTCAAACTCTTGATAGCAGAGTTTTTGTAAAGGTATGTGTTGCAGGTGCATTAGCACTGCTATAGGCTTTGATAAGGTGATTCAATTTGCAAGTGGCAAATGAGTGAAGGAAGTGCATAGCCTTAATCCTGTCCCCAGGTTTCATATGCAACAGAACTTTAAGGAAAGAGATAACAGTGCTGGAAATATTTAAAACCTATTAAAGAGTGTTTTGTGTGGATTTGAATACACTTTTGAAAACCAAATAAATTTTGACAATTTGCTTCATTTTTATTAGCCTTCAGATTGATATTAAGGAATACTGAATCTCTAAATTTTTGTAGCTTGAGTTTGTATTTCTAACGTGCAACTTGTTTTCTGTGCTCATTAGTTCACGTGGTAGACCATATATATGGATTTCTTTGTATTTGTTCGTGTTTTATTTGTGCTTTATATGTTTGCAGAAAGTTGTCTGTGGTGTTGACGCCAGCCAGATTCGAGGGATTGGCTTTGATGCTACGTGTTCCCTTGTTGTCCTGGATGAACAGTTCCAGCCTTTGGCAGTCAACTCAGAAGGTAGGACTCCAGCACAAAAGTGAGATGGGTTGCTTTCTGTTGGGCTAAACGCTTGGCATCCTAACACCAGATTCATTCAGATTGGATCAGAGAGGCTGCTCCTTAGAGAAGTCTCCACTCATTTTGTTTCATCCTCATTCTGACTTTACTAATCTTGGCTTTTCCCATGTGTGTGAATAGCTGTCCATGTTGGCTAAAGCAGTATTAGTATAGTCTAACTGCAGTATTAGAATAGCTAACTGTCCTTTGCTAAATTTAGGAAATATTATTTATTTTTCAGTTTGAGAATCTTTGATCTTTTTGGTGTCTGATGATGTCTGGGGCTATTTTGGTCTTCTGAGCTAAATTCAGTTCTCACTTTTTGCTGTCCTGTATCCCCAAGAACTTGGACTTTAAACAATGTTATCAAGCATAAGGACAAGAATGGACAGAATATTGTCACACTGGGCATGCGCTAATCTGAGTTCAGGCAGATTTTTGTGTGTATACAGTATTGTATCATTCCTCACAGACCTGACTTGGAGAATGTTTTCAGGACTGAATATGCATGAGTGGCTCTTCTGTGGAGCTGAGTGTGCAGTGTACTCGGCAGGAGAGTAATGTGAAGTGTCACGTGGATCACTCTTTCACTTATTTAGTAGATCTTTTGTAGGCTAATTTATTTAAAATGGTTTTTGCTTTTTGTTCTGATGTGTTACAGGACTTGCTGAATGCTTTTGCCTTTCACATCCAAAATAAACACATTTTAGTAAACTACTTCCATGAAAGTTTTTTTGAAAGGGTACTTTTATCTTAACAATAGAATAGGAAAAAGAATGCTTATAACTCCCTAGTTAATTAAATGGCCAAGTTCACTGGCCAAGTGCATTTCGATTTATAATTTAATTGCTCAGATTCTGTCATATGTTTAATTCCACACCAAAATGCTTTTTTGTTTTGAAATAAATGTATACTATGTCAAGTACAGGTTCTTTCAATGAAACACGCTTTCCAAGAGCACAGCTTTTCAAAGTCACAATCCTGACTAGTTTTAGTCAGTGTTCTCAGCTCTCAGCATGCCTTAAGAGTTGGACAGAATTTTATGTTTAGATATCTACTGTGAATTATTAGCACATCTAACTGCTTGAGTTTTCCATGCAGAAGTGTAAGTGTGAAGCAGCTTACAGTCTAGTAACTTAAGAGCATTGAGGTGGAGTTATACAAGACCTAAAACAATCTTTGTTTTATTTTATTGTCTTTTAAAGGGCAAAACAACAGGAATGTTATTATGTGGATGGACCATCGTGCAGTCAGTCAAGTAGACCGCATCAATGCAACGCAGCACAGGATTCTGAGCTATGTTGGGGGATTGATGTCTGTGGAAATGCAGCCTCCTAAGTTGCTGTGGATAAAGGAAGTGAGTACCTCTAAGATTGCGTAGTGTTTTTGGTAAAGATTAATCTCATTTTATTTGTTAATGAGGCTCCAGAAACAAATCTCCTTGACCTTAGTGTTGAGCTCGGAGATGTGCAAAGTAAGGCCAGCCCTAGGATGCAATGAAAACGTTGTAAGATTTTTTGCATCCTGATTGTTTAGAAATTAATTTTAGTGAAGTTCAGGTTTTCTCAACTGAAACTTTTGGTATGTTTTTCTTACGTTATTGAGATCACATATAATTAGTAGTTTAGGTGCAGGTGACGAGTGTGTCCTGGAGGTATGGTAGCATTTAGTTATGGAGGTGTACACATTATTAAAATATTGTAGCTGAACATGTTTAAAAGGATTTATTTTCCACTTCTGTGGTGTTTTTATATCAATATGAAAGCAGGGTTGTCTCAGCTTTGGGTGTCCTTGCCAGATGTACTGCCTTTGAGACACTGCATCCAGCAGTGAGGGAATGTGTGATGTCTTTGGCTGCTGATAGAGAAATCTAGTTACAGCTTCATCAGCTTTCCATGAAGGAGCTAAACAATTTAGTTGCGTGTTGTCACTAGAAAGTAGATCTGTAGAAGTAAGATGCTGTGTTCAAAATGTGGACCTCCACTTCTGTCTTGTGTTTTATGTGTTACACTGTGACATACAGATTTTTAATAACTGTCAGATAAAAGAAAAAATGCTCACCACTTGAATTTTTCAAGGCCTCCTCTGGTCTGGTTTTTATGTTTGGTATTGATGCTTGCTGTCATTTTAACAGAGGACAAATGGAAATTACTGTTTACCAGTTTCAATGCAATGGTTTGGGTTGGAAGGGACCTCAAAGGTCATGGAGCACCAACCCCCTGCTGCAGGCAGGGTCACCACCCAAGGATCAGTCCCTAGAGTTGGTTGCCCAGAGCCCCATCCAGCCTGGCCTCGAACATCACCAGGGGTGGGGCATCTGCAACTTCTTTCCAGCACCTCACCAACCTCTCAGTGAAAAATTTCCTCCTGACACCTACCCTAAATCTCCCTTATCATTACCTGATATTGTGTTTCTGGAAAGGAATTTCTATTATTTGAATTTTCATCTAAACAGCTTTAGGTATTCCTGAAGAATATGACTTATCAAATTTACTGTGAAGTTATGGAAGTAATGAAGACAAAGAAGAAGGGGGAGGTGACCTAACTGCGCTTTCCACTTCTGTCATCTTTTGTTACGAGAATTTTAACTGAAGATGACCTCACTCACTGTGACAAGCGGGCTGACTAAATTATATGAGAAGTAGTTACTGGTCTTTATCTCTTGTAATTTTACTGTTATAAATGACTTGTATTTATTTGTGGAGGGATGTTGCAGTTATTCTTCCAAATTGCAAGTTATTCTTAACAGCTTCTTCTTGATTTTCTTTTCTGTATAGTATTTTATCTGGTGTGTTTCTTTTAATCTCTTTACATTTTCACTGTAAGAGAATAGAAACTTCTGTAGAAAGTAGAGGCATCAGAGCATATTGTGTTAATCTAATTCTTTCACTCGATCACATTTTGATTTCAAATGAAGAAACAAAACTGTGGAGGACCTAATAGGTTTCTTTGCAGTCTTTTGTTTGGATGGTATTAGCTTACACTTGATTTAGCTCGAGCACTGCTGAATCGTTTTACCCCCTGGCATCTAGTGGCTGGTCTACATGAAATTAATTGGGGGGTACTGATGTTTGTGACTGAAGATAGATGCTTGTATGGCAAAGTCACTACTGCACATGAAGTTTGTGTGTAGGTCATTTTGCAGTAGATGATCAACTGAATGCAGCTACTGTGTAGCTTACACAGCTTTCTTAATAACATCTGTAGCCCACTTAGGAACAGCATTTTACTTCTTTGCCCCTTGTGCTGATAGGGTCCATCTGCAATACGTGGAAACCAAACTGAATGCATGATTTTTTTAAATCTATTTTCTGTAGGTGCAGTTGCATTTGAATTTGGAATGTTGTCAGCTGAATAAAGTGTGGAATGTTGTAGATAAAGTTGGAAAAAAAAGAATCATTATCCTTCCACAAATATTTAGAAACCAGCTGAAAGATAATTCTGACAAAGTCTTCCTGAACTCAGTAAGATAAGTAAAAATGTAAACTTTATTGAAAAAGAAAGCAGTCCTTAGTTACTGGATCTTTCAGAAGAACCAAATAATACGCTTATCTTGCTATAATTTCCTTCGATTTATATTGTTTTCAGTATTATCTTGCAAAGGTGGAAGAAAAAAGAATAGTTTACTAATATTTGGCTGGAGATTTGATAGTGTCTTGTGCCAAAACAGGAGGATGCTTGTTACATTTTTGTCATACTAATGGCATTACAAATCAGTGATTTTTTAATGTATATTTATATATATTCATCCCATATGCTGTAGCATATTCCAGATGGGGTGGGGCATGCTGAACTGGGAATAGGTATTTGCTTGGTAACTGTCCCCAAGTGGAATGCAGTTTTCCTATAGTGTATTTTCACACCTCATATTAAGTACGGTGAGTGAGAGCAAAGATGATCCTCCCTACAGCAAAAAAAAAAAAAGTTAAATAGTGAATGACTTGAATAAGTCCCTTGCAATTAATACTAAAATTGATAATTCTAGACTTATTTTCTTCATATTTTTAATGGCATGCTGCTCAGTGATCTTTCTGTTCACATCTTCAGTTGCAGCCACGTTTTTATGCATCTTTTAGTTTGTTTTTATACACCAATGGCTTGCAGCTTACCAGCTGATGGGATAATTTGCAGAAACAATTAAAACATCTATTTTCCTGGCTGTGGAAGGGCATTAGCTTGGCAGCAACGTATTTGTTCATGTGTGTCCTCTCCCTTATTGCATTTGCAGCTGACTTTGTTTTGTTGAATGGAACTGCTAAGATTTTTTTGCAATAAAAAGCTCTCAACTCCATGTTTAGTGAAAAGAGTCCAAGCTACCAAGTTTGAAACTGAACTCTCCATAAGGACTGTTTGCAAATGCTTTAACGACTTTCTGTTATCAAAATCCATACATAATTTAGACATGTTTGCATAGATTGGACTTTGGGCTGTTGAGTTGGGCTTTTAGTAGCAGTTGCCAATCAAGCAAAACAGCCTTTAAATAAAAGAGGAGGATTAACAGCTGGGATGTTTGGAACACCTGCACCTCTGAGAACCTCTCAACTCTGTTACAATGTGATGAGGTTTATGAACACTCACAGGGATTTTCCTTCATCCTTTTTTACAGCTCCAGCTAACTCAGCCTTTGATAGCAGGTCTGTGTTTCTGCTGTGCACATAGCTACTTCTGGCCTGGACTATGATATTTGCCTGATTTTTGGTGCTACCCTGAGGCTGCTTCAGGGATTTGGAAACACCTGCAGATGTCTAAGAGAGTGTCTTGGCTGTGGAGACAATGTGATGCACCAAAGCATTTTTTCCACTTCTGGCAGCAGCCTTCTCCTTACAGCTTACTTTCCAAGGTGGCTGCTCAGCCCAAGAACCCATTTCTAGTCTTGAGATGAATGTAGTAGTTCAGTTAGTGGTGTTTTTTTTTTTTTTTTTTTTTTTTTTTTGTGTGGTGGTGGCTTTTTTGTGTGTTTTTGTTCTGTTTATTTGTCTGGTTGTTTTTTTTTTTTTTTGTTTTTGTTTTGTTTTCACAAGCTGAGTGCAGCCAATAGTTGATCAGTTTACACCCTTGGTTCTGGCGAAGATAGCAATACTGCCCGCAGCTTATCTTGGGTGTCTGATAAGGGCTCTGTCACATGCTTTGGCATTAGTTCTGAAGTGTGGGAGATATAAGTTCTAAGTTCTTCCTTTGTCTGAGTTGGAATAGGGTGTGGGACATCAGTTTCTTCTATCCTCATGAGTGTGTTCATTGTCTTCAGTCTGTTTGTACAGATTGCCTGGGAGATGGAGATTTGAAATTCAGGTTGAGTAGGGAAAAGCAGACTATTATTCAGTGAGTGTGTCTCATTTTCAGATGACTTAGATCTTGACCTGATATGGAACTGGAATGCTCGTGCCAGCTTTTGTTTTTACACTAAATGGTAAAACATAATTCTGATTCCATCTGTCCCTGCTGGTTTTAATCTAGGTTTCTCAGACACCATTTTGGGATGGTTTCTGAATGTGTGGGCTTTGACTGATAAGCAGCCATGAAAAACAGACCAAGGCCCTGCTCTAAAGCACAAATTCTACTTCAAGCCATCTTAAATTAATCCAGTGGCCAGCAGAGTTTGGACGCAAGAGCTGTATGTAATGACATTTAGTGTCTTCCAATTCACATTTAGTCTGTGCTATCAGTAATGCAAGTCAGGGGATTTTTGGTGTTTGTATACGTATTTTACTTCTGGTGTGGGGAAAAAGCATAGAATCATAGAGTGGCCTTGGTTCAAAAAGGCCTCGAAGATCATCTAGTTTCAAACCCCTGCTGTGGCCGGAGTTGCCAGCACTAGAGCAGGCTGCCTAAGGCACTCTTACCTGCCTTGAAGCTGGTGTCTGCACCAAGCATTCTGACTAGTATTAGATGTCTAATGGTCACTTAATCTTATGAGAAAATAACATACCTAGTAAAAGCAGAAGTTTCCAGTGCAGAAATAGGATTACCTCAGCAAAGCACTAAAGTTCAAATCTGAAAGCTCCTCTATGTGTCTCTGAAAAATCCTGTTGCATAGCAGAGGTCATGTGAAATTCTACACGTGTACATTTCAGTCCAAGTCATAGGTGAGTAGGTGATACTATGCATAACACGATAAAAATAATTGTGCAGTATGGCTTTATGATAATCCCTTGACTTGGCAGAAATGGCCTCCACTATCCATTCCTTGACCTCTGTACCAGTTCTCCCCACCTCTCACTTGTATCCTTCTTGTCTAGGAAGATTGAAGGGTACCGTGCTTCATAGTTCTTAAACTCATTGTCCACAGATATCAGAATTATCTGAAGATTTATAAAAAAACAAAACTGTTGGGAGGTGTAGTATTTTTTGTTTGGTTGCCCATGGCCATGGAATCTCCTTCTATGAAGATGCTCAAGACCCAGCTGGATGCCTACCTGTGTGACCTGTCATAGGGTTCCTTCTTTAGGAGGGGGTTGAACTCAATCTCTGGAGGTCCCTTCCAACCCCTGTGATTCTGTGATTGTTTGTTTTGTTTTTAAAAGAAAGAAGAATCTGTGGGTACCCCTTAATTGAAAGGTTGAATGAGTTTCTTTACAAGCGAGTTCGAAGGTTTTGATGCAGGATATGAATACAGTACTGGGAATGTTCCCGGATCCTTTCCACAGTACTTTTAATGTGGTTGCAGATTTCTCTCTGTGAGTAAAAATAAATTAAATGCAGTGTCAAAAACATGGAGACTTGTTTGGAAAAAGCATCACGATGTGCTTTGTTTCTTTTTGTCTTTCTTTACTAATTAGTGATGACAAAGCATCGAGAAGGCAAAGAATGAATCATTTGGATGTTCATGAAACAAAATACTTTAATGTTGCTCACATGTGGCTTTGGGGAATTCCTCAAGTAATAGAATAAGGATTCAGGGAGTATCTCTGATAATGGACATTTGCTTGAAGGGCATGGTTGTTCTTAATCTAATATCTTTTATGATTAACACTAATAGCCAATCTACTTCTTTGCTTCTTAGAGACACATGCAGAATGGTTTGTATGATGGAAATAGGTTGAATATACTAAACTAAGAAGCACCTTTACATTTCACATAAGAAGTCAAATTTGAAGAAGTAGTAGCCACGTACATCTAATGGGAGAAATGCACTCAAATTTGGAACAGGCATGCAAAGCTTTTATGTTTTATGTTAAAAAGTTGCCATTGGATCAGTCTTTTTTAGCTCAGTAAGCTATTGAGACGTACTGCTTAATACTTCACTTTTCTAAGAAATCCTCTGTATCTGAAATCAAGTATGAGTCTTTGCCTGAACTTATGAAAAGTAGACGAAAAGGGGAGGATATGAAATCCAAAATACACAGTGTGGCAAGCAGATTACCCCTTAGATTTCTCATACTGAGATGAAGCCCTAAATAATTTCCTATCTTACTTCAGAAGTAGCTCTCCAGCTTTGTCATAGCCTGCTAGGTGCAACTGTTGACCTGACTTGTGCTTTTTCTGCCACCCAGCAGGGCTCCATGTCCCAAAGACCCCAGCTAGGATGTACTCTGTATGAGCCACTGTTTCAGTTATTTAAAAAAAAAAACTGTTGGAGATTTTAAAGCCATTGGGGTGTTGAAGTTTCACTGGAAGCTTACAGGTTCTTACTTGCTTTGATCAACTACCCTAATAGATTGTAAAGCTTTGTTCTGTGCTCACAGAGGTATTTGTTTTCTTCCTGTACTTGAAATTTAGAAATAATAAATATGAAATGGTTTATTTTAGAAAGCAAAGCATTCTTCAACCAAATGTTTTTAAAAGAAGTTGTCTACTGATTTTGTGCCTGCGTGCTCTGACACTGAGCAGCTGATTGGGAACTGAAAGATCACACATTATTGATCTGAACCATTAACTCTTCCCCGGAAGCTCTTATGATCAATCCACAATGGGGGAAGGACTCATTTCTTCAGGCAGTAAATAACTGTCAAGTGAGTGGTGCAGGAATCTCTAGAGAGATCAGAATATTGGATTTGGAAAAATTATCCTTTTCACACTTCAAGTTTCCTTAATTTCATTAAAATAAGGACATGATCATGTCTGGCCTCTAATATCTGTATTTCTCAATTTTTTTTTTTATTATTATTATTATTTTTTTTTTTTAGAACTTGCAAGAATCATGCTGGGAGAAGGCAGGCTACTTCTTTGATCTTCCAGATTTCTTATCTTGGAAAGCCACAGGTGACACTGCAAGGTATGTTAATTGTAACAGGATGATTTGGTCGTCTTAGTCTATTTTCTTATGTATGTTTCTGCTTTAATTCATTTTGACTGGACATGCTGTTACATACATCTGTCTGTAATTCAGTCTGCTCCAAAACATCTTGAACCTATCTCCTGCTTCCATTGTACATTCCTGAACACAGTTCCTGTGAGCAGTATAATTCACAGATACGGTATGTTGCTGCAACTGTCAGTCAACTGGTCCTGTATTGTAAAACATAAATATGCTGGCTCTTGTTGCTGTGAAGAAAGCTTCTAGTATTACTTCAAGATCTGTTTTTGTTGACAAATGTATTGACTTGATGAGAACTGAAACAAAACTCTCTTCTTTTGAGTATGGAAGGCATCTTGTAAAGTCTATCTGCAAGTGGTTACTTCACTGTAAAACCTATATTGTCACTCCCCAAAAGCATCCTACAGTGCTTGCTGGTGACTTGAACAGCACCTTTTGAGAGACCCCCATTGTAATCTTTAGATTGAACTGATGTTAGTACAAGTGAAATGTGTTTGCAGATGAATGAGTCCTCCATCTGAAAAGTGAGGCACAGTGTCAAGATTTAAAAAAAACTCTTGTGGCCCAGATCCACACCAAGCTCAGCACAGTTCACAGGTACTTCCACTGGAGTCTGTGGAGTTTTATCTGTGAACAAATTAGTCTAAAATGAGAACTATTGGAAGCTAGTTATAGTCTCTGAAAATGGAAAGTGCTTTCACATCAGATCTGTTTCTTTTAGAGTGCTCTTTCTCCCTGGTTAGTCTCCTGATTTGGCATCCATTGTTAAATAGGTCTATTGCATTATAGAAGATGCTGTTAGACTTTACTGGGAAAGAAAAAAAAAAAAGTGAGAGGATGGAACCTAGTAAATTCTTACACAAAGACTTGGAAGATGATACTGCAAATATAGTCAGATTCTGCTGTATTCTGTACAGCTATCAACTGTGTAGCAGAAGAGCTCTCACTCAGAAGATGATGCAGTATAAGCTGACCTGTCACTTGACCCAACTTGAATTTCAAGAGAATAAATCCCAGGCTTCCAGAGGCTGTGCCCCATAGGGTTTCTATATTGTGCAAATACTCAAGACTTCAATTTAGAGCTGGCTCCCTTTGACTAGGTGGAGAAAGGTAACTGCCTTTTTTTTTTTCCCCACAAACGATTTGTAGCACCCTTAAACTGAGTGCTACTTAAATTCTGGTGCAATTGTGTGGGAGAAAGCTGGCTTTCTATATCCTAAGGGAGCCTTTTTGAGGCAGTTGAAAAGATATGATGACCTGGAAAACAGATACGCCTGAATGTCACATTTATGTGGTTACAGTTTCTTTTAATTTCTCCTCTAATAAGTTTATTAGGACACAGGGGAAACATTTTTATCTGCCCTTATGTGTAGGAACATCTTTGTATTACACATGGTGGGATGAGGATTGAAAGTTTGTTCTAAGCACAGCTTGAATTTGGCTTTGTGATCCTAGGATGGTTAATAGTGTGAAATATGTGGGCAAATAATGAAAGGGTCACCTTGTGCTTGTGGCTGAAGAAGCTAAAATAGAATATGATCCAAGTGAGGTTTGAGTCAAATATTATTTGGAATGGGGTTTTGAAGAAAGGGAGGTAGTTCCAGAGAGAATGGTGATATAGTTGGAAGAGAATTCTTATCTTGCTAGAGCAAAGGGATCTCTAGTAGAGTTTCTGCTCTTCCTCTCTGTCCCATAGAATGTTCTGCCCCTCTTGTTTTTAATGGAGGCATCTAACAAGTCCCTTTCTCCATCCTCCCTCTCTCTCTCTCTGTCTCCTAACTTCCGACGTAGTGTAGTTGGTGATAACTGATGGAGGGCACCTTCATGCAGACTTCAAAATGTAACTTTTATTATTACCAATTTAGCAGTTGGAGAAAGGTTATTCTGTTTTGGATAAAGTAGTTCCTTGTATGTCCTTCTTTGCTGCCTTAATGTGTGCTCCCCGAAATTAAACCAATCATTTCAGCTCTAGTGGAATGTCTTAGGTGGTAGCAAAAGGCAAAAAGAACAAGGAAAATAAGGACAAGAAATAGTTTATTGGATTCAAACCTAATTTTTTCCCATCCTCTACTTTCCTCTGTGCACGATTGTTTCTTAAGAATTGCCACGTAGTTTGAAGTAAAGCGTTTCATCCTGCATGTTATCTTTCATAAGACTGTGGAAGTGGGATTTTATCAAGTGTAAGACTCTTACCACCTTTCCTCCCCTTGAGCACAAAGGAGCCTATTCACAGGGAGAGGCACAGTGTTAAGTCATTGTGAATCACACATAACTTGACCCTGAGAAAAGAAAGATTATATGTATTTTAAGTCTGTTTTGGTGGTGCTAAACTCAAGTAATTCTAGGAATGGTTCTATAGGAAGGATTTGTGCATACCTTGAAACTCTTACTCTTGCTTCTTTACATTTTTAATTGACTCCTTTAAAACATTTTGCATGTGTTTAACATTTTAAAACGGTGTATGGTCATTCTGGCTTCAGAGTGATTACTCAGTGCACAAAGTTAAGCAGCGTGTGATTTTGGGATTTGAAGGGTTTGAAAGCAGCTATTGGTATGTGTTTCTGAGTATGAAATTGTATTTCTCCATCAAACAGTTCTGCTGGCCTGAAGTTCCTTGTTGCCAAGGGAAGTTTTTTTCCAGTGGATATATAATCAACGGAAAGTTCAGGTTAGAATACTTGAGAGGTGGGACATGAACATACTCTGCAATTATCTGCTTTTTTAAGAAGTGCTGTCTGTGTATCTCTCTATGAACTGGAAAGGGTGAGTTTCAAATCACCAATTCCCATTGTTCTTAGAAGATTGCTGCCTGTAATATTCCCTATTAAAAGTGTTTGCTTTTTATTATTTCCCATTTGGGTTGATGTAAGACCATTTAGCTGTTCTGAATGATCCAGAAGCCGACTCTTCTGCATTAGAAAACTTTACTGACATTAGAAAGCTTTTCTGGTTTGAAAACTTGAAATCTTTGCAACTTTCCTGCTCCCGCCTCCAAGGTTACAACAGTGAATGTTGGTTTGGCCACTGGAATACCCAGGTCTTACTGCAAAAGTGCACTTGTGGGGAGAAAGAGCTGTTTTTGCACAGACATACTAGCATGCTTTTTAGAGCCTCAGCACTTTTACTCATGGTGAGTGTGACTCACTGCCATCTTCCACCCACCATCTACAACCTCTGATCACTTTTTCTTTATATGGTGTTTTGGATGAAGTTATCTTAATAAAAATCTAAGTAAATATCTGGCTGACTTAGAGGTAATTGTATTGTGGACAGAGTATTTTTTTTTTTTAATCAGAGTTGCACTTCTGCAGTTCTGTTGTATTTTTGAAGTCTCATGGAGGATTAGATTGCAGACAGGAATATGGCTTAGCTGTGATATCAGGTAGAATTCACATATGCATTTCTCAAGTCATGTGTACTTAGATCCAGTGCTCTGCTTCAGAGCCACTTCCAGCTCACTGCCTGGAAAGCGGGGTGGTCTCTGCTGGATTTACATGGTTTGAGATGATGGGTAATCAAAGAGAGTGAACCTATGGAGGAGGATTTGGAAATGCAGGCTAGAATGTCAGGCTTGACAGTAACTGAGGTGAAGTGTCCAGCATCATGCTTTAAGCCACTGGTTGAGGATGAATAATTCAGTATCCGTTAAAGAAAACGCTGGCAAATCATTCATAAGAATTCAAGAAGTGCCTGAATGAGTGAAGAAGACAGAGACTTAGGGCTTTCTTAAAGTATCTCCCAAAATTGCAGGAAAAAGTTAGAACAAAGAGAGCACTTGTGCAAAAGATGTGTGTGTGTTCTCACACTGCAGGTGTGTTAATAGCTGGGGAAAATAATTTTTTTTATCTAGCAGAGACATCATCTCATATACAAGTGGTGACCCAAGTGATTTTCCTGTGGAAATACTTGTCTAGTCAGTCTTTAACTGCTAGCCTTCATGTCAGGGAAAACGATATAACAGATGTTCTGTTGGGGAACCTTTTGTAAGCTGCCTACATCCAACAGAGATCTCAGGATCGTGGGTTTATTCAGAGGGAGTCAGCATTATAAGAAAGATGTTCATGCTTTTATGGTAATTACAGGCTGTAAACTGAAACACAAATGATTGTGGTTCTTAAAGATTTCTAGGAACCACACAACTAACTAGTACTATGCTATATATGTTTGTGAGAAGGCTATCTTTTAATGTGCAGTATATTTGAATCCAGGAATCCACATTCAAGTCTTCTCTGTCATGATTTCTCTGTGATTTGGGGAAGTAAATTAAATCTGTGTGTTTATAGAGGTGTTCAGTCTGCTGAATAACTTTGAGGATTTGATTCTTTCTCATTCATGTGCTTGTTCATCCGTTGAGCTGATACATGCAGGTAGTGTTACTAGAATAATGCCCCATCCCTGGAGGTGCCCAGGGCCAGGCTGGATGGGGCCTTGGGCAGCCTACTGACCTGCTAGGCAGCCACGAGCAGCAGGGTTTGGAGCTGAGTGAGCTTTAAGGTCTCTTCCAACCTAAGCCCTTCTATGATTCTGTGAGGTTACTTTCTTTTCCCTTTGGGGAGGTTAATGTCTCTATGATTATTAGAGTCCTCACCAAGCTTTTTTTTTTTTTTTTTTTTTTTTTTTCCAGATAGGCTAGAAACTTTGGAAGGGAAGAGTTTGGAAGAGAATGTATAGAGGTGTTGTAGAAGAAGCCAACTGATGGATGATTATTTGCAGGATGTCTGTGTCTTTTAAAGGATTGAGCAATACGTAAGGAAGATGTGGTAATTGGAGCAGCACAGACACCTGATTCTGCCCTTCCTTCTAGCTGTGCCGTGACTGATGTCTACCTTTTGGCTGGGATTCTGGTGTTTGGCTGCTTCTTGTTTATATTTTGTGCCTACTTAAAAGATGCCTGGACTAAAAATTAGGTCCCTCTCCATGAAGAAAGGGGCTTGGGAATATTCTGAAGGTTTTCCTGATAAGCACTGCAGCCCATGTGGCAGTGACAGTATCCTGATTTGCACTCAGGTTTTATATCCTGTTTATGAAATGAAACCCAAGGCTTCAGACGTGCAGATTTGTTTTGAGAAGACTCTGGAGAAGGGGGAGTTATCTTGGAGGGCTGACTGGGAGAGAAGTGGTGGTGTTTTTGTGGACCGGACAAAGAAAGTGCCATGAATTTCCTGTCCTGAAGCCAACAACAAGTGTCCCTGTGACGGTGCCTTTGCCAAACAAGACAGAATTCCACTTCTATTAGGCTTTTAATAAATTCAAAACATGTTCTTTGGAGTCTGGTGACACACAGGCTGATGCAGTGTAAGAAAATAGGAAGCGCGTAGCTGCAAAAATGATCAGGGATGTGAAGGGCAGGTGCAATGTGAGCCGTTACTGCTCGATATTTTCTCCTTAATGATTAATTTAAAAACGGCGTGTCCTTGGGTCGGCGGAGGCTGAAAGAGCTCTGTGTGCTAAATAAGAAAATTGTTAGCAGGTCTCGTTAATGTAAGCCAGGAAGCATGCAGGCAAACAGGAAGCTTTAGCTATTGTTGTTGTACAAATGCCCTTTACAAAATATTAGCAGGAGAAACTTAATGTGTTTTCCACAAGAACGGGAGCCCTTCATAGTGTCGAACTGTATCTGCACAGCAAAGAAAAACAGCTTTGTCCCTTTGCAACGGTTTTGACATACGTTGAGACATTGCATTTCAGGGGTTTGAATTCAGATCTTCAAATATTTACTACTTCGGTTTTATTTTTTTTTTTTAAGTTGTTAGGATTCTTAATTAGCTGTGACAGCATCTAGCCCTTTAGTTTTCGATTGTGCTCATTTGCTGCTGGAAAAAAAAAAAAAAAGAAGTCAGCTAGGTCAGTATAGAAGAGGATTGGGGGCAGGCGCGGTAGTAGATGTATTACTGGCAACTTGCCACAGAGACAGTGAACTCTGAGCCAACCATGAAGTCATTTTGAACTCAGGGAGTCTCACTAATCCAAGGCAATGCGTCTTAATTTGACAAAGCAAAGACTGCTTGATAAGCAGCCCCCACTAGAAACGCTGTTAAACGGAGGTGTTTGGAAGTTTAGATTGTGGACGAGAAATGTGGCAATATGAAAGGAATCGTCTTGTTTTCAGGTCCTTTATACTCCCCCAAGCCCAAAAGCAGGCTTGGCTCTGCTCTCCCCTGCAGTTCAGGCTGTGCAGTGGCTTGATGTGAAATTTGAGAAACATATGTAGTTTTCTATTTCAGGAAAATGATCTCAGGGATTGAATGTGTGTTTTGTTGGCTGTTAAGCTCTGATCTTGCCTAGTGTGGTAGTTTGAGAGTGCAAGTATATGTGAGTGTCTGTGTGATGGTTAAAACATTCTCCAGCACTTTTTGGAAATAAAAATCAGGGTTCACTCATTCATTGCTGCAGAGGAGCTTATTTTTGCAGTTTCAAAATGCAGCATCCCACACTGTAAGAAGCCCTTTAAATAAGAATGCTATGGTACATCAGACAATGTTTGTTTTTTATTTTTCCAAAATAGTCATTAACATTTACTTGAGCTGATGAGTGGTACACACACAAAGTTTTCCATGAAGGCAGAGGAACTATGTTTGAACAACCCTTTCATTGTTGATCCTGTGCAGGAGCAATATACCCATGAACACTGTAATTATTAGTTTCTCTAAGGGTCAGATAATAATCTTCCCATAATAACATTTGTGAAGAGATGATTAGGAGTCCTTCAGATCCAGCTTGCTGACTTGCTCAGCAGTTGTAGCATTGGATAACCGTGCTTCTCTGGAAGTAGGGGGGGGAGGTATTAAAGGAGGCTGTGATCTTATGGCCCTCAATTCTGAGGAAAAACAAGGCAGAAACCACAGAGAAGGTCGTTGTCTTTCAGTTCTCTCTCTCTTTTTTTTTTTTTTTAAAGCAGTCCTTGTGGTTCTCTGCTTTACAGGCTGCATGTTCAGGGGGTGTATGTTTCCTTTGCTTCGGCTTCTGAGAACACCATCAGGGATCAGACCCCAATGGTACAAGACACGTTATAAACAATCTGTCATCTTCTTTGAACTCATGCTTATGTGAGACGTTGTGGAAAGCCCCATGCAAAGCCCTTGTCCCTTGTGAAATAGGGTCTCCGTTCAGCAAGAACTGTGCAACAATTGCTTTACGCATAAATTTGAACCAGATAAGAAAATAGCCATGTTTATGAACTCTTGGGTCATTTACAGCCCCAGGAGTGTTTCACTGTGCACATATATAATGCACGCATTCACAGTAAATTCTTAAAAACCATCCCCTGAAAACAATAACATTCCAGAAGTGTTCTCATCCAGTGAAGGAAATAAAAAAAAAAAAAAAAAAGAAGCCATGTAGGATGAAGCCTGTACATTGTACTGAGTACATACTGTGCTTAAAAGTATTAAACTCACTTAAACTTATTGTTTCTTAAAAGTCTTCTCCTTCTACTTCTTTTATTTATGAAAGAAAGAAAGAATTTATCATACTGTAATATCTTGTATATGAAAGGATCTTAATCATTTCAGCCTTAGAATGCTCTTCTTAAGTATAAAGGTGACATTGTTTTATAGAAGGGAAGACAGCCTTGCAATTTGAAGGGTAAGGTTTTTCTAAGCGTTGAGCTGTGTGTCCAGCTTGCTGTCTAACTTGCAGTTACAAATGACATATGTATTTTTATAGATCACACAATAAATTACTTGTTCTAGACCAATTCTTTCTCCAGACTTCCCAGACAAATGCTTTTCACCATTGGAGTGTTCCTCCTATCCGTTTCACTGTAATACATGGTGAAGCAACAGCCTTGGACTGGAAGGCTGTTTAGTTATATGCTTGCTTTATTTTTGTTGGCTGGCTATCTGAATCTGTTTAACGTTAGGAACTTTCACTGGAAATTCTCATCGTGCTTTAGGATGACACTGATGATGTCAGGGTTGATTTACATTATCTCTTTAAAGTAGCATTAGCTTACATAGGACTTTTTCTCTTGTTTGTTTTAGCATTCATATTGTCCAGAGAGCAACCTTTTAACTGTGAAATGTAAATATCCTGACAACTCAGACTTCAAAGGAAAGCAATACTTTGTCCATAGCAGTGATACTTCTTCTTTGCCAACTCTGTAACCTTTATGATAGTGTACTTTTATGCTTGACCTGTCATCTGCATATAAAAATCATCTTAGATCAGTGATCCAGTGCGCTCAAGAATGCTTCTAAGGAAGGCAGATGCTTCTACATGTTCTGTCATTTCTTCTTTGTGGAAGACCATATGGCACTTTAAGGTCTGGTCGTTGACTCGGTGCAAGTCCCTGGCTGTGCCTTCTGCTCATGTTAAGATAGCGAGCACTTTTATCGTAGCTTGCAAATTGATGTTCCCAGATAGTGAGCCCAGTGTTATATAAATATATAATGTGTGATATGAAATGGGCAAGGATTTGTTTTTCCTTCCCCCGTTCCTTTATTCCAGTGCTGTTCCATTAAGCCGCTCGTTAGATGAAAGCTTGTAATTCAGTTTTCAGCAGATGAAATGTGTATGTGCTTATGGAATCAAAGATGTTCCAAGAAAGGCTGTTTATTTTCTTACTACCTCCTTTAATTAAGTTTTGATGGTAGGAATCTGACTGTCTGACTTGGGAGAAGCAGACAAAGCATTAATAACTGCAGTGTGATACACCAAAGATGACTGAAGTTTTTTTTTTTGCCATTGTTAAGAAACTTAATTCTCCTGTGGACAGTTAAAACTTCAGGTTCTACTGTGTCTGTTAGCTTCATTTTAAAGTGAAGGCAGGGAGTTCTCTCTTCTGTCTTTTAGTATTAGCTGGCTTCAGGTAATATCTACATTTTAGAGAGAGAGAGAGAGGAACAAGTAACTTCATTTTGTTTTACCTTTATTTCTCAGATTTTTCATATTCAGCCTGAAGTTCCCTCTGGAGCTGCTAATCTAAGTTAAAGCCTCTGTTTGTCCACTTCATTTCAATTCAAGTTGTGCTATCTCAGATGTGTCAGCCAGAGTTATGGGCTTGCTGGTGCTGTGCAATACGTATACATCCTTTTGCCCTTCCTGAGTGCAGATTTGGAAACGAGCAGCACTCCTCAGGGAGCCTGTCCCTGCATTACCTGAGAGGCTGCAGTCAGCTCAGAGACCCAGATCTGTGGCTCTCCTGCTGTCACTCCCAGGCTCCCTGTGCCTGCCTGTTAGTGCAGAAGGAAATCCAGGAAGCTGCAAGGCTGCTTCCATGAAGTACCCACATTCAGTGACTTGTCAGTGAGAAGGACGGGTTTGGGGGGCCCTTCTTCCTGCATAAGTTGCCTGAGCAAAGTTTATCTGAGGGTGTGCAGAGATATTTTCATTCTCTGTGGTCTGAAGTTTTGAAGTTAGTGTCTTCTCCTTCCATCCTTATTTTCCAAGAGTTTTCTTTTGAGGGATGAGACTGAATCCACACAGTAGTGTGAGAGGGAAGCACGTACCACTGCAGAAAGCTGTTTCCATTTCCTGAGATTCCTCCCACCAACCTGTAGTTGGGAGTTTTTAGGGGTTGTTTGTCCTTGTATGCAATGTACTTACTATAATCTCTTTTGATAAAAGCAGTATTATGATCCTGTTTTAGTTTCAAGAAACAAATTGTGTGCACATTCTCCTGTCTTAATGGGAGAAGTAGGTGTGATGTCCTTAAATTCTGGAACACAGCATTTGTGTGTGGGCTTAATGCTGGACTGAACTTTGATCTCCCTGTAAAAAAGGGAAAATGGGTGTATGTAGAGAGCACAATACAGCGTTAACATCTCCTCTTCGTATTTATCCCCATCCACTGCCATTCTTGCCCTCTGCTTCTATCCCCCAGGCTCTGTAGAGATACAAGCACATTTTAGATTTAGAAAGGAACAGTGCCTGCAGTTAGTGTACTTAATTAATAGTATCTTATGTCAGGTTGGGTAATGTTTGTATACGTGATACATATGTATATACATTTCTTTGTGTCTCAGATAAATGAGAGTTCTGTATTGTTCACCATTCCTCATGCTGATACCCCAGTAGCACCAGGTATGACAATAATGGGAGAGCTTTCTAGATTAATTCCACTTCCTTTCAGGTTTTTTTTTTTTCTTTGTATGCTTTATCCTGTAGCAACTGTTCATTTTGTGAATAAGGACAGTTCATAAACAGATGTTGGAACTCAACATGGTGCCTGAAATTTACTGCTGTTTCTGACATGTCTGTAACAACACAGACAATCCTTATTTATATGGGTTAGCTCCACCAGCAATCTATCAAAGTAAATTTCCTCTTAACTCTTTCTTTTTTGGGTTATGTTATGGATCAAAAGAAAGTTATACCTACTAAAAATGTTAAGAGTCCAGGGATTTTTAATTGCCTAACCTATCATGAGATATTAATTATGTACTTAAAGCAGATTTAACACGAATGGAGCAGTAGGAAGAGAAAGGAGGAGGGAGAGGAGAAGGAATATGTCCAAAATGACATGGCACAGACTGCATTGATTTTCCACTTCAGGAAAATCTCTTGAGGCTTTGTGCAGCATCTCTCCTGTGCTGGTTTCTCTGCAGGGGTGTTGGTGTGTGTGTGTGCATGCACGCATGCAGACATGCGATAGGGAATACAGTTTTACCTTATTAAACTTGAAACTGTGCTTGGAGGAATATTGCTCAAGAGAATCGCATCGCGCCAAGCTTTTGAAAATGCAGCCTGGTTTGGAGAAAGCATTTTAATATATTGAAGCCTCAAGCCACGAGCCTCTCTGCTCCTGAGAGCTCTACCTGAAAACTTCCAGGACTGAATAATTTAAGGTTTGGGTTTTTTTTTTAATCTTTCTGCAAGAAATGCTAGTCTGATGTTTTATTTTCTTAAAGTCTGAACTCCACATAACTTTTTTTTTTTTCAGAACTGTTTATCCTCACTCCAGACATGAACCTTGGAAAGGTGGCAGAAAAAACAAACAGCTGCTGTGTTTTTGGGCAGTCTGCATTCCTTTCAACTCACTGAGATCAGACTTGTGCTGAGATTTTCAAACTATTTGTCCTAGGGCTTAACCACTTTCACTCCTGCTTAAAAGTGAGGAAGTTTGCCGTCCCAGCGCTTGTGAGAGCTGTCATGTGGAGCCCTAATGATTCAAGAGCCATGAATATATGATGTGTTCTTAGGGCTTTTTATTATTGCTTCATTCCAACTTCACCTCCTTCCCTAATCATCTTTCCATTTTGGGACTCTCTAGGTAGAATTTTTTTTTTTATCTTAATCATTTTTTCTTAAGATATTCTAGGGAATTTTGTTTTCATTTTCTTTTTAGGCTAAATTAGATGCATATAAAAATGTTATTAGTGGTCAAGGTGGAGCTCTTCAAAAGCCAGTCACATTCCCAAAGCTCACAGTTGGAAGCAATCGCCTCCAAGCTTGGAATTCTTTCCCTCACACGGTTTTGCTGGGAGCAAGAGTGTGTTGAGTAGAGCTTGATGTAAGAGGTGGAGGAGCAAGGACAATGCAGGCTTGTGTGGTGACCATCCTGAAGTGTTGGGTGGTTGGGGCCTTCTTGTGGTATTGCTTATCAGAGAGAGACATAAGGGTGTTGGTTTTACTTGCATCTTATCAGTGGTCTTATCCCATTGCTATTTTTATGATGGAGGTTAAATATATTGGGCAGGATGCTGAGGCCAAATGTGTGTTTACTAGCAACTAGAGTTAATGGAAAAACAAAGCAGTCAATCCAATTCTGAAGGGCTTTTCAGTTAACTGTGTTCATTCTTTTCTTTGGGCCTTTTTCCAGCAAAGCACTTAGGCACGTGCTTAAAGTTAAAGCATGTACTTAAGTGCTCTGCTGGTCTGGGTCCTTTATTTGCTGGCATGTTGGTATGAACAGGCTGTTGGTTGTACAAATGTTTGGGGAACTGTTCTTTGTGCACTATTGATTTTTCTCCTCTGAACTTTTTGTTACTTTATGGCTCAGAAAAAAATCTGTTATTTGAGTGTGACATCCTACATGACACAAATAATGACTTGCAAACAATCTGTAGGCTGTCAGTGGAGATTGATAGGCAGGGTTTGTGAAGAAACGGTGTGCTTGGGAAAATGGAGGGCAGCCCACTCAGAGTTTTCATGTGATGCCTTGCTCCAGCTGAGTAACATGGTTGGTAGTGCTTGTTATCCAAGGACATCCTCAGGCATTGGGAGTACTATGGCTCTAACCTGTGGTATGGCACATCCTTCACTGCTTTTTAAGTGAAAATTATTATTTATTGATTTGGTAAGTTGTTTATATTTGCGTTTCATCACTGCAGGGCTGCAAACCTTGTGCTGTCCCTCCTCTTCATTCTCACACCATCCATAGCGAGTCAAGACAAGAGAACTCACTTAAGTTGAGACCTCAGGATTTCCGTCTGCATCTCGCAGCAGTGAAAGTCGCTCTTTCTACCTCTAGAGCCACTGTAGAATATAAGTGCGTTAATTTTATTTTTGCTGCCTTTCTTAAGGTACAAACCTCTTTATACTAAGGAAAAAACTTAATTATGCAGATTACTTATGCAAAGAAGAGTGGCTTGCCTGATATGAATGCTCCAGTTGACATGAAAGGTATTATATTATTTGCTCAGGTCAGGTTACTTATACCCAAGTCTCAGTAGGACCCAGCTCATGGACGAACAGAATTTTGCAGAATTGCATTTTTTTAAATGGGCTCTTAATTATTCTGTCACTAAAATCTGCAGTGCTTTTATAAAGTGTGCTCTTTTTAATTTCATCACTTAATTTTTTTCACAAGTATGGAAACTCTTGCATGGTTTGTTTCTTTAAAAAGATATTATTATGCATTAAAGAAAGGTCAGGGCTTTTTTTTTTTTTTCTTCCTGACATATAACATGGGAGTTTTAATTTGACTCTTTAAGTCCATTCTCTCTGTTTGCAGCATTTGCACATTTATTTTCTGCAAGTATTGCAGTATGATTCAAGTCTCAAGAAAGGGAAAGGAATACTTCCGAGCTGTTAGAGCTGCATGAAAGTTCATTACAGCTTAGAGCAGTGGTAAGCTCCACCCTTCTTGTTCCACCCATCACCTTTCGCAGTATTTATTCTGAGGCAAGCTCAGGCATTACCCAGTTTACCTGGGAGGGTTTGCTCTGTCTTTGAGAGCGCTGTTGATGTTCATTCCCAGATCACGTTGTTTTCTAAGATTTAAATGAATATGAAAACCACTGATGTCCACTTTCATTGTGTAACAGGCTCGAGGCATCTGAAATGAGAACTGTACCGTTTTAGCCATTCCTCCAAGGGACCTGTGTGTTGATTTGTTTGATTGTTAGAACAAGTCAAAGAGGAGGTTCGTTTTGTGCAGTCCCTTCTCTTTCACAATGGCAGCAGTAATTGCATCAGAGGGAAAAAAGAGGGGAGGGATTCTAGAGCTGACAACAGTGTTAACTCCCTGCTGGGGGGCAGTTCTTTTGCTCAGGCTCAAGCAGTGATGATTCATTTTCTCCTACGTTATTTATCTCTGCTGTTATGATTGAGACTAGTGCAAATACCAGTGTACCTCATTCATAGTTAGCTTTTTTCTATCTGTTAAGGTTTTGGGCCCAGTAATACCCATATCCTGTTACAATTGCATGATCACTTGTTTTGTTGCAGTGCCTTAACTGCTGCATTCTCAGAAACAGTTAACCTGCACACCTGACTGATCTGGATAGCAGCCTTATTGTCTGGATTTGTGTTCATACCAATGTAAATAGGTTTGTTTCTTCCCTTTTTACTTTATGGAAATATATCTATGCTTTTATTCACCTCTGTTACCCATTTCTGAACTCCTTGTGGTTTTACTTAAGTGGGTTTTCCTTTGATTCGTGAAAACACACAGCAATCCAAATGTCAGTGTTCTTGCTTGTGATTTACTCAAAAATTTATAGTCTCTATTTAACATGAATGCAGTTGCAAACAACTGTAAACTATAATCTTTTTATTTTTACAATGAAATATACTCTAGAAGTAGGCACACTGATACCAGCATGTAAAAGATTAAAGCACAATGTAGCATGTGATGTATGTGCTTTTCATGTGTTTTAAGTACTTTGCATTAAGTATAACCATCAGAAACGTTTTTAACTTCTGACCAAATGTATTTTGTATTTAGGAATGACTTTTGATTTTCAGGCTATATTATATATTCTTCAACTGAGCTGAGTTCTGTGACTGGAGGTGAAACTGCACCTCGTTGCCTGTGCAGGAATCTCTGATGTGCATTTTGAATTTGGATCCACATGGCAACCTAATCCTGCCATCCAACTTGATTAAGGCCTGAAGGTGTGTTTGCCTGTGTAAAGGAGGGTTCAGTGCTGGAGTTGGGAGTGTGAAATCTGATCGGTCTCCATCAAAACATAGTTAGTAAAACTCTCTTTTATTGCAGTGCTCTTGGCAATTTTCCTGCTTCTGTTCTGGTTTCACTTAGCCTTTGTCTGGCCACAAGTGTATGACAGCCTGAGTTCCAGTTCAGCACATGCCTGACAAAGCTGGTAGAAACTCCACTAACCTCACTGACAGTTCTTCATACATCTGAAGTACCATGCTGAATTAGGATCTCAGCAGTTTCAACTTTAGCAACAAATGTATTATTTACTCAGGAGTTAGTGAAATCTTTCTTTATAGCAAAGTTGAGAACTGAGTATTACTTATTTCTCAAAGTATCAACGTTAGGTTTTTTTCCTGCTACCCTCACTCTATACAGTACTATGAAAACAGCACAAAACACATCACGAAGCGTAGCATTGCTCATGTGAAGTTTTGTGGTAGCAGAGAATATCGGCATCTGCACTGCTGCTGGCCAGACACTCTCAGCATCATGCCACGCTTTCCAAACCTGGAAGAGTCCAAGATAGCTCAGCCTTTGTGCTCCCTGAAGAAGAATGTTGGTGGTGCATGTCCCACGTTTACTTTTCATACTTTATCGGGATATCTGAAGTGTCATGGAGCCAACGAGTGCAACTTTCCTGTACGCTGCTGATGCCAGTTCTGTTGACTAATCAAGTCTAACACAGCTAAGAGATGGGAGGGTACGTGTGGCAGTGTGAGGAGCAATGGCTGAAGCACCAGCTGTTGCTGATGGACATGAGAGCTGATGCATGTGGACGTGTGAGTAGTGGCATGCTGCCACTTGTTTTGTTTGGAGAAATTAATATTGCTAGAAAAGAACAATTTTTCCCTGTCAAAAACCACGCTTTGGTGAAGGGAGCTTGTGTGACCTCCTTTTGCACGGTCACTTATAGCCTTTGCTTAATCTTTTGACTAACCTCACCGAATGTTGGTGAAGCCTTTAAATTTGCTCAGTGTTCCCAAGGAAAGCTGTGTGCTGGTTCTGTATGCTGATACTTCCAGGTTTAATTGTGTAATAGATTTAAATGCCTATTTGACTTCCTATTGCAGTTCAGTTTACTTGAAACGTTGAGCTTGAAAGAGTATTTTTCTGAATCAATTGAACTGAAGCACTGCTGATGCTGCACAATGGCGTAGGTCTGTCCAGAGGGCAAGTTCCAGACAGGGGCATCTGGATGCATGGGCTTCATTGCCAGTTTTGCTTTTCATCTGCACTGTCATTTCTGGATGGCTTTTATAACCTCTCCTTTGCTCATTAAGGTTTTAAACGTTACAGTAGTTGTGCGTAGGAATAATTCTAGTATGTTCAGCGTGATTGTATCTGATAGGTGTCTTTCTGCCCAGGTCACTGGACTAAGTCTCAGGATTCAATTCAGGGGTCTGACTGAGGGTTACTCTTTGACCCTTGGCCAGATCTCTCAATTTCTTTTCCCTCTGTTTGCCGTTTTTCTTTTTGAGGGAATGGATTAATATTTCCAGCCCCACATGCTATGTCTGATTTGTCTAGACAATACATTTTTGTGTCTAGGACTGTGCCTCATTATGTGTTTTTCAACAATGCCGAAGACAATGGGCTTGAATCTTAGTTGGATATCTGTAATGTAAAACAGAGTGAAATTAATTAAGAAGAAAAAAAGCAGTCTGCTGACTGCTTGCTTCCCCTTGCCTCATGACGTGGTGAGGCATATGTGGGTGGATAAGATATTCTTATTTTGTAATTTTTTGTCCAACTCGACATGTTGAGCTAAATGCATCCCTGGTAAGAATCCACCAAAATTATTGGATACACACAGGGGATTCATTTGACTTGCCATGTTGCATTTGGGATGGGCGTTTCCCTTCAGGTCTGATGACATAACTTCTAGGAAAACTGACTTTAAAAATCTAATGCTCTGAGGCTCTTAATAGTTTGTTCCTGAAGAGATGCACCTTATTTTTATTTTTTTAAATTGGGCTCTGTTACTAATAGTAAAAGAAATATCTTCTCATTTAAGTTGGTGAGATTCATCTCTTCTTGTGTGACTTCAACATTTGCAACATTTGATGTGTTTATTTATATTTACTGAAGACGGGCTTCAATAGATTTCTGCAAACAATTACAGACACGTACATCTTCCCTGTCCCAAGTAAATATCTGTATGTATATAAACACGTGTGTGTGTTATTTCAAACCTCTGGCAAGATGTACAAAGGTTACATTCTTAAGGTGCCTTATACAACCCAGGGTTTTATTTATGGGAGCTGTACCTTAGAGTCTGAGTGTCATAGTAGTGCTTTCCCCAACCATATGTCATTGAGTTTGAAGTATTTCTGTATAATACAACATCAATCTCATACCTCTTCTGTAGCACAGAAAACATGTACACTTCATATTTCTCAAGAGACTTCTGAGCCCATTATAGTGGCAATTAGAGGTCACTCTTAGCTCTGGCTGGGATGGGCAGTTGATAGTACAATTTAAAGGACATTGCTGATTCTAAATCTAATGCTGCTATGGAGGCTTTGAAAATGATCCTATTGTTGTGTTGTATTGGTTGTTTTTTTTTTTTTTTTTTTTTTTTTTTTTTACTGTCAGAGTGGCATCCAGTGTATAAATATAACATGGAATCTTGTCAGGGAGTGGCTGCAATCAGAGGAGATTAATTATAGCTGTGGGTGTAGAAAATTGCAGATGTGTATTATATTTTGCAGGCAATAAAATCTTTCCCTTTAAGTAAGCAACATATTTGCTTAGAAAATTCTATAATGTCAAAAGCTAGCCAAAACCTCCTAAGAGTTACAGTGTAAATACCAAACAGTGCAGTGAGGTTTTGGTTAATTACTTTTCCCACCCTTTGCAGAAATAATTGAATTTTTTTTTAACTTTCAAATTGAAAGACTTTCTTCCCCGCTCCTTGTTGATAAGGGCACTGAGTGGAACTTTGTCACACATCTGTGTACGCTCAGAATCCTGCTTCTGCATGATGTACCCTGACAAGAGGCCCGAAAGACCACAGTACTACATCTTTCTGCCTCCAGATGCATTCCCACTGAGGTCCTGGAAAAAATGTGCAAGGAAACAACATTAAGCTCTACAAGCCTTTGTAATGTATTGTATTTTCTTCCTGGATGCTGTTGGGAACTTATGTGATACTGAGATGAAGTCCGATCCAGTACCTCGAGTTCAGAAAAGAAACTTTCATCTCAGTGAAAATGGAACAAAATCTGCTGCCTGTTAAAGCCCAGTGTGTTTCCTCTTCTGATAGAGCAGTTTTTAAATACTAGTGTGATGCCTGGATCCTAGTGCCTCAAGGGCTGTGGTGTACCTATTCTCAAAGAGCATAGCTCTTTCATGAGAGTATGGTACTCTTTCATGGGCTGTGCTTTGCCATGAAGATTTATGGTAGAAGAAGGAAGATGGGCCTGTTTTACATTTTTGAATGAAAGTTATGCCCCTGGTTCAGAGTGGCTTCTGGCTTTTCCAGATGTGAGAGAGAACAGAGCTGCCGAGTAGAAGGTCATGATTTTATTTTTTCCATTGACCTTTAATCTCCTTATTGTGAGGGAATATCTGAGCACCATACAATTCACAGAGCAACATTAAGGAAAAAATGGAGAGCATACGCAATATCGTTGCTGAAACTCAATCAAATACTTTCAGTACATATTTTAAGGAAAAACAGTACATATTTTAAGGAAAAACCTTTGCAGAAATAAATAAATAAATAAATATTGCAGTAAAGAGACTAAGAGAAATTATGTTGAAAGTGTAAGGCAAGGTCTTACTCAGACACTGGTGTTCCAGTGTATCCAGTGTAGAGGTTGGGAGCTGTTCCCTATCCTCCTTGCATGCTGTTGTGGGTTGGTAGCTTCCACTGAACTTCCATACTTGTAAGAAGACTTATTTCCTGCTAAAACTTTCTGAAACTGAAGTGCTGTTTTCTGAGACTCAGTTTTCCTCAGGGTCAGTTCAATCACTACTTGAAGATGTTTGAAGTGATACAGTGCAGATTTCTGCAAGAAAAGAATAAAATAAATTCTGGAAGGTTAACTCTTGGAGGTTGAGATGTGAAGTTAAATCTTCCTTCAGCTGTAACATGACAAAATTGCCATTGATCTCATTTAGTAAATACTGGCTTTGTATTATGTCATGCAGAAGGAAGGGAGCTCAACCTAGATTAATAAATACATTTATTTTCTTGTGCAGAGTTTTAGTGAAAATTTCGAACAAGGGAGAGGGGTTTGCTTTTGCTGTGTTATTTAAATTCTTTAAATGGCAGGCAGACTACTTATTAATTGGATTTATGATTAATGTGATTCAGAGCATAGAAAGGATGAAATCAGTAGAATTTCTGTCAATAATTAGAATTATTTCCTTCCTGCCTTTGTTGCTTGGGTTTCAGTCCTTATGGATTCAAAGACTGAAAGTGAAGACCTTTGAGTGCAGTGGGAATGTGTCTGCTAGTTGTCCCAAACTGGCTTCTCCGTCTGTCTTGTTTTTTGGCATATTTTGTTAAAGGACAACCCTTGTCAGGCAGGTCACACTGTGCTGCTGTACTAAGACTATGGATTTAGGCAAGCAGGAATTTCATAGGGTCAAAGGCATTAAAAGTAGTGGTGTGTTGTAAATATCAGGAACTCGGGATTTGCATGGTTGGGTAGATGAACAGACCCTGATGTATTTTTGTTTGTGTACACGCAATTAAAGAGCTGTTGAGTAGTTAACATGAGTAAAATGCAGACAGTACATGTGAAATGCTGCACACCCAGACTTACTCGGTCCTGTGATTTAAAGCTGATCTGCCTGAGAGATCTGTAGTAGTGACTGAGTGACAACAGGTGCTGCTCTTCTTACCCTGCTCTGAACTCTCTCACAGCTCTTTGATTCTTTTTAGCAAGCACTTAATGTGGGCAGCATGTCATACATTTTATGCGTTTGGAGTCTGCTGGATGTCACATCGTTTCTCCTATTACCTGGGAGGTATTCCCTTAACACAAATTACCTCCTTCTTTTCCTGCTTTCCCCCATGGATACAGCAGGTAGACAGAGACATTGGTGTGGCAGGTATCGCAGTGGTGTATGTGGAGGTAGTAATGTGGTTCTATTTAAAAGGTCATGTATTAACACATATGACATTAACTACAGCGGAGCAGAGAATAATTGCATGTTTTCCTATTGCTCGGTGATAATGTCTGCTGTATTTCAGGCTCTTGAAGCACCCAACTGATTAATATAAAGCTTGGACAGTGGGAGTGAATGTGCTATGTGGTATTTTTTTTTGTCTGGAACGTTTTTTAAAAAGCCACTCAGTTTTTATGAAAAAAACCTCAAGACAGGGATGCATAATTTGAGAGGACATTGACAGCTTGATCCAGATGTCAGTAAGCAGAGAAGTCTGAGCAGAACCTAAGCCTTGGGTTTCAGTTTGAACTCAAAATCTGTTTTAAATTTAAAGTTTGCATAACAAAAGGGAAATATGTTTTGACAGTTGCACTTCATTGTTTCAGGTCTCCTTGCTTTCAGAACCTCATACAGCTTTCTCAGTTGTTGGTTGGTTGTGGCTTTAAATCTGTCCAATAGGACAGAAAGTTACTTTGTCCTACTGCATGGTGTTCCTTTTGGGACCTAGTAGTGCTTTATCCTATCTTCTGCAGAGCTTAGATTTGGTTACACTCCTCAGCAGGTGTAGTTGGTTCATGAGATCACTTTTCAGGGAGAAAACTGTTGTTTTGTTGTTGCTTTTTTTATTTATTTTTATTTTTTTGTAATAAGGGTTCTTGTTAATAGGACTTAATATAGAAGTCTTACACCCCAGGGTAGGAAGACATCTAGAAGACCACTGTAATTACAGGATATGGCCTGAAATGTATTCTGTTATCAAAGATGGCGAGTATTATCCCAGCAAAGAACAGGCCAATCCATGAAACTGTGGCAACTCTTAAATAGGCAATATTCAAATTGGTGTAAATCTTTCTCTAAATTATCTTTAGATGCACTTTCAAGCAGGTGTAGCCAGGACCATACAGTATTTCCCATTTTTCTATGACTGTTTCCAATTTCTATCTGTCTAAGGAGCAAAACAGAGTATGAGAAGAATGGGAAGACAATGTGAGCATAGCCTATGTTAAAACTGCCGTTGAGTACTTGAGTTGCTTTGGCTGTGAGTCTGGTTTCCTTTTGAAGGTTAGTGAGGGCAAAGGGTTCCTTCCAGGCAGTATTTTGGGAGGTATCAGCGTATCCTCAACCACTGCAGATTCTTGGAACCTCATGTTTTTCCTGTGAGGACATACTGAGATTCTGGTCATACAGGACATCAGCACAACCATAGCCAGTTCTCAGCAAGAGATGTGCAAGAGCTCAAAACTTAGGCAGTAAATAGAAGGGATTGTGTAATATGCCCTGCTCAGCCAAATCTACTTTGTAATGAATGTGGCAGGAATTTTTTTTCCTGGGGCTCTTGGATGCAAATAGGATTCTATGGTTCTTTGTAGACTAGGATTTGTTTAAAAAAACAAAACAAAAAAAAAAACCACCCAAAAACCAACCGACCAAACCTTTAAGTATAATCATATTCCTGTTGAAAATATGGTTTACGTAACGTAATTTTCCGTGTGAAAGTGTTGCTTTTTTCAGTGGGAATATTCTAAGCAAAACATTTTGTTCAGAGTGAAAAAGAGGGAAATTTGTATTTGGAATATGCTTGAAGAAAAGAGTCTTCTAATTCCTTGTCTGTCAGCCTAGCTAAGTATGGCCTGGGCTTCTGCACCACCTCTGAAGGCCTGTGTTGGACGAGGCAGCCAGGGAAGGGTGGTTGCCTGGATTATTACCTGAAAACTCAGTGATTCTGATAGTAAAGGGAGATTGAGCTTCTGTCAGTCTCCTTCACGGGATCAGTTGCTGCAAGTCTGCTATTTCTGACCAGATAACTGAGATAGCTTGTCAGGTAAAAAAAAAAGAAGAGTACACTGCAACAAACATGAGTATTTTCTCTGTTTAACGTCTGTCTCTCATCCCTTAAAAGCTAGGAGTTGCTGGTGATGTAAATGCTTTTGTTCCTCAGCTTCCTCTTTAGTGACCAGTATTTTTGAGTATAGATTTTCTGAGTTGCCATTTGATCTATTACTTCATCACAGTGATGCATTGGAGGGAAACTGCCAATAACACTGATGTGTATCTATGCCTTTGTATTAAAAATCTGAAGAAACATGGACAAACTATTCGTGTTCTCCACGCTATACAAACTGAGCAACTGTGTGTAATTATTAGAGCACCTTATCAGGCAAGCAGTAGAAACTTGAGACCAACACATCTTGGTTCTTTTGAACCATGTGGTGACGTTAATAGGTCATTGTGAACATGTCAAACAAATCCATTAAGTGAGATTCTTGAGCTGTATTATCCATGAAAGCAGAATGCCCTTCTGCATTATACTACTTTCTCTTTGATACTAAGGATTTGTAATAAGGCTGTATTATTTCATTAAGCATACACTCTTTATGTGTAAATTGAGTAACATGGGTGGAATAAGGAGCTTGAATCCCAGAACACTTACAGTAAGTGTTCAGAGGTTCTTGTTGTAGTCATGCATGTGAAAGCCTAGCGATGTAGAATTCCAGCTTAGATATGAGGTTGTCCTTCACATCAAAACCATCCACTTACATAGATACACCTAATTCATTTGGGAAGAGGTGTTCTTTTTGATTCGTATTTTCTGTATTATATCACAAATTCAGCCAGACATCCGTTACTTATCCTTCTGTAGGCACTTTGTATTTGTACATCTATAAAATTGCAGGAAAATGCTTACAGCTCCGTCACTGCTTCCTGCGCTTCCTGCAGGACTATGTTCAGCAATACCCAGTAAGAAAGCTCCAGAGTTTGGTGGATGTGATTAGCACAGTTTCTCTTTGGATTTGCATAGAGACTCAGAGGGAGCTTTGAAAGTGAGAAGCCATGACATCTAGTTGTTGTCCTTGGGGCTTTTTTCGGGATGTGGCAGCTGTTCCTAAAGTTGGTCTGATCACAAAAGTGCACATTCTGTTCTGGTGGCACTTTGGTATGATTTGGTATTTACTGTGCTTGGGAAAACATAATGTACTATTGTTTCACTCTACATTTTTCCTAATGACATGAAATGATCTTTCAATGAAGTTTATTCTTTCAGTAAGAGGTCTAAGCTGATTTGGGGAGAATACCATTATTAATACCTTTCAGTTTTCTGTCTTCCCATAAAACATTATAATACTGAGCTGAGATAGTTCTTAGTATTCAGACAACAGACTATTAAAATACTAAATCATCTGAAGTGTTATATTTTGGGGGCGAATGGGCTGTTAGTAGTATGGATCACTTTAGGAGAAATAAAATCTGTTTGTGATGCTGTACTGTCCTGGTAAAGTTCACCATCCCCTGTTATCAGCCATGAGACCTGAAGCAGGAACTTTAATATTGCATTGACTTGCATCGTGTCTAATGCTATTTTAGCTTTTCACCAAACTGTCATCAGCTTCTACTGAAATGCAGTGCTGATGATAGTGATACTTAAACACATGCTGGGCTGAAGCTCTGTGTAATTTCACTTGAACACATTCACCTGACAAAGGCATTTTTATACCTGCAGGTACTGAGGCAGTGCCATTTAATTATCAGTGCATGTATCATCTCCTGTAAATTGCAGTTGGGCTTGAACATAAGAAAGGTTTTCTAAGAACATACTTCAAGCAATAACATTTCTACTTAGTTACAGCCTGGAGAAGCAGCAACTTTTCCCTGAGCTGCTTGCTGAAGAGCTGTTGTACTCCTGCTGTAGTAGCTGCATAGCTACTACATGGCTGGTTTATGCAATAATGCAATTGAGTGGCTAGATGAGGAGCTGCTTCAGCAGGAAAGAATATTAAACAGAAGGTCCTTTTATAGGGTATCTTAAGGCATACACTCTAAACAGTAACCATTTATTTTTATTTTTTGTTAGCATTGTGCTTGGAACTTTTGACCAGAGATTGAAGAGATGGATTTGTACAAACACTTTTAAAATGATGTGTGTTCATTCACCTGATTTTGTGCATATATTGTCTCCTTTCAGGTCCTTATGCACAGTGGTGTGCAAGTGGACATACACTTCGGATGGAGGTTGGGATGACAGTTTCTGGAAGATGATTGGTTTGGAAGATTTGGTAAAGGATAAATATGAAAAAATAGGTATGTTGGAGGGAAAAAATGTTTACAGTTGCTATTTGTAACCTATGCCAATGTCCCTTACAGGAATTTCCATAAAATGTACTTTTGCTTGTTAGTATCTTCGTCCTGTTTCTCCACTCTTTGAGCCTGAGTTTAATTAGGATGGTAGGCTTGCTAATAGCAATTCCTACAGCAGATATTCATTAAAAGTCCATAATGTTAATGTACCAAAAAATTTCCAGGATAACTTTATTAGACTTTCCCTGTTAAGTTAATGGACTTTTAATGGATGTCCTAAGCAGACATGTCATTAACAAGAATATTACCAGACATGAATTAAAATATGCTCGTTCATCAAAGTTAATTATCTGAAATTTCCTTTGATTTTTTTTTTTTAATGTCTAGTTCTTTGAACAAGTTTGTACAGCAGTTAAAATGCAGCAACATGAAATAGAAATGGCATGGGGAGGGCTGTAGTGAAATGAAACATAATGAAATATGAACTATCATTGCAGAATATACTATAAGCTGTTTTCAGATACATCAGGTAATTGTATCTGAAAACTTCCTTGAATAGGTTTCAACATTTCCCCCCACTAATGAAAGTGCTCATGTAAAGATATAAAACCTGCTGGAGCATAAGGCTGTTGGCTCCCTGAGGTTTTAGTTCGAATACGATTCCTGTGACGTTTGTCACATGTGGCTTTTAGCAAATCTTCCACAGGTTAAGCTAAGATTTGCAGTAAATACACATTTTTAGCAGAAAATAGAACACCTCAGCAGCTGATGGCCTTGAAGAATAGTATTTTTAAGATAAATTATTTACGCACTGTGAGTTAAAGCTTTAATGCAATATTTATGCAGTACGCTTAAAAGTCACTGCAGAGCAATTTGCCTCTTTAAGTAACTCAACGTACATGTTTCAAATGATAAAGTAACCATTAACAAAAAGGACCTTTCTGTTGTGATGGAAGCCTCCTGAAGCTCATCTGTTCATGGCTCAAACTTTGTCAAGACAGAAATAATGAATTTGCAGTGTAAGGTCTGTGATTTTTTTTTTTTTTTTTTGAAGCACAATATTTACAGAACAAATCAGTGAATTAGCCTCAGTTGACAGGTGCTTCTTGGAAAATGTTTATTTTCAGTTAGCAGGAAAAGCATCTAGTTACCTGTGCACTTGTACTGATTTTCAAGCAAAAAGCTGAATGCATGGTTGTTCATTGGCTGGAACTGGAGAAACAGAATCTGACCTAGAAGAATTGCAGCAAGTCATAGGCTAGAGCTTGAAGCTTCTGAAGAATACGTATTATAATTCTCCTTGAAAATTCACCCTTTTTAGATTCTTGAGCTTGGATGTATGGTTGTTTCCATGACTGTCTGACCTTGCCTTTCTTAAAAAAGATGTTATACTCATTATATTCAACTGTGATAAAATCTAGGAGCTGGACAATGAGCTTCATTCACATCTCTGTGAAGGAGGACCTCCCTGTATGACTGTGGAAGCCAGATAGTAGTTACTCTTTCCCTCCTTCAAGTTAAACTTCTAAGCTGTTCCTTAGCAGGGGTTAGCTTCAGAAGGAGAGAGACCATGAAACAAACTCATCCCCACTCCCAAGCTGTCACAGTGTTCTTGTATTTGTCACTCCATCTTATCAGTGTCACTGTACTTGTGAAAAAGGGAGTTATGACATTGTTTCAGTGAAAATTTGGAGTTTTATTTGGTTTATTGAGTGTTAAGTGTTACTTGACTTGGTAGGAACTCTCTTAATGAACTCAACTTTCCTTAATTTAAATTAATGAGAGCAGTATAGGTCCATCTATCAGAAAATTCCCTTTCAATCCCTGCAGCAGCACTGGTCAAGCTGCAGCTGGAACAGTCTTGTTTTGTGGAAGACCCCTGGCAGCTCCTCAAGTGTCAGCAGTAGTGGTGAGACAGCATCATCACACAGACCTCCTCCCAGGAGCCCACAAATGCTGCACTAAGCACAGTGAACACAGGATCAAGCCTTGGACAATCTTTCTTGAGTCTGCATTTCTAATATTGCTTCAGGGCAACGTCCCATGAAATGAACGGCCTCAGCTCCCATTAACTTTAACATGTTATACAAAAGGAAAGCTGTTTAAGTAACTCGTATGGTCAGCCAGTGTGTGTGCTTCAGGGAGGTTTATAATGCTGAGCTGCACCTAACAAAGCAGAATTCTAAGCAGTACCTTTAGCTGGCTTTCAGATTAAGGAGCTCAAAATTGACAGATAACCTAGGTAGGAGTAGGTTGGTGGGAAACTGTACAAGGTCAAAAACTCCTCTTCAAATAAAAATATAAACAAGACCCTAATGAGTCTGAAGTAATTCTTGTGGATTTCCCTTTTTGTTCTCCTGTAGAGCTTGCCCAAGCCCAAATACCTCTGCTCAAGGTTTGTTTAGCTCAAATACAAAGATGTACTTTAATGCCTGCATGTTCCCAATGAAAAGAGAGATAGCGATATCTTTCTCCCATATCTGAATCATCATTTCTTTCTAAAGAAAGCAAAAATCATCGCATTAGCTGAATTTTCTTATTGTAACAGAAATATGTATTTTACCAGTTGAAAATAGGCAGAAACGTTATTCATTTTTACATCTGTAATTGAAGTCAGTAATGTTTCCAATCAGAGCATGAATAGTTATGACTGGAAGGTTTGTTGAAGTAGCTTTAACTTTCATGACACTGAAACCATGCATGGAAATTACCTGAGAAAAACTTATTTAATGTACTTATTTTTTTTATTCTGATAAGTAGGCTTTTCAACCTCACTTTAAAATGTCTTGCCCTTTAAAAATCTGTTTACTGTAATCAGAGTGGTGCTTGTGGTTCCAGGTAGTGTGCTTCTTGTAGTTTCAGTTTAATTTAACATATAACCTTGTTGATTAAGGATGACCCTCACTTCTGACCTTTAGCATCCTCTGCAGACCTTTCCCACATCAAAGTGTGGGTTCACATATGAAAGTTCCCAGGCCTTTGACATTTCACGTTTCTCACAGCAGAGTAATGTTTTAGGGAATTCACAAAGTAAGTTGTCTGCGAACACTGTGAATTTACCGATCCCTTTGGTGAAGGTAAAGATTTGTATCTGGAAATACTTCAAAATTTATTGATCTCATTAATTTGCCCACCAAGAGAGAAGATGATGGCTTGTATTCAAAACCACTGTGAAAGCGTTGTGTACTGCAAGCATTAGCATTTATCTGTTGTGGTGAAAATGCATGACGAGCATCTCTTTGTGGTATTCTAAAACCTAGAAGGACATTAACAATTCCTTTAAAATTTCATGTGCTGTGGACCTCTTAGGGTACTGAAGCATATATTCCATTTGGAGGAACGTGTCTGATAAATTTTCACCACATCTCCCTACTTCAGGGGCTACTTAAGGGACCAAATAATGATTTCTTATTGAATGGTAATATTTTATGCCAGGTCTCTTTTTGCTTGAAGATGGCTCAGCTTACCTGGGAGAACACTGAGGGTACAGCCCAGAAGGTTTTACTGTTCTTTTATGTCTTGTCCTGAAGGCTGATGTACTGAACCTTTGTAAACTGCAGCTTGTCACCTTTCATCTGTGATGGAGCAATGCACATTTCAATAAGCTTTATTATTATTTTTAAAGAAACCAGAAGTAATACTTGGAAATACTGTCCTCTAAATAACAAGGATTTTGTAGCCCAGTTTCCTACCTTTTCTCAACTAAGGATTTAAAGCTGCATCCTCTAAAGTGAATAAGTACACATCTGATAATTTTGGGCTCCTTATGATCATATGAAGCTGTTAAAGTTTGATTGTTTGATTTTTGTTTTTTTTTCCAATAAGTCTGCTGCTGCTTTTCCACAGGTAGCTTCAGTTTCCAATGTTTCCATTTCTACTTCCTTATACCAAACTAACAGAGGTGATGGAATTGTGTACTTCACTGTTTGCACTCAGCATCCTCTTTAGTATTTTGTTAGACGTGATCAGTTATAATACTTGCAAGTTCTATTAATTCATTTACTTTTAGGGTGAAAATGGAAGAATCATTGCAGGGTGGGAGAACGTAGTGAACATTAACTTACAGTACAGCAACTGTGAAGGTCAGTTTATTAGTTCTGCCAATTTTCTAACTTCTCTAAGGCCTTTGTGCCAGATCTTCCAAAGTTTATGAGGGATTCCCTTGAAGGCTAGGAGAGGCAGATGATGACTTTTATTCAGGTCAACTCGTAAGTGCCAGTTCTTCACAGAATTGGATTGTAAGGATGAGCTTTAAACATCATGCTTTGCAAACAGTAGACAACACTAAGTAAAGCATTCCTCTTACAGAGTCCTTTTATCTTTTTTGTCTTCTCCTGTTCCCAATAAATTAAAACAGGTTACAATTTTGAACAAAGTTAAAGTGATGAATCACAGGATATTTACACTTATCTGTGGAATTTACAAGTGAAGATTGTTCCAAATGTATTAACGTTTTTTTGGCTTCCTGTCATTTCAAACCTTCCAAGAGCTTCAGGAACTGTGAAGGAGGTGAAACTGGCACAGTGCAAAGCCGTTTGAGGGTTTCTCCTTCCTCAAAGCTTGAGGCATTTTTCATGATCTATGATTCAGCAGTAAGAAGTTAGAAGTATTTTTTCTTAGATAAGTGACACAGTCCTTTGATTCTTGAATCTCATTAATGTACAGTGGGCTGAGTTCTCTATCCTGAGATTTTCTTCCTCTTTCCAATAACTACTCTTCAGTAGCTTCAGTTAAACTGCTTCAAAACGTGGAAGATAGCTCAGGTCTTCTTCAAGGTATTTCCTCAACAACAGTTTTCTTTCCTCTTCTGCTGTAAGAAAAGGAACCATCAGCAATCCCCTCTCAGCAGGTTGAGTTCTCCTGGCAGGCTGTACCTCTCTAGTTCCCCTCTCTCATGCAAGAATGAGGGAGTACTGTGCAATGTTCTTTCATCTTCAGGCTTTGGCATCAGTCAGGCAACTAATAGCAAAAGCTTAGAGCTTTCAGGGAAAAAAGTAAAATTGCGCATGGTCCACTGTCAGAGTTCAGGTCTCATGCACCATCTTCTGGAAGAATTACGTTTTCTGTGGGCATCTCTTTCTGTTATATATGAAAGTTAGGAGCTTATTTGTAGAACTTGTTGTGTTAATAGGTATAAGAAAAACTTTGAGCAGACTTTGAGCCAATTATGATTGCTTAATATTTAAACTTCTTAAATTGTCATATTTTTTTCATGTAGTTATTTAAAAAAAAAAAAAGCAAAAGGAAAAAAAAACACAAATTCTCTGAAGAGTTATAGGTTCTTTTTTTTTTTTCATTTAAATCTTTTTCCCCTGTTCTGAATTTGTTCATTACCTATTTGCTGCTGAATCCACGTGCTGAGATTTTAAAATATTTTTGCCAGACTGTAGTAATATGCCTGACCTGCACCTACTGAAGTTTTCTGTTAAAGAAAAATGATGAGCTTTTCTTATAGTTTTTCACCATAACTCTTACGTGAACTGTCCTTGTAATTGCTTTCCTGACTCATTTCTGAACCCTTTGTAATACATCAGTATCTGTATGCATATTAGAACTAAATACTGCACAAAAGTGGGGAGGAATAAGATTGTACAGGCATCAGAAGCTTAGCTGAAGGATTCAGAAACAATCTTTCAGTAACTTATCAGGTTATTTTTAGTCTGTCCTTTTGGTTTTCACTGAATCATAGAATGATTTGGGTTGGAAGGGACCCCAAGGATCATCAGGTTCCAACCCCCTACCACAGGCAGGGCTGCCAGCCTCAGATCTGGTACTCGCCCAGCTTGCCCAGGACCCTACCCAACCCACTATTGAGCAAATCCAGGGACAGAGCCATAATTCTTTAATTAATACAAGCTAAATTGCATTTGCAGAGACACGGTACCAAACCAGACTGATTCTTCACAGCCCTGAAAGTATAGCAGTAGTCATGTCATCTACACTGATGTTGCTTGTTTGAACTACAGTATCTGATGACAGTGTTAGGATTAAAGTACTGGAAGGTGTCAGACATATGACTGCTATACTGAAATTACTGATTGCAAGCAAAATGGGATGTCAGGCAGCTGAATTTGAACGCAAACATGTTTTGTCTAGGTACTTAGTAAGACATCTAAATGTGTGTGCTGTATACCTACCTGCTTATCAGCTTAACCAGCAGTGAAGCATGGATCATAAAAGATGTTCATTCTGCACTGTTTCACTGAAGTCTGGAAATGACAACTCAGTCGTGTCCATCAGCGTACATGCCTACTGATCCAGTGATGCAGAATGTTTTCTGTTTTGACCTTTAACCAGGAAAGTTTTTCATTTCTTCGTGAAGTAGTTCTTCCATTTGGTCAAGAAAGAAACAGTATCAGTTGAAGTAGGTCCCAATGGTCTGCAAACTGACTTTTCAGCTTAATGAACCAAGATCTTCCTGTCACATAGGTTGCTTTTGCCAGTATTTAGCAATGTAACACGTCTGCCTGAAGTAATTTTGTATTAGGTAGTTGAGATGCAGTTCAGCCAGAAGCATAAGCTGTATGGCACGGTGGCATGGAAGGAACCCAAGTGAGATTTCCCTCAAGCTACTGTGGCAGCTCACGTAGACAAAGATGAATTTTGAACTGAAGAAAGCTCAAGTGATTTTGTTTAACCAAGTGGTTTTCTCACTTTTAAATACACCACCCTATAATTTTTTTTTTATTATTGTTTTCCTGAAAGAGATTTCTCAAGTTTTCAACTACCAGTTGAGAAATTTTATGGGGGATATTTCCATATTTAAAGACTAAAAAACCTGACCATTTCTAACACGCTTTTTAGATCACCATACCTTCAGTCCTAAGAAAAAATGAATACTGTTTTCTTGTCAACTGTGTAACATTCTCTGAATGTTAGCCACTTCTGCTCACCAGCAAGATTTAAGTTGTACTACATACATCCCTTAGTGAAATATGATTACTGTATGTAATCATAGAATCACAGGATGGCCTGGGTTGAAATGGACCTCAAACATCATTAGTTTCAGCCCCCTGCTGTGGGCAGGGTCACCAACTGCTGGACCAGGCTGCCCACAGCCACGTCCAGCCTTGTCTTGGGTGCCTCCAGGGATGGGGCATCCACAACCTTTCTGGGCAACCTGCTCCGGTGCATCACCACCCTCTGAGGGAAAAACTTCCCCCTAACATCCAACCTCAATCTTTCCTGTCTCAGTATAAAACCATTCCCCCTTGTCCTAACAGTGTCAACCCATGTAAACAGTTGTGGGTCCCTTCCAACCTAAGCCATCCCATGATTTAAAAAACATTAGATTGACCTGTTTTAGGGAGGTGTCTATGAGATAGAGATGGGTTGTTTCCTTTGTTGGGTTTCTTTCTGAAGCTGCTGGGATTTCATCAAGGGATTGATATATCCTTTCAAGTTTGCGTGTGGCAAGTTGGTGAAGAAAAGGAACAACCCCTTTTCTTTCTTCTGCATCTTTGTGCACTTATGCAGCCAAATTTAATTACACATGCAGTGCAATCATGTTCTGCATGATGGATGAAAAGCTGTTCTCAAGTGGATGAGTATGTCATAGCTGAGTTAGCTGGCCCCCTGCTTTTGTTATTGTAAAAAGGTCTATGTACTAAAAAACCTAGTTCTGTTAAATATTAGTAAGACTGTGGAGTGAATTTTGATCACTGAAATTGACTGAAGATGTATTGTCTGCCTTGTGTGTTTCGTCTGGTAAATAGCTGGTTGCTGTGGTGACTGCCTAAAAGGTACAGGGTCACTGGTACCACATAAATTCTTTAAACAAAACCTGATCATAGCAAATTCTAACATTAGTCTTCGGAAAAGGATTAAAGAGGAGGAAGAGATTCAGACAGCTTTTTCCTTTTGTAAACTTGCTGCTTTATAGGGGAAAAATAGCTAGAAATAATATGTCTCGTACAAAATGAAAAGGTTGTGGATTAAGGCACTGCATTAGTGAAACAGCTGCATGAATGTGAAGCACAAAGTTCTCCAGCTTCAGCCATTATGGGTTTGTTTGGTTAGGTCTAATTTTGGAAATCGTTATGGCAGAGGTAAATGACTTGCACAGGAGACTACTGTAAACAAAGGACTCGATACATTTACTTTGGCTGGAGCTTTGAGAAGACTCGGTCCTTTCACTGCCTCTTTTATGCAGCCCTCTGTAGTGCTCTCACTGCCTGCCTGTGTATGTGGGCAGCTCTTATTTCCCTTCCTCCTTCTCTGGCAGCTTCTTTTCCCTGACAGGTAGGATTTAAGGGTGGCAGCACCTGCTGCTGAATTCCTGGTGAGTAGCTGTGCAATGCCTTTATTCTTACAGTAGCTGTCCCTTGACTTCTAGAGCCACTGCATATTGCTCAAGTTGAGAATCTCCATTCACTGCCAGCCAAGTTCTGGTGTTCAGTCTGTACAATCAAATGCTTTGCTTTTCAGCTGTGGCTCCTCTTTGCTTAAACTTTGGTGTCTTTATCTTTTAATAGCTTTATAGCTACAGATTTTAGGCATACTGATGCTTAGCTGAGTTTTCTCCTTTCCCAGTGGGGATTAAAGAATGGGAGTAATAATTCCCCTCCTAGGTCTCTGCCCATTCCACACCTACTTACTCACTGTTGTGTGGGTGGGAAAGCAGCTCCTGTGATGACAGTGGACATATAGAGCCTGCTTTTGCTCTTTTATAAAGCTCCTTCAGAACATAACACATGCACGTAGCATTGTTTTCTTTAATTTCTGAAACTGAAAGGATGAAGTAGAGGGGTAGAGTCAATATTCTCTGAACTGATTTCCCTAACTGCTTGGCACACCAGATAAGGGAGACTTTTTTGTGCTGTCACTTCTCAGATTGTCTGGAGGTGCTTTTGGTCAAGGAGTAATCGTTCAGCTTTACCTTAACTCATAGATGGTCATTTATAAAAACAGAGTTATTGTGCTGTGTCTTCAAATCACAGGAAACCCATCCCTGGCCACTTTCTCACACACCTGAATCCCATGGAGGTTAGCAGCCCTGCTGGCTGTTCTGGTACCTCACTTGTACCAGTGGAATTTATAGGGTCATTTTCTGCTGCTGTTAGAATAGAGGTTTCTCTTTATACCTGGAAATGCCCCCTTAGTGCTTGTTAACTAGAAATACAGTGATTGAGGAGCTGGTAGGAAAAGATTGTCTAGTAACCCTGGTCTCTAAATGGAAGCATGTCAAATATTTTCATGTTTGATGGTTGTATGGTTGAGCATGACCAAAACAAAGAAGCCGGTATTATACAAATAAGCCCCATGTAAGCCAACAGTGGACCTTGAGTGCCTCAGAAGATGTTTTATTTCAGGCTATCTTTATCTCATACTGTATATACGATATATGTGTGCTTTCAGGTCATGCAGCTAATTCTGAAGAAAAAGATGTGGTTTCAGCTGCGTGAACTCTTTTGAACTTCCTTCCACCTGCATGGTCTTTGAGTGTCAGGTGAAGCACACAACTTTGTTTTACTTGTGTTATTTTCTGATGTCTTAAGAAATGAAAAGGCAACAAAAAAGTTATCTTAAAGGGAAACATCTTGCTCTCAGATCTTACTGTTGGAAAAAATCGCAAAAGTTGCATCCCTTTTAAAAGCTAGCACAGTAAATACAAATCAATAAAACGTAGAGTTTTTGAGTGAGGAGATGTGAAGATGTTATCACCACCTTCTGTATAAGTTAATGGAGAGCTGGAAATGATGACTTGTGGTTACTGCCCCTAATGTTTGAATATAAACCCAAAGTCAAGTCAGAAGTTTTGGCTATGACATATTTGTTGTAAATTTCCAGTGTAAAATCCAGCCCTAACATTTCAGAGGCAGAGGTGTGGCTTTAGCAGAACAGAAACTCTTGGAGAAATGAACTCTTAAAAGTTTGTGTGTATTCTAATCACTGAGTGCCCCGTGCATTGCTTCAGTCAGGATGTGGTGCCTTCCATAAAGTGAAGAATCAGCATCATTTGCAGCCAAGCCTAAGATCATCTACCACTGTGATATATAAAACCAAAGACCAATTTTCCGCCTGTGAATTTAATATTGTGACCTTTTCATCAAACAGTGATGTGGTGTAACTATTTCTAGAATGTAATACTCATGGGCATTAGTGTATTCCTGCTAAATTATAATATGCCATCCCTCTTAATTAACCTCTATTGTGGACAACATTTTGCTTCCTTTCTACACATTGAAATGCTCTGTAGGTGTAACATTCTGTACTGTTTCAACTGAAAATAGGCTTTTCTTTTTCAGAAAGAAGTGTTGTCAATTCTGCCTTGCAGACTTGCAGAACTGAGTAACACTGCTGAAACGTGCCATTAAATGAGCACAAAGTCTCTGACTTAAAGCCATGGATTGGCAGGAAGGTATATGAGAGCACCCACTGTGCCATTCACTGCCTCTGACCCACCAAATCTGTAGATAAACAGAGAAGTGTGAGTGATTTCAGCAGCTGTCAGTCATTCCCTGGGTTTGGTTAGGCTTGGCTGCCAGGCAGGAGGCTGTACAGTGTGCAGGTGTCCTTCAATTCTGAGTTTCCTGAATCTAAGTTTCTTTTAAGCTCTGAGCAATCCCTATCATTGTGATTTAATTACTGAAACGATATCTTACATTTCAGCTAGAAAAAAATAAATGTGCATTATGGTAGTGGAGACCAGTGCAGATGGGGACCTGTCACAGGACTCCTGGTTACATGCCTGTGGGGGGGGGGGGGGGGGAGAGGGGGAGAGTTGCATTGATCATGTTTGGGTGGCCATGACATTCTTCGTCCCTCCAATGAAGACTGAAAAATGGATGGTTAAACCTGTGAGAAAGTATAGCTGCAACAGTGCAGTAATTTGCTAGTTTCTCTTTCAGAGTTTCTGTTACCGTAGCCAACTTATTGTTAGTGAGAGCTCTTAGAAAGGATGGAAATAGGAAGGGGGGTAGGCGGGAAGGGGAAGGTTATTGTCCTTTTTTTCACCAGGATCAGCTTTCAGTGGTGAGCATGGGCTCGGCCAAATCTCATTCCCATGCACAGAGAATGGCTGCAGGCAGTGTATTCAGCAAGTACCACAAGAACCTGGAATTTCTGCACAAGCATTTCATATCTCTTGGAAAGCAGCCAAGCAAAATCTAATTGCTTGTGGTGAGATCTTTCTCTGTGGCTAGACAGGGCATTGAATGCTTTTGAACTTTTAAATTGCTATGGAGCAGCCTGATCTAGCGTGGTTGTGTTTAACATACAGATACATAATGAGTGATATTTCTTAATCAGAGTTCTTTGATGCACTTTTTAGTGTTCCCAGCGAACTTCAGGGAGAGGAAGGGAGTTCTTGTAATAACACACGTGTTTGTTTTTCTGTTTAGTAAATTCACAGGTGTATGGTTTTTCTTGTGTCTGCCCAGGAAACCACGTCTTGTCTCCTGGAGAGTCTGTTGGAAAAGGTCTAACGCCAGAAGCTGCAAAGGAACTTGGTCTCCCCGAAGGGATTGCGGTAGCAGCATCTCTCATTGATGCACATGCTGGAGGAATAGGTACTTAGTCACATTTACTATTCTAGGAAACAGGAATGTATTGAATTAATTTTGGAAAGCTGTTTTTTGCATAGCCAGTTTTATATCTAGCAACATGCTGAGATGGTGTTCTTATGAAATAGCGTAGCTAAAATTAAAAGAAAAACAAACAACAAACAGTAAGTAATGTTGAATATCTGATTATAGAAAGGCCCTTAGATATTGCTGCTTATTTCTTTGCAGCTAGACTTCTAAATCATGCATTAACTTTGAATTCCTGAGCTGAAACAGCATTGGGCTGGCAAGCCAACATGATGAGAGTGTTCATCTGCTGCTGCTCAAAATTTGGGGGATAAGCAAGAAAAATAAAACTGTAGAGCAAGAGGTTTCATGTCTAAGTTAGTTTTCCTTCCTAGTTTTAGGAGATATCTTTTAAATACTGCAGTGGATGCTTTTTCATGGATGTTTATGCTAGCTGAGTGCTGGATATGTACCAACAGCAGTGCTTTTGGTCTAGGAGTAAGATTAGGTAAATACTGTGCATCTAAACTAGCAAACAAGAGCAGGGAGAGAGGTGGCCTGTGAGAGGCAATCCCCATCTGAGGCTTTCAGCTTTTCTCCCCAACTGGAGGGTGGGAGTGCTGATGTTAGTTGTTTGGTTTTGTTTTTCTTTTGTTTTCCAACACAATATTCTGATGCGCTCACTTTCAGATACATTGAAATATGTTTGTGAGGCTCAACTGCTTCATTTTCTTACTGTACTGTTTGGCTTTATCTAAGCAGAGTGAAAAACAAAGCGATTCAACGTAACTTTTTTCAGCAGGAAATGGAGGTTTTTGAGTTTGATAGGTTAGAAAAAAATCTTACCCCAGGAAGTTATTGAAGCAGTGCTGCCTTTTTGATGGCACTATCCAAAATCCTCAATTTAAACTCATATGTGTCTGTGTTGAGCAGTGAAAAAGGCAGCAGAAGTAGAATACTTTTAGCTTTCTGCTGTTCCCTACAAATAAGCCCTGTGTATGACAGCTATCCTGCTATGTAGTCACAAGCCAACTAGGATAAGGGGATGTAAGGACATATTTTTGAAGACACTGAATTTTTAGCCCTTGATTTTCTGATTATTTAAGTAACTTTCAACCATAACACTGATTACCGTGGCAACCATGATAAGAGAAAACCCAGCAGACTGATTTGATAACAGGATCTTGCAGTTGTGACCTAATCAAGAAGGTGTTAAGGAAATGTAGCATACTAACCACAACTCTTGGCGTCTTTCACTTTGTAAAATCTTTATATTTTCAAAATCAAAATGTCCATCAAATGCTTTTGCTATCCTTCTACGGTGCAGAGAAATATTTTTGTCGGTAGGATTGCCAAACCAGTCACCGGACTGCATGTTGATCTATTGAAATTTAAGGGTCAGGAGGAAGAAGAGCAACAAAAAACATGGCTTATGTTGCTGCAATGCCATGCAAGCAAGAATGAAACTTAAGAGAAGGAGAGGGCAAAATTTCCACTTCCACTTCAGGCTCTCCTTAACTGATTTAAGCATAGTAAGATACGTGGTGAAGCTCCACTGCAGCTCTTCCCCATCCTGTAAGCAAGCTCCTGGCACTTCTCTGGCATCTCCTGGTATAAGTTTCTGCCTTAGGCTGAGCGCTTGCTGCATTTGCCTTCCATCCTGCCCTGTCCTGCATGTGAAAGCTTCATGCAGGAAGTTACAGCCAAGCGCAGCTCCTCGTAGGGAAGAACTGATCTGCTCTCCTGTAGATGGTCTGTCTGACACAGACAGCAGCAGCAGCCAATACAACAGGACTGGCAGCCTTCCAGTCTGCTGCCAAGTTCCCCCTTTTACCAGCTCATCCCCTGACAAAACAATCAAATAGCGTGTGCATGATAAACTGTTGGCAAATAAACATACCTGCTGTGGTCTTTTCCTAGCAGGGCAGGCTTTGTTTTCTGTATGTTGGCAAACTACTTAAGGGAATGAAGGTCAGGTTGTAGCTGATAGAATACTTAAAGATCATGATGATAAACACGAACAAGAAAACATCTTGTGTCCTCATGCAACTGTAATAAAAAAAATATTTTATCAGAGTTATTTTATAGCTTTGTTTATTGAGTAAGTAGAATTTTATGATTTGTGGTAGTGGTGTGAGATATTTGGCAATTATTTGTGCGTGGAAAGGCACTGTTTTGTGAGGGTTGGCTTGCTCTTCACTAAAATAGCGTTTTGATTTTATTTTAATAGGAGTAATTGGAGCAGATGTGAGAGGACATAACCTGCCATGTGAAAACCAGCCAATTACATCACGAGTTGCTCTGATCTGTGGAACATCTTCATGCCACATGGGGGTAGGTTGTGTGTACAGTCCTAATTTGTACAGAATATAGTAACTAATGTGTTTGGAGGGAAAAGTGACCTTTGTGCCTCTCATCCTTTGCCTTGATTTTTTTTTTGTGAACTCTGTCTTTACCTTTGGATATTAATTATATATTACCGTGCATTTGCTATTAAGCGAGGACTTTAATAGTAGTAGAAATCAATACTGAAAAATGACATGAAAAGTAGAAACCACGATGCTAGAGTGGCTTAAAGAGCAGGCTGAAATCGGAGCCAGACTCTGAGCTTGAGTTATCTGTGACAAGCTTGTCACTAATGTGTTGCAGAATAGTGTCTTTGGAGAAGGAATGCATGTCTCCAGTCACAGCCCTTTTCCACCACCACTTCACTTAATCAATATAAATCGTTCTACCTCTGTAAGTTGCCATGATCTATGGAATTATGATCTGTATCGTGTCTAAAAAGAAAGAAAAACCTTGATAAGCAATTTTCGCTTTGCTAATTTCTCTCCGTGAATTAATACAAAAGCTTTTTCTGAAATTGCAATTAAAATTTAGTGTCTCCTTTTGAAATTTATACCTTTTTAAAATGTATGAGTCTGAAAGCATTCCATTTAGATAAGTACCCTTTTCTGCCACATTTTTTTATTTGAAACTCATTTCGCTCTTAAATTTAGACTGATTATTGACTTGTTGGTTTTTTTTGGTTTTTTTTTTTTTCACTAAATGAGCAGTTGGCAGTGGAAGTGCTAGTGGATTCAGAGAGGACTAACATGCTTCGTGCAGAGAGATCTCCAGCAGAGAAAAAGAAAGGAAGCAGATAATAAAGCATCAGGTTTAGCAGAATCTATAAGATGCCTTTGTAGTAACAGCATCCATTAAAATGATCTTGTCACGTGGATTTTAGTGCAGCAAAGCATCAGCACAATTGAATGTAACAATATAATCCCAGTATTGTGAAGCAGAGCATTTAACAAAAGTTTAGGTGCTGTAAAACAATGGAATATGTTTGGATTCCTTCCTAGGCTGTAGATTTGAATGTCTAGTTGGCCACTATTAGCTTACTCTATCTCTGAAAAATCACACTGGTGTCTGTGTCTATTAAGGTGCTGGAATAGCACCCTGCAAACACCAGCACTGGGGGTAGATGTTGCCCTTCCAAGTCTGCCCTTACTCTTATTGCTTGCAGTTCATTTGGTGAAGGTCCTTCAGAAGAAACTGTTTGCGTGAACTCTTGCTAACCTGTTTCATTCTGCTGAGTTAGTTTAAATCATTAAAATAAGCTGGGTTAATAGAGACAGAACACTGGGCTAAAATGAGCTAAGGACCTCTCAGTCAGTTTCCCCAAAAGGTCTGAGGGCAATGCTGAACAGCTGGAAATGAGCCAGCTGGCTGTAACTTATTCCTTCAGTGTAACTCACCCTGGAGGGGAGGACATATGTATGGTTATTTATTAATTTTTAATGTATGTATATTGGTAAGTACCAAAGTAGTTCTAAATTCAGTTCACAACTGCAGTTTGCTTTGTTTCCCGAATCAAAGCATGGCAGTAAAAAGAGTTCAAAAGCTCTTTTTGTGTGCATGCTCCGAGATGATGTGAGATGTGTCCCTAAGTGTGCTAATGTAATAGGAGAGACGTGATAATGCCCATGTTGATGCTGATCATTGTTCTGCTCTGTCATTAAAGCTAACCTGAAGTCTGCATAGGCTGTGCACCATAGACAAGATAGAACCTTTTAATACTCTAAATCATTTGAGTGCAAACGTGGGAACAGATGATTGTGCAGTGCTTGGTTTATTTAAATGTAACTACTCAGCATTTTATAATCATTTCCTTAACTGTCTTCGTTCACTAATCTGATCAGAGGTATATGGCAATCTCCAGCAGACAGACAATAAGCAAATCTAAAACTTCTCTGCATTTAATCTGTGGAAAGATTTTAGTTTACTGTTATTTTATCTTTTACCTATGTACACTACATGAAATGAATGCGGAGCACACAGTGCAGTTGTATTTGTGTTTTAATGAGACCTATATGCAGCTGCATTTGGCTGGAATTAGCTGTTCCTTTTTTTAATTAGGGCTATAAAATGAAAGTATATTATACTTGTGTTTTGATAGAAATATATATTTTCTCTCTCCGTGTGCACCAAGGGACCCTCAGGGCTATAGAGATTAATCATCGAGTTTAATTTAATGCAGTGGGAGAGAGACCTGTGTGGTCAGACGGGCATTAAAAAGTGCCTTTGATCTGCTTCAGGTGCACTGAGCCCCAGTGAGCCAGCAACAATAATACCTTTGTGAGATGATCAGAGACGAGAGAGGGAGAAAATGGCCTGTGTGGAAACTCAAGGCCGTCCTTTGTTGTGGTTCTGGCAACCAAAAGAGCCAACTGTCAGGAGAACTTCAGCAAACAGAAAGCAGGGTGAAAGTATGGCTGGATTTTTTTCAAGGGATTGTAACAGGAAACTGTTCAAAATCATCTGCTGTGCCTCCCTCCTTCCCTCCCTTCCTCCTCTTGGTGGGGGCAGGAGCACTACTGCTGCTGTGGCTGTTGGTACAGTATTTCCACTCTCAGATCAAATCCTCCGTGAGTCAGAGTGGGTATTGCTTGAACATGGCATTTACTTTAAACTTTTAAGAGAAACGACTCCATGACCCAATTTGTATTACCTCAAGGGCTCTATAAAGATCTTGAACAAAAGACATTTTCAAGTTATGCCTTTGTTATTTTAGAGAGTACAAATGTGGAACCTAATTTTACTCATGGCTGTAATAGTTTCTGGTAGAGCTATCATGTTTAAGAGAAGATCCACTTCTAAGAGTTAACCACTGGCAGTTTTGGAAGATCAGGCATATGCAAAGCACTGTGTTTCTGTTCAGATACTTGACTAGCTCATGAAAGAGGCAAAAAGCACAGTGTAATTAGGTTACTGATCCACAGCCAGGTCCTAGCAGGTAGCTGCTGAAAGTCAGTGCCACCTCGGGGCTCATCTACTATCCATGGGGGGTGGGGGAAAAGATGGTCTTTTGAATATTTTTGAACAGTTATTTAATTTTATGTGATATGCCTCCCTTGCCCTAGCAGAAGCCATCAGTGCAGTTTGCTTTAGGAATGGCAAATAAGCTGTCCTTTAACTTTTGAAGGTCGGTCCCTTAGTGTAGGGCTGGGATTCATTTGCGATGGCTTTGATCTCTGAGCAGTGTAGGTATTCCTTTCAAGTGATGGTACGCGGGGCTGGCTGCTCTGTGTGGGCTGCTGCAGCCCATCAGGCTTTGTAGAAAGGGTCTCTAAGCTCCAGCACCCACACTTAGTTTTGGAACTGAAAGGGAACTTTGCCTGTGCCACCATGGCGACAACACAGAACGTGTATTTTTTCACAGTAGAACAGCAGCAGGCTTGAGGCATTGAAATAAAAGCTTGTATGTTATTCCCAACTTGCAGTTTGCGTGGGTCTAACAGGCATGCCCTGACTTCTGGGAATTAGGCAGCTGGTTCCCTAAAAGCCTGCCTTCCTGCCAGTGTCACGTGTCTGATATTTTATAGTTTTTAAAGATCCTTTCTTTTCTGCTGAAACCTTCATGTGATCAGAGGGGTTTCAGGTACAGGCGCTGCATTACCTCGTACAGTTGAGTAATGTAAGCAAGCAGTGGGACAGGATACCTGTACCAGAAAATTCCTAGTGTTCCTTGTGCATAACAGGTTTATCCCTTCCTACTGAGTGTCTCCACTTTGGGGTGGGCTTCTTTTCCATCCTCATTTGGTGATGTGGTCATTCTTCTGTCATTCCTTTATGAGTTCTCTGTATGCAAAACTTTTTGGAACTGCCAGGGAATCTTTTTTGATTTAGATGGGAGTCTGTTCCTTTATATCTTTCTGTTACTGCTCTCTCTCTGTCACTGGGAACTGACTCACCTCCTGTGGTGCACAAATCATTTTTTCCCCTAGTGGTAATGTATATGTGGTTTGAATTCAGTCCTCTTTTAAAATTTGAGAGGCGCAAGTAGTTGATTTTCTATCTTAGATTCACTACGTGATCTAAGAGACAGTTTGAGCAGCTACATGGAGAGCAGAATGGGCACTGCTGCTCCAGTGCTTAGTATGGATTATTTTAGGAATAATATCCCCTCTTCTGTTTTACCAAGCCTGACTAGTCCTTGCCTGCTTTCTTCTAAAGGAACTGCAGCCCAATTTGCTTCTTCTAAATTTGTTCATTTGATTCTCGTGATGACTGGCAAACACAATACCGCTTCATTGCTCCACAATATCCACCCAAGCTGCCAGCTTTGTTCACACAAATAGAGTGCAAAGCACGTTTTCCCCCCCCAAAGCATGCACAGTACGTGTCCTTTACAGTACATCCTGGAGTGGAGGCTGCAGAGACATGCTGGCTCGAAGTGTTCTCATAGCCTGATCTCTGTAATCTCGGTGGGAGCCAGACCAGCAAGTGGATTCCATATATTTTGGCTCCGATACCAGAGTCTCCTCTTCAGAACATGCCACGTTGTTAGAGCAGCAGACCTTAGAGTAATTACTACAGAAGGACTCCTCAGCTGCTTGAAATCATCTGTGATGAGGGGGAAAACTCGCAGAGACACAACAGCCTGGTACTCGCTTTCCCAGCTCTATTTAATCTCATCAGTTGGCACTGAGCAAAGTGTTCCTGGAGCAGAGAGCTGTGTGCAGTGCTTCGGCCTCGCGCCCTGCAGCACTGCTGCACATGCAGCCCTGCTGTGAAACGTGCAGTCTCCGTGGGGACAGGGCCAGGAACCTTCAGCGAGGAGCCCCAGTGCCAGCTGGCTGTGACCCAGCCCCAGCAAAGGCAGCAACTTGTCCTTCCCCTGACCAGGGGAAAGGGGCTGGGTTTGGGAGGGCGAGACGAGTGGGGAAAGCAGGGGGGGGAGAAAACAAAACAAAAAAACAACCCCCCCCCCCCCCAAAAAAAAAAAAAAAAAAAAAACCAACACAAAAAAACCACTTCTGAAGCTGAGGCAATCTAGAGAAGTTTTTGAAATGATCTCTGCCTGCTTTTCAAATTGATAAGTGCTTGCCGTCCTGCTTTTTTCATATTCTCCTCTTCTGTAAGGCTGGTTCTACACATGTGAATCACAGAGCTGGTGTCTTTCAGATGGGAGAAATAAATTAGTGTCACGGGAACCTCTCCCTTGCTCTGTCCTTATTCAGTTCAGTTCTGCTGGCTTATATATTGTGCTTGGCAGCAGTCGCAGTGATGACTTCCCAGCTAATGAAGACATCTTGCGTTCCGGGAGGGCTGCATGAGATGGAAACCACATTATTTTCTTTACAACTGTTGTTACAGGTTGCCCATCCTTGCCCTACACAGATTGTACCTTCTGAGGAAGAGGTCCCAGGGCCTGCTTAGGTATTTTTCAGCCTATGGCCCTGGAAGGGTTACATAGCCATAAAAATGCCACCGCCTTCTACTCGTCCCTCAAAGAAGTCCTCCACACCCTTTTTTAATGAGACTGTCTTGTTCCATGTTCTAGCATCCTTGCTTTGCAAAAGCGACAAACAGAGCTGTAATATCCCCTGCACCGGCATTAATTTGATGTTGTATGCTTTGTTGACTTTCTTTTGTTTATGAAAGGCGAGAAGTAAAATATTTCTGCTAGCAGGGCATATAAAAGATTGTTGCTTTTCTGACCTCCTTATTATATTAATAAAAGCTAGGAAGAATTCAGTAGTGGTGGGGCATCATGTGCAGGCAGCCTCCAAAACCCAAAGCACTTACTTGCAGAACTAGTAAACCACAAAGCTTCAGATCTTAAAATGTAAATAGGAAGTTGGAGAGTTTACTTTAGAGCCAGCAGTGGTGAGTCTGCATAATGTTTATTTCTGCTTGCCTCCCAGCCTTTCTGAAGCTTGGCAGAGATGAAAGGGAGGGTTTCTCAGAAAATGAGTTATTAAAAGTTTTTGTTATGAGCAATATTTCTTTGTTCCTGGCCTGGCATAATTCAAAGCTCAGGTATGCTTTGGTGACTGGGAGAATAGGACATTCCTATTGAGTGCGTGGCTGTCAGAGAAGTCCAAGTTTTGCATCGTGTCACTGTGTGGGTAGTCAACTTGTTTGTGGGGATGTAGCTGAAAAAAGTACGGTCACTTTACTGTATGTGCTCTAGATAATGCTTAGGAACATCTCCAGAAAGCTGCAGTCCATTCTCTTTTCCTTTTGTGAACAGATCATGTGAGTTCAAAGACTCGAGGAATAGATAGGGACAGAGCAAATGCTTTGAAAAACATTCTGCTCGGAGTCTACATGAAGGCTGATACTCTACAGTCATCTCACTGACATCAGTGAGAATGCTTGCTTTGAAAATTCCAGCAGATGCGGTGGTTTTCATACTGTGGTTAGCTGCAAACCATCCTGTGTGACCTGCAGCCATATATTAGGGTATCTGATTTATAATGCTAAGCCTTTCTGCAGTGTCTTCTCTTTGGTGGTGTCGGGGTTCTTTGCAACACTGAATGAATGGAGTAAGGGAGTAGGAACTATTATTTCAGTTTCATTAGATGGGAGACTGAGACTTTATGTAGTTTAGTAGATTTTTGTTATTTCTTTACTTTTACAAACTGCACCTATGCAGTACTTTGGGACTGTGCATCTGAGCAAGACAATTTTCCAAGTATATTTAAGCATGCAAGACTCTTCCCTGTTTAAAAATGACAGCATTTATTTGCTGCGGATTTGCTGCACTGTGTTGCACTGTATGATAAATGCATGAACCAGAGATGTTTTCTTCCTTCCCTGGGTTTTCTGTTCTATGACGTAAGCACAATGGATGTGAAAGCTTATGTTGGACTTCCTCCAGATCTGTCCCCTAATAGGACCCATCTCCAGTTTGTCACTGCTTGACTTGTGTTTTGCCTTAGAAAGCATGGCCTGGACTTCTTACCTAGCTGTGCTGTCCAGTCTGCCTGCCAGAAATATTCTGCACCTGATTCGGACCCTCTACTGTGGGTTTGAATGGTACCTTTTGATAGCTCTAGCAACAAGCACTTTGCACATTTAATTCTTGAGTGCAGCTCTTACGTATTTTAATAGGTTTGGGGGTTTTGTTTGGCTCTTAGAGGAGGGACATGAGATTCTATAGCAAGGAAACTTAAAAAAAAAAAATTTTTTTTTGCTTAGTTGGTGTATAGATACTGTAGCATTGTAGGGATAGGATAGAACAACTTAATGCTGTTTTATTTTATTATTATGACGTTCATAACAGTCCATCAGCAGCAGTGGCCCTCCCTTTTAACAGAAAATTTTCCTGTTTTCTGTATTCTTCAAAGGGATGATACCAGATATGACAGGCATAACATTTCATCAATACTGCAAACTGACCCAACTCTGGTTTCTCCCTGCAGCCCAAGAAGAAGTGTTAGCCTTAAGCCCATAGTCTGGATCAAACCCGAGTGTCATATTGGCATTCCTTGGACAGACAGACAGGGGATTCCTTCGGATCACAAGCATATTTCTGCATAATGAGTGGTCTTTCCAGTTGCCTTGTTTACCTTGTTTCTGTTTGTTGTCATCAGTTTATCAATCAGCCTGTGTCTAGATCTCATGGTGAACCAAAAAGACAGGGGATGTCTTTCTCTGATACAGTTTTCCTCAGAACTTCTCAGCAGGACTGTGTAGGAATGACTAAGATTCAGGTGAAGTGAAAAATTGTATGGGAGATATCCTCGTTCATCTGCAGGGATGTCTCTGAGCCTTGAAATGATTAAGTGCAATTTTCAAGGGAATGCAGTATGAAAAACAACTTCATTGTTCTGTGCTAGTTTTAAAAGTTTGCATGCAGCAGAACTTGCAGTGAGTATTATGGGATTTGGGGTCAAAATCCCAAGTGCTGGTTTGCCGTATGATTCTGCCAGATTGCTTCCGTTCTGCAGTTTACCCTCCTTCAGTATCTTAAATGGGGCAGAGTTTGTTAGCAAGAAAGTAAATCTCTTTTCATACAATCATTCTGGACGTAAATGAGGAGAAACATTAGCTGCTTCTTTTTTTCCCAGTGTCAGCTGGGAATCACAGTTTATGCTGAGTTCATTGTTTATAACCGTGGGTGAAGGCCTGAGGTCCTCTCCCAGTGTTTATTCTGACCTTGGGAGTTTGTCTCAGTAAGTAAGGGCTGAATAAACACCAAGTAAGGTTCTCAGGATTTACCCGTTTAGCTATTCAAATAAAAGCATGTTTAAATAGTGTGCGATGGCATATCCCGTGTAATGTAAATCTACTTCCATTAACTCAGAGGTATTGTAAAAGAAGATTAATTTTATATGCAAGTTTGATAGCATTGCTGGAAGTGGCCTGAACTAGTTGAGAAGGCATGCCTACTGTACAGCGAAAAAGAAAAAAAACAAAAACATCTCTCTAAAATGGACTCTATTATGCAACAACTAAGAAAGATCTTAAGGTATGTGGGAAGGGCATCCAGAGTAGATAAGTAAATCAGACCTCATTTGACACTATTTTTTCCCTGGATATTTTGCACTAATTGAAGTCAGGAAAGTGCAGGTTTTGCTGAAGAGTTCACCCCCATAAATAATAAGGAATGTTATGTGCATGCAGGAGAACTTGAGCTACCTGTTTAAGTGCCACCTGGGATTTGTTTCCAATTCTTCTCTTAAATTTCTGTTACATCAGCTGCTGAGCTCCAAGTTCTTCAGGACTGTCACCGTCTGATTGAATGGGTTGGCCAAATTGTGTCGTCAAGATTTCATCTGCTTAATGTGCATATTAGAGATAACAGTGAAAATACTTTTCAAGAAGAAATAAGGGTCTTATGGCACAACCAATGGGAAAGGCTATGAAACAGGATAGCTTACATCTTTCTACAATTTAACAATTTCTGCTTCTTGGGGAGACATAGTGCTCAAAATCACTCGTATGGTCAATGTGTTCCTGTGCTGGGCCAACTGATGCTGCTGTCCTCTAGTCACAGCAACAAGGAGTGGGCCTGCTATGAGCTACACCAAGACAACCTCGTGGATTTTTTAAGTGTTATTTGGAGGCATAATTGTTTTTCTGTCTGGCATATGAGGTGAGCAGTCACCAGTATTTGTGTCGTAGTTGTGTGCGCACATTTCCTAACCTTTCAAGTTGGGGCAAGGTCTTGCTAGTCTCATAAAGCAAGGTAAGGCTGCAAATCACGTATGTGACATATTTGTTTAGGAACCAGAACTGAAGATGAGAGCCTGCAAGTTACAGTGATAGTGCTGAAACATTAAAAACAGTCCAGTGTTCTTTTTAAAGACTGGTATTGATCTGTAAGTCAGCATTACGATAAATGTATTTTCTAATGCCCAAATGGAGATTTTACTGAGAGATTTGTAGTGTTCACCCAAAATGTGTTTTGTTTGCAATCTTAGCCTCTTCTAAACGTTTGGTCTCATGCTGGTTGGAAGTGGGAGCAGAAATACTGGAGACCCAGGAGGATATTTTGGGGAAGGATTATTGCATAGTCACCCTGTGCCTGTGGTCCTCCCTAAGCCCTTTGTTCCTGGCCACTACTGACAGTTTGTGGATCTTTCCGTTGGACTGTTTTTGTTTTGTTGCAATGTTGAGAGGGGTTCGTTTCTGTTGTGGTGAAATTTCAGGAATTTAATTTAAAAGTTAGTCTGATAAAGTGAATATTTAAAATGTCCTGCAGTTAGTTGTCTTTGTGGAAAGATTTATTATCTCCACATAAAACGGCGTTCTGTTACAGTGAGAATCTATCACTGGATGAGAAGTGAAAATAAATGGGTGGTATAAATTGTTCCATCTTATCTGAAGCCCTCTATCCCCAGTGAACTATTGTTATGAGAAACATAGAAGTAACTGCTGTGACTCTTGGAGCAGCATAGCTTTAGAAGAGTGTTGTATCCTCTATTGAAATGCTATTCAAGTAGAGGCCGTTGTGTAACCAGACAACCTTTCAGTCCATTTATCAAAACTCTTGTAGTTCCCATTTCAAGAAAGGCGACACAATAAATATGAGCAAAAAAAAAAAAAAAAAAAGGTTAATCTGTATTTCTATATCCAGACATTTCACAAAAATAAAACAGTAAAATAAATCAATATGGTACTGTTATTCAGTGCTTAGCAAAAAAAAGCTTCTCACATGTGAGGAATGTGGGCTTTTTTTCTTCTTTTGGATGTCAAAAACAATTTAATAGATTAAAACTATTTTTTTGGCCAATTTATGTAAGAAACCTTGGCGTTTGGGAGTGAAGAGACAAAAATGATACACTGCTGTGAGCCTACTGTTTGCCTTGCCATGCAGGGACACAAGATATGCCCAGTGTTAATGGATTCTGAAAAAAAGGCAGGATGTAAATGTGAACATTCAAGCCTGGAACATTCAAAATTCATCTAGTTGATGGGATTTGTTTCAAAGTTGAGCATTTGGTTAGGGTTCCTGATAAGATACTTGAACCTCTTGCATCTTTGATTTAGGCAGATGGGAACGGTGAAAATGGAATTGCCTGGAATGGTTACCCATGACTTCATTCTTATTTGAATTTTTCCAGAGTTGTCCTGGGCTTAGCTCCAAGTTTGCTTCCTGAAATAAACACGGGAGGTTAACCTCAAACATAAGGAATAAAATTTTACAGGGGTGCACATTTTCTTTTGAGGACAATAGTGTTGTTTTTGTGCCTCTCAGGCAATTCAACATAGACGGTTCTAGGTTTGGATTCTGTGCTCAGATTTCCCTCTGCTCCCATTCAGTTCTCCAGGAGACCTATCTCATCTGTGACTCTGAATGACCCATTAACCTGGAAGTATTCTCTCTACCTTCCTGCCCTCTCGTACTTATACAGAAGCAATTTGATTAGGGGCCCAGCCCCTTTCTAGGGGCAATTCTCAGGTCATGGTGCCAGTGTCTCAACCAGCATAACCAACCAACAATCCCCATAAAAGTTCTTTGTATAAATGAAGCATCATTCTTCTACAAAGAAAACAGCTACATCTTAGCCCTCCAACACCTTTTTAGTTTTTATACTTTTCTAGAAGGTCATCTGTTGAATCACAGCCTCCGCAGACTATTGGTTTCAAGAATCCTTTTCTACATTTTTAGTTGTTTGCCTGTTGCTCAATTCCAAGGAGAGATTTCTATCCCCTTATTTTCTGTTCATGGGATTCAGTTCTATGTGAACAGCGTTTGAGATCCAGCTTCCAAGATGGTAGTACAACCAAACTCCAACTGCCACCATCTTCCATCACATGTGAGGTCAGTGACCCTGATTCATATGTAGATATGACTTGGACTTCTGTACTGTCTCATGGGTGCATTACCCACGCGAATGCAGGTATGAGTCTGCTGCTCTCAGTGGGTCAGTAGAGTAATCTCTGAGCTCTCAGGAGACGGCTCCCAGAAGAGAGCTGCCAGCTCTCTGCAGATCTCATCAGCAGCTGAGAACTTTGTGCTTATTTCTGGACAATAATTTTTCTTTCCCCTCTCTCTGGTTGCTCATCTCACAGAGTTTCTCCAGGTAAGAAACGTGATACAGATACCATTAAGCTGTGCCCATCTTTCAGCTTGTGCTTTGACGTAGCCAAGTACCAAACACACATGTTACAGCTCCAGTCTTTTGCAAACTGGCAGATTGCAGCGTTAAGTTCACCTGAGACTTGAGGAATGCATTGTTCAGATGTGCTCCTCTCACTTTCTGTGGTCAGAGCACTCCTGGGTAAGTTAAAGATGAGGTGACTGGGAGATGCATTGCACCTCCTAACAGTCCCTTGTGTGTTTTTCCATGGTGCACCCTCCTTTTTTTTTTTGAATAATGGTATGTGAATCACGATTAGTTTGTGATATTTCTTTTCCTGCTCATAATGCCTTTATTACAGCATGGGACACTCTCCTTACGCAGAGCTAGGAAAATATTTGCTTGAATGGGAAGGAGCTGCAAGGACATAGCTGTCAGCCTCGTGAAAGTTCAGTGCTGAAGTACTGCGCAGTGTGGATTTCCATATCGTTTCTGAATTGAAGTACCCTCTCTGATTTTGTTCCCTCTTTACGAGGGAAAAAAAAAAAAAGCAGGGAAGGTTTAATGCAGCCTTAAATGCAGCGAGCCAAATTGAACTTTTTTACAGTTGGATTGCCTGGTTGGGTAGGCAGTATAGAGTGAAAATTAAACACCCTATTTGATGTAGTAGGTAGGTGCCATTCTTGCATTTTATTTCCCCTCAAGAAAAATGGTAGAATTTTATAGTAAGAAAAATATTACTCTGATTCAAACAGATTCAACAGGTCTCGGTTGTTCAGCTTTCCTGGTTAACATTGAATGATTGAATGATTCTCTGAATTATTGTTCTAAGTTTGTTTTGTAAGACTGATATCAAAAAAAGAAAGGGAAGCAACTTTAAAATCAGCATAGGCTAAGCAATTGTCAAGTTGGTAATCAAGTAATTAAGAGTATGGGCATGTGAAGAAGTTAAGTGTGTAATCTATAGGGTGTATTTGCACACTGTCAGCAGCTTTGCAGTAGCACTCCTGGCCCTGGTTTCCTGTGGAATGTGCAGGGTCCCTGGGATTTGTCACACGATACGCCACAGAAAGATGATGAGTAGAGGTGGTTTTTACCAGGCAACTGGCCTCCTATTTTTGCCTGTAATAATTTATTCATGTGGCTGTGCCCAAGATGCATTGATACCATACTCACCATTGTCTGAATACCGGTGCTGCATGTAGGGAAAAAACACGAAATACCCACAGTTAACTCAGCTAAAGAGGTTAGACCTGGTCAGTGTCACAAAATGGGCTGCTGCGTGGAGGTGTCTGTTACTCTGTTAAGGAGTACAGCGAGTTGTTTTAGTCCCACAGCATCCTTTGTCACAAGGTTTTCTCAGAAGCACAACTTCAAACTGGCTGCTGGTGGCAGACCTCCAGGAAAGCTGCTTATGGGAGTGCAGCCTGTGACCTGTTAAGAGTCCCAGCTCTCGGCAAGAGCCTTTTGTATCGCATTTAAGAAGATAAAAGAAAATACAGCTGAATAAAACAAGTTTGTTTTGTTTGTTTGTTTCTTGGTAAGTTTGGAAATAAATTGTTATTGGTTATAAGTAACATTTTAGGTGATGTGTTTAACTCTTTTAAGAACCAGGTTCCTTTAGGTGAGGGGAGGAAACCCCCCAGACAATAATTGTTCCAGCTGGTGGCTACGTTTTCAACAGTATACGTGAGTAGGTCATCATCCTCCTTGAGTTAGTCTGGTAAAGTCACGTCCAGCCCTTGGTTTTTGAAGCATGTATCTGCAGCTAGACCGATACTCTTAACAAAGCTCTGATTGCATGAGCTGTCTTTAAGTACTTTTATTCCCTACTTGTTTTTCTTTCTGAAATAAGGAGCATGGGCATGCAGAAGCAAACAAATTCCCTTTTCTTTGCTACCTAACTATACACTATCTCTCACCTTTATGGACATATGCAAGCTTTCCTAATTCCAGACACTCAGAAGCTGGAGCCAGCAAACCCCCCTAAGGGCGAGTGCCTGAGTCCATTCTTGGATACCTAAAGAGAAGGCTTCACATTCTGTGCTCCAGAAATCAACAGGAAATGTGTCTCTGGCATTTTGAATATCAGGTTACCTAAACAGAAGTGTTAGCCCATGTTCCAGCAGTGTACATCAGCATACCTCTGAGGAAGTTGGTGGTTAGTATGCAGCTTTGAACAAGTTAAAGCTTCAGCTGCCAAGGCTGGCAGCACTGCTCCAGACAACTTGATCTTTGTACCTGTAAATATAAAGTTGAGTAAATAACATTATTGTGATTCAAAATATTCTTTTATTAAAAACCATAAGAAAAAATGCAAGCACCTTTCATCATTTAGCCTTGAATAAAAATCACAGTGAAAGTGTCAATAATATCTGTGAAATTTTCTTCTAATTAATTCTAGAAAGATATAACGCCAGATTGAGCCATGTGCAATCCCATCATATAAGGCACCTGAAGCATTTTCAGAGATGAAGCAGTTGTGCCCTAGGCACGTGTGGTTTTTTTCTGTGGACATTAATCCCATACCTTGTTCAGTGTGTAGGCTGTAGACCAGTCAGTGTTCTGTGGAAAATTCAGCAAACCATCAGTTTCAGGTCCTTTTTAATTAAGGGTGTTCTTGTGGTTGTGATTGGTTTGGTTTTGTCACACAAATTTGTGATGCCACCAACTGAAGAATAAGCAGCGAGATCAGAAAGATGTTTGTTTGTTTCTGTATTGTCCTACAAGGCCTGTGTGGGTCTGCTGCTCTTACTCAGCTGCTGTAAGCTGGGTTGGCTTTCAGCATTCCTACTGCAGGTCACATGCTGGATCATATCTGCCTTTCTTGTCTGTCTCTTTCAACCTTGGCTGGCTCTGCAGTCAGAAATCTTATCCTGTAGTGTCTTTTACAGAAAAAATATCACTTGATGCCTTTGACTGTGGGGCGTTTTTGTTTGTTTTTTTTCCTTGTTTAACCTCTACAGATGTAGCTGATCAATTTTGTTTTACTTTCATTCATTCTCAGTTGCTAAGGTTTAGTAACCTTCCAGGTTTCTTTGGTAAACTCAGTGTAGCTATTGCAACAAATGATGGTGTTTGTGCTCAGCAAGGCATTTATGAAAGTGCTTTCATCACATAAATCTGAATTCTTATATCGCCTGTAAATAATTTCCCGAAGTCATCTGTGGTTGGATGTGTTGAGGCAGAATCCTAAAGTCCATGTTCTGTCTCTGTGTGGTCTCTACTCAATAACTTCCATGCTTTCAGTGGGATAAAGTTAGCGCTGTGCAAAAATTGTTGTGGCCTAGTCTTGATATCACTGGAGAGCAACTCTACCCCTGTCGATGGCTCATGGAATGCCAGCCTGTCACAGGGAGAGGAGCTACGTCACTTGCCACCACAAGCAGTGCAGCTACATTGCAAACCCATGATGGTTGCAGGATGCAAGTTTGAAATATAATCAAATAACTGACTGATGGTACGTGACCTTTAGGAGCTGGAATATTCATAAATTTTGATTTTATTTTCTGAAGTACATTTTTTTTGTGTGTTCCAAGACCGTATTTGCTAAAATATTGGGCTGAAGCTTAAATATTGATGTGTTTACTGTATAATTACTGCTATTAATATCAACATTTAATAAGTTGACTGTGCTCAACATAACCTTGGCCAGGAGAGTTACCCTCAGAGTTATGGGGGAGCTAAGTTTTAAACCCATTTAGTGCTTGAGAAGTAGTGCCAAGATGGCACTTGTAGAGCAGGCATCAGTACTCTGAAAATACAGCTGTGCACCCCAACCTGCTCCATAATACACATCATACATCCACAAGCTATTACTGTGACCTGGGTTTGAACCAGAAACCTAGAAATGAAACATTATTGGGTTTCCCTTTGAATTCTCTCTCTCTCTTTTTTTTTTTTTTTTTTTTAATTAATCTCATTCTTTGTCAGAAAGTTGTGGCCAAATAGCTATTTAAGACCCATCTGTCAGCAGAAGCAAAATGATACTGTTTTCTTATTACAGGATTTAACGCATCAGTGTAAAACCCCAGCATTGAGTGAGTATCAGTGTTCTTAATCTACAGTAAGACAGAAAGGTTGGAAGTTAAAAGTCAGCAAGGAACTTAATGAAAGTATTTGACCTGTGGGTGATCAAAGTCCAGGCCTGCAAAGAGCATTCGTGAGTAGGTGACTGATACAGTGCTATTCCTTGTTTCTTACCCTGCTCTCCTGTAATGTCTTAGATTTCTTTTCATAGCAGCCTTAGCGTAACGAAAGCAGCTGTTGTTCTGAATTTCTGGCCATAGAAACTGATAAGTGAAATGATTTTCTAACAACTTTTCTGAACTGCCTTCTAATTATTAAAACCCTTACTCCAAATAACCAGTGACAGTAAAACCAGAGCTTAATTTGGCTGTTGTATTGCTGAAGTCAAGAGTGGTTTGACTTTTGTCTCTGCATGCCATACTGCAAGTTAACATAGAATCTGATGGCTGAAATCACAGGCCCAGTGTTAGGAAAAAGAAATGAAGATGGAAATGTTGTATAGGTAGCAGCATACCCTGTTAATGTGAAGATTTACTTTTCAAGTAATAGCCAGGTTCCACAATAGTGTTGTTGTTACGAATTTTCTGTAAGCCTATAACAGCAACAGAAGGTGTCTTCTAAGGAAGAAAAGTGTGTTGGAATTCATGCTTCCATAAAACTGTTCTCCCCAGCAGGGCCTGTTTTATTTTACCTTGTCTCTAACTACTGTAACATTTATGCAGAACCAATGAGGAAACACAAGCGTGTGCTCAATCACTACAGCTAGTCCAGCAAAGCAAAGCTGAGTCAAATAACTCTTGCATTTTGACTTGCTAATTTTATGGAAGGCTTAGGTGATTCTTTCATAAGCAGTGTTTGTTTGTTTGTTTGTTTTTTACCTTTTTTTTTTCAGTAGAAATGAATCTTTTTCTGGTTTTGTTTTAGAGGGAGAGGCAAGTGGGGAGGAATAAACTAAAAATGCTACTACTCTTGTACTAATGCCATTTGAGCAGGTTCCTTCATACTTTAGCTTAGTTCTGTGTAGCATTATATATTTTCAAGACATTTTTCATTGCTCTGAGCTGCCAGATGTGCTGGGGATACCTTCTTAGATCTTAGATCGGTTGACATTGATTTTCCTAACACACACCAGTGTAGGAGTCTGGTCTGTAACTCATCCAAATGATCTATTCATAACAAAAAGTGCCTTCTGGCAGTTGCACTGCAGCTGAATACTATTAAACTGAATTCATCATTTGTTTCTGATTGCTCTATATGTTTACATATCTTACATATTAGTATGATCTTTCATAGAGCACACACTGAGGTTAAGTCCTCCCAGACAGAACCTCTTCCTCCTTATTTTCCCTTTCAGATGCTGAACTTCTCTTTTAAAATGAATGGACATCTTGGAACTTTTTAATGCTCTTCTCAATCAAAGGGAAGAGCTAAGAAGTAGGAGTACACATGGTTAGTGGGCAGGGTGCTGATGGGTTGGCAATTGGACTTGATGATCCTAGTGGTCCAACCTTTATGATCCTGTGCTAGGAAGACATGGAAAGGTGACATTTTCCTGCACAAAATAATTCTTCCCCATCCAAAGCCAGATGAACTGTGAGGTAGAATTATGGAGTATAATAATTCTGTAGGTAAACTTCATCACAGATGGGGCAATACTCCATGGGAATAGGTTCAAATGCTTCTCCCATCTACAAATGCCTGCTGCAGTAATTATGCAGAGAGCATTCTGACACCTGGCACAGTCAAGTAACTTGCCCCTCTCCGTTTTTCGGTTTCTCTGTGTGTAAAAAATAATAAACTCTTAACATGCCTCACAGTGGGAGTGTGTTGCAGGATGGACTTTAAATAGAAGGAAGAAAATATGAAGCTTCTTTTGAACATGTATTTTAACTTTCAAAGAAGGATGTCATCTCTTATTTGCTTTAAAAATAAAAATCAATTGCCCGTAGATCTAAAACAGATGTTGTTTTCTACTAAAAAGATCACTGATTTTCTTAAGCTCATTAAAGGAAAAAAAATGACACCACCACATTGGTCCATCTATATCATCATAAGAATGTCTGAAGGCAATAGAAAACTCTGGGAAGGTCCCTTCTGTCTCCTGTGCTTCTGTGACATGGCTTTAGTGGCACAAAAATAACTGAGTCTGGCAAACTGTGCTTGTCCTCTGGGCTCTGCGGCGAGCGTTGTGCTATTTCCCCAACCTTCTGCTTGTGTCTAGTCATGAGTTTCAGTGGGATTGAGTGGAATGTATACTCAGGCAGGATTCAGAATTTATAATGCAAATACAAACGCCAGCTGCTGCATGGCTTGAAAAATTAAAGCGTCGTCCGAATTATATCAAGGAGGGAAATGGGAACCGTTTGTTGTCTCTTAAGCATGTATCTGCGGAAGAATGTTCACCGTTTCTTTTCAAAGAGTGTGCCTGTTTTAGGGAGTCTATTATTGCACTTTTTATCAACGACCATAAACGTCTGACCCAGAATTAAGCTACCTGCCAGATGCCTGCAGAATGTGGATTAAACTTTTTAAGTGAAGGTAGGAAATAAAAAGCACAAGCAATGCCACATACAGTGCTCATAAATCTCAGCATGCTAGCCAGTGTTCTTTACTTTGCAGTAGATGAAAAAATTATGATAACCCAGTGTCCCACTTGTTATATCCATTAGTGCAGAGCTCCTCTGGTTGCTCTGTATGCGTGCTGAAAATGTGCTGGAATGTGTGCAAACTACTTCAGTAGTAAAATGGTAGGGAAGACTCAGTGCAGTTTGTGAAAAGCCAGCTTGGAAACAGGCCGTCCTGACAAATTCCTGTGGGTGCCCAAAATGCCAGGCCAGTACTGGCTCCAGGGACACTTTGGTCCTTTAATCAATCTAAATCCTTTAGTGTCATCAGATGTACAGGACAGTTTGGTGAATGGTGGAGTAAGGACAGAAGAAAGACGTATATACATCTTCCCAGTGCAGTGACAGAGCACTGGAGCTGCACAGAGAGGCGGTGGAGTCTCCTTCTCTGGAGACATTCAAGTTCTGCCTGGATGCCTACCTGTGCAACCTGGTCTGGGAGCTGCTTTGGCAGGGGGTTGGACTCAGTGATCTCTGGAGGTCCCTTCCAACTGCTACAGTTCTGTGATTCTGTGATCTATCTGTCTATATAAACTACGTTGTCCTTTTCTGTGTCTGTAACTTCCCATGTATCATAAAGCATCTTTGTGCCTCTAATACTTTTTAGGATATTCGGTCTCTTCGCACAAACAAGCAGGTCCCTTCCCACCTGCAGTGGGATGTGCTGTGCTGGTGCCTGTACGAAGGGAATCATAGGATGGCCTGGGTTGGAAGGGACCCTGAGGATCATCGTGTTCCAAACCCCTGCCACAGGAACAGGACAGGATGCTGGTGTTCTCAGCACGCTCCCATTGCCAGTTTGGAGCAGATAGCACTTGGCAATTTTGACCTTGTGCTGTGTCCTCAGTAAGGTTGACGATGTGGAATGGGTTTAAAGATCAGTTTATTTTAGGTTTTTGAGATTTAGAAACATTTAGCCAATGCTTTCTGTTGCGCTTTGTTTTTTGTTACTGAAATTGTAAGGGAAGGCTTGCCCCATAGAGGTGTTGAAAACCCAAGGCTGTATTAATTTGTAGTTTTAAGAGAAAACAAAACAAAACCAAATGTCTTTGCAATGTTTTTGACGTAGCTTCGTCCACTTGGAGTCATAAATGCCTTTTTAAATTCAGCGCAGCTATTCCTGCTCTTTAATGGGGTTAGTCAGCCAAAACGTTACGCAGACACAGACACATGTGCAGGCATACCTCTCCAGTGGAAGGCAGGCAGTGTCCTGCAGCCGATATGGGGGACTGAGCAAAATCTCTCCTTTCTCAGACACATTCCAAACAGAAATCGGGATAGCTTGAAACCGTCATGATGTATTTGGAGCAACCAGTCTTTGTTGCTTTGTTTTTCTACTTAACTTCATGACAAGAATCAGCTGTGATGTCAGGCGATGGCTGAAGCAGGCTATTGTTTGTGCAGATCCCTCCCTGCTGCTGGTGTATTTACTAAACACGTGCGATACACAGATGCCAGTAAGCTGCATCGTAGAGCATGTTCCCCAGTTGCCAGCAAAAACTGTCTTTAAAGTTCGGCCTGTTTAAATATACAGAGAATGTGCATCGAGTTGAACAGAAACAGAGCTGATTTTTTGTTTACTGTTCCTTGAAGCTATTTGGATGTGAGATCCTGGTGTTATTGGAATCAGCAGCAACCCGCAAGCATCCTTTAATGGGTGCAGAGTTTTTCTAATAAAGAACAAGCTCTAAATACAAAAAGCATTGTCCCGTTGCCTGAGACCTTTCTTATTTTTTGTTTCTGAGTCTCAAACAGCAGACTCAGCGTTGTCAGGGAATTCTCATTTCCTCCTCTCAGGGCATTTCCTACCTTCGAGAACAGCTGCAGATTTACTCCTTCCATTAACACAGCTTAGTGTGCAGTGCATCCACGCACCATCTGATGGTGTAGGACTGTACTGCCATCCTATTTCCCCACTGAAATTATGGCTGCGTGTACCCTGAGCATCTCAGCCTGTTGGCTCTGGAAGAGGGAAGGTGAATTGTTCTTCAAACAAGAGGACAGGTCCCCTACCTATGGGAATGGATTGGCTATCTTCTCCAGTCCCTGCAGCAGGAGTTACCCACCTTCAAACAGCACAGAATGCTCAGCTAATTTCTTGTAGTGTGTCCTATGTTCCCTGCCACGTTTGCCAGGCTAGGTGTCATACCCCCTTAGCCTTTCTTTCTGAACTTGAAAGGAAGTATAGAAAGTCTGTCTAGTCTATTGACAGCTTTAGTGAGAGGAAGGAAAGTGGCCTCCACCCCTATAAACTAGTAATTGGCATCTTTTGAAGCAGAGAAAGGAAATGAAACAGTGTCTCCCACATCCTGAGTGATCTAGCCACTGAAGTGCTGTGCAGGAACAGGGCATCGCTGTAAACGTGGATGATATATCAGTTCGTGAAAGAGAGCGCTGCCTTGATGTAAAGAGGGAAGGAAAATGTTCTGAGCCTAAATAAGAGTCAGAACCTAAAGCTGACCCAGGCAAGTGTTTCCTGTTGGCTCAGGACGAGCAGCTCTCCTGCCACCTGGCCAGGTTTGCAGTTTCCACACAAGACACCTGACTGGGAATTGTCAGCTGGATTCCCCTCTGATTCTCAGCTCTGCCAACACACAGGATGAGTGCAGTGCACTCCCTGGTCAGGTTAGCTGTATTTTTCCTGCTGACAGTCAAGCACAGTGTTTTATCCAAGTGCTCGTTTCAGCCGGGGTGTTTTTCTGGAGAAGCAAAGCACTTTCCTTCTCCACATGAAATGCAGTTCCTGTTCCTGAAAGTTGGTTCTTTGGTGCGGGCAGACCCGTGGCCAGGTCCAGCTGCTGTGTAAATGGGTGTGAGGTGGGAGAAAGAGGATTGAGCAGTCAGTAGCTGCAGCTGCATCGTGTCATCTGGAAATGATGCAAATGGGGAGCATATTTCTCCACATTCTTCCTAGAGTAAATCTCCACCTACACGTTTCTGCTCATGTTGGTAGCTTCGGTGGGGAAGCAGGAATCAGTATAGGATGGTGACAGCTGCCAAGCACGAGCTGTGAAGCGCCTACTTCACCAGGTCATTGATGCTGTTTCTTACTTTTCCAGGTCAGTGAAACACCCATTTTTGTTCCTGGTGTTTGGGGACCTTATTTCTCTGCCATGGTTCCTGGATTGTGGCTGAATGAAGGAGGTCAAAGTGCTACAGGAAAACTGGTGAGTGTATGGAAGCACAGAGGCCAGGATGGGAGCTGACTGTTATCATCTGGGATAACTTCACTGCCAATTCAGTCAAAGCTGCGCCAGAAACATCCGTGTAAGATCATAGGACGTAGCAGTAAACAATTAGTTGGTTGTTATGTCCTTACAGCCTGTTCATCTCCATTCTGACAGGGGATTATATGTGGGGTGAAGCACTAAGGGCATCTAGTCCTTTTTTGATAATTGTGATAGTGTTTATAATTCTACAGGCAAATGGGTTTTTTTTCTCTGCATTAGCTGAGATGGAATTTGAGATGAAGAAATGTACACATTTTCACATAGAAAATTTGTGCTCATGGGTGGAAGGATGTATTATACGGGCAGAATAGTAATATATTAACCCATCATCCAGTCTAGATAGATAAGATATTGTCATCTCAGTTCTTCCTTTTGAGCAGAGTCTGACTGTATTAGGTTAATTTATCAATGAAAAGAAAAGCCAGAGTGGATCTTCAAAAAGTGAATTTTCTGATTTTGGGGAGGCACTCGGAACTAAAACACTGAAGTCAAACTTGAAGAAGACCTAACTGCATAAAGCACTATTGAGGCAAACGTCAGCTGCTTCAGTCTAGGGGTGTCAACGAGACCCCAGTGCACGTTTCCCTGTTTCTCCATGCGTCCCATTTATTAGATAGCAGCTACAACTAGAAGTAAAATTTAATTATCACTCGTGACAACACCACTTCAAAGGGAAAATGGTATATCTTGTGCTTGCTTCATAAAAACACGTCTGAGAGGAGTCTGTGTGCATAACACAAAGTGGGTGGAGGCATTTAACTGAGCCCTGGAGAGGATACAGCAAATCAAATGGTTTTTGTTGGCTGCCTCATGGGGGTTCATCTGAAAGATGATTTAAAAAATGCTTTTCAGTCATTGTTGGGTTCCGTTCCAGTGCCAGAGAACAAGGTTTTAAGGAAATTGGAGAGTAAGCAAATGCTACAGAATCAGTGTTCTCGTTAGGGACACGTAGCAGAAGTCAGCTGAAGGTAAAATAAGGTATTTTACAAGAGCATTCTCATTAGAATGGTCTTAAAATATTTAGAGTGATTTTGTTGAGGTTGCACATACAGGAAGAAGTGGTTTGTGTGCAGACTGGTGTGAAAGATAAGATTGCATCCACTGTCATTATGATTTTAAACCTGTAGTCATTGCATTCAGGCCGTTTTAATATCTAACTCCATCACAGTAACATTTTTGTTTCAAGCCTTTTCATAGCACATATGTATACATGATATTTATTTGTGGATGTATTCCTGGATTTAGGAGTCGTTCCTGTGTTCTGCAGCGATTATTCAGTGCTGCAATTAGGCCAGAGCTTTGTTCTAATGCATGTTTGAATTTTGTCCTTGAAGTAAATCTCAGACAGAACAGGCGTGTGTTATTTTTATTCCTGTGTTCTGATGTATGTGCTTCATTACCAGAGTTTCTCTCTACACTGATTACGGCCTAGACTCAGACTGTGAAAAATGAAATACATAATGCCTTTTGCTGCCAGTATCTATATTGCCAAACACAGTCTGTGCTCTTGAGTAGTTCTAGTTTGGCCTCCTTACTTCTTGCTGTCACTTCAAGAGGCCACAAAACCTATGTGATTCTAGCTGGCACTTTGTTCTGTGAGTAATGGCAGTCACTGCGATGTGGAAAGACTGGATGATTTATAAATGCAGCATGAACAGAACCTGTATTGAGCTTTTCTTATTTTTTTTTTAAAGCGGTAATTGCTTGTCAGAGGAAGCATTTTGTTTCCTGCAATGAACATATGGAGCACTTACCCAGATGACAACACACCTTGTGTTTTATTGTAACGGTATGATATAGAAAGACGTGGGGATTTGGGCCAAGAAGATGCTCCTGGTAGAGCTCCAGTGGAAGCACACATGCAGTCGCATGGGAGAGATTAGAGGACGTATTCTCAAGTGTTGCTGAGCAGGAAAACCTTCCATCCTTTCAGCATTACTCTTCTGACTGAGGCACTGCTTGCTTTGCGTGTCGCCTTGTTTTGGTGCAGCATTGCTTTTCTTTACCATTTTAGAGCAAAGTCTTGAATGCTGTAATGTCTGTGGGAGCTTTGCCATTGGCTTCAATAGGTTTAGGACTTTACACCTCATGAGTAATTTAGAAGCTCTCTTTTTCTTTTTTAAGCTATGAAACTGCATTACCCCTTTCCAGGACCGAATTTTCAAGACATAATGATTCAAAAAATGTTGCTTTCCTCTTTTTCAGATAGAGCATGTCATCCAAGGCCACGTTGCCTTCCCGGAATTACAATCAAAAGCTGCAGCCAGGTCACTGTTCTTATTTCTTTATCACGTGTCTGCCTTATCACCTGACTTACTATCTCCCCAGCACTGAGAAATTGCTTGGTTGTATATGTGTTCTGGAACGTGGGAATCAACAGAGCAACAATAGTTCGGAAGTACTTACAAAGGCTTTTCAGGTGATTGTTCAGAGAGGAAAGCTTCAAGCTCCCCTCAGATATCTTTAGGGTACCTAGATGGTGATACCAGCTTCCTGCTTTTCAGCCTTGTTTGTGCCCAACCCAGCAAATTCCTTGGTACCATGGCATCAGCCCTGTACAGCCGAGCTGTGTGCCTTGAGCTCGTGGTGTATTCACTTGGAGATGACCTGCTGGGTGAAATAGAGCTTAATTAGGAATATATTATTCATATTAGTCATCTGAAGAAAGTGATAACCGCTGTGTGAAAACCCTGTGTGACACCACAAATAGAACAGAGAAAGCCAGGGTAAAATTTCAGGCAAAACTTAAGGTGTAGGGGGGGGAATTGGAGGTAATTCCAGGATGCAGTTAGGACAGATGTAGAATTTTAGTTTGATCTGCTTTAGAAGTGAACGAGAACCACCTCAGACATTTCTGTCAGATCTGAATTTTCTGAGACCATCTTAGCTGAACAGCTAAGTACATTGGATGAAAAATTGAATAACTTAAGCTTGCTTTTTTTCTTCTTCCTTGGATTAAAGAAAGAAACAGTGAATTTGGCTTTTAATCTCCAATTTATCACTCTAGTCTAAAAAGCAAAGGGACAGTCCTGAGAGGTGTGTGAAAATTCATGTACTTACAGTTCATCTTCTCTGGGAGGATAAAACTACCTGGTTTCTCTGGATGACCCTTTCATAGTTTTTAATGTTAAATGAGTTATTTATTTGCTGAGAACTTGACCAGAATTCCCAGAAATCTATTGGACTTCTTTCAGTATGGAACAGATTCATGCTTCCTAGAATTCTCTTTGTTGTTCTTTAAGAAGGAAAATCAGGAAACAAATGCATCTGTGTGTTTGGAATAAAGGCTGATCTTTACTGCTTGGGTTTTTTCCAAAATTTAGGTTCCAATGCATTTTTTCTATGCCCCCATGTGAAGTATGAGCCTAAGATAAAGAATAAAGTTAGATCTCTAATGGCATCTTTTTGTGTGTTGGAAAAGTGAATATGCAGCAGCTTGCTTGTCTGCACTAGGTCTGATAATAGGCTGACCAGAACTAATTTCACAGTGCTAAAATTTTGGATTGTGATCTGGATAGGGCACTAAATACAGAATATTTAGAAATGGATAATTTTTACATTTTTTCCTCAGAGACTCAGACTGCCATCTTCAAGATTCCTGAACAGATTAAGTACCAAACTCTCATTGTTTTTTGAAATTCTGTCCTCAATAAGAACATAATCCTGAGCAAACTTGCGTTCAATTCTTATTCTCCACTTTCAGCATTGTTCAATTTTATTAGCTTGTGCTTAGCTCTGCAAACCAGATGCAGCTGCTGCTGAGAGCTGCACGTGGCACTGGGTAGAAAAAGCTCCAGAGAGCTCATGCTGTAGCACCACGTACAGCACAGGCTTGGTACAGACTGGAACTGGCAGAATTTTGAAGGACTTTGCCAATCACTCACATCTTGCGTAGACGAAAAGAGGACAAGGTGTGAAAGAAGCACAGTGCCAGGGTTGTCTGGGTGTTAATGTATCTGCCTTCTTTTGTGCAGTCTTCTGTCAGGGTGGCATGAACAGCTGATCCCTGCAAGAGTGGTCAAAGCAGCACAGAGGTCAGATAGAAGCTGGGATGTCTGGTAGATTTCTGGATGAGTGAAGCTTGGAAGCTTGCTTTTCTTTTTCCCAACAGTCAAACTGTGACTTAGCCTGGAAATACAGTGACTTTGTATTTAACATGTGCTGCTTATAGGGCGGTTTTAGAGATGTAGAATCCAGGGCCACCCCTGCAAGGGGGGGGGGGTGGGGGGGAAAGTGACGTCAAAATTATTCAGGTCCAGGAAGACACATAAAGCACATTTAAAAGTATGTGAATAATGATGTGAATTAGTTATTTTAATGTCTTCCAAGTGCACTTCATTTTGAATGATATCCTCTGATAGCATACACATGGTAAGGTATAATTGAAAAAACATGCAGCTGAATGGTTGAATGCAAAGTATAAATATACAGCTGCTAGCAGGTCAGAAGTCAAACTAGTAAAGCATATGCCAAATTCCCTTAGGGATCTCATTAGTGTGTGATTGAATATACATGTAGAGGCTAAGTGAATATCACTGTTTGGGTCTATAGTGGATGAGACAATGACTAATCAATTGTAATTAGGGTTACATGTTGTTATTGACCTGCATGTCTAGAATTAAATGCCCCACTTGGAGGTTTCCAAGGGGTTGAAAAATATATATGAGTCTGTTTATGATAGTATGAGTGTTTGAAAAAATATTCCAAGCATAATTGCAACATTTTTTAAATGGAATGTCACTGGAGCTATTGGAAGCCAAAGCACTGAAGAATTCACTGTTAGGCTGAAGATTGTTGCTCCAAGAAAACGTCTGTTGGATATTGTGGAGCTGGGTGTATCTGAACTTAGATGCAGGCGTGTTTAGGCCCATGTTCAGCTCCTCCCTAAAATAGCAACCACTTGCTTTCTCTCCTCCACCCTTACTGCTGCATTTTAATCATAACACATACTGAAATAATTATGGTGCAAGAAAGGAAAGCTGAAAGTGCTATTGATTAATCAGAGAAATTGTTGAACAGTTGTAAAGGAACTTTTGTTTCTCTCTGGACTCCTCCTTGTTCTTCTCTCTCGGCTTCCTTTTCTCCAGCTCTCCCCTTCCCAGTGTCAGCACCTTGCTGTGTGAGACAAGCATCATCAGACCCCCAAATACCCAACAGCTTTGGCTCCACCAGGGACCCATAGGAAGCAGTGTGCAGACTTGAGATCACCAACTTCCATTGCACCTCTGGTCCTGCAGAGCTGAGGCGTGCAGATAGGCATCCCCACTGTTCCCCCCCTTTGTTTTACTTTTGGGATTTGGGATTCTTTGTTGGGTTTTCTGCTTTTGATAGCAGTACAAATGTTTTATGTTTGATGAATAACCTCCCCCACTCTTTTTCCAACTTGTTTTTCTTCTAGTGCTCAAAGTATATATACGTACTTGAACGGTCACCTGGATCTGATTAAGAAATCCTTGCCTGTGGGTTTCCTCACTGTTGATTTACATGTTTGGCCAGATTTCCATGGAAACAGATCTCCCTTAACAGATCTGACACTAAAGGGCATGGTAAGAAACAGCCTGTCTTTGCAAAAAGGTCAATACAGGGTAAAAAAGAAATAAAAATCTTGGAAGGAGCTTTAATTTTGAACATATTCCTCCTCAGCTATTTAAACTGTCCCATAGGATTTGGGTTTCTTGCTGCATTTTGAAGTGTGCTACAGTTTCAGTAGAAAACCAGAGATTATAGTTCAGATATCACCACAGCCACATTTGTTTCCTAAAAATAAGGAGAATGTGCATGTCCCAGTAACCTTTGTAGGGCTCACACTTCAGAGCTCCATTGGCAGTGCTTGCAGTTGTCAGCTCACCTCTCTGCCTGATTTTGCATCTCAGCACAAATTAGAGTACGCCTATCTGGGAAAGGAATGAAACAAAAGTTTGTTTCATTTGGACAGATAAATGCTTGATAACTGAACTGTCTTGTTGGGTGTTGAATTTCAACAGAAATGAAAGGTTCCTCTGCTTGTTGTTAACAATGGACACAGATGCTCTCATGTGTGGAAGAATACAGCTGTGGTGCTTTACACGTCTTTGTTCAGAGCTAAACCTGGTCTGATGCTGGGTTCTGGTTCCAGAGATGCCCCTTGTGGAGCTCAGAGGGCTTGAAGTACTGTGTTCTGCACAAGGGGATTTGCAGTATGGAAGCAGACAGCAGCTTTTGGAAGCTCACCAGAGATGCTCTGCTGGGGAACTTTTCAGCCCATCTTGAAGTATTTGGATGATTATTTCTCTTCATTGAACTTCATGGTTATAGATTGGATAGCTAACAGGCCAGCTGTAATTGTGCAGGGCTGGGAAGATATCAGAAGGGTATCATCTGATGATATCAGAGTAGCTGATGGGTAAGACAAAGACTTGCTTCAAAATGGCATCGTGTCATTGTAATGAATATCTCAAGCCACTCACCAGCACCAAAACCTGTGCATGAGGCTGAGGTAGGAAGTTGTAAGCCCCACCGCCACAGGTTTTAAACCACAAACAGAGGAAACATCAAAAAATAGGTTACACGTTTGTGGAGTCCCACTAATACCTATATTACTGTATAAAAGAACGATGCGCTGCAGCAGATTGAGAATTTCCCTTGCTGTGAGAGCTGTGTGCACATAGAGGGAATAGCAGTGCATTTTCCATGCTCACGTCTGCCCGATGCTGATATTAACCCAGAGTAACTACACTACAATATTTATGTATTTCAGAGTAAAGAAGATGAAGGCATAGTCTTTAATTATTAATTGTCTTTCAGTGTTACCGGTGCTTGGAAGTGAGAAGTGCTTTTAAAAACTTGTTTTTATGTAATAGCATTTTCATATTATTCCATTAATTGCATTCTCAAGCAATGTCTGAGTCATAACATAAAGCTGTCACAGTTAATCTATCCCTAATCCTGCACTATATGCTGTTTGTTCTTTATTTCTTTGCAAAGGCAGGAGCAATATCTGTGGTTCTTCCCCACATCAGGAATAACAAGTTTAACATAACGTTATGTATACAGCTCACAAAAATAAGGCTGAGAATTATCACTTAAACTTGTTACAACAAGAAACCGTAGAGTTTTACCTTGTCTGGATTGTACGTTTTCTTTTTGATCTTTGCGCAGGTTGTCGGACTGACATTGTCTCGGGGTCTGGATGAACTTGCCCTTATCTACTTGGCCACGATTCAAGCAATTGCTGTAAGCCATTTTAAGTGCTTAAAAGAACAAATGATTTGTCTTGTGTTCTGTGGCAGACTGATCATTCCCCTCTGCTAAACAGATTGCTAATAATAGATGAATTCACTTAATGGACTTCTTAAAGGAGCACGATGTCGTTTACCCACTTTGCTGACTATTCCCTGCTGTAGGAGATGGTGTGAAGAGTATGTTCCCTGGAAAGTTTTTTCTCTTATGACAGTTCAGAGCCTTTGTCTCTGTTGCATATGTGAGAAAGAGGCTGATGCTACGAGCACAGTGTTGGCATCATGGGCTGTCTAGGGGGAAGCTGAGAGAGCAGAGGAAGGGAAGCTCTGAATTCCTTGTAGGAAAGAACTTGCTCTCCCCAAATTTGCCTCAGCTTCAATTCCTAAATGCATGGATTTCCCCTCGTTGCCTGCTGGGTGAGTCAGTACCGCACCGCTGCAAGATGGAGTGAGTCTGTAACTCTGCACTGAATGAACCAGAGCTCTTTCCTCCCATGTTTCCCCACTGCAGAGCAAGCAGTTGTTCTATGTACAACATTGCTATAAAAGAATAGAGAGCGCCTTTATGAAAAAGTCACAGAAGTTTGTAGGGAAGGGATATTCTATAGGAATAATGGTTCTGTTTCTGCCCTCGTTTCTCAGATGGGAGACTTTCCTGAACCCAGGATTTCCAGTTCATGAGAAGTTCTATTTTGACACGAGAACCTGGGCTGAAGGAGTTGTTTTGAAACACTGGTGTGGGGTGTTGGGGCGTGCTATCCCCAGGCATTCGGTGACTGCAACTGACACTTCTTTGACACTTCTCTTTATAATTAAAAACAAAACGAAACAATACAAAAAACCTCGTTGAACTTGCCAAACATTAACAGTATGATGGATTGGGGAGTTTTCCTGACAATCCTCTGTTTGGCTGGAATACTTCCAAACTCCTCTCCTGGTTAAACAGCAACTTCTCTAGGCTGGGTCAGCCATCTGTGATGGAGGGCGGGCGGCTGCTGTGAATCCACGGCGAGCTGTACGTCTCATGTGTTAACCCTCCATCTTCAGCAAAGAACTCCGGTCTGCAACGGATTGTTGTCAGTTCTGATCTTTTTTAAGATGAATGCGGCTGGGTTCTACCTGATGCTTCAGTCTAATCCCACAATTTAAATAAGAATGTGTAGGAGAGTTTAATCAATGGCAGCTACTGATACTACCCTGAAAGAAACCACAAACTTCCCAGTATGAACAGGTGCTCAGGTATTGTGCTGTGCTAATGAGGTGGAAACCTTCTCTGCTGGAAGTCCTGGGAAAGTCACCTATTATCTCATTGTACAATGCAACTCACGTTTTATTGTAAAACACCAACACTGTGTTCAGCTGTAAGTTCAGCATCTCTGCGATAGCTAATTGCCACCATCGTGAGATGTAATGAAAAGAGGTCATATGAGGCTTTTCATTCTAAGTTATGTTGGTAAATGCCATTGAAATAGACGCTAGAAAGCAGACAGAAGTGGAGTTGGGTTTGGTGCGGTGTATTTACCAACTGCTGATGCAATACCTGGAGATTTTAGCTTTTCTCTCATGCTCTGCCACTCCCAGTTCAGCTCTGTTTTGCTGAAGTTCTTGCTCAGCACAGCCCCAGCCCCGTACCATTGACTGCTGAAGCAAGACAGCTTTAAACCTAAGTAAAAGTCTTGTACAGAGCGTAGGCCTGCCCACAGAATGTTAATCTCTAGTTTTCTTTTCAGCAGGAGACGCTTTTTTTTCTTTTCATATAAAATTTGCATTTGAAGCCCCTCCATTTGCATTTTCTGCAATCCAGGATTAAATGAGTTCCCCCCCACCCTCAGTGAAATAAGTCTGGCTTTTAATTGAAATTGCTCCGTGAATACAATTTTCCAGGCAGGTAAACACAAAATAATTTTCACAGCGTGTCCTTTCTCAGGGTCTTTGGCATGTGTGCGCTGTGAGAGAAGTTGTGCGTAAATTTGAATTTCAGAAGCAATTGAAAGAGAATATCCTTTCAACTATTCACCGCAGAGCACGACGCAACGGCTGCGGCTGTGAGAACACGTCAGAGAGCCCGTCGTGGCCATCAGGCCCGCTCAGAGGAGACAGACTTCCTCGAGTAGTTTCTTTTTTCCGTAATTAAGATCGTGGCTGTGTGATTTGGAAGTGAGCTCCCTATGTCAATAGGGAAGTGATGGATTTCGTCAGCTGTGTTGCGGCTGCTAAAGTTCCTTGTGACCGCGTACCTTCATGCTCAGAAATAACTCTGAAGAGCTGGCCGGGGCTAAATCTGCAGAAACTCTGCTAGTTTCGGTGCTTGTGATCTTAATTTGCTTTATCGTGGGCACCAGACCTCTTTGGGAACTCGCAGCATAGCGTAGGGAAAACTCAAAGAGCAGTTTGTCAGAACTTGACCAGTTTGTGTTTGCTGGGGGGGGACAGACAGTTTGTCAGAGGAAATGGAGGTGCTCTTGTAAGAGCAAACGGAGAGGGTTGGCTTCAATGGCAAGCAAGGTTAGCACGGAGAGGGACGAGTTTTGAAGCGGCAGCCTGTTTGCTTTCATCATTTACAGAGCAGGACGCTGACCTGTTCTAATGCAGGTTTCTGAGAATGAAGACCTTTACATGAGAAGTTTAGAAATATAGCTTCATTTTAGATGTGTTTCAATTAATTCAGGCATGGAATGGCACGTTTTATTTTGTGCAGCTGCCTGTCACTGTGGTCAATTTATCTGGTGCCCAGTTCTGTCCTCTCATAGTTGCAGTCTTCGCTCTTGTAGGTGATTCCCTGCAAGTCCTTTTCCCTGTCACTGTAGAATGGAAGTTACCTCTTCCCCTTTTCAGACAGCCCAAGGATGCTCACTGCAATACACCGTGCCTTTATACTTCCCAATTCTTTGTGCTGTCTGCTTGATTTTTCTTGTCCTTAATCACAGTACCATTTACTCTTCAATGCTAAGCCCAGTCCATCCCCTGTAGGTGAACTCCCAGCCCTCGGGTTACTGCTAGGGGCAGGTAGTGTCAGCACATTGCTGTCACACCTGGTAGCACATTGTTCTGTTCCTCTGGCTGCTCTCTTGTGCTCATCTGTTGAGTTTTTTGGTTTTTCTTTTTTCCTTCTTGAAGTTAGGAACGAGGCATATTTTGGAAGCTATGCAGGCTGCAGGTCACCGTATCAACACCCTGTTCCTGTGTGGTGGGCTGAGCAAGAACCCTCTCTTTGTGCAGATGCACGCTGACATTACTGGTAAGTCAGAGGAAGTTTGGGGGAAGGAGTGTCAACTGCTTTATTATTGTAGGTGGCTAAAGGCTTCGACTTTGGAAAAATAAACACTTTCTTTATATAGAGCTGAATTTTCTTGGTTGGCCAAAAATATTGGAATGAAATGTAACTTCCTGCAAGACTGGATTTCCTGAAATGTAAAGACGTTTGAGTAAGACGGAGATGGGGTGCAAACTAAGCTCCACGATTGGTACTGTCACCAAATGGACTTTTGGAGGATCTTCCAGCTTGCTTCCAGTCTGTGGGTCTTTCTGTTTGTGAAGAATGGTGAGGGGTGCATATCTTTCCATGCACAGCTCAAATGTTTTAGGTGGATTTCAGCATACAGAGTTCGGGATGTTGATTCCTGATGTGTAAAACAAAGGATCTGTGAAAAGGTATTTCGATTAAAATGTAATCAGGAGTTCTTTGACTGTAACTAATGGCCAAGTGGAATTCAGTACAAAAAGGCCCTTTTGCAGTCTGGAGTTCTCCCCCGTTTGTAAAATCTGTGACTGACAAGAGATGTCAGAGTTCATCGAACTGAAATGCTCTCAGTTGTGTGGCACTCATTTGAGCCTATCAGATAAAATAACTGGCATTCCAGGATCAATCCCCCATTCTTTCACCAGAAGAAAAAAATCTGAATATATTATTGTTAACTGCAAATGCCCATGACTCAGCCATGCAGACATCCAATAGATAACTTTTCAGGCTACTTAAAAAGTATCTTGATCTTTTTGTTTGCTTGGTAAGAATTCTGTATTCATTCTGATGGTGCAGGAAATGTGCAGTACATTTTAGAGCGTGCTGAAAATCGCTTTCTTCTCCAGCGCCCGGCGAGCAGTGTGCTACAAGCAGTGGAGCTGGGCTGTGTGCATCCAATCCAGGCCAACCCAAGCCCTGAGCTCCATCTCAGCAGGAGGAATGCTCAGGAGTGTGATCCTGTGCATTTTTAAGGTGGATGTGTCTGGTTGTACTTCAGAGAACCGTCGGAGGTGCTGAGGTTGCAGTGGTTCACTGCTAGCAGCCGTGCCTGTGCTAACTGCAGGGAGGATGGCATGAAGAGTGCTGTGGCACTGGAAAATGATCGTAGGCATCTTTAAACTGAGGGAACAGTGCAAAAGCAGCATGTTAGCAGATGCCTGGGATGCAAGGTGAACTTGCTTTGCATTGACAGCTGGTTTTTATATTAACAATTTTATTCCCCGTTTCCAAAGCATGTATTTGTCTTTCCCTCTGTAGGAGGTGCTCAGAGCTCTCTGTAGCACTCCCTCCCATTTCAGCTCCTTCTGATCTTGCAGTTGTTGGCTTGCAGGAGCAGCATTTTTGGGGCTCTTTGGAGACAGAAGTCTTCCTCCCACCTCTGTGTTTGCATCATCATGCATCCAATGAAATTATCTCAGTAATAGAAATTTACACACGTGCCAAATGCCGTAGGAATATTCTTTGCTTTAGTGGGGATGAGCGTCTGAAGTGCAGCTAGAGGAGTTGTTACACATTTAGGCATCTCTAAGAATCAGAAAGCAGGCAGATCTGATTTGTTTGTTACTCTTTTTCCTTCTGTTTTTGCAGTATTAGTACAGGTCCTTGAAACCTTTGTGTGAACTGAGGAAAAGTATGATGACACCTGTGGGGGCTGAAACTGGGTTTTAAATTCTCCTGCAAAATATGCAAAGTATTTAATTTTGTTTTGTTTTATTTTATTTTTATTTTATTTTTCTAGGGTTTAAATCTTGTTTTCAAATATATAGTACAGTTTGGAACGTAACTCTTGCTGTTCCTTTCACAGCTTGTGAAAGATCACTACTTATGTTTTTCTGTACTCAGGCCTTATATTGTTGGCCGTATTTAAAAACAAACACAACCAACCTTTTGGGTTTTTGGTTGTTCATTACAAAAGGAACGGGAGGGTACCACCCCATTTCCCTTCAAGGTCGACTTTCCCTTTTCAGGTTGGGCTAAAGGGTGTGGGTGACAGGTTACAACTGAGTGCTTTGAGATAAATAACCACTGTTCTTCATTTGCTTGAAGTTCTGCATTCATTTCTTGTTGAATTGTTTTTCTTGGGTCCTGGAACCTCACAGCAGAGATTCACATTCATCTGCACTGGATCGTACTGTATGAGTGGAGTTGTGATCGTGGTTTTCAAGTCCTTTTTCATTCCGACTTTCTTTTTTTCCTTGAATTATTTATTGTGCAACTCCTGATGTACTGCTTTATTCTTCCTAACAGATGTGTGACTTCTTCCTGTATAGGCAAACCTGTTGTCCTGTCCAAAGAAGTGGAGTCTGTTCTGGTGGGTGCTGCCATTCTTGGAGCTTGTGCTTCTGGGGACTTTGCATCTATACAGGTATGCAGTTCCTGATTTTTTTTTCCATTTTTGATTATTACTTTTTAAATGGTATTGTACATTTGAAAATTTGGCATTATGCACAGACTTTGATTCAGGTGGAGAAGTTTGCTTTTTCTGCACCCTCATCTTTTAACTGTTACTGATGTGTACAGAACATTCACTGATGTTTGACTGTAGTGACACGCAGTGTCAACTGCTCTCTGTGGGGTTAGGCTGTGTGGTCTTACAGACAGAGGAGGGCATTTGGCAAGGCCCTGCTCCTGCAGGATGGCCACACTTTCATATCAGCTATGGGCCCCACTTTGCGTTGAGAAAATTCAAATGTCAGAAATCCCATAGCATTTAGAGAGTCAAAAAGTACAAATACACCTGCACCTCTTGTCTTGCTCCCAGTGAATTCAGTTAATAATGAGAGTGGAACTTCATGTTGATTCGTGTTATTTCAGTCCTTTAACAGTTGTAGAAGTGGCAATAATGTTTTTATGTTCAGCAGATCGCTGCATTTATGTAAGTGACAGTAAGACACAGAAACCTGAGGAAGGGTCTGTATGCTCCAAATCGTGGCTGTTTTCCCAGCTGTCAGTTCTGCTAGCAGGAAGAACAGCTTCCTTTCATAAGAATTCCTCTATTAAAATCAGTCCCCTTGGAACAAACATATCGAACAACACACATTTCTGCTTAATAATTCCAGTGCTTGTAAGGAAATCTTGATTGTTTTGATGAACGTAATTTCAGTAGCAGCTTTTGGTGATAGGAACTCATATTTAATTCCTACCTTTCTGTTAACTGTCCTCATTTATGGCAGTATTTCATTTCTAGTTTAAGATACCTTGCACCATTATGCAATCTGCACATCTCAAAACTTTAAGTAAGTCTGACTTCATAAAAAAATAATCCCTTCCCATCTTTTCTTGAATTGAAGAAAGTAATAGCATAATAGAAAGAAAAAAGAAACTTTCACCAAGTTGCAGGTCAGCTTCCCTGGGATGCCCCTGGAACAGAAAAGGGGAAGGCAGTTTGGAAACGACTGTTGTTCATCTCATGGGATATTTGTGGCATGGTTCTTTCCATCCCCGGCCATCCAACCTGTGGTGGGAAGAAGCCACTCTCCTTTTTTGGCTTAGCATCTGTTCAGAAGATCGTTGTTGCAGAGGTGACACCAATGGCAAGATGAGTTGTATTACACAGCAAATGTTTTTGATGAGGTTGAATTATTTTCCAAAGGATTCAGGTACCTGGGATCAGGAGCTGTATAAACTGTACAAAGGTCTTTTTAGGGAGGGTGGTGTAAATGTGTATCTAACATTGCAGTTCAATAACCTCTTATTTTTCTAACACTTCTTGTAAGGCAAAGCCTTTCATAGAGGTGCTGCTGCAAACATTCAGTGTCGTCATAGTGAATAACAGAAGCCGTGATCTGTCCTCTGATAGACGTTTTCTATTTAGTTATTGAGTTTTTCCAAACTGTTTGTTTGCTCAGTCTAACAGTAAAGGAGAAAAAAATACACACAAGGAAAACAACCAAAAAACCCAACCCCGTGAGCTGTTTTTAGCAATAGCCTCTTTCTTTATGACTATGTTTATTTGAAGGGGAATTTTTACTGTCTCTGTCCCAGTGATTTTGGTCACAGTTCTCAGAATGATTTTTGGACACGTCCAAATCAAAGTGCTTAGAAGCGATCTGGTTTTCCTGGCTTTAGTGGTCTCCGTTCTCTAAAATCCAGGCATCTTTAGGAGAGCTTGGAAATAGCACCCAAAAACAAGATCCCTCAGAATCGCTTCTGGAAATCTTAGTCTGGATTGAACAAAGTCTGCTGACTACAGAGCAGACAGGTAAAGTGCACCAGTGCCTGACATTAACAGTAGTGCTGCTGAGAGTGGTGGTTCAGGGAGCTGATCAACAGGGCTGATCTCTGCTCCATTGTGTCTGTACACTGAAGCTGCAGCTTTGGGACTGCAGTGCACATGGGGTGTATGAGCTGCTCTGCTTATGCTTTCTGGCTCTGTGGGTGTTCTGGGGCATAGGACACCAAAACAGAGCCTCTGCTCCAGCACAGAACTGTAGGGGTTGGAAGGGACCTCCAGAGATCATTGAGTCCAACCCTCTGCCAAAGCAGCTCCCAGTCCAGGTTGCACAGGTAGGCATCCAGGCAGGACTTGAATGTCTCCAGAGAAGGAAACCACCACCTCTATGTGCAGCTCCAGTGTTCCATCACCCTGACTGAGCTGGGAAGCTGATGATATTACAGCAGTGGTTAAATCAATGAGCACAGGGTGTAGTCTTTGCAAAACTATTGCTTTGCTACCTTAGAATGACAATCATTACAGTTGGAAAAGATGTCTAAGATCGTCCAGTCCAACGCTCCACTCAGCACCAATATCTCCCCAGTAATACATGTCCCATAGTACAACATCAGAATGCTTCTTCACACAGAGAAGGTCCATGGTCAGGAGAAACGGTATAGAGTAGGAAACATATGGTAACTGTGTACTGTAATTAGAGTTAGACTTTCAGATTAATGGTTGGGAAACGCATTGGCATTGTTCGTTGTTTCCTTAGGAGTAAAGTAGGTGGTTGTGGTGATTGCTGTTGCTCCCGTATTCCCATACTGTCTTGATCCTTTATCCTGTTGCATTCCATCACTGGGATTTGGAGATTGGGAAATTGCTGGAGAGAAACCTTGGGGGATTATTGCTCCAGGGACTGGGAGTTATTTACCTCCAGTTGCTGCATGGTGAACCCAGTCAGCATGTTTGTGGAGCAATTGGATGCTCACACTTCCCTGTCTTGAACAACTGGTCTTAATGGTTGGAACATGAATGTGCTCTTCCCTAAATGAGTTTCTTCTCAGAAGGAAACAAACCTCAGTGTACCTCCCAATTCCTTCCCTTTTCTGTAATACAGCAGTGGCTATTAGCTGTACTATTTGCAGTACTTCCTTATAATCCTTATTTCTTTTATCTTCTTGAGTGATTTGGATAGAAAAGATTTTCATGCTTTTTGTTCACCACATCTGTATTTGTCACAGAATTCTCAGTACGCTGAGCCTCTGCAGGAAAAAAAAACACGTTGGGAATGAAAGTTCCTGTAAAATTTGTAGCCATGGAGGTTAATTTGCTGGATGTGTGTGGTTTTAGGAGCTCAAGCCCCTTGAAGCTGCAATTTCATCTTTAGGTAATTCTATCAAGGCAAGATTTATAACCTCCATCCCTCATGCCTGGTCACCATATGTCGTTTCTTCAAAGAATGTTGACTTCTCTGTTTTCCTCTTCATTTACTTGCTGTGCATTTTTCTCCTCTGTGGTAAAAGAGAATTAAAACAATTGGTCTAACCAGAAAGAAAAAAAAAAACACACACGACGTGGTGAGAGTGATTTCCCATTTTATCTTTCCGTTATTTCATCTCCAGAATTGCTGGGAAAAGGGGAAAATCTTCTGAATTTCTTTGTGCAGTTTGCTTTATCTTTTCATTTGCCCCCGCTACAGCTTTTCCCTTGTGGAGATTTTGTATTACCTTGGTGATGGTTCCTGTGAAGCGGGACACAACCTGCGTGGGTCAGCGCCGACACGGGAGATAGTGCTGGGTGAAAATAATGTGACATACAGATTTTTGGAACACATCCTATGGTTTGGGGGATTTCTGAAACGTGTGCCACAGTAAATGAAATAACCTTACTGTTTCTGGCTTAGATGGGTCAGTTTATTGGGTCTCACCATTCCTTCCATGTGGAGCAGCAGGATCCTGTTTTGGTTTTTTTTTTTCTCTGTGATTGTTTCTGTAGTAAAAATATAGTTTCCGGTTTAGCGAGCCAGCAATTCCTTCTCAGTAAAAATGTTCAATAAATAAATGTCAAGGTTTCCACTATATCCTCATTAATCTGCTTCACTTGTATGTAATTGAAAATGGGAAGAAGGTGCTGTTTGATTTGGCAATCATCCAGCTCTTTTTTTGTTGGATTTTTTTTTTTCTTTTGGATAACCGACTCTGTGGGACAAAGCTGTACTCCAGGGAGCAGGATTATTGCCTTATAACATTCTGCACTCCACTGACAATTCCTTAATTGCATATTAAAGCAATTAATAAAATTACCGGTATGAAACTAAACTGCCAAATTTATTTTGGAGTTGGTATCTAATGTGGGTCATTCTTCCTGGCCAGTGTGGAAGAGAAGAACTTCATATGATTTGCTATAATGCATGTCAGGGGTAACCTTCTGCATTCTTTTTTGGTGTAAAACATTGAGTGAGAAGTTGGTTCTTTTTATTACAGTACGGTTACTCCACGGCTTTGGTGATGGACCAACTGACAGTAGTGAACTGACAACGTTTCCTAAGAAGACACAGAAGTAGTGATTGGACGTACTCAACTCTTTGCTGACAGAACTCACAAAATGGGGATGTTTTCATTGCTGGATCAAGCTGTCTCTGTAATTTCGTGTAGGTCCACTTATGTCAGTGGGCACGCTTCAGTTGATGAGCTGATCCTCTATTCCTCTTCCAAAGCATTACCCGTCAGGTCACGGATTGAAATTAATACAAGTGTTCTAGTTGATTTCCATATTTTCAAAAGGAAGAAGCAAGCAGAAGATGAGGGACAGGATAACTTTTTTCCTTAGAAATGGTAATAACTTGGAAAATCAAAAGAGGAAATAAAATGACTTCTCCCTGTTGAGTTAGGTAATATTGCCTTCCCTCATCTCATTAAAAATGTAAAGTGCTCTTGTTTTTGAGCAGGGTAAATTAGTAATTAAGTGCTGTAATCAACTTGTGTAAACAGAATAATGAAGGAAAGCAGCAAATTAATCATTTCGTGGGCTTGCCTTACCCAACTAATGCACCTTTTACTAAGGGCTTTCGTGTTACATTGGGATCTTTCTTCTCCTCTTAATCTGGGTATTTTGGGAAGTCAGAGGAAGGAGGTGGTTGTTCTTAGGCACCATGCTGCGTGCAAGGAGCATGTTAAGGTGCCGAGATCTTGCCTTCCTTTTCTTTAGAAGCTCCAAGTTTGTGCATCTAGGCTTTGAGTCCATGGTTTGTGGAGACCGTTCTTGGGCAAGGCTGGGCGTTGGCTTTTGCTTTTGTTTGTAGTACATTGGCTGGGTATGGTTTCTTTATGTCAGAGATTCCTTTAAATTTTTTCCTGGTTCTGTTCGTCATCGGTCTCTATTGAAAGGGCATCGGCTCCAAAAAAACTCACTTGGAATTTCTGTGCATAGCTGATATAGCTATTGTTAGAGACAGTATTCTGGTGGTGAAATGAGCTGAATCTTCACAGTCCATTCATTTTGTGTGTTCTCACTTCTGACTGTCAGCAAAGCTATCAAAGAGTGTCATGGACAGTTTGTGATGCAGACAGTACAGCTTGCTGTTGTCCACATAAACAGCTAAGATGTTCAGTGACTGTGGTCATTGTGTTCAATGTTTGCGGCCAGGCTTGGATTGAAAGCAGAGATTCAGCAGTAGAACTGTATTCCTTTACCTCTCTCCATGGTGTTTTGACACTGAAATACCTCTTTGCCTAACTGAAATGGTTTGGGGTGGTTTTTTTAACTTGCATAGAAAAGGTTAGATTCAATATAGCATGCATGAAACCACCAAGATACTGGCAGTGCCTCTGGCTTTTGTATGGAGTCAGCTGCCTCCTTACCAGAAATCTTTAGAGGAGTATAGATGAGAGGGAAAAATTAAAAGGCAGTGATTTGATGGCCACTGTCCAGTTCCTTGTGGTGTAGTGTTTATGGTACAAAGAGTGCCTTTTTAGTTAGCATATTTTGGCCTTTGTGTCAGAAGTCTTAGCAGTAAGGGTAAGAAGTGGATGAATCAGATCTACTCTTTTGCCCTAAGGATGATCCTTCTGTATTAAAGCTGAGAAATATAAATGCATGTCTGTCTCTGCCAAGCACACAATGAGCTTTCAATTGGTTTGAGAGTATTCAGCATGATATATTATTATTATTTTTTTTTTCACTTTTCAAAAGCCGCAATAAACACATGAAAACATTTCTCCTTTCTTTCAGCTGACTTCACTGGACAGTATTTATGTGTGGTTGGAAGCCCACTCCTGGTGGGCGTTCCATTGCACATCCAAGCACCACCACTTAGAGAGAAACAGCTGAGATGTGGCCAGGGCTGGGTGCACGGTGCTTTCACAAAAGCACTGAGAAAAGTGCCCTCTGTCTTGTTGCTGTTTACGGACATGTGATACTGGTTGACATCTGTTGCCCTTCTCATTTGAGGACTGTTTGCTTTACTAACTTTAACATTTCCACATCGCTGTGCTGTTGCAGTGCAGATACACAAATCTCTTGGAGCCCCTGAGGTCCTTTTAGGAGAAGCAGAGCTGCCCTCATTCGATATCGTCCTGCTGGCTGCTTTTTATACTGGAGTGCAGAGAATTAACTCTGTGGCTGTTCTTGGTGGAGTGCTATGTGTAGTGCTACATGTTGTCATACATTTGATGAATTCTCAAATCAGTACGTGCTGTACAGCAGTGTTTGGTTAATTGTCACCTTAGGTGATTTGTAGCTGTTCTATATCACTTGAAATTATTACAGGTAAAAACTTGTCTAAGAAAATGTCAGAGTTTGTTGTAGCAGGTCATATAGCTACTCAAATGACAGATGATTGTAGTCCGTAATCATAATGGAGTATTCTCAGTTAATGTAAATCAGAATTACTCCAGAATTTCAGAGGAGTGACACCAGTTTACTCCAGTGCCCTGATCCAGTCAAGCACTGAGGTACATCATTTAACTTTCAAGCAAGCCAGAAGTTCAGATGAAGACAAGCAGGGCTGCCCATCTGCTGAAGTACTTTGCTGGATCAGAGCCCAAACAGGAATCTGACGCACAGTTCGCCTGTAGATGACACATCTTGAAATGATAAAGGCTGCTGTGGCTCTCGCCATCGGTTATTACCCATTCAGAAATGGGTTGTGAATACTAGAGTGAATAGAATACAAAGGCAGTGCCTTCTGTTTGGTGCTGTCCTTTTGTGCAGACTTAGCTTGCTCCAGTGTAGATGTCACCCGGTACACGAATGTTCAGATTCGGAATTTCTTGCTAACTTTTAATGACAGGGAAGGGCAGCTGCAGTGGGACAGTGTTATATGTTGACATGAAAAACTGCAACCGTAGACATAGCTGAGGATTTGGCACAGGAGCACGGATGTTGGAGATGAAATCTCAGAAATCCAGCTGGTAAAGATGTGACCATATTATTTTCCTGAAAGTAGGTAATGGAGTGCCAGACACGAAGCGTGGATTGTTTGGCCACTGGTGGATGGCACAGTGTGGGGAAATGAGTGAGTTCATTAGCTCGGGCTGAGAATGGTGATAAAGGTTTTGTGAGTTATTTTCTAAGGTTATGAGGATGGACTGAAAATACAGTAAAGGCCTCCAAGGTGTTTGAAAGCCCCACAAAATGTGGTTAATCTTCAGTGTTTATAGTGAAGATTCATCCAGGTTCGTGCGTTGGCGTAACTCCACCGACTTCACCTGACTTTTCTATCTTGCATGCACATGCCCGATGAGCGTATTAGAAGCAACCATATGTATATAAATAAAATCTGCTCTGTGGGCTCAGCACTTAGATCGTTGTGCCTGTTAGCTTTTAATAAACTCACATCAGCTGATGTTGGCAAAGAATGGGAGTTTTGTTCATCTGCGAGAATTGAACCTCTTAGTCGACCATGGTGCTCTTCTTACTGGGACCTGTAGACAGGAAAAGATGCACGGATTGGGATAGTTCCAGTTCAGCTGTTGCACATTTGAGTAACTAGACCCGAAATGATGGTGTTGGAGTTGGTGTAAGGAGATGTACAATTAGTTGATTTTTTTTTTCCAAACAGACCAAGACTAAGAAGAAATTATTGTGTAATATCACTACCTTGCAGCTCTTCTAGCTTGCTGGCCTTGTCGTGAGGAAAGCCATAAATATGAGGGAACCATAAATGTGTCTTTATAGCAGACAGATGCTTTCTTTAAAGAGTACAGTAATCCATCTCCTTTCTATTTTAAGGCCAGATTTTGCCACATGCTCTAAGATATGGCTGAAGTCATTTGGACCTTGGACACCCCTTCTGTCCAGGCCATTTAGACAGGGAAAAACATGATAGCAATATTTTATAGGAAGGATGAGTACAGAGGAGGATTCCATGGATCCTTTGTAACTGTCAGTTGGCAGTGAGGTCCTTTTCAGAGCTTCTTGCTTAAATGATGTTTGAGATGTCAAACAAGTTAAAGTCTCTTTGCCCTCTCCTCTCCACAAGAGCTGAGCAGAACAACCCTCGAGTTATGCACTGGAGAATTGGAAACTCAATCTGGCTGCAGTGTGAGATTAATTTTCCATCTGGGATTTGCTCTCTTGCTATGCCAGTGCAGGGTATCAGACTGTTCTGTAGCAAAGCACAAGCATGTAGAGGCTCTGCTGTAGCTGTCTGAAACACTTGCGTGGTTCCTTTTCCAATACATTTTTGAAGGACATTATGATCAGCATTTGATGTCAGTAGTTTGTATCATTGGGACGTACTTGAGCCTTCTTATATCTGAAGGTTTTTTACCTTTTCTGAATTACGTTGTCCTTTCTCCTGTAGCTGCCTGAAAGGTTTTGTTTCTCAAGATATGCCCTATCTGTGCAGTTTGATGGCTGCCTATGATCTGAGTGATTCCAGTACATTTCATTTTGCTGTGGTTAATCTAAAATAGACTTTTCTTTCTTCTCTTTTATGTAATCATGGATATGAAATGTTAAAGATCCCCTGTTAGTTTTATGACCAAGAAAACCCAGTGGCTTTACTAGCAAGCAGGCTTTCCTCCTCTTCAGAATTGGAATCCACTTCTCCTTTCTTTGTCTTACTAAGTCATGGGTTCTTGTTTCCTCGGTTTCTTGGACATGGATGTGTAACATTCACTCCCAGCTCTTGCTTGCTTGCTTGTTCTGAAACAACTTTTCACACCCACAGCACTTAAACATCTCTGAAACACGGTTTGGAACTCACAATTGGGCAGTGAACTGTAGAGAGAATCCATATCAAATTGCTTCCTGGTTCTGATTTGTTTTAATGGAGACAAGTGTCCACATAACGACTAGCGAGGCCATAACCATCACCCTTGAGGGAAATATAAGCAGAAGAGATAACTGCTAACTGAGCATGGAAAAGCATAAGTTGCAGATCTTTGCACAATGATAATCCTCCACGTTAGGGTTGGAAAACACTGGGTAAACACAAACAAGGAGAAAGAAGCATCGTGCCCACATCTTGCTTTGCCTTGCGAGAGTGGATAAGCAGCAAAATGAGTTGCATCAAGTTTTACAAGTGCAGTTTTCAGCTAAGAATAATGCATAGGGGATGTACTTAATGTGTAGCAGTGCTGGGGTTTGGATTCCCCTGAATATTTTTAACCTTCGAGACATAATCAGTTTTGAGCCATGTGGGGCCTATGTGTGTGAGCATTTTTCACACAGTTTCCTCTCAGTCCTTTCCAGTGTGGAAGTCTTCTGAAGGAGCGTGCGTGGGGCAGCCGTGGCGGAAGCATCTCCTTCTGTCGAGGAACACAGTGCTGATGATAATTGGAGGATGAGAATGTTTTGTATGAAAGATCCTTTCATTGCCCAGCCCTCTAGCTCAAAACTGAGCTAAACATCTTGGATACATTCAGCAGAATGTCTCGGAGTCTAGCAGCCTTGGGTCAGACTCCTTTTGCTTTCAAAAAGTCTGATGGGAATGTTTGTGAAGTTTTCCCAGGCTGATGTCTCCCTGCCTGTCGTTATTAAGTACTTTGGATATTGAATGCTGTGTCTTTAGGCTGGACTGAGAGAAGCTGTGCTTGAGTGTCTTACAGCTGATTAAATGTGTTAGTCTCTGGGTTGGGAGCTGGCACTCGGCTTAGGTGAGGGAGATGAGTAATGGCCGTAAAGATGCTAAGCTGTTTGAAACTCTTGTAATAAATGGGGTCTTTTTGTGATGAGCTATCCTCGCTTTCTTTGACTGTTTGGTGTGAGAGCTTTGAGTATACAAGCATATTGCTCATCAGTTACTGGCCATGGTTGTATGGTTGTTTAATTCTGCAACAGTCCCATCTAAGGGATGTTTCTTGTACTGCATGAAAAGGACACAAGGCGAGCTTTGCTTTCCATGTTGTTCATATATCTTTGCCCCCATGGAACGACTGCACGTTTCTCCCACGACACAGAATGCCAAAGAGAAGAACCAGAGGACAGTCATGGGAAGACACCCAGTAAGGAAACATGAGAAAGAATATGGAGGTGGCAGACAGTTAGGCACTATTTTGTTTCTTTTCAGTATTAGATACCCAGTATCCCTACCACCTCCCTCTCCCTACACCCCTACTTTCACTCTCATGTTGTTCTGTTGTTTTTTCCTTGTATCTTTGCCACCTTGTTTGTGCCTCTCTTATTTTTTTTTCATTTTCTCATCTATTAATTCTCCTATTTCCTACTATTCCTTCTCTCCTGCTCTGCCTTCCTTTCTCTTCTCTTTCCATAGCTTAGCCCCATGCCCACATCCTCTCATGGGCAGAAGGGACAGTTTGTGTCTCACTCTGTGCTGCTTCCTCGGGTATGCTCTCGAGGGTCGTAGTACTTTGGTTAAGCATTGCGTTGCGTGCTCTTTCTTATGGGTACACATTTATCCATGCAGAGCTGTTTGGGCTATGCCAGTGTTGGACTGGAAGAGGAAAGATTTATGATGGCATTGATTGCAGTGCTAAAATAAACTGCCCTCCCTTTGCCAGAGGAATATGAGTTTGTAAATGCCAGTGTTTTATACACAAAATGAAGGACACTGGCTAAGGAAGCCAGCTGCCTAGGTTAGCTGTTCAAGAGCTGAAAATGGCAAGTCTTTAAAAGCCAAGAGCCAGAAAAAGTCATTTGTATTAGAACAAACTCTGTCATGAGTCATTTGACTTCTTTTTGTCTCGCACGCAGAGTTTATGTCTCAGACCTTCTAAGGCCTGAGTAACATCTGATACTCTTTAGGCTGAGCTAGCTCTAATAGGAGCGAGTCCCTGCTTCCAGTTAGAGTACCACTTCCCAGTTACAGTGTACCTCTCAGAACTCTGTTTAGCTAAGTCTGGTGTTTACAGGCTGAAAACTATTACTTATTTGTTATTTTTCTGGTAGCAGAAAATGTTTGTCTGTGATTCAGTTCCAACCATGCTATTGAACAGTTCGGTGCCCTGAGCAACAGCAGAGAAAGAGCGACCCAAGACGGGCTTTTACTTTTTGCCTCATTTGTTTTTCTCATGCGGCTTCAACCATGGCCCAGGGTGACAAAGTCTGGTTGTTGTGGATGGTGTGGGGAGTGGAGAGCTTGAACACACATGGAGTGGAGCTTCTTCCCCAAGGGCTAGGGTGTAACTTCACAACATGCTTCGATCAGGGAACATCATGTAGTTGCATCTCCCTATAGGAGGCTGAGAGGGATGATGTGAAGCAGAGAACTGCACTCGGTAGCTCCTCCCTGCTTACTTTTGACTTCTGGAAAGCTGTGTGTCTCCTTTCCAGGGGCAGCACTTGTCCAGCTTCTCAAGTCAACAAGGACCAGTGTGGATGGAGGTCCTCTGCCATTCCTCCCTTCTTTCTGGAGTAAGGATTCTAACCGTGTGGGCTGCGTGCCACTCCGCGTTTCGCACACAAGTTTATAGTATGAGCTCTGTGTACTTTTTCTTCTCTTTTCCTTTAAAAGAGCCAACACCAAAACATATGCATTGTCTTTTTTGTTTGTGCCTCTCCCTTTTCTTCTTCCTGTCCCCTCTGTTCCCATGTTTTCTTTTTAAATATTTTACCAGGTGAAAAAGTAGGTTAATTGCAGCTAGATAACTGCTTGTGCCAAGGCCTACACAGACCTGAAAGAGGAAGCAGAAACACTGCAGGACATCAGGAGAGCTTTGTCCCACTTGAAAGCTTTCAGGGAAAGCGCTGGAGCATCCCCAGCCTGCTTGGGAAAGGCCAGCCTTCCAGGCCCGCTGCTGGAAGTGACCTACAGCTTCATTAAGCAGCATGACTCTTGTTCCCCCTAGTGGCTTATTACGCAGGATCCGTTTCACATGAGCGTTTCATTTGGCTGCCTTTGAACTTTCTGCCGAATTTTCCTCCCATTCACGTTTTTGCCGTGTTTTGTAACTTTCCTAATTCTTCTAGTGTGGTCAGTTCCCATTCTTTCGATTTTGACTTCGGGAAGCAGGAAAACGTGGAAGACAAACTTTTATCTGCAACACAGCAGTTGATTTAAGTTTGTGGAGGAGGGAAGAATTTCTGAATATTTTCTACTCGTGGATGCTGGAGTATTTTTTCTGCAGCAGTGATGGTTGAGGAAGAAGGGCTTTTCTCTGTTCACCACCACTGTTCTTATTGTAACTCCTTAAGGATGAACAGATACTCACATCCAGAAATGCTAAGGCGGCTCAGATCAGCAGGCTTGTTTAATGTGCTTGAGATAAGTAATGAACTGCCTGGCTTTATGGATCAAACCAATACCACAGGAACTGCAGTGTGGTGTTTCATAGTGATGAGGGGAAGAGGAGCTGTGTTTGCCACAGTAGCACTTATTAGCAGCCCATCAGTACAAGATAGTGCCCGTACTGGTGAAGTTCTGTTATCAGCTGCGCTACTTCAAATGTCACATCACCCGCTGACGTATCAAAGTTCTTCTGAATTTACTTTGGTTTAAATAAAAGCCAAATTATGCAAATGAGAAAAGTTACCTGACGAGAATCAGAGTACGTGGCTTTTATTTCCGGCTTTGCCACTGACTCTGTGACGCTGAACAAGCTGTGGGACTTGGCTCTTTGTCTAGCTGGTCTTTGAAGCAGATGTCCAAGCACTCCATCAGCAGGTTTTATAGCTACATTAAAGGCGATAGGATAAGAAGTGCAAGGACGTATAACGCTGTTAATGATATCGCTCTGACGGACTGAAAGATAAGAGTGGAAAGGCCAGTGCACTGCTGACCCAGTTCAGTTGAATCAGAAAATCCTTTGGCTTTGCTGGAAAACAAAAGCTTACGTTAGAAGTGGAAACAGTTTTTTATGCGTGGTTGTTTTCATTGCTAATACATAATAGGAAAGGCGGCTCAGAGAGAGTGGTGTGAATAGCACTCAGAAGTCTATATCAGGTTTTAATAGTCCTATTTACATCATGCATGATTTTTAAAGGTTGCCTTAGAGGTTTACAGTGAAGTGCACTTACTATGCAAAACTCTGGTTTAAAGAAAATATTTGGGTAGGAATGGGAAACCACATCCTTTAAAGCACAAATTCAGTCACCGGTAGAAACAACAAAGCTTCATTTGAGAGCAGCACTTTCTGTGGCTGTAGGCATCAAACTCTGCCTCTGAGCAGTAACACAGAGTTCCTTTGGTGCAGGTACTGAGCCCTCCTCACTGCAGCTGAAGTTGTGTGCAGGAGACTTGTAGGAATCAGGTGTTGCCCTTCTCGTTTATGTACTGCAGTGGGATTGGGATTCCGACTCTTGTGTTGCTGGGCTGTTTGGATTTGCCTCTGAAACTGGTTTGTGGCAGAGCAGTGACCCAGTGAATGCAGTGTAAAACAGGGCAATTCCTCACTGTAACTGCAGCCTTTTTCTTGCATGTCTGGGTTGTATTTTTCTCATTTTAATTAAGTTACTGAGCTGTAGATCAGCCTGCATTCCTTCTGTTCCTGTACAGCTGAAATGACTGACAGCTTTTCCGTCCTGCAAGGTCCCACCATTTGTTGGGAGGAGAGGGGGCAGGATGGGATCCTACCATTTACATAGAGAGGAAAGATTCTTGAGCAGAGACAACAGCTTCTTTTCAAGCACTTCGTAGTGACCTGCTCTGAGTCTGCTTCTAAAACCAGGAGCCATGCCAGAGCAGAACAGTGCGAAAGTGCATTTTATATCATAAAATTAAGACTTCCATCCAATGAGTAACTGAATTTCCCTCCCCCTGCTCTAACTTTGTCACAGCAAAGAAATATCTTTGAACAAAAATGAGCTATTTTTCATATGTGCTGTATAAAGCAAAGTACAAGATTGCTGCTGATAGAGAAGTGAAACAAATCTGGGATTTGGAGCTAGTGCAGTGTTCATGCGAGTAATTAGCCTTTACAAAAGGAGCATTCATTTTGCAATGACGGATAAGCACTAAGGACAGGGCTGGAAATTGGAAGTATGTTAGCACTTTAAGCGAGAGCACAGCTCATCAGCTGCTGTAAACAACATGGATCTTTGAAATGATCTCTGCTGAGATCTCAGCACATTGGGTAATGATAGCGTTGTTCATTTCTGCTGCTTCTGTTCCCTTTTACTTTCAGGAAGCGTTCTCTGCAGAAAATAGTCCATGCTACTGCCAGCACACACACTTCTCTTTTTCTGTGTGTAGGCCCAGTGAGACTTGAAGGACGAGCCTGCAGAGCTGGGCTCTGCCCATCCCGAAGAACAGCATGTGCAGCTGCAGAGCAGCTTTCCCTGTCCTGCTCTGCCTCTACCCGAGCCTGGAAAAGGCTCTCTGAGGTCATCCAGGCTCAGCTCACAGTTTGTACACTCTTTCAAACAGTTCCCAAAGGGAATTTGCTCAGGTAGTGGTAACGCTTTCTCTTGTGCGACTTTGCAAAGGTCTAACAGTTTCTGAGCAGTAAAAGCAGAGTGCTTCATGTTGAGAAAAGCGTGTGCAATAGAAATTAATTTGAAACCGGTAAACCACTTTGCAAAGGGCATTATAAAAAGCTTGCAGAAAGAAGCAGAGGTGCAGAAGGCTTGTGTGCCTTGTCCGAGGTCAAAATGCAGGAGCTGACACATCCCACTGCCCTCCTCACCGTCAGGAATTGTGCTGGGAAGAGCTTTCCCCATAAGCGCTTCAGGAGTGGAACATTAGAGCTTCCTCAGCAACGTGAGTGAAAAGCAAAGCTTGCTTGGAAATAGGAGCCACGAGGTGCAGCTAACTGAGGGCTTCTTAAACACGGAAATGGGGTGGGACAGCACAGAGCCCCATAAAAATAGGGTTGGTGTCTAGCTGGGTGCTGCGGGGGAGGCATGCCCCTCTGCAGCTTCAGGGTTCACCTTGCAGATAAAAGGCAGCTGATAAACAAGCTCACCAACCCTCCCACCAAGCCAAAATTCTGGGGGGAGGGAGGGGAAGGTGTGCAGCCTCCTCTAGTATGCTGTGCTCTACTCTGTGAGATCTCAGCTTTAGAGATAACCCCAGAGCAGGATGGTGCTGTTAGATCTCGGGCCATGAGCCAGCCAAACTCTGCTGCCACTCAATGACTCACTCCCTCTCACGCTAACTGCACTTCTAATTCTAGCTGGTGTGTTTTCAGACAGAACCAGCTATTGTTTTGGGCACAGTCAATTACAAAGTTTGCTCTTTTTCTATTTGCCAACTGAATGCAAACGCTTTCGTAGACCTCCTAAGGAAAAAAAACGCCTCGGATACCTGTAACCGTTGCTGCTGGCAGTGGTGGGTTCAGATTTGATCATTAAAAAGGGCCATGCAATACTCCTGCAGCCAAAGGCTCTTTCATGGCTCTGGGGCAGGTGGGGATTAATAGCTTTTGTTTTTATACAGAAAAATGCCAGGCCTGACAAGGGGCTGTAGCAGTGCATGAAGAGGTTCCTACTTTCAGAAAAGCTTTAATGATAAAGAAAAATACATTTATCATTTCCAAATGGTCTCCAGGAGATACAAGCGAATGTTTGTAGGAGCAAGGGGATCAGAACCAGACCAGTTCACATCTCAAAAGCGAAGCAGGCCATAAGGAGTTGCCAAGCTTGGTATTCTCATTTTCAGAAGGCTGATTTGAGACCTACAATCTCTGGAATGATGCATTCTCCTGCCCTGGCAACACCTGCAGAGCTCTTTGCACTGTGTTTCTGATCTGTTCATTGTTCCCCCACCCCACCACCCCTCCAGCTCTGGTTTGTCCAGTGGGCAGTTCTGTAAAACAATAGAGAACCTTTCAGTTGTACAGCTGGAGCAGGCGTAACGATGGGGGACACAGAGCCAGAGTCCCATGGGATGCTGAAAGAAAATAGGGCCAACTGCCCTCGGTGGCCCAGCACATCCTCCTAATGGTCTCTGTAGTGGCTGCAGCTGCATGGAGTAGGCTTAGCCTAGGCTTCAGCCTAGGCTTGCTGTGCTGAGGGCAGAGTGCACAGTGAAGCTGTGTCTTTGCCAGGTTTCCCCTGGGCTGCTTTAAAGGCAGGACAGCACCAGCACTCCACCACGGGAGCAGTCATGGGAAGGGAACCAGCTGCACCCTGCAGTTGCAGTTACTTTCTCTGTACAGTGCTTCACAAGGACTAAAGGCTTCTAAAGCCATAGCAGGTTTCTGGTTTCTTCAGGGTTTTACCCTCTGCATGGCACCCTCTGGATATTTACAAAGCACCAGTTTTCTCTTGAGAAGTACATTGTTGTTGTTGCAGATAGAATGTCTGTAAGGCTGCCGGAAAGGTTCTTCCTATTTTTATGCAGTTTTCCTTATTTTAGCAATTCAAGCTTTTATTGCTTTACAGTAGTGAGACCTTTTCTTTTTAAGGCCTCTTGTATTTTATGAGCCCCAATCCAGAGTAATTTCCCAAACACAGTCCAGATTGGGTAAAATGGAAGCGTATATCGGAGATACGTTTTTAATAGTAAACCACACATCGGATTAATTAGACAAAAATAATTTCAAATCAGAACTCACAGTAGGATTTTCCCTCATTAATCTCAGGAGATGCAAAGGATAGATGTGAAAGGTGAGGGAAAGAGGAATGCCTCAGAACTTGGGAAAGACGCTGAAGAATAATTAGATGGAGAAGAGTGAGATGTTGCATTTAGTTTTGTTTTCTTGGTGGAGTAACCATACAGTAAAGTGTAGGCAGAACTTCTTTTTGTAGATAGATGACCCCTAAGTGCTAAAACTCACAGAGTGGGGCATGAATGAAGAGATGTGTGCAGATTAATTAGATCGAAAAAATGTTTTGACAGTGTCAGCGAACATATGGAAGGAATTGAGGGAACCCGATCCAGTTCCCCACGTGTAAATGATGCCTCAGCCATTGCTCATAAAGCAAATACAGATGCAAAAAGGAAAAAGAAAAAAAAGTAGCCAGAGCCCCCATTCCTACCCCCTCCCTCCGGTAAATTCCAACCTGTCGCCAGATGGCAAATAAAAGTTCCAGCTAAGTGCGCAGAAAGCTGTGCGCTCAGCATGAATGTGAGAAGGAATCAGCTACATAAATCTGGATTTATCACCTTAAAGGAAGTGGGGCAGTTTAGCAAAATATTGTGTCAGGTACACAGCCGAGTGTCAGGATATCCTGTGCGGATGCTTTTCCTTCAGCTTCTCTGTTTTACCTTCCCCTGTGCAAACGGCTCCTGCTTTCTGTCCAGATGATTTCTTTTGTTCTGCAAGTCAGTGTGGTGTCACACACCTGCTCTGATATCCAAGCGTTATGACAGTGCAAGAAGGGAGCAAGAGAAGCAAAATAACTTGCTGCAGGTTGTGCAGCAGGGCAGTGCCCCCACACTCCAGTGGTGCTCCGTCACCAGCAGCAGTGAGGATGGACAGGGTTGATTTAGCTCAGAGCTGTGTTGCAGTTCCCTACGTTAGGCTCTGATGTAGGAATCTGATCTTTTGATTCCGAGGTGAGCTTGCTTTCTGTTACGCAGAGCTACCTGTCCACTTCCAAGCTCCCAGATGGGTTAAATACATGTCTTTTCTTGTGTAGATTATAAGCATGGCTGAGCTGTGCCCCGGCTCCAGTGAAGGCTGCTTAGATGTTGCCTACAGACTGTTGATTCATGGCACCCAGTGCCAGCAGTCTGCGAGACTGAAACAGGAGCTAAATGTTTGGGCTCTTTCCATTGCCCGGGTAAGCTGAAACCCGTGCTAAGCTGTCAAGTTTGCATCCAAGCAGCTTTGGACACTAAGAGTTGCCAGCAGTGGAGCCCTCACAAAGCAAACTGCTTAATTATTTGATAGTCAAAGGCAAGTTTGAAGTGCAGAGTCAGATGAACAACAAAACAGCCTATATTTAGTAGCAGTGTGGCTGGAGCTTAGACCCAAACATAGTTTCCAGCTGATAGATGATGTGACAATCATAGCTGACCCTCATCCCATTCTAAATTTGGTCTGGAGAATAAGTAATTAATATCATCGCTAGCACGACAAGCCACCCTTCACAGCAGCTGCATTGCCACTGCAGCTCCTCTTACAGCTCTGTTGGCTGGCCAGCCTGGCTGAAGCACACACTCTGTGTGACACAGAGCTGTGGTGGCCGCAGTCCGTGTGATACTCAGGGCGGTCATTTAAGCAAGATAAAAGTAGTGCTTGGGAGGTAGAGGTGGTACTGTGGCCTTAGTTGCACTTGGCTCTTGTTATGTGGTCTTTTTTTTCTGTTTGTTCTTGTCTCTGATGCTAAGGGGTGAAAGCCACTCTCCTACGTCACAGGAGAGGCCAAGTGTTATGTTTTTTTAATCAGGCATGGGGGGCAGGAGTGGGACCAAAGCCTCTGTGTACCACCCACGCTACAGTATTAGAGCCTAACCTAAAGCTACAAACTGAGTATAACAAATCAAGCCTGTGGAAAACAATGGGCTCGGCCTATTTTTGGAGTGAGGTAACTGAAACTTAAAAAGTGAAATTACATGTTGAAAATAACTTGGGGAATCGTTTGCAAACTTTCTGTATCCTTACTCCGTGCCCAAACCAGAAAACTACCTTGCTTCAGATCTGAGTGACCGATCCGAGGCCGGTCCAGTTGGCCATGTCAACTGTGATTGAATGGATGTAGGAGCATAAAAACATTGGGCATCTTCTGCACTCCCTGCCTGTTTCCCCTCTACCACAGAAATGGTCTTTAATCAACAAATGGATCAAATATTCCTTTAGGGTGGACCAGTGCTGTTATCTAACACATGGGTAGGGAGATTCAGAAGACCAGCAGTTCCTCCTGGAGGACAGACTAGCACAGAAGCCTGGAGCTGGTGTCCTGCTTGCCAGACCTCTGCCCTTCCATCCTCTTCTCCCTCCTTCTCTGTAGTCTCACATACGAACTCCCTCTCTGAGGTTTGATCCTAACACAAAAATCCACGTTGCAACAGAGCAAAAGAAAAATACAGGCTCATGTGACATTTTCCACCTTTTCACTGAATGAATAAAAGCCAAATTTTCACACTTTGGTCTTAGGTGTGAAATTTTTGCTCAGCTCCACTGTTTATCCGTAATATGTTTTAAAACTTGGCTCACTCCATTCAGAATGCCACAGAGAATTGAGTTACAGATCTGGGGCTTTGTGCATGGTGCCAAGATCTTCCCTTATAACTCAAACGTATTTAAGGGGTTGGGGAGAAGCAGTTGGTTGAAACTGGATGGTTGGAAACTGCTGGCTTACAGCAGTTATTTTTCATCCTTCACACCTTCCCTTGATGGGTCATTCTGGGTGCAGTGGCTGTCACTGGACAAGCTGTAAGTCAGCACCTTTCAGAGAGAAAGCATGCTGAATGTGCACTTGAGTACACCTTTTGGTTTTCGTGTTGCTTAGAGGTTCCTCCTTCAAGCAGCTGGCCACGCTGTTCTCATAAGCACAGCATGGTGTGCCTGAGCAGCCTGGTGAGCTTTTATATTATATATTATGTGTGCTTTTATATGTGCAGGCCAGGTGCTTGCAGCCACTGAAACTGTGCAGTCAAACTTCAGGTGATAGTTGTTCTTACCGTTAACAACAGCACGGGTTAGAAGTCCTCATACTTCTCAGGGTTTTCAAATGAATAAGTGGGAAGAATGCAGCTGAGAAATTGCATTTGTGCCTGAGTGCCTCATCCATTTAACTTTGGATGCAATTTTCGAGTACCTAAATAGAGCATACGCGTAAATTCTGAAGGGATCTGGTGTTCCCAGATCATTAATTTCAATGAGATTTAGTTACTTGATGACTTTGGTTTATCCTGAAAGCTAAGGCTGAGGTATGTAAACCTGATTTCTCATTCGGTGTATGCTTTTAAGAGCCTAAATCCGATTAATTCTCAGTAATACTCAGACACGTAAGTCCTCCTCTATTGAAAATCAAACTTAAGGACTATTTAGAGGTAGGTTGATCTTCCTTGGCTCCCTCAGCAGTCCCGAGGCAGATGGGCTGCTCTTGTGGGATCCTCAGGATGACGCTGGGTGCTCTGGAGTCAGCCCTTGCAGGAGCTCAGTGACTTGGGAATCAGAGCAGATTCCCGGTCTAGACAGCCCTCCTGCACCTCACGTGTGCCCTTCTGCTGCCAGGCACAGGGCTGAGAATTGCTGAGAACAACAGCTGACTTTCCAGCAGGGTTGCAGAATGGCACCTTGCTTTGAAGCTCTGGTGGGCCTTGGAAGTTTGGTTTGCTGGGCCTCTGTCTTCTGCCCTGGTGGGTAATCCTGTTCGGCTAACTCTCCATGGTGAGCAGGGTGTTTACTGGCTTCTATCTGTCTCAGCTTTGACACTGTAACAAAAGATTAGAAACCATGAATGCATCCCTTTCTTTCTGCTCCACAGTGCCTCTATTTTTTTCTGTGTAAACCCTTCACTTGCCTCTTGCCCGGCCTTTAGAAACGATGATCAAATGCGAACTTTCAGGGTTTATTTATAGCATAGCCTTTATGTAAAGAGAGAAAAGAAATGATTAAAAAGCAATTTTACAAAATATTTTGTTTTAAGAGAGAATTCATTATGTTTAAATCGCCGTATTCATTGTACTGTCTAGACTGCCAAACAAAGAAGATAGAGCGTCATTCAAATCAAGATTGTGCAGTTCTTGGTGACTGGAATTATGGATTTGGATGTCAACCCTCAAACTATTTCTGAACAGCAGCATTATCGCTTCGCTATATTTAAGGCTTTGTTGGAGACAGAGCAGTGCACAAGGTTGATCTGATTGAGTAATGCGATTCTAATGTTCCTTTGTTTCTAATTTCGTTATAAATTCATATTTTCAATGTTCTGTTCCTCTTTGTCCCCAGAAAATTGTTGAAAAGAGTCTCCTCTGGGAGTAGAGTATTTGTTCAAACCAACAAAGACCAAATTGACCAAATTAAGAGAGGAATTCATGTATGATGGGTTGAGCAACCTAGAACAAGTTGCTGAGAACTGCTGGCTGTGTATTTTTTTCTAGCGTAGTATTTGACATTACTGTGGTGGTTGCTGTGAGAGCCTAATGCTGTCAGTACCCAAAGATTTGTGTATATTAAGGAGATTTAAAAGTACGAACTATTAAGCTGATCACGGAATCACAGAATTATAGGAGTTGGAAGGGACCTCTAGAGGTCAAATCCAACCCCCTGCTAAAGCAGGTTCCCTGTATCAGGTTGCATAGGTCGGCCTATGTCCAGATGGGTCTTGAATACTTCCAGAGGAGACCCCCACCTCTCTGAGCTGCCTGCTCCAGTGCTGTGTCACTCAGACTGTAAAGAAGTTCTTCCTTGTGTTGGTATGGAGCTTCCTGTGTTCTCATTTCTGCCCACTGCCCCTTGTTCTATTGCTGCAATCACCTTTCCATCTTTGTGCCATCTGTCGATTCAATAAGTGCACTCTGTTGCACACTCCAAGTTGAGAGACTACTTCAGCATCTTCCTGTACTCAGAAAAAATGAGCTAAATGTGGCTAGCAGGGTGAGCCAGGAAGATAAGCAGCAGCCAGGCCCTGTTTCCTGCTGTAGGTCAAGCTCCGAAGAGCCAGCTTTTCTTCAGGGACCTCACTGTCCTGTGCTGTGCTCAGCCCCAGCATCATGGTGGCTTCCCTTGGCTGCTTGTCCAGACCCCATGTGCCAGCGCGGCAGCAGAAAGCCAGTAGGGCTGCATCAGTTGAGCCAATGTAAGGTTTTGAAAAGTCACAGGGAGAAGAGGGAAAATTATCTGGAAAGAGGTTTGTATTTGGGGAGGGATCAGTTTTAGGATATGTCTTGTCTTCTTTCTTGAACCAGCCTGAGAAGACCTTTAGTCAGATGGGTAATAGTGTAGAAGTAAAACCAGGCTTACTGTATGTTTGTCTCACAAGGTTGGCTTATCTCCCAGAGAAGTGATCAGTGGATTTTTCAACACCAAAAGCTTTAAGAGGCCCAGAGTAAAGCACCACATTAGTGGAGAGTATTTATGGCAGAGGTAGAATCTTTCTGGGGTGCAGAGCTGTTTGTTTCCTCCTTGTGTTCCCCAGTGTGGGACTTGTGTGCAGAGGGGATGAACAGCAAAGCCTCTCCCTTTCATTTTTCTCACAGCTGAGAGAAAAGTTGGTTCTCCTGAGATGTTCACAGCCTTTCAGGTGTCCCTTTTTTCTTTTACTGGTGTATACAGTAGTACCAGGGTAATCCAACAGGAGTTGTAAAGCAGGGAATTGAATTGAAAGCAGTGTGACTCTTCCCATTAGTGGGAAAGCTTTGAGGGGCTTTGCTCTGCAGCGTGCCCCTTTTCCTTATGTTCTCTGTGTTTCTCCTGTAAGAGAGGAAGCTGTCTGAAAAAAGCATTGGTGGCTGTACAAGAGGAAATTGTTTTTTGCTTCTTTTTTTTTTTTTTCTTCCTGTGCTCATTCATTTTGCGGCAGCCTCGAAGTCCAGCTGGCCATGTAAGGGAGTTGTAATAGATGGCCTATTGTGCTTGAGTTAGTATCACCTGTTGAAAAACAGAGAATAAACACTCATTTCTCTTGCTGGGAAAGATATCAGCCTTTCTGTATCAGTATTTTGATCTGGCTGGTGAGCAGGATGGCTGTGCCAGCAGATTCACGTGTCCCCGAGGAGAACACACTATCAATGGAAGTGTTCTTTCAAGTTGTGTTTCTTAGGGAGTATAATACAACCAACTTCTGCATGTATGAAAGAGCATAGGCACATCAGTGCACCAAAACACTCCTCTGCTATTGTATCAGAGTAATATGCTGACCACCATCACTGGCAGTGTGTTTTGCTTTGGTAGAGCTGTGACTTCAACCAGTATTTAATCTCCTGAAGTTGACAAATGTCAGAATTAGGTGTTGCACGTCTTGATAGGCACTACGAGAGGATTTGTTGATGCTGAAGGACAAAGCAAACGCGCCCAGAACACAACAGTAATGGCAGATAGGGGCCACCTGCAGCTCTGGCACACGTGTGGCATCCCAGGCACTGCATGCCATATAAAATCATCCAGCCCTCTTCAAAATTTGGCGGTAGCATTTGAGGAGGTGGCTTCCAGCAAAAGCAGCTTGGCGCAGGCTGGCTGTTCTCCAGAAGTCACTGACCATCTCTGTGTTGTGCTCTAGGCACTAATATTAAAACAGACTTAGGGTCCTGCTAGAAGCTGTGAGTTCCGATAGAGATTTAGTCAGTCACTGTTTCTTGAATCCTGATGTTTTATGTTTAACACCTTTTCATCTGCAAGCTTTTGCTCTAATGCTCCTTGTGAAAGAGCTTCCAGTTAAAATAGCCTTAGCCTGCTGCCTCCACCCTTGTTCAGGAGCTTGAGCTCACATTGGTGGTCAGTCTCATGCCAATGGGATTGCTCAGGAAAATCCATAGAAAATCAGAATCTCACAGGGACTGGGAAAGGAACCTAACTACACGGACCTCTCCCATCTGCACACAACTGTCCCAAAGACTTCTTCCAAAGGGATCCATCCCTTCCTCTGTCTTTATTTTGGCCAAAAGCAGATGAGGTTCAAAATCTGTTTCTGACACCTTTCTCTTGGAACGTGAGGGCAGAACTTTGCAATATATGTGGAACTCCTGAAACACTCTGAAGCCCTTCCTGGCTGCAGGGAATTGATATTTTAGAAATACGATTAAGAGATCTCATGCATTGTGTCGTTTTATTTGAGAAATTTCCCCTCCAGGGATGCAGTGTTTAACATTTCCTTTGGTTAGTGTAAATAATAAAAGATAAGTCTGTTCTGCCTCAGACTTCCAGTAAGAAAGAGGAACAGATTTTGGTTTACTGAGAGGTCTGCAGTACTTTGTTCTCATGACTACTATATTATGGGATTGAACATATTTTAAACCATCTGGCCTCCTCAGTCGAAACAAAATACATCAGTAATGTTCCGATTGGTTTTGAAACATCTTGTTCTTGTCAAAAAGTATTTTAAATCAAAACAGGCTTTTCCAGCTTGTGTTTGTCTTTTCCTAGGAGGCCATGGCAAAAATGGGAAAAATCGGACGAGTCGTGCGACCCAACCATGAGCATAAAAGGTAATCCTGACTTTTGTGTGTTCACCTATGAGAACTTCCCTAAAACTAAGTTGTGCTCTCCTGTTCTAGCCCTGTTTGAGTGTGTTAGCGTTTAAGACCCCTGGTTTTTAAAGATCACAAGGGCACCCATCTCTCCAGCGCGGGTGAAGGTGATAATTTTCTCCAAAGAAGCTCCTTACCCTGTAGATATCTCTGCCCATGTCCGCAGCTTGCCTTGGCAAGCGGATGCCACTCTCAGCGTGAGAGAAGTGATGAACTGCTGGGAAGGTGCGGGCAGAGCCCCCAGCACAAGCAGCTCAGCACCCGGGCACAGGGGGGAGGGGTGCGGGCACCCCCTGGCGGTTTGGTCGGGGCTGCGAGATGCGAGCTGGGAGTGTTCCAGGAGAGCCAAAAGCAGATGGTGGCTGCGGGGAAACCAAATGTGCAGTTCTTCGGGTGGAAACTGTGCTCTGGCGGTATGCAGGACTCAGATCCCAGTCAAAGTTGTTAGTAGAGTCAGAGCTGCTTTGATGCTAAGTGAAATAAGCACGTATATTGCAGGGGATTTGAATCTTAAAATCTCAAGCTTTCTTGGTGTTCACTTGTTTATACAGATTTTATGACAAGAAATATGAAGTATTTTTGAAACTTGTGGAACATCAGAGAGAATATCGCTCCATCATGAAGAGCTGCTGATCCAGCAGCGTCCCCAGACACCTGCGATGAGGGTAGTCCATCTTGCCAAACCATCCATGGTAAAAATACAACTTCATCATTTCAAATGTCCATTTTTGTTGCTGAGGAGAAATAAAATGTACTCCATTTGCTATGAAGCAAACTTTCCTTTGTTTTCTTGCTTCCCGCTCCTTTTTCTGTCTCCATTCTTGCAGCGCAGTGGTTGTGCTATCGATAATTTGAGGCATTTTGTCTTTTGCAAGTCACTCACTCACAGTACACGTGAATCTCTGTGCAGATGCGAGCCAGCCCGCTGCTGATATGCAGGAGTGTTCCTTCCTCCCTGCCAGCTGCCCCTCGGTCATCAGCCCTCCAGCAGTCCAGATCCCCGTGCCTGTCCTTAGCACACTGCTTCACGCAGGCTCAGCTCAGAACCTGCACATCTGCACATGCACAGCCGCAGAGCTAAGGCCAGTGGCAGCAGGTACAGAGAGTGCAGAGGGAGAGGAAGGTTCTCCATCTGAAGACTTGCCTTTGTCCGTGCCTGGACACCCTCCTGATTGCCTGCTGGCCAATCCCAGTCAACAAGAGGCTTTCACTTGTTTTCAAGCGATTTTGAAGGCTGCACTGGGCAGTTATTCCTACAGGAAGCTGCCAGGCTCCCAACATGAGCTCGTGGCATGGCCGGCCATGGAAATACTGGGGCTGGATGCTCTGTCTGTACACTGCGGAAACAATACTGTTTTGATTTTGCAAGATCCAAACGCTGCCAGTGTCTTTAGTGGGATTCTTAGCAATTCTTTCTCTGTCCTTTGTCTGTTACTTCTTAATAAAAGGCACTGTTCTGCTTGGGGGTTGTAACTGCTGTAGGTCACTAATGGGAGCCCTTCTTTTTTTCACACTGCAGTCTGTGACCCTCTTGGTGAGCCATTACTGTGCCTCAGAAGCAACCTATAATCCCCTTCCATGGAGCCACTATTTGTAAAAGTGGACTCCGTCCTCATAGGCTGAGCTTGATAGCAAACCCACTCCTTTGTACTGTCATAGGCTGTTATTCCCAGTTAAATGCAAACAGAAGTTAGACAGTAACGAAATGACACTTAGTGAACTTGGAAAATAATGGTTTCTGGGGTTTATATGTTTGTAAGTCGGCACTCAGAAACATCTGGGAGTTTTTTTAAAGAAACAATACACTTCCTGCCTTGTACTTCATGGAAAAGCAATTGTTGCCATTTCCAAAGTACCCATTGTTAAGAGAGACAGCTTTACAAGTTCAGGGACATCATTAACGACAATGAAAGTTGATGGGAAGAAAATGATAAAAACATCATAACAAAGAGAGTGTAACAAGCAAGAGAATAACTGTGACACGCTGGTATACCATAGGATACAATAAAGGGTACAGTAAAATATGTCAATTGAAAACGTGTAAAAAGAAAAGACAGTTGGAGACCAGTGTATTGTGAACAATAAATATTCATATATTTTAATATATGAATTTTAATATACAACTCATATGTAAAAATGAAGTTCGCTGACTCCAAATACATAACAAATGTACAGATTGTACAGTGACAGATGCTTAGGATTGTCTGGCACTCTACCAGCATTTTAAACTCGTCACACTCAACACACACAGCAACTTTCGCAGGTTTTCCATAAACTCCCTTATCATCATAAATTCAGCCTCGATCTCTCAACCAGTGCAGGGAAAACACAAGGAGTGTATGGAGTCTACAGAGGAAGCAACCATTCGTGCTGATTCTGTTGAACAGAGTTCACCAAAGCTGTATAGTTTGCATAGGTTTAGACAAAAGAGTTACACAGAGATTTGCCCACACTTCTTGCGTGATCCTTTTATGCCATTCTCCCCTTGTAATACTTAGATTTTACGGTTGTGTTTCTGCTCCAAGCCAGCATCGCTCTCAGGTTCATTTTGTCCCATTTTAGAATCAGGACTGTACTCATAGCAGAGCTGTAAAATTCTGTATTCCATTGGATGTGTAATCAGCTGTGATAGCACGAAGCACCGGCACAAGATTTTGTACAGGTATTATCTAACATTACTTGTGTTACTTGAGAGCCAGCAAATAGCAGTTTGCAAAATTCTCAAAATCGTATCCGAACAATTGAACCAAGATGAAAAATGTCAAAGCTTAAGTGTCCTAAAAATCTCAACAGCAAGTTGACTGGCATTGTCATTTTAGGTCCTGTTGATAGGCTTATGCATTTTCAATTCAGGCACTTCATATGAGGAAAAGTTGGAAACACGTGAAGCATGAAAGAGTCTAGTAAATATACAGTGGCACAGCCTTCTAAGCAATTGCACATCAAGTCACTTGGCCATGCCAAATATCACTCGAGTCCTGCTTCAGTCTTTGCAGCAGAATGACAAATCCATCACATGCTGCCCCAAATGAAGGAGAAGCCTGTCACTAGCTGACTGAGAAAGGAAAGTTTGAGTCACTCAGGATTCTGACAGCATGCTCTGAGCTGCAGACCTTGCCATATTTACCCCGTTTGATGCAATTTGCTGACAAATGTTTATCACACAAATGAGAAGAAGGGAAACAACCACCATGTCATCAGCTGTTCCGAGTGTTCTACAGAGAGGCCCAGGCATCGTGTCAAAAGGAGACGATAAACATATGATTGTTCCAAAGGAGCAAACAGCAACTCTTAGGAAAAAAATGCACATGAGACCACCCCATGTGAAGATTCCTCGCAAGGCAAGCGTCAGGAATAGTGGCATGTCACAGAGGTAATCTGCAAACTAAACGTGCACATGAGTTAAGCTTTGCCCTGTTCTGATCCATGCAGTTTTCAGTTGCACGAGTCTCTAAGCACTTCAAGATTCAAATCTCTCAAATGCAAAAGCTTTCTGTGCAGTCCAAGTTCTCCAACGCAGGTCAATTATTTTGCAGTACCTACAAGCACACTCCTGAGGCAGTCCTCACTCCCCCAGCACTTTGCATGGAGTATTGTGCTTGACACTTTTGGAAACTGGGACTTAATGGCCGCCTCGAGTATCTGTGCTCTCTTTAAAGTCTGACATCAAGTGTATGCTATGAGTACATAAAAAAGAGGGCTCAAGTCTCTAGTGTGGATGGGAAATGTAGGACTGAGTGATTATACTAATCATTCCTGCTCGTTAATACTAATTTGTTGGGTTGAAAAATAACATTCTCATGCACAGCGCTTAGTTTAGTCCAAGGATTAAAACAGCCCCCGCAGTCCTGTTCGGGCCTCCCACCAGGACGTGACAGGACAGGAGGATTTGCTCTGGTGATATTCTACACGCTGTCAAGAGTGGGCCTCACATGTGCCTCCAGCCCTCATCTTTCACATCACTTCCAGTACCTGTCACATCCCACACCATCTGGGATTCCAGCTTTAATGAAGTGCAGAGCCAGTGCAGACTGTTTGAATTTGGCAATACCTTGGTAAAAGTAATAATAATAACAATAATAATAATAAAGCAGCTGCTTTCTAAGCCGGAATCTGCTTTGGAATAAAAAATGGAGGTGCAATTTAAACTCCTAGAGTTCAAATATGAGTCCAAATGTGAAAGTTTTGCGCTGACCATATCTACTTCTGCGTCACTATCTAAGTTTCATCTTGCACTGCCTTCTCCTCCCTGCCAGGATGACTGCAGAGTGATTTCTCTGAGCTAGAAACTCTGAGAAGCACCATTACTAGAAGATGCTGACTCCAGCAGGGAATGTTAAGACTTCCCCTGTAATATCATCAGTGAGTGTATAAGAAGGTAATTCATGTGCTGAGACGAACCGGTTTTCATTGCTGGGTGTCTTGCAGTCCTCTGTGGGTTATGCAGTACTGTGTGAATGTGGATTTATAAATACTTACGGGTCGAGGTTGCCCTGAGAAGCGCTTGTTGTAAGCTCTAATGTCATGTGCAGTCTGTTTACTTGGCTTATCGTGTAGCTTTTCACAAGAGATGTTATCCAGAACAACCACCTTCGTAAAAAAAGAATGCAAGCATTAGCACTGTGTATTTTAATCCTCAGTATAAAGGATAGTGTTTTGTAGTACGTGTCTCTTCATAGTCTCCCTATTACAAATTGACCTTTGTACAGTTCCAGCAGTTCCACAAGAACAGCAAGAACGTCTTCCTTTTATGACCTGCATCCAACCTAGCAGTACAGCAGGTCAGAGGAGATGAGGGTGTCCCATGTCCCATATTGCTTTTTAGGGAATGTTATCCCAGAGATTCAGTAAACCATACAAAAGTAATATGCCAGAGGCCTGTTTAATATTTCACAGTTGCCTGATAAGACGTGTCAAATTATAAATGTAATTGGCTGCAGGGTCATTCAACTGTAAGTGGGTTCTGAAATGCAATGGAAAATTAGAGGATGAATAAAGTTGATCCTAAGAGCTCAAGCTTGTCATTTCCTATTTATCATAATGCAGACGTATACAGGGGAGATGTCTTACCTTTTGTCTGCAGAGAGGGCAGATTATTGCTCCTAACCAGGGACTGTGTTTCCAGTATGTAATTAGACAAGAGCCTATAAAAAAAAATATTAATGTTAAGATGCTTGGAGTATATTTGAGGATATTTAATGTTTGTTAACAAGTTATCAGAATTAATAAACTCTCCAAGTGAACACAGAAATGAATGTAATTCTTTGGTTCCATTTTAAGATGTGGTTTTACTCTGCCAACTGTAAAAATGGAGCCGTAGATCTGCGTTGAAACATGGGACTTCCCCCTAACAAAGTGATAGTTTGATTCCAGTGGATGGTACCTTATTCTTGCAGCCTCCTCATTGTGGATGAAGCACTCAGGAATGCAGGTGCCCTTCCAGTATGTACACATGTATGCACACATTGCACAGTGCTATGTGTATGCAATGGAAGAGCTTGTTAATGCAATCTTTTTGATTTACCAAAACGACTGCTAACTCATTTCCAAGTGTAGTGTCATCTTCACACTAAGCTCTCAGGTACTGAAGGGGGCAGAGTCTGAGGACACTAACATTAGCCTGTGCATGTATCTGATAGCAGTGCTAGACGTATGTGTTGGTACTAGGAGCAAAAACATCAAAACATAAATAGCATATCATCAGAAACAGCACAGCTCAACTTTCTGCTCTTAGGTGCAGTGTGACAGTCAGGAGGAATCTCTCTTACCGTGTAAACCAACCAAATTTGAGAAAGGTCACAGTGAAAGCAGCAGTGGAACAGTGCATGGCCATTTTGATGGAATTGTTTTGTTGGACTGAACAGTGGTCTTTGTTTTTAAAAACTACCAGTAAATAGCTTAAGAAGTACTACAACAAGAAGTCTTCAGGAGCCTTTTCTGTACCCTGAGTTTCTTTTGCAGTGTCACTGAAAAGAAGAATTTTAGAGGAGAAATGTGTCCAAATTCAAGTATAAAAAATGTTCATGCTGTCAGTTACCTCCTATACAGAACATCTCTATATTAAGGATGATAAATTTGACCTAAAGGTTATTTTCATTAACCTTTCTCTGACTTGTGCATTTTATTTTCATTTGAGTGCTGGGTTTTTCTTTCTGACTCTTCAGTTCGTGTGCATATAGAGAAGTTAGCTGGGCACATGGCTGCATTTATATCTAAATCCTCATGTGGTATGTATAAATGCAGTCTGGCAGCAAACTTCAAGCCTTTGCTTGAACTTTTGCATTTGACAGACATCATGCCTGACTTCAGGAACTGCTTTGACCCTCTGGGTCCAGATCCTATATCATGATCCACACGATGGTGCCTGTATTCAATCCTGGTGATGACAATGGGGTACTAATGGATCTTTGAGGGCTTTAAAAATAGAACCCCGTGGAAATTAAAATTTGCTACATGCAAAATCCTGTGTTTAGTGGAACAGGAAAGGAAGGACTCCTCTGAAGTTGACCTCCTTGTGCTTCAGTGCATTTTTCATAAAATGGGCCAAATCCTGTTTTAATCTAGCCTGCTACACAACCTTCTGAGGGAGTCCATAGGTTTTTCTAAAATACCTTTGTGGTTATTGTTAATTAGAAAAAAATAATATTGCACAAGGATCATTTTTCAGTTGAACTTCCTGAACATATGGTTCAAGCTGAAGCTGAAAAGGAAAACTTTAGGACAAACTGTATGAGTTACTACTAATAATAAAATCAGACTTCTTTTATAAGTCCATATTAATCTTCTTTAAAGGCTCTGGGTTGACCACATTTTTTAAATAAGACTTTTACCAGAGTGGAATTTATTAAGAGTGCTCAGCATCGCCTCAGCTCTGTGCCGTGGGGTATTGAGAGAAGTTTTATGACTGATTTCAGTCACAACAGACTTAGATCTATGCAGAATGGTTTTGATAAGCCCAGTGTAAAATTTTATTGGTTTAAGACATGAAAAACAGACACGTTATGCTTCTGCTACATAAACATAGTCAGAGCATGGATAATGCACTGCACTGGAAGTTATGCTTCGGAGTGTAAATGATGATGTATTTGGGGAACGTAAAGCCTGTTTAAACGGATACAGCTGATGATAACAGCACACACCAAGCTGGTAGATGGCACTTCTCCACAACTCTCAAAATAAAAATAAAGCCCCAATCATTATGTCATAGTCACAAGTGGGAAAGGGAAAATTAACCAGGCCAGAGAAGGAGGGAAATTAATGATTTTTGTTGTCATGTCTATCTTTGTATTAGAAATTATAACTTCTGTGATATTATTTGAAACATGTTTGGAGGCCGTATGCTTACTGTTTCTTCTGGAGTGAGTTTTATTCGAACTATCCTTTTCCCGTATGGTAGAAAATAATATGTAATAATAAAAACATGAAAAAAAAGACCTGAAGTGTTAAATGGTGTAAGGTCTTTGAAAAATGTAGAAAGGAGCTTTATGTTTTTGACCAATGCCTTTTGATATATCTTGCTGCTGTAGTATCAGATATTACTGCCTCCAGCAGCCTGCGTGACCTCTGCCAGAGTTTACTGATGTTACGCAGCACAGGAGCACTGAACTACCTTCAATGGCAGTTTCAACCTCATCAGATCATAAACTCCAGTTCTTTACTGTCACCCCCTGCAGCGGTGACGACAGCATTCAGCAAGAAACGTGATAAGCGACTGGGGCAGTAAGGTTGTGAACTTTGCCTGTAAATTCACTGGAGAATATATGTCAGAGGTCTGAGAGAAACTAAGTTCATTTCCATACAGTTGAATACAAATGGTGTGGGTCATGGGTCTTTTAATTATTCCGTGAGTTTGTGTTGTAATTTAACAGTACTCTGCAAAAATACCTCTTGTCTGGTGACTTCCTGGGCATTGCAGAAGTGGCCCCTTGTAAGTATGAAGGCAATAAACAGAAAAAAAAAAAAGTACTGATTTTTCCTGGTGATACAAAGTTTAAACTTCTCTTGTTACTACTGAGGGAATTTACTTCAGAAGTCATAGAAACATATCCTGAGATGGAAGAGACCCCACAAGGATCAATGAGTCCAACTCCTCCCACTATGTAGCAACACCCAAAAATTAAATACGTCTAAGTTGTTCGAAGGCTTCCTGAATTCCAGAAGGCACGGGGCTGTGGACACTACCCTGGGGAGCCCGTTCCAGTGCCTGACCACCCTCTGCTGAATATCCTTCTCCTAACACCCAACTTGACCCTCCCCTGACACAGCTCCACACCATTCCATCAGATCCCTCCGCTGTTAGCAGGGAGGGGAGGTCAGCGCTGACTGCTGACTCCCTACTCCCCCTTGTGAGAAAAACGTAGGCTGCCATAAAGCCACCCCTCAGCCTCCTCTTCTCTGGGCTGAAAAACCTAGGGATTCAGCTGCTCCTTGTAGCTTTCATTACTGGGAGAAGTGCTTGGGATGGTCCTTAACGCAGGACTTGAGATCTCTGTGGGAAATGTGCTGCATTTAGTAGCCTTTATAAGCAGTGCACTGTCAATCCAGAAAATTTACCACAGAATAGATGTCCACAATTAGTTTCTACTGGGAGAGTCACTGTTTGGAGACAGATGGGGCAGCTGAAGTCGCTGTGGTTTGTAGGTTGCTGAATTTGGAGTGATTCCTGAAAGAGAAGCAGCGCAGAGTCTTCAGTAAATTAGTGTTGTGATTGACACATTCAGTACATTAGTAATTATTTAGTACGAATAGCAAAGAATCGTAGAAGCTAAATGGAGCCATCAGGCGCAACTAATAGTCACCTCAGCAGATAGTGAAAATCAGGCTAAGAAGTTGTTTGTGTAATCCTACAGAAAGGACCAGTGCCAGAGGTAAGTTCAAGATGCCACGTTTCTGTTTGCATTGATTAATCCACATATCACTGGGTAATATTTATGTTTTGAAGGCCAGTAGAGTTTGAACCACTGTCTTGTCTATCTGTCCTTACTAGTCAGACAGCACCCAGTGTTTGTCACAGTAACTTTTGGATCTTTTTCCTCCTCCTTTGTAGTGCTACTTATCACTGAAGTAAAGACCAGTGTGTTCTCTGCTTCCCTTGGGTGGCAGAATGCTATGCTTGCTGTGTGTTGCAGGCCATACTGTCAAACGTCACGTTTATGTAAGAAGATGGCTTTTAAGCAGTTCTTCCCTCTGCTTAGCGAAGTCTGTCATTAATAATACTGACTTTTGTTTGTTGTCATTGTTTTTTTATTACGGTGGGAGGGTAAGTGCTTTGTAAGCATCTAAAATGCTTAAGATGCATTTTGAAATTCAAAAGGGGTGTATTTCTATGATATTCTTGGAGTAGACCCCACCTGGAGGGGAAAGGCTGAGGAATGTGTGGAGTATTCTAATTTTTTCTCCTGAAAATCACTGCCTGCAAGCAGTAGAAGTTCATTTAGCAGTATACTTGTCTATGCCAGGACTGTTTGATACAGTGAGAGCAAAATAGGAAGTTTTTGCTACCTTCATTGTGATGCATCAGCTTGTTGGTAATGGATAGCAGACCTTCCTATTTGTCTTAGCACGTCACAGAGAAATATTTGATCATGTTTGATTGCCATAACCACAGTGAGGTCAGTCTTTGAAGAAATGTAAAATAAAGTGGGTAGTGTCCTTTCTTTCTGGAGATAAAGGGTTTGTAATGTTCCTGTCAGTCCCATAAACAGAATAATTCCTCTGAAATTGAGGGGAGACTTCCAAGGAATGTCCTCTAATTTTAGGCAGTGTCCTGAAGGCGATTAGCATTGATTGTCTGCCACTGAGTTGGGGCATGCTTAGAGAGGTTCAACAGCAGACAGCCTCAATTACAGCTTTATTTTTCTTTTATGATAGAAAAAGCATGAACGCCATATGTTTCTTAATGACCAGCAGTACATGGACAGGGTATCATTTTCACATGACTTAAACAGGGCACTCAGATCTGATGGTGTCACACTCAAAGATTACAGTATCACTGTATGCCTTCTGTCCCTTGTTGCCCACTTTGGATTGCTTTTTTTTTCTTTTTCAAGTAGCTGTCTGGCAACTTTGTGCATGACATCGGTGCTACCAAGTGCTTGACTTATTTGTGAAAGTTTTTATGAAGAGAAAATTGAATAGATTGTAGATTCTGCATGCAAAATGCTGGAGGATCAAGTGACTGGGAAGATATAATAGATATAGGTTTGGTTTTTTGTTGTTGTTGTTGTTTTTGTTTTGTTTTTCTTTATTGATTTTTCTAATTTAATAACTCCAAGGGAAAAAAAAAAAAAAAGAGGTTGTCATGCAGGTCTGCGAAATAAATGAGGATGCAACCAGGTCACAGTTGTGGCTGAAATGGTGAGTTCACTGAATTAGTGATTTTAAATCACTGAGCACCTTTGAAACAGATCTTTCCTTCCCAAAATGGGGATCTACAAATAAAAAGAGCTGGAGGTTTTAGAACAATGGAAAAACTCTTTCTTCTTTGCAGCTTATGAAATTATAAATGGCTCTGGTACCTGACAGAAGAAAGTTGGATGCTGAGCATGTTTACTCTGCTTTCAGTTTATTCTCCTTGATGCACTTGTAAGATTCTCTCTCTGTTACCTGCTGAGGTAGCAACCACACAATAGCCCAGTAAAGCCTGGATTACTGAATGTGACGGGCTAAAACATAACAGTGATAGGATTCAAGTCCAGTACAGTGACAAATGACCTTTGGGCAAATATCTTCTGACACAGGGTTATCTAAACTTCATGAGCACTGAAGTGTTTTGCTTTCCTGTGCATTACTAATACAGATTCAGAAGTGAATTATATCAACTGATATCAACTGTAATAGTTTACATCAGCTGAGGAACTGCCTGGAGTGCCCAACCTCTGTGTCTGTAAACATACTGCATATTTATACACATTGCACAAACCAATTAGGTAGCTTCTGCAAAGTACTAACAAGCACATTTCTTTATGCAGGTTTCTTTGTCTCGCAACAAAGCAAACCAACTGTGTTTCTGATTATGTAACAGATACCGAGTCAAGGGAAACCCAGCATTCCCAGACTGCAACCGATGGAAATTTTGAGCAGCACTCTTGCCCTTTGCAATCTCAAAGAGCTGAAACTGCTTGTGTATTTAGTATTAGAATGTGTTGTACAGTAATTAACATGCTGAATGATTCCTAGGGGACAAATGATTCTAACTTTTCCAGATGATTCATCTTCTGCTGACTTAACGTAGGCAAGTCTGGGGAACAGAGTTTGTGCTACTCAGAAAATAGGAAAATTGAATGTTACTGTGTTGCTGTATGATACCAGTTCTGGCTGCTGAAGTAAGCTACTCCTCGGCCAAGTGCTGAGAAGCAGCAGTTTTTGTTTTCTGATAATCTGTCTCTTACTGAATGAAGCAATGTGGGAAATTTGTCCAGCTCTCACAATGTGACTGACAGGTGGTAGATTCCATGAAAAGGAATAGGCATTTCTTTTTATAGATAATTAAGTAGGTAATCAAGCAGTGGATGTGCTTATTATGGATGCTGTGAATTTCTGAATCCAATAGGTGCTGGGCATCGAGTGCTGTTAAATACAAAGGTGGTACCTCTGATTGAGGAAGTCACTGAATAATACATTGCTAGAGTGTTCTGGGGAAGCTTCATAAAACTGCCTGTTTATACGTCTATAAACATCTATTGCAGCAAAGAGGGCTAGGTGGCCTGGTTTGACCTGGTAGGGACATTTATACAGTGAGTGTTTTGAGGAAAACAGGACTTGGAGTCACTTTCTGCAAATATATCAGTGGCTTTCTCTTGTCCTGAGTAGACAGGCTAGGAAAAAAAACAAGCCAAATCTTTCATTTATTTGACTAGATTATGTGCAAATATTCACATTTCTGATGTATTTAGTCCAAACGATCAAAGTTGTGTTGGAGATGGCTTTATGCTGGCTATGAGAGGGCTGTCCAGATGGATCTGGTAGAAGAAGACAGACAATATCTGATACAGATATAAATCTGCCAGAATAAATTTACCCCTTCCAAAATCTTGAGCCAGCCCTGGAACATTTGAACTGAAGACTGAATTAGAGATTGAAGTAGTGATTATGGCAGTTAGCATTTTGTGCCTGTTAGTTCTTGTTTTGACTATTTATCACCATCAGCAACAACAACAAAATAAATGCATTTGACTGGGCCCAAAATAGAGGGCTTCCAGGGATCTTCCTCTCATACATTAATTCCACATGTAATCCAGAAACAGCACAATTAAAACTGTCATTTCTGCTAACATTTTAGGCAGTTATAAGTTCTGCTACAATCAGATCCTCGTGTACATCCTCTTGTCAGTGAGCACCCACAGGTGTTTTGGGGTGGAACTCCCTTTGGAGGCACCTGATCAGAGGCCACACTTTGAAGCTCTTCAAACCAGAAATCCCCTATGTGATGGTCACCTTTTATTTTTATTTTTTTTTGGGGGGGGGGAAGAGAGGGGGAGGGAAAGGGGGCTGTGTGTGGAAAGGTCTTTTTAAAATTGAACAAAATCAAGCCTGTAGTACTAAAATGTTGTCACTAGATTTGGTACAGTCTTATATTTGTGTGTGTAAAAAAAAAAAAGACATGAATGAGTAATCATACCATTGATTATGAAGCCTGAAGATCCTTGGTGTAAATTAACTATTTCTGCAACACAGCTCAGCTTGCTAAATCTTTCAGTTTTCCCACAGTGATGTTTTTAAAGCAACACTGTAGGAGTCAGCTTGTTTGAAGAGAAGGAATTCAAGTTTAAAAAGCAGTCAGCAGAACTGCTTCCTGTGGCAGGTGAGCAGTTGCTCCTTGACTCAGTTACAGGATAACTGAGATGACCAGGGATGATACACTGGCCAGCTCATTACTTGATTAAAAAATATTGAACTGGATCACAAATAAAATAACAGGACATTTTACAGAGAAGAACTTACTTGCTCAAATTTTCCCAAAATAATCTAGTTATTGAAAGTACTAATAAATACTTCAATTATTTATGTATAGCCATTCTACTAAACACTTCCTGCCCTGATTCAGAAGATGCACATAAAATTTAGCTTACCATCCCTCTTTGCAGAAACGTTTGAGAGGAGCTCAGTAGGTTACGCCAGCTGTCAGTGTTGTGGTGTGGAATCATTCATGCAGGCCCGCTGTGTGTCTGTGTCAATGATTAACACGGTTGCCCAATGGCAGGAGTCTCTCAAATGTTCCAAATAAGGTTATGAAGGAAACGTGAGGTGGTTTTTTTGTTCCCTTCAATTAAAAAAAAAAAAAGAAAAAAAAAAAAAATCAACAGAGGTCTCCTGGGGAAAAGATACAAACACAAAGGCAACCTTGAAGAAATCTTCCAGAAGATATTTAACGTGATCAAAAAGATATCTGAATGTAATAAAAATACTGCATTACTATTTTTAAATATTAACTTGATCAAGGGCACGCTACGGGTATTTTGATAACGTGATAGAATAGCAGCCTATCAATTGTGTGGACAGGTGATTAACTGTAGTACTATTGTGAAACAGGCTTAAAACTTGCCAGACACTTGTGATACTTTGGTATTGCAGAAGTGCAGAATTAGATTGTGTAACACAGTGTCATCCTGTAAAGCAAGCAAAGCGTAGAATTTAAGCAGATCTTTCTTGTTAAAATAGTTGTAATTTATGAGCATATGTACTTCATTGGGCATTTGTTCTTTGTCATGCTCTGCAGTCCTTAAGAAAGTCTCGATTTCTGCAAAGATGTTCTCCAGTTTACTGAAGCAAAATTAATAAGGAAACCTGTAAAGGGCTTGGTTTTGTGCAGAGCTAACCGTCCTGATCCTGATTCAATAAGGCACTGAAGCACGTGGCTAATTTTCAGCCCTCAAGTAACACATAACCTCTTATGGAGGGGTTGAGTGGGAGTCAGTAATATTGGAATAGAAATACACTTAGTACAAAAATAATGCCCCTGGCATTCCTGCTGAAGCACTGATAAGCTAAACAAAACACTTTTCAAAGACTAATAACCGGATGGGATTTGTAGCATAAACAATGTTCCTTGTTAGTCACCAGTCCCTGGGGCATCTTCCTCACTTTGTTAGAGATAAATTGGCAACAAATGAAATACTGTATGTGATTTCCTGCCCTGGGTATGCATGCGTGCTTGCATGACAGTGTGATAGCTGTCATTTATTATTTATCTAAGTATGTATACAAATCTACAGTGTGATTTAATTACTCGCTGAAGGTGCCAGACTAACAGATGCAGAAGCCAGAGCTGTTTCTTCTTCCAGAGAACTGACACAGGGTAAGTAGTGGTATCCTTTCCAGGCTGTTCTACTAAAATGCTTCACCCCAACAGACTCCCCGAGAATCTGAATGTAGCTCATTCTCTCCAACCTCTTTTCCAGTTACTCCACGCTGCTCTGCATAGTAAATCCAGAAAGGCTGATGACAAGGATGTCAGTTAGTCCTCGAGAAGACTTTCTAGGCAGGAAGGTTATTCACTGGAAAATCAGTTTGAACACACGACTTAGTTTTTGCTAGGTCACACAAGCATTTCATTGCAGCTCGCTAAAGAAAGGATTGGGATTGTATTGATATCAAAACTCCCTCTAACAAAATAATAGCAAAAAGATTGTAGAATTTCCATAAAGGTGAAGTGAGCCCAGATGCTCTCCTTCTACTTGCCAAGAGCTGTATGCATTTGTGTCATGCCTCTTGCAGTTGCTTATTTCCTTAAAGACAGGCCAGTTTTGGAAACTGGATGATAAAAGCTGTATTGTTTCAATAAGCAGAATGTTGTTTTCATTTTTTAATAGCACTCAACCTGTTATTCCTCAGTTACCATTAGAGTTTGAGTAGTCTGACAGTTCCATCAGACTGTTGGTCTGTTCATGCCAAGTGTTTGCATTACTGCATCATTAATTCACAACTTTCCACATAAAGTTTCTTATTCTACTTCCCAAAAGTCTACCTAACTACAAGTTGGCACAGAGATGTACAAAGCTCTGAAGTAGCACTTCCTGGCAGCATTTTGGAGTGGAGCCCATTTAATGGCATTTGACACGAAATAAGGGGTTTAAGGCTCAGGCAGAATTTTGCTTTATGAATTCTCGGTGTGTCCCATCTGTGACCTAATTCCATTCTGGGAAGTAAGACTGGTGAATGCTGGCTGCTGGATACACAACATGTAGGCAGGCTTTACAGTGTTCTGCTGAAATGAGGATCTAGGCTGTCAGAGCTGCTTTTAACATGGATCCTAAGCAAGAGGAAAAGCCTATCGGAGCAGCTGTCACTGAACTGCATCAGGAAAGCAAGGGAGAAATCTTTTTAAATGGAAACATGAGAGGGTGACTAGCAAAATCAGTGTGTTGTAACTTCTATCTTAACGATCCAGGCACAGAATGTAGTTTTGCTGGAAATGCCAGTGTGAGCAACAGAACAACTCGTGTTATGCTTTACATGTCCTGCCTTGTTTAGCTGTGGTTGGGTTTGGGGCATTTCTGTGTTAATAGCAAGTGATAGCTAGGATATTCTCACCTTCTTCAACTAGAGAGTGCTATTCAAATACTCAATGTTCAAAACATCTATTTTAGTGAATTATTTAGAACAGTGCACAGATGTTAAGAACAGTTAAACATAATGGGAACAAACAAGTTATTACCATTTTATTCAGCTGCTCTCGAACACTGATGGTAATGCTTCTCAATAGTAAGTAATATGGAGCATAATTTTGAAAATTATTTGATCTTTTGGGAGATATTTTATCAATGTGGAGTGCAAGGCTATGTGCCAGTACCCTGGCACAAAATCAGTTTTAAAAGGTTGTTTCTTGTGACCTTGTCCACTGTACAAACACACACATACAAAAGATAAGAGTACCAAAATAGAAGTGCAGATATGTGTGAAAAAGTAAACAAAATGCCTGAAATAGAAAAGGGCAGATAGGAGATTGACAAATGTTAGGAAAACAACTGAGGAAGGTAGAGAGCATGCTGGGAAGGAAGGTTACAGTGAAAAAGTGAGGTCCCGTTGAGAAGAAATAATGTTAGGTGTAAATATTTCATCCTTCTGAAGTCGGTGTCCCTGACAGCTCCGGCTTCTGAGATACTGTCCTGAGAAGATGGAGGTAAAACCATTCCTTAAAGATGTTCACTATTTTTTTTTCCTCCTTCTGTATGAAGCCAAAGATACAACTAGTTTTCCACCTCTCACTTTGTTTCCAGCATAGTTGTTAAATGGAATCTGGGGGAGTATCAGGACTTTTGCTTCTGTGGCATTATTTCCCTGTCTTTTCAACCTCCCTTGTTTGGGAATTATGGAATACCAAAGCAGACATTCTTTCTCATTCGCTGCACTCATCTTTTTTATTTCTTTAAGGAGTCATCATGCAAGGTAGTCTCAGTACAGTCTTTGTTGACTTCTTGACCCTGCAAAGTGAATTTCTTTTCTCAGTTCTCCCACTGCAAGAGAGAAATAAGAAAAGAAATTCAAGAAAATTCAAAGGAAAAGGCCTCAAGCAGAGAAAGTATTTCCAACAAATATGAAAGTATTTGAAAGGAGCTTAATGCATGTGGAAATGTATTGACCTTTCAGAAAAGCCCAAATACAAGACTCCTCTGAATAATACACTGTCATACAGAATGTTAATTTTCAGAAATACTTAAAACACCCAGAATTCCTCATGTTTTTTGCAATGGATGCATTATGATGCTTTTCATCCCCTGTAAGAGACAAAAATATTCTGAAGTATTTTACGGAATAGATATTTCAGTTACACAGTAACAAATTTCACATTCATAATTATTATATCGCTCCCATTTCTCTCAGGGTATCATTGACCTGGAAAGTGTTGTAGAGCATTTTCAAAGAAAAATCAATAGAATCTCCTTCAAACACCTGAGGTATATTGACATGGTAGCACAGTGGTCAGTCATGCTGGTTAACTGTATCGTCAGCAAAATAGACATAAGCCCTGTGTTGTGTATCTTCCTCCCCCTCTTCAGAGAGTCACAGGTAAGAGAACCTTCTGCCCTCACCAGAAGTCATACACCCGAAGCTTCAAGAGTCAGCTACCATAGTCAGCATTTCAGCACTTTCTCTTTACTGTTTCTGTTTGGTTTTATTTTGTTTTTCCCTTATTTTAATCTCATGTGGATGTTTTTTTTTTTTTTTTTCCCCAGCTAGAAATAAGGAGGTAAGCCAGACAGTGGTAAGGCTGTCTCCATTCCTCCCTTTCTCTGGGAGTTGCTACTCTTGTAAATTGCAATGAATGGTGAGATTGGAAAGCAATACTGGTATTAGCTGTACCCTGTTTCCTAAACCAGTGCCCCCAACAGAGTAAGCAACAGATTGGTATGACTATTCCAGATGACATAGGACTCTTCAGTAACTTTATAACAGACCGTCAGGCCATGAGGGTTCAGCAGTGATCACAAGACACACAGCACTGGGTGCCAGTGACCTGCAGTTGTGTTCATTGTGCAATCAGGAGACACAAACCTGTGCAAGACTAGCAAGGTACTGATGAAAATCTTCAGTCAGTCCAGCAAGTTCAGATCGGAATAATGATGTGTATTTTTCTGCATATTCTATGATTTTCTGTGCTCAGCAGTGCTGAATATACATATTTTTATTGCAATAGCTTCTAAACTGGCCACGTGTTGAGAATAACGGGACACGAAGGGACACGTGGCCCAAGAAATACAGTAGGCATCGAAAGCCACAGATCATTCTGTATTCTGTAATTATTAACCACACACATTATTTTAATAGGTTAGTTAATTTTTGCACCTGAAACGTTCAAATACGCCTTCACACAATATCAAGAGGCTTATTTGATCTTTCTGAAGCTTTTGAAAGATGGTAGGGATTTACAATTTACTTCAGTAAATTGTATCTGTCGAGCTACTAAATTTGAAAGAAAAGCTGAGATTCATTAATCCTTTCATGTACTCTAAGAGCAAGGGACGTGCATGTTACATAACTAGCCACCAAGTGTCACTGTTTGGTATTTTTCATTCATATTTCCAAGTGCATAAAAAAACTCCGAATTGGATGTAGATGTATACTTGAGGATTTTTGAGAACAAGAATGTTGTTAAAACATTCAAGTTATTGGAGATGCTGTAAATCCCATTAAAAATCAAAGGTTTTATTTGTACTCCTACCACTTTAAATTGCTATAGTGAATGCCATTCTTTACTGTTATGGAAAGTAGGCAGCTATGACTAAAAGATTGTCAGATACCTCTTCCAAGAAAGCAAAGGAAGCATCAAAAAGAGTGAACACGTTTTAAATATGTTCCTATTACAAGAAATGATTTATCCTGACTTTAAAATGTAGGTAATAGCAGACAATAAGACATCCTGAGATTGAGCTACAGTGCTGGTGTGGGGTGCCAGACTAGTCTTCCCTGTGGACTGCAATGTTATTATAGGTCACAGTCTTTTGTCTTGCTTGGCACAAAACCAGAATTTGCTGACAGATTTCCAAGTGAGCTGCAGGTTGTGAAGAAACTTCCAGCTAGGATTAAAAAAAAAAAAAAAAAAAGAAACCTAAGCACCTTAATTCTACACAATTTACACAGCTTCCCCTTGTTACTATTACTTCTACCTCATCATTGAGCTCTAAGCACAGCTTACCAGTGCTGTGGTGTTCCTGAGTTGCCCTAGTAGGGCTGCAACTGGGAAGATACAAAGTTACACAGATTTACATTGTAGTTCTCTGCAGAAGTCCTTGTTTTAAGTGCAACGTTCCTTTGAAACATTGTTATCTCAGTGAGCACTCCCTCCTAGGAGTCTGCCATCGGAAGTGGATGCAATAGCTGCAGAGCACGGGTGAGCCAACCTCTTCTGATATAAACCCAGATTACCAAACCTGTACTTTTTACCTTTTCTTTGTAATTAGACATCTGTCCTACGGATCTCAACCAACTTCCTTGTACCATATGCAGTCTGTATCACCTTTCCTGCATAACGATCTCATATGAATAATTTCTGGATACTTTTGAACTAGAAGCAACCCTGAAATAGGGCCGTCAGAACTTGGCAGAATCAGAAACTTCCCTTCTGTCTGTACTATACAGCCCTCTAGAGGAAAAGCATTCTCTGCGCTATTTTTTGTGTTTATGGAAGGTTACCCAGCGTGTTGTCAGGGCTTTGGGTGCACTAACAGGCCTTAATGGCTTCAACTGTTGCCTTTCTCCGCACCCTCTGCCCACGGGCCCTGGAATTCTATTTAAACTCAGCCCTGGGCCTTCAGCTCGGTTATAGCTGTGGCTTTTCCAAGCTGTGGGCTTCACTGATGTGGACTGTGACCTGTGGAATGTGTTCCCAGACTAACCTCAGAACTGTTTCATCACTGTGTTGATCACGGGACTGTGCCTGACCCTGAACAGCAGGTTGCCTTCCTGTGTTCTATACTTGTCATGAGGCACCATGTACTTGAGTCATCACTGTGGACTTGCCTGACCACCTGCACCCATGGCTGATGAACCTGGCCAGTTTACCTGCCCTGCTTAGGTACCGTGGCATGGGGCTTGCTTGCTCTTCAGCCTGCGTTCCCTGGAAAGCAGCTGGCTTCTGCCACCCATTGGCATGCGTAGCGTAAACCCAGGAAGAGGAGCTGCCATAGAAACCATATAAAGAAAGTACGTGAGGTGTTGAATCTGTAGGGGGAGTGTACGTGGAATGAACAGGAAGACGTGGAGGATTGCACACGTGTGGGAATTGAGCAGGATGCTGCATAGAGGGGCGGGTACTGACGGGGTGTTACCTGCCACGGGAAGGAGCAGTAACTAAATGATGAACAATGGGGAAATTAAAATTTACTAGTAATAGAAATACTTAATAGTTGAGAAAGCAAGCACCCTCAGCAGTACAAATCCTAGAGCAGAAGTCTGAGGGACTTCACAGTTTAAAACGCAAAACAAACATGAAAAGAACTAATAAGTAAAAGAAAAAAAAAAAAAAAAAAAAAGAAACGCCTGTTTTAAATGAGCTTTTTGCGTTGCTGGATAGCGCTAAAAGCGGAAGGTGACGTGAGCATTGTCCAATTCATCCACCGCGGTTTTAACCTGCCAAAGCAGAATCAGCAAGTGAGGAATAAAGCCCAAAAGAGCCAAAAACGTGTATGACATCACTAGGGAACGCCCACTGAGGCGTCGTGAAGGAATTCTGAGGGCTTTATTCGCCGATACTCCCGCTTCACTTCAGAAGGGAGTTTTAAAACGGGTTCTTGACTGGAAGCAGCAGCGGGGCTGGTGCAGCCGGGCCAACACCGGGGCGGTTGGGCGGCCATGTTGCGCTTCCAATGTAGGGCCGACAACCGCGGAAGGAGGCAGGGAACCGTCAGCACTACCTCCCGACCCACGGTGCCCACGAGCCGCGTCAGCCCACGCCGAGCGCCCACACCCCCGCCCCGGCAAACCGCTGAGGTAAACAGCCGCCAAGCGGCGTAGCCCCGCCCCCCCCAGGAATGCCGCCCCGTGATTGGTTGGAGGGGCGGCATCCTTCCCCGCCGATTGGTGGCGCCCGCTGCCACTCGCCACGTTCGAAGGCAGGGGCGGGTGCTGACGTGTACGCGCGGGGGTGGGCGCGTGGTTCCGGCCGTGCGTGCGCTCCGTGCGTCGGAGCGGAGGCGGCGGGACGGGGAAGAGGAGGAGGAGGAGGAGGAGGTTGACGCCATGGAGGCGAAGCCGGCGGAGCCGCTGCTCTGTGACAGCCTCATCCTCTGGGTGAGTGGCGTCCCCTTGGCGGAGCGGCCGTTCCGTCAGAGCCGGGCGGGCACCTGTTGTGCTCGCGCCGTTGCCGCGGTGATGATGGGGGGGCGGGGGGGTGTGAACGGGGCCTGCGTCGTGAACCGGTGTTTGGCAACGGGAAAACGTTCGGACGGAAATGGTCACGCGGAGGCGGCCCTGTGAATGTCCCGCGTGGGCCCGAGCGGTGGTTCTCCTTCGGTGTGCAAAGCACTGCGTAATTAGCGGTCATCAGGAGGGGAAACCACAGGGCTCCGTTCAGTTTGTGCTTTCCGAGTCTCTTTTGTGCCTAATTGCCTTTAGCGAAGCCGCAGTGCCCTGCTCTGAGCGCATCTGGATCCTGAACGTGACCTGAGGCGGTGGATGAGCATCCAGCCATGTGTGCCCACCTGGTGCCCAGCACGTGCTTTGCTGGGTGTGTGCTCTCACACCTGACACTTCATTCCCCCTGACCTACTTTACAAGGTAGTAGAAATCAGTAGTGAGCAAAGATAGGCTTGCAAAGTGCTTTCTGCCTTATATTTGCAGCAGGCTGAGCAATGGGAAGAAAGAAACCAACCATCCGAAGCTGGGAAAGGGGAATGAAGTGCTAGGTCATCTGCAAAGGGGTCTACGACTCTGTGTAGTTACAGTTTCCATATGTTTATTTTTCAGTACAGCAAGGATCTGGTCACCTTGCTTGTGACTTTGTGTTCTGCTGCCATATCCCGCTTTTTCTTTCCCCTCCATAATTCTGGCATGTTTTGTAGTAGGAATCACTCATTGCCCAGAGATGAAATGCTGCCTGTTGGTTCTGTAATGTGTGTCATTGAAATTAATGTTTTGAGGACATTACAGAGAAACAAAATGGAGTTGCATTGGACTACACAGGGGATGTGCAAGAGTTTCTAGGGATAATTAACTTGAGTAATACATGTTAAGATCGAGCCCAAAAGCCCACTGCAGAAACAGTCTTTTAAGTGAAGAAGGTAAACTGATTCCTGCAAGTGAAATAAACCTTAACAACTTCCACTTTAGGAGTGCATGGTAAGATACCTATCAGTGGGGCTGGGGATGCAGCAGAATCTTTAGTGTTTAGGGGCTGTTATAACAGGTGCTTTCTGCAGTAGAAGTTTCTTGGATGTCTTCTGCTACTTGTATCTCTCAGGATCTTCTGCTGTTTTTGCCTCCAAACTGGAGCAGCGTTAAGATAAATGTCCTTACATATGGGTCACTTCCGTGTAACAGATCCTCTGTAGGAGTATGACCAGAGAGCTGCAATGCCTTTAAAGTATTTGCGAGGTTTCTGTGCAGATGTGAGGCATGTGTGCGCACTGACCTTTAAATATACGTGTGTGTATGTTGCAGTGTTACAGAGTATGTGTGTTTTGGTGTGTGTTGTCTGTAGCCACTGTTAATTTAATAAAAGGAGAAAAGGGAATGAGGAATGCACGTGGGGATTGGAAGTACACCATGCCTTACAGTCTCTTTCTCTCCCCGTAGCTCATTTTGCAGTAGTGCTTCTCGACTAAAATCCCAGCTGAAGCGTGTGAAATGAGGTGCAGGTGACAAGTGTGAGACGTGTGAAGTGAGTCTATTTGTGTCCAAAGTTTAATAAAAATCATGTCACAGCAAAGGCTCGATGTTGCTTGTACAGCAGTCGCTGACAAAGCTTCACTGCTTTTTTCAGTTGCTGATATGAAAACCTACCAAACCTGTTTGTGCGCAGGAAAGCGTTGCTTCTGCTTGGTTGTGATCTCATTAAAGTGTCTTTTAGATACCTGGTTTGAGGGAGCATAATCCAAAGCTTCACATGTGTAAATCAGAAGGTTCATGAGCAAGCTGTTTTAGAACTGGCTCTGAAGAGAAGGAGTTTGAGATTCTGGTCGGGCTGGGTCATCCTTCCCAGTTCTGGTATGGTAGCATGGAGCCAGGTGTTTGTTTTCTACAATAGATGTGCTCTTGATTCAGTGCTCAGTGGCACTGGCAGCATTTGGAATGATAATGTCCCTATGACTGAGTTAATCTATTAACATTGTGGGGTTAAGGAATGGGAATATTTACTGTTGCTTTAAAATCACTGACCAGGTCCACAGAATGTCTGTCTGTTGTGTGTGTAATCAGGGTGTAAAATGGTGAATCTCAGCCCCAGATTGTCTGGGTGAAACCGAGGGTGTGTTTCTCCAAACGCTGGGTAGGTTTCATGACTGAACGTTGTGAACATTGCGCTTACTGTACAGTTGTTTGGTGGTATAGGCTTCAGCAGCTCCAGGGAAAAGACACTGTGTTACATGGCATAAAAGTAGTTTTTAAAAAGTGTATTGTGAACCTAATAGCTGTATGCCTATGAGGGAAATACCCACTTCTGCTGTAGCAGTAAATGGGGTGGTTATTTAAGCTAGACTCATGAAATGGTCTTCAGCTTGAGTAGCAGCGTGTCCTCGAAGCTGTATTTGGAAAAACTAATCAAATTTGAAACAATTAGTGCTGGCTCAGTCTGAAAATCTTCAGTTGCTTCTACCAGTCTCCCAGATTTTGTTAGTTTTGTAACTACAGTAAAAACACTCAAAGCACATAGCTGCATTAGCCTGGGGTTAGGAGAATCCATACTTATCCACTATCAGATTGTTTGAAGACTCTTAGAAAGCTTTCAAATGTGCAGAGAAACTAAGACTCTTGGTCTTGCATTTTGCTTAATCCTCATTAACTGTTTTTATTCCGCTGAATACCAGCGTGCATAAAGCAGTTGCACATCACGAGGTTTTCCAAAGCTCTTTGCTCTGCTTTGACAGAACTGGGTGACCTTGGTCACAGAACTAAAATGACAGAACCTGTTACCCTGCTTAGCAATTTCTTTGGTTTACAGGGGTGTGTATTCAGCTGCCATAAAGCCCCGAGTTCTGGCTTGCTCTGTCTTGACTTGTGAGCTGCTGTGTCTGCTCCTTTGTTGACGTGAAAGCTGCTATGCTATTAGAAAGCAGTGCTGTTGATCACTGCTGCTTTGGTTTGTGTTCTGCTTAATCTTTTATGTAACCTGCAAGGGATTACTGACTTCTTGCTTGCTGTAATACAGGCTTTTAGGAGGACTTTTGAAATTGAAAAATAAATGAAAAGAACTGTTTGTTTGTTCCCCTTCCCCCCATTTTAGTAAGAATATGTTTGAATTCCTATGTTGCAAGGAAATAAATGCCATCTTCATACCCTCCAAGTGTGCCTTAGCTCTCAGATAGCTACATTTTCCAATGTTTTTACATGATTTTCTCCCTTTTGTTCTTTATCACCAAATAATCTCAGGACCCTGTATTTGTGTTGTGACTTCTGTTACTAAGTGCATCTAGTAAAAGACTGATTATTTTTTTTCTCATTCAGTGTTCACTCCCTCTTCTGATACCAATTGTTCTTGAGGTAATATATGCCCAGAATGAAGCATTCTGAGGGGTGGACATATGCGACCGTAGTTTCCCAAATTAGTGGTCTGTATTATTTATAATAAAAGCACTAATATGAGAAAACAAAGCTTGGTAATACAAACTTTTAAGGCACAGGTTGTAATCTACAGGTACAAATACCGAGGCAGTTGGGTTAAAATCTGCATAATTCAAACAAGATTTCAGGCTGCCCATAGTAGAAGGATGGTTTCTTGAAGAGGAAAAGGAAAATGGTAACTCATATTGTGTCCTTCTGTCTACTGACTGCGATGTAACGTTTTCTACTCTTCTAGTTGCAGACGTTCAACACTGCTGCACCTTGCAGAAATGTTCAGGACTTGACCAATGGTGTTGCCATGGCTCAGGTGCTTCATCAAATGTAAGTTGATACAGAAGTTCAAAGAACAGGTATTTAGTTTCTTGAGGCTTATGTATTTAACGTGCACACTTTCCTACCCGGAGGTTTATTCTATGGTTATAAATTCAGAGCAGGTGGCTTGTAGCAGAAAATGAAGTCTGTCTTTACATCATCCCCTGAACAAAAATACGGTGGTATAATAAAGTGATGAGGACATATTCTAATATCGTATTATTAAATTCATACTGAGGAGTAACAAGGCGAAAAATATGATCTTTTTTTCATCTTCATATCAGCAGTGTGTCTGTGGATACCCATGCTTTAGGGGTATGTTCCTCTGCAGAATGAGGAACTAAAAGTTCAAAAGGCACTGGTCTGTTGCTACTTAAAGTAGTGGTAGTGGGCTGATGAACAGCAAAGTCACTGCAGTTGTACCAGCGTGGTGACAAACAGCTCAATTGAGTGACACATTAATTTTTGAACTTGAAGCCTCCTTGGAGAGGATTCTGATATGAGGCCTTTATTGAATCTGGTTATCATTGCAGTTTTGTTTTTTGTGGTAATTCCAGTAATAAAGGAGGAGTCTGGATTATCATTTCCTGCACAAATTATTTTTGATTATTAAGAAATTACTTGTAAAAATGAACCTTTTTAGGCTGACAGATCTTGAAGCGTGTTGTGTAAAGACAGCTCGCCCTTTTCCTGAGGTCTGCAAGAATTGGTATAGGGTTGCCTGGTGAAGGCTTGCTGAGGGTCAATTCCCAGATCTCCGTGTTGTGTGTGTTAACAAGCTCTGCTTGTCACAGTTACTCAGTGGCTTTTAGGTTAGATGTCCCTGCAGGATGCCACTACGGCTAAACTAGTGTGTCAGTCAAACAGCCATGCTGGGATCAGGGAATAAATGATCAGCAGTCCTACAAGCAAAGATCTGTGGCAGTAGTGTAGCATAATGACTAGAACACTGGCTTTCTGTGTGTTTGTGGTGCTAGGCTCATAGAGGCCAGGGGCAATATTATTTACAAGCAAGTTAGTGGATAGTAATTGGGGATAATAACTGTCTTTTATTAGGTGCTTTGATATCAGTGGATAAACAATGCTGTGTAAAAGTTAGACATGCTGTGATTGTAAGTCTTTGCAGCTTAGAGTGTATAAACTCCTCCTGCAACAATTCATTCATGCTGGTGAAGGGAATACAGTTCAGGCCAGGGTAACCAGAGATAGAAATCAAAGAAAAAAGCTACTATCAAATGAAAGTAGATAAAATATCTGTTTATATTCTTGATAAGTGCCTTCAACTAATGGTGGTGAATGCAGTGAAAAGTCCAAATGTAGTAGGTAGCAAATTCAATGACAGCGCTTTTCAAATGGTGACATTTCTGTACAGCACTGACTGCTTTGGTAGGAATAATGAGCATGACAGAGGCCTTTGCCTACTGTGTTTCCAGGTCTAGACGGTTCAAACCTGTACAGAAATTCTTTCTGCCCAGGGAAATGCTATCTTAATTCAGCCAGGATGAAGGAAATTTCCTGTGACATGAGTATAACTTGCAGTCTTCAGGAGTTCATGCTTCATTAGACACCCTGGTTAAATATCATGATGATTTAATGCTGAGAATCTGGTGCCTTATTTATTTACATGTGTGCTTATTAGCGTTTCAATCATTTAATTTCATTTCAGAGATGCTGCTTGGTTTGATGCATCTTGGCTAAATCGCATTAAAGAAGATGTTGGTGACAACTGGAGGATAAAGGTATTAAAAACTGATTTTAGTAAAAGTTTTGTCAGTGTGGTTATGGTGTCTTTCCTGAGCCTGCCCAGCAGTCCAAAAGCTGCAGATCAGAATTAAGCTCAGACTTGTTGAGGATATTTTGAACATACTTGGAACTGTCTATTGATAATTTGAGAGCCTTCTAGAATTGGTGCATGGGGATTTTCTGTTGTGATGTTTCCCTTCCTCTGTCACTGTGGTCCTCTCTCAGAGGTGCTTTAAAAACATTTGATTGTAAAATTATTAATTTTGCTGTAGTCAAATAATAGTTTAATAAAAGCCTGTAACCTTATCTTTCATGTACATGAATTAGTCCAGTAATCTGAAGAAAATACTGCAAGGAATTATGGACTACTATCACGAGGTATGGAATTCTGATTGTTCTAATCCATAAACATATTTTCCTTTTTCACCTAGGGAATTTTTTTTTTTTTCCTCCTTCACCTGGGCAAAGTGTATTTTAAGGGCTTTTTGGGTAGGAAGTATGTAATAATTATCTGGTTAAATGGGAGATCTGAATGGGCATGACATTAATATGATCATATGAAATTGGGTATGTTTCTGTATATCATACGTGTACATACTTAAGTGTGCATGAGTTAGATAAGACTTAAAATATAATCTGGAAGCCATTTCTCTTTTGCTGCCCAGACAAATGTCAGAATTGCTGAACTACAGAATTCTGTGGGCTTTTGGGTGTACCTGTGTGTTTGCTCCTTATTAGTGAAGCTTTAATCCTTTCCTACACATGTAACAGCCCTAGTCTGGTTACTCTCATTCATCTAGAAGCTGGGAGATAAGTGACAAATTCTGTGGATAAAGATTATGGTATGTTCTCTCTTATGCAGGACAGGTATATTAATTGTAAATGGATGCTGATTTGTGACTTTAAACAAACAAAAACCACTAATAGAAAAGGTCACTCAATTTTTTATGGACAGTGATTACAGTAATGGGTATGGTGCAGAAAAGCTTAGCCAAACGTTTTACTGCTTCCTGGCCTCACTTGTGATCTCAAGTGCCAAGGATTCTGTGCTGCCAGGATTGAGGCCCAGGAGTGGAATTTATTTAGGCCGATGAGAAGCTTTTTAAAGATGAGGGAGCAACTCAATTTAGAAAATAGATGTATTTTTGTCTTATTGGTAGAAAAAAAACCAAACTTCTCATATTTGGGGGGCTGAAATAGGATCTTTCAATTTACTGCTGTTGTATTTTCTTGTACAAATTGTCATTCAATAACAAGCCAAAACAAAAAAGCAAACAAAAAAAACCCCACAAACAGACAAGACAACCCACCCCAGATCATAAACTTTTAAAACTTGTGTTCTTGCTAGGACTATTTTAATGAACTCGTAAAGTACGTAACTTCATAGCAATGAATAATTGCTAATTTATTTAAGAATATCTTAATGCCATCTACTATAGGTTAGATTTAGGCCTATTTGGAGGCACATATTAGGTGCAGAGTTCATAAAAGTCACTGTCTAGCCCTGTATTGAGTACTCCCCACCCCAGTACACACCCAAGGTGGGGGGAGGGAGCTTAGAACTGCTTTTTCTGGCCCAAACAAAGGATAGTTTGTGTGACATGGTTCACGTATGAAGTCCTGTACCAAATGTTAAAACATTTGTTTTATCAAGGCCTTTTCAGATTTCCTAGCTTAATAACGTGTACTCTTTTTAGTTTGTATCTCCACATGTAATGTTTAAAATATTTTCCTTCTGTGAGTTTTTTTTTGTAACAAATTTGTTAACGGCCGCTTCACTGTCTAAATTTCTTAAATGACTTGTGTCTTTCACGGTAAGCAATAACAAAAGTCCAGTTTCTCTTCCAAATGATTTTTCAGTTTCTGGACCAGCAGATTTCAGAAGAACTTATTCCAGACTTAAATAAGATTTCTGAGAATTCCGATCCTACTGAACTGGGAAGGCTTATGCAGCTTATTTTAGGCTGTGCGGTCAACTGTGAAAGGAAACAAGGTATGTGCTGCCTTAATCTGATGAACAAACAGCAGACTGCCTCAGGATGTGGAAGCTTAAGGTGGAAGGCAGATACAATCTGTCCTGTGTATCAAGAAGTCTCTGTTGCATTCATGTGCCTAATCTGAAACTGACATTTAGCTATAAACAGAAAACCTATGGGAATTTGTGTATAAAACTCAAATTTTTTTCAAGACAAGGTAAGAATAGTCTGAAATGTGTGGGAGAATTATTCCTTCGTAAAATGTGTACCAGGACTTGAAACATATTATGCTGCCACTCAAGCAAGTCAACTGAAAAACTTCCTTTTGTTTACCTGTGGAGGGTGAAGTTTGATTTACTTATTTTCTCTTCCAAGAGCTGGTGGCTGAGGAATCCTTGTTATGCTTTCATTCATAGTATAGGTTTGATTCCAGTGTTGTCTGGAATGATTGCATCAAAGAGTATGTAGGAAGTAAGCTGTAGTAAGTAAGGTTGTGTTGGGAATGAAGATACCTGCAATAACTATCTTTTGTTACGCTTGATCTATTAATTCAGTTGCAAAGGTTTTGACTTATTGCAAAAACTTATTCATATGTACATCTGTGTAGGTAGGTATTAGAAAAAGTGCCGTGGAAGTATGGGGATCTTGATCTCCTTTCTCTATTGTGCACAGGATAAATTTGTTCACTTAGGAATTTATAATTCCTTACTATTTTATTAAATCGTGGTGGTGCTGGTTGATGGTGATGCTCTGTGTGAGAAGAGCACTACCTGTTCAGAAGCAGCTTTATAGGGAATAGTTTCTCCTGGATCTCTCTCTCTTTCTCTCTCAAAAAAAAAAAAAAAATGCTGTTGAGTTTTTCAGACTGTTAAGATGAACGTTGTTATGAATTTCTACAAATTTTATTTTCCACAGAACACATACAAAATATCATGACCCTTGAAGAGTCTGTTCAACATGTTGTCATGACTGCCATTCAAGAGGTAAGTAATAATTCCTAACCTAGTGCTGAGAAGTTTGCATAACTGTTGATTTTTTGTGAATTCTTTATAGTGAAGGCCAGGGAAGAATGTAAGTAATTCCCAGTGCTGTCTGGGAAGCTGAGGAGCAAGAAAGAGATGAATAGACTCCAGAGGATTTTGGTTTTAGTCCCATGTCCAAATGTAGAACTTGTGGAGGTGTATCTAGAAATATTAAGAAATGTATCTAGTTGCCAGCTGCTGATTATACTGGTGTCTGGTTCTGAAATTTCTTTCCCATTTATAGTCTTGTATCCAGGCAGTGCTGATTGTAGCTGTGAGGCTGCATTGTTCTGATAGATCACTCCAACTCCTGATGTAGAAACTCCCAGCTGCGTCTCTTCTATTTTTGTCATGGTTGTCTCTCACTGACATCTTATTATGTTCTTAGTTGGATCATCTCAGTGATCCAGCTTAAAGAATAGTCACATTTGTAGGCGTCAGGACTGTGAAGCTCAGGAAAGTGTGGAGGGAATCAATAACTACAATACTGACGTTGGACAAAAAATAAATGTGTAACTGCACATAACAATGGAGTTAGTATTAGGTTTTAAAATAATCTGTTTCAAATGAGCTACATGGTTTTAAAATCCATCTTATTGGCAGAAGTAAATCCATGCCTCATTAGTTATTTTTTAAATAATCAAACTTTCTGAAGAAGGACTAGAAATAATAGTTTACTTCCTCAGTAGGCAGTAAAGCCATTTAACTGCTGACAAACAATGTGCATCTTTGTATCAGAGATACAGGGAAAGATGTATTAATGTTCCCATTGTTTGCTTTTAATGACAGTTAACTTACAGTGACACAAAGTATGGTAACTATTAAATTTGCAGGGTGAAATCCTGTCTTCTGGTCTGCTCTTATAACTTGATTGAGGACTATATTCCTCCAGTGACATGCTGCTATTTGTACTAAAGCTGGGGAGTGGGGGGGGGGGGGGAATCTGTCCTCTTAATCTACATTTTCTTCAAATCCTTTATCAACAGTGAGGTGGGGTTTTTTGTCATTATTATTATGAATCTGCGTTGATGTATTGGAGAGGAACAAGGATGTGTTGGAAAATACAACTGGTGTGCAATAGACAATGAATTTTCAGAATATTAACCTCTAATTTAACCTTTTTGTTTGTTTGTTTGTTTCCTGTGGCTTTTTTTCTCTAGCTCATGAGCAAGGAAGCAATGGGTCCTTCTGCGAGTGATGCATCAAGTGAAATGGAACAGCAGGTAACTGCTTCATACTTTTTAGCTATTATAGTTCAAGACTGAACATTATGTTGATATCTTGACCTTCCTCAAATGAAAGAGTACTGCTCTTCCTCTTCAATTCTAAAAACAAACAAAAACCAAAACAACCACCAACAAAACAATCAACAATAAATTAGATCTTTTTGTCATCTCTGCACGAACTCCTTGATGTCTGTTCCAGTCAGAGCAGACTGGTTCAAAAAGGGCAGAGCAGCATCCTGATGTAGGCTATTATACATTAAGGTAACACTCTCGTTTAGTGCCAGTTCTAAGAAAGACTTGTGTTAATAAAGCATCTTTAAATAAATGTAGAGAAAACTAGGTAGTCTTCCTTGGTAGGGTAGAACCTTCAGTTCAAGCCTGCGTTTCAAGAAGAGCTAAGTGTACATCAAGACTCAGCTGTATCAGGATAAACACTTTGTTTTCTTCTGAGACGAAAGTTATTTGATTGTCCAGAGTAAGCTTGAATTTGGAAAGATGTTGCTGTATGGACAGTGAATTTAATGCTGAGAAAAGGAAGACAGGCATCCTGCTTTTAGATTCCATCTGCATATATGAGCCTCAACTTCTGTTAATGAGCATATGTGATCCAATAAGCTGGAGGCACTTAACAAGCATAGATTTTAAAATTATGACAGTGCAGTTACCCTGGTTTTGTTTTTTGTTTTTGTTTTGCTTTCAGCTTAAGTTGTATTGCATCTGAATGTTTGAGTTTCAATACTTACTATGAGCAGTACTCATTTTAACTGTGGTTTAACGAACTGAGATCCTGATCCAACAATATATATAGGTTTCTAACTCTGTGTGAGTGGCCTAATGTCCTTTGAACGATTTGTTTAAGCAATTGAGGCACTTTGGAGACTCTAAGCGATTGACTATCTTTGTTCTTCAACAGCTTAAAAGAGCTTTGGAGGATCTTCAAGAAGCAATAGCAGAAAAAGAAGAGCTGGCTCAGAGATGTCAAGAGCTAGATTTACAGGTAAGAAACAGCAGCTTATTTCTTTAGTAGTGGTGGTGTTAAGATGCAAAAATTAGGCAGTTCAAAATTGAAATTTTCTATTCATTTAACTTCTAATGGGATTTCATAGTTGTGTGTTCATGGGGAGTGGGAAAGCAACCATTCTCTGCACTGGAATATGATGACTTTCCTGATGGAAGTGCAAACAGGTTCTGTGTCAACTCATAACCCAAAGGTCACTTCATCTGCTACTTTTATGTTCACCTTCAGTAGCAAATTGCCATTAAAACTTGGCATATATGGATTGGATATCATGCCTTTTAATTACTGCTGCTGTTAGTCCTTTGAACTTTATATATATGAAAAAAGCTGTTTCAGTCATTAAATTTAATTGTAGAAAATTATGCTGTTTTCAAAAGTAGTTGATGAAAGATTATAAAATTTATCTAAAAATTTATGAGCTTTCCTATACACAGTTTGATCTTGGAGAATACTTTGGGATATGGAAATAAAAAAACTAATTACTTGCTTAGCCCCTGCTTGACTGCAAAGATAGTACATGTACTTCTGTTTTTAGTGGTAATAGAAGTTAATCAAGTCTCTTTTGAGAAAGGAGTGTTGACTGCACACCCATAAGTAGGAAGCTGAATTTTTAATTAATTTAACTTTTTTTCTGAAGAAAACTAGAGAAGTGCTAGCCCTAAATCTGACTGGTGTTTTGTGGTGCTATGTTCTGAGAATAGAAAGAGGCTAATGTGTTAAAGTGGCTCATCTCATATTTGATCCTGTACAGAGCAAGCGTTCGTGTGGCATCTCCTTGTAGTAGCCAGAGTGCTATACTGGCTGTATGAGCCTTAGTAATAAATAAATCCAGAGAACAACTTTAAATTGCTTACATACAGAAGTGACTGAAATAATAGTGTCTGCGTATAAAGAGAGTTCCAGTTACTCACTTAGATACATAAGAAGATCTTAGGGAAGTAGACTTCCTCCAGTAGCAATAGTAAGCCTTCTTGGCAAAAGAGATGTGAAAGTTCTTGTGAGGAGAACTCTGAAAGAGAAAACAATTTCTTTCAAATGTGCAAGAGGATTGCTGTGACAGCTGAACTTGCAGCTTGCCGTTGTTCAACTTTGGAAAGCATTGTATTTGCTGTTTAAAAGTTCTCACTCCTAGAGATGCTGAGATAACAGTTCACTTCCTTCCATTAGGAAACTTTGTATGTCTCAGTGGGGAGGTCCTGAGCTTTCGCAGTTACCCATGAGTTTTCTGTTAATGTTGAGTTAAACAAATCCAGTTACTCATAACTTAGTGTGGCACAAAAGATATTGAGGGTTGGGTACTGCTAAATAAAAAAAAAAAATAGCTAATATTAACGTAGTTTGGTAGTTCTTTTCTGTTACACCAAAATAATGCAAGAGCTATCTGGAACTGAGAGAAGATGGAAGACTTACTGAGTTGTGTGAAAGGGTTTGTTGGTTTGTTTGCTTGGTTTTTCATATCAAGGACAGGTGTTCTTTTAGAACTATTCAACAGCTGTGAATGGTGGTACACGTTGAACAAGTGGCTGAACCTTGGACAGGAAGTATTACACTGGGCAAGGGTGACGTGCTGTTTACTCACAGGTGTTTGTGCATGCATGTGTACAGTATGTTATCCAGTACTTAAAAAGGACTGGATCTAGAAAGTCAGCATCTTATGAAGTGCTACAGGAAATATGGTTTTGTTTCTTAAATCTGTTTGATAAACTTTTTAATGATGATCACAAACCAACTGTTTCTTAATGTTGCATTGCTTAGATTACATGTATCTTATGTTTTATCTAATAATGTCACCATGATATGCTTTTTTAACTTATTTATTGAAGCCATAATAATGATTGACACTTCTCATTTAAACTAATTCTTAATAAATTCACTTGTAAGGTCTCAGTCTTCCTTGATATATTCCAAGAATAGAAGAAAGGTAGGTTTTCTTTATGATTCAGGAAAGCATAACCCAAAAAGCATATTGTCCCTGTTTAAATGCCAGTTAACTAACACATGCTACATGCTCTTATGTTTGACAGGATGTCAAAATTAACACAGTAGTTTTCACTAGAAAAACTTAAAAAAAAAAAAAAAGTTCTGCCCTCTTAATCCTTCCCCATTTTATGGCTGTTAATATACTTACTGTTCCAGTACAGCGTTGTATTCTCATCTGCTTAGCTGTGAACACTCAGTTTCGAACTTGTTTGACTGCTGCAAAAAAATGCATGCTCTATATGAAGCAGCCTAGGTTTTTTCTTTTGTGTGTGTGCTTACTAGCTTTTGGTGCTTGGAACTGCTTCTTGCGCAGCCATTCACTGCTGAGCACGGCAGTACTGTGGTAGTGTGCTAGCCAGTACCATCCTGCTTTTATTGTTAAGGACAAGCAAGATGGAGAGTAGCTTTACACCAGTTATTAACAGTTTTTGTATGGTGCCCATTGTATCTTTCCCAATGAAAATCAGTTTCTCTCCGTATCGCATTGAATGCCTTTTCTGTGGTTTCAGTTACGAAAGTTTCTTTTTTTTTTTTTTTTTAGAGATACTTTTCCTTTAGTGCTTCACAACTTTCAGACACTAAACATCTGTATGCTATGTATATTACATTCTAAACACTCAGCCTTTCTCATAAACTAATTTGGTGACATGCTGCTGTCTTGCTTTAATTCTTTCCGATTGGACAGGTCTTACAATGTTGGTGCTGTTTTATCTGTGCTAGGTGGCTGCCCTTCAGGATGAAAAAAACAGCTTGGTGTCAGAAAATGAGATTCTGAATGACAGGCTGGAGCAATTAGATGACACTCTTGGTGATCCAAATATTGTGGTAGCAAAAAAGTATTCTCATGCACAGTTGCAGCTAGAAAAACTGCAAGAAGAAAACTTCAGGTATGAAACCATTTTATTTTCCTTTCAAAGAAGCCTTACTTGTCATGCCAAATATATCCTGAGGATTTCTGGTAGTCTTTCAGGATTTTCCATCTTAATTTCTTTTGCTATAAAAGTTTTTTACTACTGTATTAACGTAACCTATTTTAAAGACAGTCCTTAACCTTAGAAGAAAAAGAAGTTGTTATTTTGTAATTACTATTTTATGGCCCTTTAAAAAAGGTGATGGAATGCACAAAGAATGCCAAAGTTATTTATATATGTATTAAAAAAAATCATCTTAATGCGTTGCTTTCTTCCACACATTAGTCTTTGTGATCCATATTAAAAAAATAAAGCATTTTCATTTATTTTTCATATGATTCCCTGGTATAACGATAAATATAATATATCTACAGCACGTAATATAACCCAGTGTGGTTTAACAAATATTTCATGCTTACTGGGCTGTTTTTTGGCTTCTTAAACAAATAGGTTTTCTCTTTTAAAATTTATTTTTAATAGCTCTTGTGAGAGAATGTTATAAGCAAAACGTGTAATGAATATGTTCTTAACAGGCTTCCTGTTTTTGATCTGGTAGGCTTGAAGCTGCCAAAGATGATTATCGTGCCCATTGTGAAGATCTAGAAAAACAGCTGGTTGAACTACAGCATAGAAACAACGAACTAACCTCACTGGCTGAAGAATCTAGAGCCTTGAAAGATGAAAATGATATTCTTAGGTATATAAATCTGCTCCACATTAGTAGGATTCAATGACTAAAGCCAAAGCTTCACGTTTTGTAAGGAATTCTGTCTGCAAATAGGTCTAGGTTAGATTTAGTTTCACTGCTTGATACTGCTGTTTATAAAATAGAGAATCATAGAAGCATTTAGGTTGGAGGAACCTTCAAGATAATCAGGTTCAACCACTGTGTCAACTGTAATGTCATAAAGGCTAACTATAAACGTCCTGTGTGTGGCTTATATACACAAATGTGTGAATGTTGGGGGTACCCTTGGTATTTCCCAGTCCTCCACATCCAGCCGGGTATCCAAGCCTATCCAAGCCTATCCTAGTTGCCTCTAGAGGCTGGTCCAACCTCTGGACATACTTGCTTAGTTGCCACTTGTTATCAGACGTTTGAATGGGCAGGCAAATCCCTTAACATACTGGGGCAGGAAGCAACTTACCAGGAGAAAGAGTAACAGCAGGGCAGCAGCAACACGAAACAATGTGGCAGCCTTCCCCCATGGTTTGGTACTTGCCCTCAAGTGTTACATCGAGCCTTCCTGTGAGCATTCATGTCCCAGCAAAGAGAAGGGAAAACTGCAGAATACTCTGAAGTATGTTGCATCTTGCTCTGAAAATAGCTTGAATGTGCACAAAAGAAGAATCTGCTTTATTTAAGCTTTGAATGAACAGTCTGTCTTCTAATTCCTGTTTATCCTTTAAGAGCTACTGCAGACAAAGCAAGTAAGCTGGAATCAACTGTTGAAGTGTATCGTAAAAAGCTGGAGGATCTGAATGACTTCCGAAGACAAGTCAAATCTCTGCAGGAAACTAACATGATGTACATGCACAATACAGTCAGTCTGGAAGATGAGCTAAGGAAAGCCAATGCAGCCCGTGCCCAATTGGAAACCTACAAAAGGCAGGTAGGGCTGCACCTGTGCTAAAGATGTTATTTTTTTCTTCAGATCTTCTTACTTAAATGAAAATATTTTTGTTTCATTGGAAAGGAAAATAAATAAAAAAAAAAAGAAACTTAATCTGAAATGCCATGAACTTGAATATTCACAAATGGGAGTTACCTCTCATGGATGACAACATCAGCATTAATTTAACAGGCCATGGACTTAACCTGCATTATCTCCTTAGGCCTCTTGGATTTTTCACCAAAAAAGAGCTCTTTCACCTTTAAAAAGCAGAAAAACAAGCATGTTAACAATCTTAACTGTAACTTCTTGATTGGTTGATTGTCTATTAGTTGATGGCTTTTTTTTCATTTACTTTAACTGAGGTAACTTGTATTCTTGTGAGAAATTAGTTGGCTGCTACTGAGATCATCACTTGTGTCCTTAACTTCAGAAGAATGTGTTTTAAAGAGTAAAGATTACATTTATGGTCACTGGAAAAGATGAAAATTCTAACAATTGTAAATGTACCATGTTGAAATATTTGTATGCTAAATGTAATCCCTTAATAAAAAGGTCCAGGAGCTTCATAACAAGCTGTCTGAAGAATCTAAAAGAGCTGATAAGTTAGCGTTTGAAATGAAACGACTTGAAGAAAAACATGAAGCTTTAGTTAAAGAAAAAGAGGTAAGTATGAGCTTATTTGAACACCTAATGAAAATCAGTGTGTTCAGTGAGACTGTGTGCATGTACATCTATAAAAGAAAAAAATATATAAAAGAAGTGTTAGTACTAGCCCTTATTAATGTTATTTGGGCTTAAAATGTTGTAATATTAATTACTTCCATCTCAAATTTGTGTTCTTAGAGACTGATAGTGCAGTGTGATGCATTAAAAGAGACTAATGAAGAGCTCCGGTATTCACAGATGCAGCAGGATCATCTGAGTCAGACAGGTATTGCTTTATCTTCGGAGGCTTTTTTCTCACTTGTCAGTGATTTTTGTATGTTTGTTAAACAGAATCTGCCGTGCTATTTCAGATGCATCTCGTATTAAAAGTCATGATAACCTCGCTGCTGAGATTTTGCCAGTGGAATACAGGTAAGACATAAAGGTTGAGTTTGTTTTATGATTTCTGTGGGTGGGGCATAATACTGTCTCCTTGAAAGCTCAGTATATTCAGGGCCTTTTCACCCACTTTTTGATTATCAACCTTGATGTTTATATAGACCCCCCCCTGTGTAGCTGTTAGTAATGAATTCCCCATACTATAATTGATTGGCATTCTTTCTTAAAAACATAATAGCTTTCTACATGTAATACACAAAAATATGCAGCAACTGAAACAGAATAGCTAATTGCTGCTTACTTTAGAAGCCTGGCAGAGTGAAGCATAAAGACAAAAAAAAAAAATAGAGCTTGGAGGTGCATAATTTAAAACTTTGCCCATCTCAAAAAGAACCCAACAAACAAACAAACAAAAAAAAAAAACACCTCTTGTGGAGTTTGAGAATTTTCAGTTACCTTTTCATGCAAAATTGAATTATTACCCTATCTGTGTTCTCCAGGAGAACTTGTGTTTGACTTAAGGTGAAAGGAGTATTATATCTTCTTATTTCTTATTCAGTGGTGACTGTTTTGTTCTTGGTTATTTGTTTTATTTTCTTTTTCTTCAGAGAAATGTTTATTCGGCTTCAGCATGAAAATAAGATGCTTCAACTGCAACAGGAAGGATCAGAAAATGAACGTATTACGGAGCTCCAGAAACAGCTGGAGCAAAAGCATTGGACTGTAAACGAACTCGAAACTGAAAAAAGGTGATGGGTGAAACAGCATCTAATTATAGCAAGATGTGGTTTCTGGTCCTTCAGAGTGGCACGCATCTGTCGCAGAGCAGTGTGCTGGAAGCCTGGTGTCCATTTAATTTCACCAATGTGGAATGAACAGGAAGGGATAATGAGACAAGCAAGAAGGAAATCTTAAATGTGATGTAAAATTTGGCAGCTCTGAGTCTGACATGGTATGAGGGAACTGTTTGTAGAATACTCTGATTCTTGGTGGAATGGATGTAAACTCAATTTTTAAAGCCTCAAGCAAGTGATGCTGGAATATGGTTTGAGTTTCTCTGGCAATTAAAAAATGCTGAAAGCAGTTTTGTAGGACATGATAATTTAGGAGCAGTTAAGCTTAAGTAAACCTTAAAATTATTTCAGTCATTATAAAATGTTTAATTGAACTGCCAAATGTTTGTTTCAGCAGGTCTTTAAGTCATACTAAAATAATTTGGAATAGTTTATTTGTGGCTTATGTCCTGATGGGTAAACCCTCTGCAAAATGATCATCCAGGCATGAAGAAGAGTCTTACAGTTCTGTGGTCTGTTTAGGTGGTATTAACTGTCTCTTCTTGGCTTTTCTACCTGAAAGGCTCAACGAGGAGCGTATTGGAGAGTTACAACAGCAGATTGAAGATCTGCAAAAGACTTTACAGGAGCAGGGCTCCAAGACAGAAGGAGTAAGTGAATGCTCAGCTTTCTTGACCCTGAACGTGTTCTTGTTTAAAGTCCTTCATTACAGCATCAAATATTGTGTGTTTTGTGTTGGCAGGTACTGAGAGGTCCTTTCCAACCTAATGTATCTATGAATCTATAAGGGATTTGATTTTGGAAGCTTAGTGGGTAGGGATGGTGATAGGAGGATGGTTGGACTAGACGATCTTGTAGGTCCTTTCCAACCTCACGTATCTATGAATCTATGAGAAAGTAGGCTCTCAGCTACGTGCTTTTTTTTTCCTTTGTTTTTCTACCCATTTAAGAAACTGTAACTCTTCTGCCTTTTACTTCACTTCTGTAAGTCTCTGGTTTTATGCTTAAGTGGTGCTGTACTGAGAAGGATAACTTGAAAGAAAAGAGACAAGATAATTGGTATCTATCTGGTGCAAAAAATGGGAATGCAGTCATGGAAATAAATGGAAAATGCAGGTTCTAAAGCTGGCTTACCTCATTTAGATGTGATAAGTTCTCAAGAATCATTTGTAGGAGTGTTTTTAATACTGCATGTTGTAAAATACTGAAATTAACTGAATTTTAACTTTCCTTTGTAGTCTAGCAACCTGAAGCAGAAATTGGCAGCACATATGTAAGTAACACACATACATTCAACAGTAACTTAATTATGCCAAGTAATTTGATTCTTGTAGCACATAAACTGCCCAAGACTTCATAATGATATCTCATGGTTTCTTTCTGAATCACTGTCTTAAGTATTAGCATTTGAATCTTTAAGCTCTGGTATTGAGAATCTTGTCACAGTGGTATCCACTTAACCATCTCGTCTTCACCAGTGCTAATTTAATTGTTCTGATTCTATAGCACTTACAAACATCACTCATACTTGACTCAAAATGCAATTAATTATTCTGAAATGTATCCATCCTTTCAGCAAATACAGTTCTTGCTAAGGAGGTGCTAGATATTTTTGTTGTTGTTCCCTTCTTGCTTCAAACCTTAAGTAGCATTTACGTTGCATCTCAGTAGCAGCTTGTATTGCTCTGCAAAAATGTGCACTAATATTCTAACTCAAAAGAATCACCGGTTTAAATTTGTTGCTTAAACATTTCCTACAATTAACTTGCAGCTGTTGTGTCTTAGAACTGTGCATGAAATCATGCATACAGTTAAGCTTAATTCTTTAACTTGTAGGGAAAAGCTGAGTGAAGTTCATGATGAGTTACAGAAGAAAGAGGCTGCTCTTGCAGAACTACAGCCCGATGTTAGTCAGAACCGTAAGTGGGCTATTTGTCTGTTGGTGGTTTTTTTCTCCCTGTGGATGATTCTTCTGAAATGGTTTGCATAGTCACTAGGCTATGAGATACTCCTCTGGATAAGGCTTTCTTCTTGGGTATAGATTTGAAACCTGAAAAGCAGTGGCTTGGGTTTTTTTTGTTTGCTTTTGATTTGTTTGTTTTTTTTTTGTTTTGTTTTTTTTTTTTGCATACAGCAGCAGAGGTTGGGAGGGGCATTACTTTTGTTGAATGATACCCTGTGAAAGGAGAGTTCAGAGTTGTGTGGGACGTTATGGTAAGGTTGAAATAAAAATAAAACCTGGGAGAGCAAACTGTTCAGCAGCTATAAAGTTTTTTTTGTCAGTGATTAAGTACCATGTCTATTTTTGTTCTGTTTGTCATTGTTAATGGTATTTATAAACAGCCCAGAAGATTGGGGAGCTGGAAGCAGCTTTGCGAAAAAAAGATGAGGACATGAAAGCAATGGAAGAAAGATATAAAATGTACCTCGAGAAAGCAAGAAATGTGAGTGACATATTTCTGAAGATACGCATTTGTCTTTGCAAATTGTTGAACATATTGATTTGTCCTCTTCCCAAACCTCTTCTGCCCCTGATTGCTTGATTCCAGTCAGATATGTGTGAGAGTACATAGTTCAGCCTGAACCATGAGATGCGTTAGTGATTTTTCAGCAACTTTTAACATCCTATTTTATACTGAGTTAATCAAAACCAACCAAACAAAAAATCTTGGTTCTCTTCCTCACTGCCCGACTTGTGCTCAGCCTGTTTTTGTATTACTCCTGGAAATATGGAGGAAATTAGGTGCAAAGCAAACGTGTAATGCATTTGTTTTGCCTTTTATAGGTGATAAAAACCTTAGACCCCAAGCTGAATCCAGCATCAGCAGAAATTATGTTGCTCAGGAAACAGATAACAGAGAGAGACAAGAAAATTGAAGCATTGGAGGTAAAGTCTATATATAAACTTAGAAGGAACTTCTCTAATGTGTTCTGCTGTCCTGGATGTTAGACACTCAAGTTACTAATGATCCAGTATCCTGTAATGAACGCTCCATTTATTTGGGAACTGCACGGACTATTAGACCTGTAGATTTTTTAGCAGAGTATTTCCTTGTACATCTGAAACACAGATTTGGAATATTTCTAATAACTTTAAGAAGTTTTAAGTGGAAATACAGAATGATTTTGCTGCCACACGTGATTTATTTCCCTCAGTGAACTGCACTATGTTTATTCAGATTATGTCTGTGTTTTAATTGAGATTGTCTTCTCCAATATCTCTTTCCAGGCTGAATACAAACTCGCTAAGTTGCGTGATTATGAGGAAAATTTAATTGTAACTGCATGGTATAACAAGGTGGGTGAAAAGATGGTTTGGCAATATTTTAGAAATCTGAAAAGTACATATTGTGGCTGAGAAGTCTTGCATCTTTTTTTCTTTTTTGAAATTCAGTATAAACTGGTGCTTAAAGACAGAAAGCCAGTAATTTAGCTACTTGTCTGAAATAGCCAACTTGCAGGTTAGCTTGGCCTCACATCTGAAAACATTGAATTAAGGAAAGGAGAGGAGCCTGGGATCACCCCAAGTTTGAAGCGAGATCACTCTCTTCCACTTCCTAATCCTGACTGAGGCCAGAATGCAAAATCTAATGAGTCCCGAGTTAGAATTTCCTGTCTTGAGTTAACTTGAGAAATACCAACATCAACATTCCCAATAGTAATACAAAGGGTAAATGTTTTAACAGTCCACTATTTGGAAAAATTATTATATGTGATTTAATTTTTTCTGCTTGGCTTTGGAACAGGAGACTGAAAATTTGTCATTGGCTGTGACTTCCATCTTAATAGTCGTAAGCTGCCATAAGCTTCTACTTGTATTTGTCAGACCAAATTCTTCAGTGCTCGGTTGTCAATTCTCTCTGTTTCTTAGGCTTTAGGCAAAGAGAGGCCGTGATTGCAAAGGCTTTCAGACTCCTGCTTCAGATCTGTAGAGTCCTTAGCAAGGCATTTGTGAAATTAAGCTAGAGTCATACTACAGCAGTGTTACAGCAATGTTAGATCCCTGTGAAAAGGACTAGAAAAAGTTCATTTTCATTTGACACAGTGTAGAGTTTAATAAAGACTGGGGAGGGAAATCAAACAATGAAAGCAGTTAAACATCATGCTTAATAAAGAAACAACTTTACAATAAACTATCCTATGATGAATGAGTCTTATTTTCTTCTGCATGGGTTCATACCTTGTATGGCACTACAAGGTTCTACTAGAAATACAGTGAAGGCAATTGTGTGTTTTTTGTTTTGCTGTGTGTAATAAGTGTTATCTTATTTGCAGAGCCTAACACTCCAGAAATTAGGAATGGAAGCTAGACTCCTTGGCAGTGGTGGTGCCTGCAGGGATGGCCCAGGACGTTCCTTCCTAGCTCAGCAGCGTCATGTCACCAATACTAGAAGGAATCTTCCTGTTAAAGTACCAAGTGCAACATCTGATTAAGCCATAAGGACAATGAGGGAAACATACTTGCTAAAGTGTCCTTAAATGTTTTATAGCTTCCACTTTTAACTGTTTGATGGAAAACTATGTTACCGTGGTGGGCATCTGTGAATTCAGCATCAGGATTTATCGAGAAGTGATTAACTTGATCAGTGGTATCCAGAAGGTAGCACGTAGTTTTCTGAGTAGAGGTAGTTTTAATAACTGCAGTATGTATTTACAAGCACAGCTTAAGATTTATATTTGCCTTGAAGATGTATTGTAAATATAAAAATTGGCACTATATATTTAAAACTATTCAATGTGTTTGGGCCTAGAGAGTTGACTTTTGTAATAGGAAGATGTTATGCGAAAATATACTTCAGGAAACTAGCAATATTTGATGTTTTTTGCTGGCCTCTTATAAAACAAAGTTTAAAAAATTGGTGACATGCTTTAAAAGTACTTCTTACATAATATAAAGTACAATTGTAGAAGCAAGAAAATACTTGCATTTATTTTAAAAGAAAATTTTTAAATTATAGTACTGGTTGGCCTGTATAACAGGAGCCAGGCTTTGTCATCTCAAGTAAGAGACACAATTACTCAGTCTATTTAAATAAAGATCAAGTTAGTGCTTATATACACTAAGGAAATCCTATCTTTTAAGATGTTGAATTCACCAAAGCCAAATAAGCTGTCTTTTTTCCTGTTTAAAAAACAAAAAGCAAACAAAAAAGCAATTGTGTTAACTCAGATCTGGACTATGTTTTAAAAGTCTGGAGTACCTGTGCACTACATTTGTGAGGTATGTGGGGGAACAAGGGGGCCAGGGTTCAGGTGGTGATGGTGTAGGAAGAAACCTTGATTTCCAGCTATTTATACAACCTTAGGAATAGAAATTATTTTTCCTTCACTTTTAAATGTAGTTCACTGCAATGGTTCTGAACTAACTGTGCTATGCTATGAGTGAAAGGCTGCTTTGCTAATCCTTGGAAGCAAAGATTGAGGGAGAAAAGTGCACAAGCTGTCATAATTCCAGAATCTAGGTGTAGTATGATGAAGTCAGAATTGATATCTGACACTTGAGTGGGGAAGTTCTACCTTTCACCAAACGTGTCACTTTATTGAAAAAGTGTTCTATTTTTTGTGAACTGTATTTTTAAGAAGTTTTATGTCCATTTTTTGCAAACTGTCATGAACAAACTCACTGCAACTGGTTAAATAACACAAAATAACAGCAGCCCTTTAAATGAATACACATAACAGTGTGCATATGAGGTTGCTGCACTTGTCTGTAATCTAATATAAATCTCAACTGTAGGCATCAATGGAAGCATGTAGTACCTTCACCACCAAGGCCATCATTTATTTGAGAGCTGGGTTCAGCGTTGCTTTGCAGAATTTGAATTCCTACGTTGAGTGTGGTTTGAATTGTGAATTTTTGAGTAGTCTTGCATTTTGTATGCCCTTCCCAATCTTCCTTTCCAAACGTCTTGAATTCTTGCTTGGGCATTGTATACAATGCTAGAGAAGAGTTCTCATTTCTAATACTTAACTAAGCACTGCTTCTTAATAGCATTGATGGCTTATACACCTAAATCTTTATGCAATGCTGCTTCTTGTGAAGCTTGTATCTATACAAGGTATTATTTAAGAGCCAGATTCATCTAAAGGTGGGGTGATATGTGAAGAAAACATTCCCAACCAACTGCTGTTGAACAGTTGTGTCTGTCAGTTTGTGTTCTTTGACTACCTCTTGGGTTTTGAAGTCTTTTACTGCAGCAGTGATGGGTCTTGTTTTTTGTTTTCTTAAGATACCATTGTGTGTTTAATCTCTTAGTGGTGTGGGAGATGGTGGTGGGTAGTAGGACATGAGATGCTTATGTTTCTTAAAGCCTGGTACTTCAGTGTGTTCTGGTGAAATACGAACCTGGTGTTGATGGTGTTGAATGAGTCTTCTAACTTTTGTTCTTTACAGCATGAAAACTTTGATGGGCATCCTTCAAGTATTCATCTTGTTAATAGGCTTTGGTACATGCGGTGTCTCACGGTAGTAGAGCTGTGTCAGTAGTCGTATCAGGTGCTGAATAGTGAAAACCTTGGAGCAGATATCCTTATACACTTCTCAAAACTGCAGACCCTGGGACCAAAACTGACCAAGAACCTCCCGATTATTTAATTAGAAACTTGTCTCCTAAGCAGCAAAGAAAAAATTAAATACCTAATTACAGATGGAGGATAAGCCTTTTTCAGAGTAGGAGTGGTCTCCAGTGATCCTACTGAGGATGAAAACATTTAAAATGTTCAGATATTTGAAGAAAATCTTACTTATTTGGCTTTTTTTTTTTTTTTCAAACTGTTTGAACTTAAATGGGAAAATACAATCTTTTTTAGTGTTTCTTTAGGATTTTGGGAACCTGTGGAACAGTGGCTGTTTTGTACCTGGTTGAATTTGGATTATGCTCTGTGAATGAGGAAGTGATACACAGAAATTATTATTTGAATATAAGCCATACTGTCGTATTCACTTCCTCTCATCTGGGTGTGCAAAAAGGAATGAAAGCGTTATTTTAATGTTAACATCAGTGAGATCAAACTAAAGCTGCTGGTAGAACTGCTGTGTTGTAGCTCCACTTCACGTGCCACGCAACAGCAGAACAACTGCAGTGTGCATTTCCAGGTTTCACGGTTAGGAATAGATTCATGTGAGGTGAAATTGTGGAACAGTGCAGAATTTAATCAGCACTGTGAGTAATTCTGGTTGGTTTCTGGTAAAAACGGGTAATGTGAATCCAAAGAAGCAAAAAAAAGTTTTCATGACATATCATTTAACTGATAATTTTCTTTTATGTAAGATCTAAGAAAATAATCGCTATGTAAGAGAAGTGTTTTGTAGCAATAATACAAATTTAGGGCTAGTAGGTTCTTTTACTCAAGGTGGGTCAGGCAGCGGTTTTGAGAAGATGATTTTAGAGCTGTATTGTAGTGAGTTAAGAAACAGTCACTAAAAATAGATTTTTCACCCAACAGGTTTGTGGTTTTTTGTTTTTTTTTCTGCATTAAATATGTATGTATATAGGTATTCTATTTTCTATAATATACACTTACTTGAAAGTAAATAATATAAGCAATACCAATGTTTTATTGAAGTAGCCATAGTCTAGGAATTAGAGAGCGAAAGTAACTGAGGTGGTCGTGTCCAGTAAAATAATTTTCTTAAGGCTTCCTTGCTGTTTTCCTTTTCCCCCACTGGTCCTGCTAGAGGTAAGATTTCCTGTTGTATCAGTGTCTACATCCTCAGTTGAAAACAAATGTAAACACTGTATTGCATAGAACTTGAAAAGTTGCACTAATTTTTAAACTCCTGTTTGTTTTATTTCTTTGGAAATGATTCTTTTATATTCACATAAAGATTTTTAAAGTTAATTTGTTGGTGTCTTTTTTCACAGTTACGCCCTATCTAATGCAAGCATCCATTCTTGTAGGCAAAGTATGAGGTAATTCTGCATGCTTTTCAAGTCATGCTGTATCAAATGTTACCTTATGGGATGTGTATCTTGCAGCAACAAACTGGAGGTGTGCTGCCCTTCCCAGTTCATTCCTGCTGTAAGTTGTGCTTCCTTGTCCCGCTTATTGTCTCTAGCAGTCATCTGCGAACCTGTGCAAGCGAAGAAGGCTGCTGGAATGTTCAATGACTGAGTAGTTGCTTATTGCTACTGAAAAAAGTTCACATCTCTGCACGCTCTCTTCAGCTACACCTAAGAGGACAGCTCCCAGCTCATTATTACTTGGAAAAGATGACTCCAGAGTGAAGATCAGCAGGAGGAAAGAGCCAAGTTTCCTTCAGGGTCCCATCTCCGTATCCCAATCCTTGGCCTGATGTGTGAGCAAACGCTTCTATTACCTTGGTCTGTTATCTGTGAGGGGAGCTGGGACTGTCTTGTGCAGAAGTTGCTTTGAGCTGGTGGAGATATAGCCCTGTGAGTGAGAATTGGATGGCTGGATATGGAAGAACTGTGTTTCTCGTTATTTCTGAGGCAGGACTAAAAGCATATTCATCCACCAAAGAATAGAAATGCAGGTGTTGATTTCAGGGAGAAGGGAAGGAAAGAGGCTGGCAGCTGTGCAGGAAGCCTGAGCCAAGCTGCAGGATGTTTGCAGCCCCTCTGCCATCGTGAGCATGGGAAGAGTGAGCAAGGGCTTCTGTGTGCAGGGGCTGTTTTCCAGGTGCTCTGTCACATGAAGTAGCACTCAGATCAGGTTACCTTGTTCTGGGTCCCTGGCTGCTCACATCTTTTCAGGCAGCTGAAGAGCTAAATGCTGCAGCAGGAGGTGAGCATTTCTAAGTGAGGGATGTCCCTGAAAGAGAGCTGCAGTAATGCTGGCACAACAAACAGATGGAGGTGAGGTGAGGATGGTTTAAGTGGAGGTGGGATGGAGGTCCTGTGAAATGTGCCCTTTGCTCAGAGTTCTACCAAGCAAGCAAAGACCTCAGAAGGAAACGTCTGATATTGCAGCAGCCTGGGAAAGGAAACAGGAAACTGAGCCAGGGAGGGGAGAAAACATCAGCTGACAGCTGCAAGCAGGAGTGCCTTGGGAGAGTAACATTGCGCAAGCCAGAAACATCACTGATCAGCAATCAGCATTGCACCCACTAACATCATTCCCCTTTTTCACTCCCAGAGAAGGAAAAGAAAGAACATTATGTGATGTTCCCAACCTGAACTTCCCCCATGCAGGGAAGATACAGGTTCCTGTATTGTATCAGCGTGTTTGGCTCCCAGAGAACATTCTCACATCTATGGATCTGTGAAATAGGAACGCCAGAAATTTCTTCTTCATCGAACCTGCTGTGTGGAACGGGGCTCTGTTAGAGAACTGTGCCTGGACAGCAAGTGCTGGTCACGCAAAAAGCTTTTTGTGAAAAGTGTTTCAGTCAGGATTTATGAAGACTCTCCTGAGAGGCACGTTACAAGATACTGGTTTATTTTTCTTTTAGCAAATTGTTTTCCTAAGATCAGTGGTGAAACTTTCTGATTACTGTTAGTATAGCTGTGAAGTACAGCCACAGCATGGAACTAAGAAAGTCCTGAGTTTCTCATTCATTGACAGTGCTCCATTACAAGCACAATAACAAAGATCTGCCTGTAAAAAGAAACGACTTTGCAATTGCTTTGATAGAAGAAAAGCTGCTGAGGATACCACGGCCGCTGGTGAGGGCTCAGCCTGTGCACCTCTGCCAGAGCTGAGAAGTCCTCCTCCTGAGAGCAGTGGCTGCAGCTCCCTACCGAGGCACTGCACAGATCCTGTAGGGCCGTGGGGCCAAGGTGATGCCCATTGTGAATTTGAAGTCGAGGATGGTGTCCGGGGGAGCCTGGAAGGTGAATTTCTGGAGCAGAGCCGTGAAGAAGAGGAAGAGCTCAGCACGGGCCAGCTGCTCACCCAGGCAGGCACGCTTCCCTGCAGAGACAGCCACACATTCAGCCCTGCTGCCTGCCCAGCTGCTTCCCCTGCTGGAAAAGCCTCAGCACACAATTCCTATGGGAACATCACAGTGCCCCCATCCTCTTGCCTGCCATATTGCTTTCTGCCCCCAGCTGGGTGACTGAGTGAGAGCACGTGCATGTATACACACACACACACACACACACATTATATCCTACCCTGCAGGCATGAGCAGTGCTTCACATGCAGTCGCTGTGTGCTCAGCTGGGCACAAAGAAATGGAGCCAAAGTACCACAGAACATATGCACTCCCTCCAAGGAAGCTGCTGGCCAGGACAGGGCACCCTGTGGTGGCAGTGGTGAAGCACATTGACCTCAGCCGTGTGGGACTGGGAGCAAACAGCACTGCTCTCGCCTTGCTGAATGCATTTATGGAGTCTGGCAATTTTGTAGTCTCATGTGCTCATGAAGAAAGGACTAAGAGCTGGGGGTAGTGGTGCTTTGAGATGGCTCCCATGGCTCATTGTCAAGGATGGGGCTGCTATTGATCAATGCAGGCAGTGGGCAAGCAGCACGTCCCACAGTGCAGCCAATGGATACAGGCAGTGCCTGCTGCTTCCATCACTACTTTGCTCAGGGTCTCCACTGTGCAGCACAGAAGCATCAAACTGCAGCAGATCTTACCTATAGAAAATGGCATGAAAGCCTCCCTTCTCCAGAACTGACCGTCCTTCAGGAAATGCCCGGGGTTAAAACTGTGAGGCGTTTCCCACTCCCTCTTGTCTAACATCACAGAATATATATGCGGGATTATAATAGTACCCTGCAACAAGAGATAATAAAAATCACTGTACGCTCTTTCCACCACAGCCAACAGAGGGGAAATTTTTACCTTCCTGTGTGCTTGGCATGAAGAACATGAATATTCACATCTATCACAACTATTTGTTCCACAGGGGTAATGTCTGGGAGGGCAAGGATGCTGCAGCATCCTTTCATCCTTTCATCCATTCCCTGCATGGACTGGGAAACTGAAGTCTTCACCTACAACCTGACTGACAAGCAGTGGAATTACCTTGGGCAAGTGGAAACCAGCCAGGACTGTGTCCTTCACTGCCTGTCTTGGCAAGTTGAAAGGGATGATGTTTCCTTTCCTCTGCACTTCGTGGATGACGGCGTTGGTGTAGGGCATGTTGCTCCTGTCCTCCAGGGCCGGCTGCCGTGACTGCCCAATGACTGCATCGATCTCAGCTTGCACACGGGCTGTTAGGAGAGAGCAGGGATCAGCTATGGTGCAGCAAAGCCATAGATCTCCTGGGGACACCGTGACACCTCTGTGATGTAGGTCACCCAGGGACCACCCCAGGTCAATCATGTACCAGTAGGGGACTCGTGGCATCTGTGTGCTTGCATCTTCAAGTACTAAAAGGGCTCTGAGCTCCGTGCAGTGCACCTGTCACCTCTGCCAGAATGCCTTCATGAGTCTCCTGTGCTTTTTGGTGAGGTTATATTGATTCTTGATACTACAGTATTAGAAGTGCAAGGATTATCATAGCAGAGGCATGTGCTAGAATGCAAAAAACCAAACAAACAAACTTATCTGTATCTCATTTGTGTGAGTTCTGAGGGATTCATAGAATTGTAGGGCTTGGAAGGGAACTCTAGGGATCATGGAGTCCAACTCCCTGGGCAATACGTTCCCATGCTCTTTACTGTAAAGAAATTCTTCCACATGTTTTCATGGAACTTTCTATGTTTGTTTTTGGCCACTGCTCCTTGTCCTGTGCTAAACACCACTGAGTAGAGTCTGGCCTCATGCAATTGAATGCCACACTTTAGGTATTTACATACATCAATTAGAACCCCTCTCAGTCTTCTCTAAGCTGCATAGACCCAAGTCTCTCAGCCTCTCCTCACACAGGAGATGTTCCAGGCCCTTTATCACCCTCCACTATGGAGACTTTGTCTCCCCACTAGAAGACCTCTGTCTTTTTCTGAACTGGGGAGCCCAGAACTGGACACTGATTTGGCCTCACCAGGGCAGAGTAGAGGGGAGGAACACCTCTATCACCCTGCTTGCCACACTTTTTAACGTACCCCACAATACTGTTCGCCCCCTTAGCCACATGGGTACTGCAGGCAAAGCCCCATTGCTTCTCATACCTTGAATTTCTGGATAAATGGCCATAAACAGCAGGCCCCAGCGGATGGTGGTGGAGGTGGTCTCAGTCCCAGCAAAAAACAGGTCGAGAGTGCATTCCACCAGGTTATCCTCACAGAATTCACTGCCATTAGGCTTCAGAAAATGGAGTGTTAGTGCCACATGACAGCAAGAACTTGCTCCAAATCAAACACAGTCCTGTCCCAAGGATTTTGCTAGAAGCCGACATCCCTCTGCATTTCCATCCCTCCAATGGATGCCCCACCTCAAGCCCAGTGTCACAAATGAACACACCAGCAGCTCAGGTGGGGAATTTGGTTTGTTTCTCAACAATCCTGACCTCTAATCCCCACCGTGGAGTGGTTTGCTCCACACTGCTGACCTTGGCCATCTCCTGCAGGTAGCTGTCGATGAAGTCCCGGCTCTCTGAGGGGTTCAGGTCTTCCTTATGTTTGCGGATCTTCTCTCTCACAAAACCTCTCATGAGCCTCCAGTTTTTAAACACGGTTTGGTGAGATCCTGGTAAGTACTTTATTATGGATGGGAAAATATTGTACAGCTTTGGAGGGGAAAAAAAATAAATGGAAGTATTAGTAAAGAACTGAAAATTCCTTCTGTTTTCAAAACCTGAAAAGCCTGCAAGCCTGCAAAGCCACAACCCCAAAGCTCTGCACTGCTGGAGTAAACGGAATTAACTCATTCCCAGCAGAGCATGATGAAGAAGTGGTATCTCCATTGTCAGAGAGACCACTGCATTTCTCAGAGTTATACAGGAAGCTCAGAGCTCTGTGGACACGTGAGGTGATGAAAGAGAGTGGTGTGAGCATTACACAGCTCGAAAATATGGCAGGAAGACATTACAAGCAGATGCACTTGATGCAGTGGAACAAGGAATGGTAACAAGTGCTCCCGAAAACCTTTTCCCATAACTCCTCCTAGAAACCGACCCAAACCCTATGCTATATTCACTTCGTTCCTAAAGCACAGGAAAAGCAGCCGGGGTAGCTCAGCTTTCTGATCACTGGGAACTGCATCAGCACTAGGACACCTCCAGGGATGGAGAAGGGACACACAGCTGCAAGAAGCACCAAGGAAAATCTCATGGTCCCAGAGCAGAGAGAAATATCTCCTGGACTTGGCCAGCCCCCTACACTTGCACACACGGCCTCACCTTGAGCAGTGTGTGCAGCTTTGGGTGCTGCACTATAAAAGGACATAAAACTATCAGAGAGCATCCTTAGGAGTACTATGAAGGTGGAGAAAGGTCTGCAAGGTGAACGTAGGATAAGCACTGAGGTCCTTTGGTTTATTCACTACAGACAAGACCAATTTGAGGCCACAGGGCGGCCCCAACTCCTTACAGGGAGCAACAGTAACCTCTGCTTACTGGTGACAAGAGGTTGGGATGGAGCTGTGTCACAGGAGAGTCAGGCTGGCTGCGAGGAAAAAGTGTGAAAAGAACTGCTCCCTCAGGCAGTGGGCATGACCCTGACTCTGGATCTCCGGGAGACACCACTCTCAGGCAAAGAGGTTGGGTTTCTTAGTGTTCCTGAGAGGAGTCAGGAATTGCACCTGATGACCCTTGTACATTTCCAACTTGGATATTCTGTGAAACTAAGAAAGTGCTTGAAATTTTGAGGTTAACTCCAGAGAAGAAACAGTGGCCTTGCAAATCTGCACGCTGTCTGTGCTGGGGACAGGAGGGCTGTACCTGACTCATTATTGTTGCATGGAGGGCAACAGTCTCATCCAACAGCCGCAGCAAGTTCTGGAAGTCCTCATCGTGGTATTCAAAGCGATTGCCAAAGGTGATGGAGCAGATGATGTTTGAAACAGCATTGTTGATTTTAAAATGAGGGTTGAAAGGATTCCCTGCAGAAAAAAAAAGGGAACAGTCAACTCTCTTCCTGTCACCACAGAAAAGACAGACAGAGTGCCATCACCAGAGGGAAAACATTCAACAAGAGAAATTAGTGGTCTTTGTTGGGCACCTTCATACAGATGTTTGTTTAAACTGAAATGGAAGATTTGAAATGACTGCAGAAGAGCAAACACCAATGGATTTAGTTGAGAACATTGGTATTAGCAAGCCCACAGTATTTTCTAGTGGTCTCAAATTCAGCAACAGGTCAAAGATGGGGCAAGGAATAATGATTCGGGCATAACCTAGCTGCATATATCAGTTAATTCTACGCCTGTAGAAGGAAGCTGGGATGATGACAGATTACCGCATTGCTCGTGAGATGAGAAAGAGGATGTTGGTGCATTAATTAGCAGCTGGCTGAAGGTGAGCCAGTAGCTTGACGATGTGGCCAAGAAGGCAAACAGCATCCTGACTTGCTTCAGAAATAGCGTATTGAGCAGGAGCAAGGTACTGACCACCCTTCTGTGCTCAACCCTGGCGAGGCCGCACCTGGAGAGCTACGTGGAACTCTAGGCCCCTCCCTTCAAGAAAGACGTTGAGGCCCTGGAGTGTGTCCAGAGAAGGGCAACAAAGCTGCGAAGGTTCTGGAGCACAACTCTGATGGCCAGCTACAAAGGAAACGGGGATGGTTCAGCCTGGGGAAGAGAAGGCTTAGAGGAGACCTTATCACTCTCTACGTCGCCCAGAAATTATACTGGAGCGAGGTGGGGGTTGGCCTCTGTAAGGTGTGAGGTTAGCCAAATAAATAATACCAAATGGCATTAGAACCAAGACAATTTATAAATGGCATCATTAAAAGAGACAATCAAAATAAATAAAAAAAAATACTCACCCCAGTCCAAGGCTTGCAATAGGAAGCTTCAGAGGAGTGATCTCCAGAAAGAGATCCTACCTCAGTTGTGGTCAGCCCTTAAATGGGGTCTGGGAGAGGTGGAATGAGACTCCACCCCTCCCAATGACACAGGTGCATTGCCTCCACCTGTGCACCTGCAGCTGACTCAGTGCTCACCTCAGGTGCTCAATCAGTAGTTGAGGCTGTGATTCAGCAGTTCCCATACAGCCTCTTTTCCCAGGTAACAGTGACAGGACAAGAAATGATGGCCATAAGTTTCTCCACAGGAGGTTCAGGGTGGATATTAGGAAAAATTACTTCTCAGAAGAGTTGATCAGACATTGGCACAGAATTCCAGAGAGATAGTGGAGTCACCATCCCTGGAGGTTCTCAAGAAAAGGGTATTTGTGGCACTGAGACACGTGATCAGTGGACAGGCGGAGGATGGGTTGCAATTGGACTCAGTGATCTTTGAAGTCATTTCCAACCATAATGATTCTATGGTTCTATGATTTTTCAGTAAGCATTAGCATGGAGGAAATTAAAACAGGCCAAACTGGATTCCACCTTCAGTACAACTTCTGAGGGAAGTGGTCCTCACCCTGCTCATCCCTGAACGCATCCGTGAGGAATCGGCACTCCTCCTGAATCCGCTCCTCCAGGCTCCTCTTCCCCAGGCCAAAGTTTCGCAGGGTGGTCAAGGTGAACCTTCTCTGCTGCTTCCACAGGTGTCCATTGGAGGAGATCAGCCCTGGCAGAATCATTCCACAGTGAGCAAAGCCAGATGCTCTCAGCAAAGAGAAGAAGCTGGAGGGCATCTGCCTTGAAAAAAGAAAAGGAACCCTGAAAATTGCTATGCTAGGAATATATGAGAAGCTATGACATTTCCCCAATCTTTCCTCCGAACAAGTCCTAAAAACCAGTTCTTTCAGTGTGACTTTCAGATACGTGTCACTATTCATAACTCACCAAAGTTGCTGAAGACCTCTGCATTCATAGGAATATCAGGGCGATCCATGAAGTTCTCTCCCTGGGTCACAAGCACTTCCTTGATCAGTTGCACCCCACTTACGATCACAAATGACATGCTGCCTACTTGCATGCTGAAGATGTCTCCATGATCTTCAGTAAACTGGGGGCAGGGAAAATACATAAAATGGGATTGATCTGCAAAGACATTTCTTCCTGGAATATGCAGAGCCCTGGTATTCTGCGCCCACAGAGAGGAACAAGCAGACTTGATGCAGAAAAAGGGCAAACTAAGCCTGCAAATGTGATTGCATAAATATTGGCTTGGCTGTGGGCAACCTTTTGACATTTCCTGATTCAGTGTCCAGGAGTCAATGTGAAACCCTCCAAGCTGCATTCTCCAGGCTCTGCAGGACTCAGCTGAGCAAGGATTTTCAGCTGTTGTTTAACTCCCTTCCCAAGAGCCCTTCCCCTCAGACCCACCTACAGCTGCAGTCGAAGCCATGGCATTGTGCTATGCCCTTTGCCCAAAGGATGGGGCTCTCTATACAAAGGCAAACATCGTCCACGTTGGATGCTGATCCCTGGCCAAACTTCTGCTCACCCACGAAGAGCCCACTCTTGATCATAGGCTTTGAATAGGATTGGGTTGCGTGGGTCCCACTCCTCCTACTAAAAATCCCCTTACCTTCTGTGTTGTGGTCTCAAGGTCTTTGGAAAACATAAACTGCAAATTTCCCACGAATGGGATGGAAAAAGGACCAGGAGGGAAGTCCTTTGGCTTTCTCTTCTTCATGTAGTCATAGAAGAGCAGGAAGACGAAGAGGAAGACGAAGAGCATCTGGAGGGAGATGCTGTCCCAGAGGAAGCGCAGCATGGCGCAGCTGTGGGCACACACACAGAGGGGCTCGGGCTGGCCTGGCCTCGGGGCTGCCTTTGGGCTGCCGCTTCCTCACGCTCAGCCACATCTGCCACGTCACCTCGTGCAACACAACCCAGCACGCAGCGCACCCGCAGCTCCCTCCCCGTCGTGCCCCCATCTCCCACCGCTGCCATCCCAAAGCCCCGCAGCTCCCGCAGCTCCCTCACCGTGCCGGCGCCGGCTCCTGCCCGAGCCCCACCGCGCAGAGCCGGGCCACAAGGGACGCGAGATAAGGCTGCACGAAGCTCCCGCAAAGCCTCTGACTCACGGGGCGAGGGTCCGCTGCCGCGGGGCGGTGCTGGCAGGGTCCACCGTTTCGCTTGTAAAAGTCCAATCACTGCTTTATCACGGAACCTGGAGTGCTCCCCTGCACTCACATGGGATGCTCTGCTCTTAAAGTACACGTCTTCACGACTTCTGCCCTCGCATACAATAGAGACAGATGAAAAAGAAGATCGCAAGCATTTACTGTCTCCCAGGAGGAAGTGTGGTAGATAAGGAAGCAATGAAGTAACGTGGAAATTCGAGTAGGACAAAGGTCAGACGTGCACAAAGCGAACAGAAGTTGAGAGAAGGCAGCGTGTAGTCCCCATCAGCTTCTGAACGTGCCCAAGGCCCCTGCATTTCATCCTGGGCAGCACTGCAGGGCCAGCTCAGACTTCCCCCCTGCTGCCTGGCCAAGTGTGGAGGAGAAGGCTCCAGATTAGGGGAGGGAAAAGAAAGAGCATTTAGCTAACACTGGGAGACAGGACCTGCATTTTCTACGCCTCTGGGGGCAGAGTTTCTTGAAGCAGATGTCAGAAATGGCCCTCGCTGCCCTCTGTTCCTGTGGCTGTCCCTGCATTAGTGCTGTGGCAGAACGCAGCCATCATCTTTGGTGTTTTTCCTGCGGGTTTGCTCACAGTGCTGGGCTCGTGGAAACTCATCAGCTCTGTATGAACAGCACTTGTGCTTACAGTGCTCACCCCTCTGCTGATGGAGAGCTGCTGCTGTGCTGCTCAGCGTGGCTCTGCACCCCACCACCTGCTGCCCCAAATTGCAGTGCTGGAAAGGCTGTGCTGGTCACCATTTTGCAGAATGCTTTACGTCAGAAATGTTTTAGTCAGGATTTATTAATGCTCAAAGGACAGAGAGAGATCACACACATTTTTCTTTTAACAAACTGTTTTCCTAAGATCAATGGAGAAAAAAATTACTACTTGTACACGTGTTGTAAGATGAGGGCTGGTACTGCTCTCTGCCAGAATTGATTCACAGCTGTGACATACAGCCATCCAACGTGGAATTAAATTCCTGAGCTTCACATTCAATGACAGTGATGTGCTGTAAGCCTAAAAAGTGCCCCAGCCCCTCCGGTACCAATTGTCTTTCTCATCTGATACAACGTCCAAGATCTGCTTGTAAAAAGAAACGACTTTGCAATTGCTTTGATAGAAGAAAAGCTGCTGAGGATACCACGGCCGCTGGTGAGGGCTCAGCCTGTGCACCTCTGCCAGAGCTGAGAAGTCCTCCTTCTGAGAGCAGTGGCTGCAGCTCCCTACCGAGGCACTGCACAGATCTTGTAGGGCCGTGGGGCCATGGTGATGCCCATTGTGAATTTGAAGTCGAGGATGGTGTCCGGGGGAGCCTGGAAGGTGAATTTCTGGAGCAGAGCCGTGAAGAAGAGGAAGAGCTCAGCACGGGCCAGCTGCTCACCCAGGCAGGCACGCTTCCCTGCAGAGACAGCCACACATTCAGCCCTGCTGCCTGCCCAGCTGATTTCTCAGAGAAAGCACGTGATGCTTGGGCACAAAGTTGGAGATGCTGAAAGCACTCCCTCCAAGGAAGCTGCTGGCCAGGACAGGGCACCCTGTGGTGGCGGTGGTGAAGCACATTGCCCTCAGCCGTGTGGGACTTGGAGCAAACAGCACTGCTCTCGCCTTGCTGAATGCATTTCTGGGGTCCCTGGCATTTTTGTAGTCTCACGTGCTCATGAAGAAAGGACTAAGAGCTGGGGGTGGTGGTGTTGTGAGGTGTCTCCCATGGCTCATTGTCAAGGACGGGGCTGCTATTGATCAATGCAGGCAGTGGGCAAGCAGCACGTCCCACAGTGCAGCCAATGGATACAGGCAGTGCCTGCTGCTTCCATCACTACTTTGCTCAGGGTCTCCCCTGTGGAGCTGGAATTCCCTCCCACTGTGTCAGCACAGAAGCATCAAACTGCAGCAGATCTTACCTATAGAAAATGGAATAAAAGCCTCCCTTCTCCAGAACTGACCGTCCTTCAGGAAATGCCCGGGGTTAAAACTGTGAGGCGTTTCCCACTCCTTCTTGTCAAGCATCACAGAGGACAGATTTGCCAACGTTATACTGCCCTGACACAAGAAGAAGAAAATTACTGTACACTCTCTGCCACTGCCCACCATCGTGGTCTTTTCAGCCACCCTTTTGCTTGCCATGAAGATCATCCATAGTCAGATTGGTCACAAGCCTTTGTTTTTCTCTAGTAGCATGGCCGTATTTTGCTATTTATTGGCTGTTTTATGTTCCATCAAGATATACCCACACTTTTCTCTCTAGCTATTTTTTGGCCTCAGTTCTTCTTAGAAGCATCTGCACGAGGAGTGCTCTGTTCCTCAAGAACATGTATGGATGTCTCACCCCATGGCTTTCAACTTGGACATGGAGGATGCAATTCGCTGGAAGGCACTTTTCTGTCAGCAATACAACACAACCCATGGGAAAGACCTCTGTGAGAAGGGCAGGGATGCTGCAGCTTTCTCCACGAAGCAATGGGGAAATGGGAGTCTCCTCCTAACAGCTCAGTGCTCAGGATTGGCATTACCTTGGGCACCCGGAAACCAGCCAGGACTGTGTCCTTCACTGCCTGTCTCGGCACATTGAAAGGGATGATGTTTCCTTTCCTCTGCACTTCGTGGATGACGGCGTTGGTGTAGGGCATGTTGTTCCTGTCCTCCAGGGCCGGCTGCCGTGACTGCCCAATGACCGCATCGATCTCAGCTTGCACACGGGCTGTTAGGAGAGAGCAAGGATCAGCTATGGTGCAGTACAGCCACAGATCCCCTGGGGACACCATGAACTGTTTGCTGTGTGAGTCTTCAAAGGACTGTCTCAGAGCCATCATGCACCACCAGGGGAGTTGTGGCACCTCTCTGTGTATTCATCACTCCAGATACTAAACAAGTCATGTGCTCTCTTCAAAGCTTCCTCTTCTTCTGCTATACAGCCCTGAATGTTCTCCATTGCTTATGGGGGAAGTACCCACGTTTGACTCTTCATTGCAAATTAAAGCACTAAAAAATTACGAGGGACAGTTTTAAAACAGCTTAGAGCTGTGCCTGAATACAGAAGAAAGCATTTGTTCCTCATCTGCATGAGTATGGAGGAATTCCTGTTCTTCCTTTCAGCCAAATGGAGTCTCTCAGCAAGGTTTAAAAACAGGAATAGTACAGCCCTGTAGCTGCTTGTACCTTGAATCTCCGGATATGATATGATTCTCACCAACCTACAAAGGCTACAGTAGGAAGATGCCCAGCCCTGTTGCTGCTCTTACCTTGAATTTCCGGATATACGGCCATAAACAGCAGCGCCCAGCGGATGGTGGTGGAGGTGGTCTCAGTCCCAGCAAACAGTAAGTCAAGAGTGCACGCCACCAGATTTTCCTCACAGAATTCACTGCCATCGGGCTTCAGAAAATGATGTGTTAGTGCCACATGAACAGCGAAGACTTTCTCAACACCCCACGCAGCTCTGCCCCAAGGGTTCTGGCATAAGCTGTATTCTCATCCCTCCAATGGATGCCCCAAAACTAATGTCCATCCTAAACTCACTCATGGACACACCATCAGCTCAGGTGGGGAATTTGGTTTGTTTCTCAACAATCCTGACCTCTAATCCCCACCGTGGAGTAGTTTGCTCCACACTGCTGACCTTGGCCATCTCCTGCAGGTAGCTGTCGATGAAGTCCCGGCTCTCTGAGGGGTTCAGGTCTTCCTTATGTTTGCTGATCTTCTCAAACACAAAATCTTTCATGAGCCTCCAGTTTTTAAACATGGTTTGGTGGGATCCTGGGAAGTACTTTATTATGGATGGGAAAACATTGTACAGCTTTGGAAAGAAAACAAGAAGAGGATATTGAATTAAGGACTGAAAAATTCCTCCTGCTTTCAGAATTTGAAATGCCTGCAAGGCCACAACCTGCAGGAATAGATGGAATTAAGTTATCTCCAGAGAAGCATGACAGAGAATTGGTATCTCCATTGTGAGTGTTCCTTTGGGTCTCATCAAGGAGCCTGGAATTTAGTGGGTAGGAAGGGTGATGTGTGGGGAAAGAGAACAATGTGAACATTGCATAGCTTGAAAATATGGCCGAAAGAAATTACTGACTAATCTAGACAGTGTAGGGAATGGCAACGAATATCCTCAATTTGTTCAGTGCTCCTCCTTCCCATAATCACCCCAAGAGAGATTTTGGGGTCTACAAAATGGAAAGCATATAAAACTATCAGTGAGTGTTCAAAGAAGTACTACGTCAATGCTGAAGTGTAAGGCAAGGTGTATGAGGAGCAGATGAGGTCCCTTGGTTTGTTTGTCAGGAGGAGGAGGGCTGTACCTGGCTCATTATCTTCCCTTGGAGGATAACAGTTTCATCCATCAGCCGCAGCACGTTCTGGAAGTTCTCATCATGGTATTCAAAGCGATTGCCAAAGGTGACGGAGCAGATTATGTTTGAAACAGCATTGTTGATTTTAAGGTAAGGGTTGAAAGGCTTTCCTGGAGAAGGAAAAGAGAACTATCTATTCTCTTCCCGTCTCTACAGAAAAGGGGAAGAAAGTGCCATCATCTGAGGGAAAATACTCAACAAGAGAAAGAAATGGTATTCAGTGGGCACCTCCTTGGAAATGTTTGTTTACACTGAAAAGGAAGATTTGAAATGGATGCAGAAGAGGAAACACCACTGGAATTAATTGGGAAGGTTGGTGTTAACAGGCCTGTGGAATTTCCTAGACGTCTCAAATGGAGTGACAGACCAAAGATAGGCAAAGAATAACGCTTAGGGTGTAACCTAGCTGCATCCTCTCTGTTAATATGAGGAGAAAACACCTGAAGAAGGAAGCTGGGATGCTGGGATTTCCTGCAACATGAGGTATTTTTCAGCAGGCAGTAGCATGGAGGAAAATAAATGGCCCAAGCTGGATTCTGACTTTAGCACAACTTCTGAGGGAAGTGGTCCTCACCCTGCTCATCCCTGAACGCATCCGTGAGGAATCGGCACTCCTCCTGTATCTGCTCCTCCAGGCTCCTCTTCCCCAGGCCAAAGTTTCGCAGGGTGGTCAAGGTGAACCTTCTCTGCTGCTTCCACAGGTGCCCATTGGAGAAGACCAGCCCTGGCAGAAGCATTCCATAGTGAGCAGATGCCCACAGAAAGGGGAAGAATTTGGGAGGATATTGGCCTTTACAAAGCATGCTCAAGCACACTGGGGCCTCTGCTCACCATGAATGCCAAGCCATGTCATCACCTCCAGCTTTCCTTCTGGCACATTTGAAAGTTGAATATACCGGCAGTGCATGTCAGGTTCGTATCTCAATTGATAACTCACCCAGTTTATTGAAGATATCTCTGTCAAGAGGAATGTCAGGGCGATCCATGAAGTTCTCTCCCTGGGTCACAAGGGCTTCCTTGATCAGTTGAAGCCCATTTATGATCACAAATGACTGGCTGCCTACTTGCATGCTGAAGATATTCCCAAGTTTTTCAGTAAGCTGGGCAAGGGGTAAATAAATTAGTATAAATGAGGATTGATTTGTAATGACACATTCTACTGGAAGAAGGAAAGACCTGCTATCTTCAACATGCAGGGATGGAGAGGCAGACTTGCAGTGGAAGCAGGGCAAGTGGAGCCTGAGAGAGGAGGAAGAGTGGTTGCACAAGTGCAAAGACATTGTCATGACTGCACGCCATCCTATTTGGCATTTCCTAAATCAGAGTTCAGGAGCTGGTGTAAAACCCTCCAGGCTGCATTTTGCAGGTCATGCAAGACTCTGATGAGCAAGAATTTTCTGCTCATGGGTAACCCCCTTCCCATCAGACACACCTTCAGCTGCAACCGAACCCATGGTGTTGCGTCATGCTCTTCACCCAAACAATGTCACTCTGAATGTAAAGGCAAACCATATAAAAATTGCTGCTGATCACGGGCCAGCCTCCTTCCCACTCATGGGAAGCTTTGTGAGGGCAATTGGATTCGATGGGACTTGGGCTGGGCTGCAGTGGTGCCCTCCCCATGCTAAAAATCCCCTTACCTTCTGTGTTGTGACCAAGGGGTCTCTGGCGAACATAAACTGCACACTTCCCACGAATGGGAAGGAAAAAGGACCAGGAGGGAAGTCCTTCGGCCTTCTCCTCTTCATGTAGTCAGAGACGAGCAGGAAGACGAAGAGGAAGACGAAGAGCATCTGGAGGGAGATGCTGTCCCAGAGGAAGCGCAGCATGGCGCAGCTGTGGGCACACACACAGAGGGGCTCGGGCTGGCCTGGCCTCGGGGCTGCCTTTGGGCTGCCGCTTCCTCACGCTCAGCCACATCTGCCACGTCACCTCGTGCAACACAACCCAGCACGCAGCGCACCCGCAGCTCCCTCCCCGTCGTGCCCCCATCTCCCACCGCTGCCATCCCAAAGCCCCGCAGCTCCCGCAGCTCCCTCACCGTGCCGGCGCCGGCTCCTGCCCGAGCCCCACCGCGCAGAGCCGGGCCACAAGGGACGCGAGATAAGGCTGCACGAAGCTCCCGCAAAGCCTCTGACTCACGGGGCGAGGGTCCGCTGCCGCGGGGCGGTGCTGGCAGGGTGCAGACGGCGCTGAGCGCTGCGTAGGGACGAGCGCGTCCCGCCCCGGCGCTGACACCAGCCCCGCTGCCGGCCCTGCTGCCGGCAATTCCCTGCCCTTCTCCCTGCCCTTCTCTCCTCCCTTCTCCTCTCCTTCGCTGCTGTTCCCGTGGCGCCGCGCGGCCGCAGACCCCACTCGTGATGCGGAAGCGCGCAATACAAGCTGCTGTGTTGAGCTGAGTAACAAATTCAGTCCGTGCTCTGTCACGGAAATTAAAGCACTCACCTGAGATGCTCCACTCTTAAATACTTGCTTGTCTTCTGGCCTTCCAAAAAGGAAACGCAGAATGAACAGGAAGATTGCAACCATTTATTGTCTCCCAGCAGGCAGTGTGGGTAAATAAGGAAGCAATATATTTACAGTTAATTTCGAGTGGATCAGAGGTGAGATTTGCATCCATTTGCAAATAGAAATGCTGGAAAGGCTGTGCTGGTCACCATTTTGCAGAATGCTTTACATCAGAAATGTTTTAGTCAGGATTTATTAATGCTCAAAGGACAGAGAGAGATCACACACATTTTTCTTTTAACAAACTGTTTTCCTAAGATCAATGGAGAAAACAATTACTACTTGTACACGTGTTGTAAGATGAGGGCTGGTACTGATCTCTGCCAGAATTGATTCACAGCTGTGACATACAGCCATCCAACGTGGAATTAAATTCCTGAGCTTCACATTCAATGACAGTGATGTGCTGTAAGCCTAAAAAGTGCCCCAGCCCCTCCGGTACCAATTGTCTTTCTCATCTGATACAACGTCCAAGATCTGCTTGTAAAAAGAAACGACTTTGCAATTGCTTTGATAGAAGAAAAGCTGCTGAGGATACCACGGCCGCTGGTGAGGGCTCAGCCTGTGCACCTCTGCCAGAGCTGAGAAGTCCTCCTTCTGAGAGCAGTGGCTGCAGCTCCCTACCGAGGCACTGCACAGATCTTGTAGGGCCGTGGGGCCATGGTGATGCCCATTGTGAATTTGAAGTCGAGGATGGTGTCCGGGGGAGCCTGGAAGGTGAATTTCTGGAGCAGAGCCGTGAAGAAGAGGAAGAGCTCAGCACGGGCCAGCTGCTCACCCAGGCAGGCACGCTTCCCTGCAGAGACAGCCACACATTCAGCCCTGCTGCCTGCCCAGCTGCTTCCCCTGCTGGAAAAGCCTCAGCACACAACTCCTATGGGAACATCACAGTGCCCCCATCCTCTTGCCTGCCATATTGCTTTCTGCCCCCAGCTGGGTGACTGAGTGAGAGCACGTGCATGTATACACACACACACATTATATCCTACCCTGCAGGCATGAGCAGTACTTCACATGCAGTCGCTGTGTGCTCAGCTGGGCACAAAGAAATGGAGCCAAAGTACCACAGAACATATGCACTCCCTCCAAGGAAGCTGCTGGCCAGGACAGGGCACCCTGTGGTGGCAGTGGTGAAGCACATTGACCTCAGCCGTGTGGGACTGGGAGCAAACAGCACTGCTCTCGCCTTGCCGAATGCATTTCTGGGGTCCCTGGCATTTTTGTAGTCTCGTGCTCATGAAGAAAGGACTAAGAGCTGGGGGTGGTGGTGCTTTGAGATGGCTCCCATGGCTCATTGTCAAGGATGGGGCTGCTATTGATCAATGCAGGCAGTGGGCAAGCAGCACGTCCCACAGTGCAGCCAATGGATACAGGCAGTGCCTGCTGCTTCCATCACTACTTTGCTCAGGGTCTCCACTGTGGAGCTGGAATTCCCTCCCACTGTGTCAGCACAGAAGCATCAAACTGCAGCAGATCTTACCTATAGAAAATGGAATAAAAGCCTCCCTTCTCCAGAACTGACCGTCCTTCAGGAAATGCCCGGGGTTAAAACTGTGAGGCGTTTCCCACTCCTTCTTGTCAAGCATCACAGAGGACAGATTTGCCAACGTTATACTGCCCTGACACAAGAAGAAGAAAATTACTGTACACTCTCTGCCACTGCCCACCATCGTGGTCTTTTCAGCCACCCTTTTGCTTGCCATGAAGATCATCCATAGTCAGATTGGTCACAAGCCTTTGTTTTTCTCTAGTAGCATGGCCGTATTTTGCTATTTATTGGCTGTTTTATGTTCCATCAAGATATACCCACACTTTTCTCTCTAGCTATTTTTTGGCCTCAGTTCTTCTTAGAAGCATCTGCACGAGGAGTGCTCTGTTCCTCAAGAACATGTATGGATGCCTCACCCCATGGCTTTCAACTTGGACATGGAGGATGCAATACGCTGGAAGGCACTTTTCTGTCAGCAATACAACACAACCCATGGGAAAGACCTCTGTGAGAAGGGCAGGGATGCTGCAGCTTTCTCCACGAAGCAATGGGGAATTGGGAGTCTCCTCCTAACAGCTCAGTGCTCAGGATTGGCATTACCTTGGGCACCCGGAAACCAGCCAGGACTGTGTCCTTCACTGCCTGTCTCGGCACATTGAAAGGGATGATGTTTCCTTTCCTCTGCACTTCGTGGATGACGGCGTTGGTGTAGGGCATGTTGTTCCTGTCCTCCAGGGCCGGCTGCCGTGACTGCCCAATGACCGCATCGATCTCAGCTTGCACACGGGCTGTTAGGAGAGAGCAGGGATCAGCTATGGTGCAGTACAGCCACAGATCCCCTGGGGACACCATGAACTGTTTGCTGTGTGAGTCTTCAAAGGACTGTCTCAGAGCCATCATGCACCACCAGGGGAGTTGTGGCACCTCTCTGCGTATTCATCACTCCAGATACTAAACAAGCCATGTGCTCTCTTCAAAGCTTCCTCTTCTTCTGCTATACAGCCCTGAATGTTCTCCATTGCTTATGGGGGAAGTACCCACGTTTGACTCTTCATTGCAAATTAAAGCACTAAAAAATTACGAGGGACAGTTTTAAAACAGCTTAGACCTGTGCCTGAATACAGAAGAAAGCATTTGTTCCTCATCTGCATGAGTATGGAGGAATTCCTGTTCTTCCTTTCAGCTAAATGGAGTCTCTCAGCAAGGTTTAAAAACAGGAATAGTACAGCCCTTTAGCTGCTTGTACCTTGAATCTCCGGATATACGGCCATAAACAGCAGGGCCCAGCGGATGGTGGTGGAGGTGGTCTCAGTCCCAGCAAACAGTAAGTCGAGAGTGCACGCCACCAGATTTTCCTCACAGAATTCACTGCCATCGGGCTTCAGAAAATGATGTGTTAGTGCCACATGAACAGCGAAGACTTTCTCAACACCCCACGCAGCTCTGCCCCAAGGGTTCTGGCATAAGCTGTATTCTCATCCCTCCAATGGATGCCCCAAAACTAATGTCCATCCTAAACTCACTCATGGACACACCATCAGCTCAGGTGGGGAATTTGGTTTGTTTCTCAACAATCCTGACCTCTAATCCCCACCGTGGAGTAGTTTGCTCCACACTGCTGACCTTGGCCATCTCCTGCAGGTAGCTGTCGATGAAGTCCCGGCTCTCTGAGGGGTTCAGGTCTTCCTTATGTTTGCTGATCTTCTCAAACACAAAATCTTTCATGAGCCTCCAGTTTTTAAACATGGTTTGGTGGGATCCTGGGAAGTACTTTATTATGGATGGGAAAACATTGTACAGCTTTGGAAAGAAAACAAGAAGAGGATATTGAATTAAGGACTGAAAAATTCCTCCTGCTTTCAGAATTTGAAATGCCTGCAAGGCCACAACCTGCAGGAATAGATGGAATTAAGTTATCTCCAGAGAAGCATGACAGAGAATTGGTATCTCCATTGTGAGTGTTCCTTTGAGTCTCATCAAGGAGCCTGGAATTTAGTGGGTAGGAAGGGTGATGTGTGGGGAAAGAGAACAATGTGAACATTGCATAGCTTGAAAATATGGCCGAAAGAAATTACTGACTAATCTAGACAGTGTAGGGAATGGCAACGAATATCCTCAATTTGTTCAGTGCTCCTCCTTCCCATAATCACCCCAAGAGAGATTTTGGGGTCTACAAAATGGAAAGCATATAAAACTATCAGTGAGTGTTCAAAGAAGTACTACGTCAATGCTGAAGTGTAAGGCAAGATGTATGAGGAGCAGATGAGGTCCCTTGGTTTGTTTGTCAGGAGGAGGAGGGCTGTACCTGGCTCATTATCTTCCCTTGGAGGATAACAGTTTCATCCATCAGCCGCAGCACGTTCTGGAAGTTCTCATCATGGTATTCAAAGCGATTGCCAAAGGTGACGGAGCAGATTATGTTTGAAACAGCATTGTTGATTTTAAGGTAAGGGTTGAAAGGCTTTCCTGGAGAAGGAAAAGAGAACTATCTATTCTCTTCCCGTCTCTACAGAAAAGGGGAAGAAAGTGCCATCATTTGAGGGAAAATACTCAACAAGAGAAAGAAATGGTATTCAGTGGGCACCTCCTTGGAAATGTTTGTTTACACTGAAAAGGAAGATTTGAAATGGATGCAGAAGAGGAAACACCACTGGAATTAATTGGGAAGGTTGGTGTTAACAGGCCTGTGGAATTTCCTAGACGTCTCAAATGGAGTGACAGACCAAAGATAGGCAAAGAATAACGCTTAGGGTGTAACCTAGCTGCATCCTCTCTGTTAATATGAGGAGAAAACACCTGAAGAAGGAAGCTGGGATGCTGGGATTTCCTGCAACATGAGGTATTTTTCAGCAGGCAGTAGCATGGAGGAAAATAAATGGCCCAAGCTGGATTCTGACTTTAGCACAACTTCTGAGGGAAGTGGTCCTCACCCTGCTCATCCCTGAACGCATCCGTGAGGAATCGGCACTCCTCCTGTATCCGCTCCTCCAGGCTCCTCTTCCCCAGGCCAAAGTTTCGCAGGGTGGTCAAGGTGAACCTTCTCTGCTGCTTCCACAGGTGCCCATTGGAGAAGACCAGCCCTGGCAGAAGCATTCCATAGTGAGCAGATGCCCACAGAAAGGGGAAGAATTTGGGAGGATATTGGCCTTTACAAAGCATGCTCAAGCACACTGGGGCCTCTGCTCACCATGAATGCCAAGCCATGTCATCACCTCCAGCTTTCCTTCTGGCACATTTGAAAGTTGAATATACCGGCAGTGCATGTCAGGTTCGTATCTCAATTGATAACTCACCCAGTTTATTGAAGATATCTCTGTCAAGAGGAATGTCAGGGCGATCCATGAAGTTCTCTCCCTGGGTCACAAGGGCTTCCTTGATCAGTTGAAGCCCATTTATGATCACAAATGACTGGCTGCCTACTTGCATGCTGAAGATATTCCCAAGTTTTTCAGTAAGCTGGGCAAGGGGTAAATAAATTAGTATAAATGAGGATTGATTTGTAATGACACATTCTACTGGAAGAGGGAAAGACCTGCTATCTTCAACATGCAGGGATGGAGAGGCAGACTTGCAGTGGAAGCAGGGCAAGTGGAGCCTGAGAGAGGAGGAAGAGTGGTTGCACAAGTGCAAAGACATTGTCATGACTGCACGCCATCCTATTTGGCATTTCCTAAATCAGAGTTCAGGAGCTGGTGTAAAACCCTCCAGGCTGCATTTTGCAGGTCATGCAAGACTCTGATGAGCAAGAATTTTCTGCTCATGGGTAACCCCCTTCCCATCAGACACACCTTCAGCTGCAACCGAACCCATGGTGTTGCGTCATGCTCTTCACCCAAACAATGTCACTCTGAATGTAAAGGCAAACCATATAAAAATTGCTGCTGATCACGGGCCAGCCTCCTTCCCACTCATGGGAAGCTTTGTGAGGGCAATTGGATTCGATGGGACTTGGGCTGGGCTGCAGTGGTGCCCTCCCCATGCTAAAAATCCCCTTACCTTCTGTGTTGTGACCAAGGGGTCTCTGGCGAACATAAACTGCACACTTCCCACGAATGGGAAGGAAAAAGGACCAGGAGGGAAGTCCTTCGGCCTTCTCCTCTTCATGTAGTCAGAGACGAGCAGGAAGACGAAGAGGAAGACGAAGAGCATCTGGAGGGAGATGCTGTCCCAGAGGAAGCGCAGCATGGCGCAGCTGTGGGCACACACACAGAGGGGCTCGGGCTGGCCTGGCCTCGGGGCTGCCTTTGGGCTGCCGCTTCCTCACGCTCAGCCACATCTGCCACGTCACCTCGTGCAACACAACCCAGCACGCAGCGCACCCGCAGCTCCCTCCCCGTCGTGCCCCCATCTCCCACCGCTGCCATCCCAAAGCCCCGCAGCTCCCGCAGCTCCCTCACCGTGCCGGCGCCGGCTCCTGCCCGAGCCCCACCGCGCAGAGCCGGGCCACAAGGGACGCGAGATAAGGCTGCACGAAGCTCCCGCAAAGCCTCTGACTCACGGGGCGAGGGTCCGCTGCCGCGGGGCGGTGCTGGCAGGGTGCAGACGGCGCTGAGCGCTGCGTAGGGACGAGCGCGTCCCGCCCCGGCGCTGACACCAGCCCCGCTGCCGGCCCTGCTGCCGGCAATTCCCTGCCCTTCTCCCTGCCCTTCTCTCCTCCCTTCTCCTCTCCTTCGCTGCTGTTCCCGTGGCGCCGCGCGGCCGCAGACCCCACTCGTGATGCGGAAGCGCGCAATACAAGCTGCTGTGTTGAGCTGAGTAACAAATTCAATCCGTGCTCTGTCACGGAAATTAAAGCACTCACCTGAGATGCTCCACTCTTAAATACTTGCTTGTCTTCTGGCCTTCCAAAAAGGAAATGCAGAATGAACAGGAAGATTGCAACCATTTATTGTCTCCCAGCAGGCAGTGTGGGTAAATAAGGAAGCAATATATTTACAGTTAATTTCGAGTGGATCAGAGGTGAGATTTGCATCCATTTGCGAATAGAAATGCTGGAAAGGCTGTGCTGGTCACCATTTTGCAGAATGCTTTACGTCAGAAATGTTTTAGTCAGGATTTATTAATGCTCAAAGGACAGAGAGAGATCACACACATTTTTCTTTTAACAAACTGTTTTCCTAAGATCAATGGAGAAAACAATTACTACTTGTACACGTGTTGTAAGATGAGGGCTGGTACTGCTCTCTGCCAGAACTGATTCACAGCTGTGACATACAGCCATCCAACGTGGAATTAAATTCCTGAGCTTCACATTCAATGACAGTGATGTGCTGTAAGCCTAAAAAGTGCCCCAGCCCCTCCGGTACCAATTGTCTTTCTCATCTGATACAACGTCCAAGATCTGCTTGTAAAAAGAAACGACTTTGCAATTGCTTTGATAGAAGAAAAGCTGCTGAGGATACCACGGCCGCTGGTGAGGGCTCAGCCTGTGCACCTCTGCCAGAGCTGAGAAGTCCTCCTTCTGAGAGCAGTGGCTGCAGCTCCCTACCGAGGCACTGCACAGATCTTGTAGGGCTCTGGGGCCAAGGTGATGCCCATTGTGAATTTGAAGTCGAGGATGGAGTCCGGGGGAGCCTGGAAGGTGAATTTCTGGAGCAGAGCCGTGAAGAAGAGGAAGAGCTCAGCACGGGCCAGCTGCTCACCCAGGCAGGCACGCTTCCCTGCAGAGACAGCCACACATTCAGCCCTGCTGCCTGCCCAGCTGATTTCTCAGAGAAAGCACGTGATGCTTGGGCACAAAATTGGAGATGCTGAAAGCACTCCCTCCAAGGAAGCTGCTGGCCAGGACAGGGCACCCTGTGGTGGCGGTGGTGAAGCACATTGACCTCAGCCGTGTGGGACTGGGAGCAAACAGCACTGCTCTCGCCTTGCTGAATGCATTTCTGGGGTCCCTGGCATTTTTGTAGTCTCACGTGCTCATGAAGAAAGGACTAAGAGCTGGGGGTGGTGGTGCTTTGAGATGGCTCCCATGGCTCGTTGTCAAGGATGGGGCTGCTATTGATCAATGCAGGCAGTGGGCAAGCAGCACGTCCCACAGTGCAGCCAATGGATACAGGCAGTGCCTGCTGCTTCCATCACTACTTTGCTCAGGGTCTCCACTGTGGAGCTGGAATTCCCTCCCACTGTGTCAGCACAGAAATATCAAACTGCAGCAGATCTTACCTATAGAAAATGGCATAAAAGCCTCCCTTCTCCAGAACTGACCGTCCTTCAGGAAATGCCCGGGGTTAAAACTGTGAGGTGTTTCCCACTCCTTCTCGTCAAACATCACAGAGGACAGATTTGCAATCATAACAGTGCCCTGAGACAAGAAGAAAATGACTTTGTGTTCACTCTGCCACTGCCAATTCGAGGAGTGTTTCTACCCTGCGATGTGCTTGCCATGAACAGCATCCACTGTCAAATCTGACGAGCATGTGTTCCACTCCTCTTGCGTGGCCTTGTTTTCCTACACCTCAACTACTTACATGTGCGATGCTTATATATCCACTTTTCTATCATGAACATTAATTAGGTTAAAGTTCATATCTGAAATATCCACACGCTGAGGGCTCCGTCCCTTCAGGATACGCGTGGATGCTGCACCCCACTGCATTCATCCTGAGCATGGAGAACGCAGTGTGCTGGACAGCAGTGTAGGGACAGCAAAACCACGTGATCCATCGGAGTGACTTCTGTAAGGGGTAGGGATGCTGCAGCTCTGTCCCTGCTCTAATGGGGAAATGGGAGTCTCCAACTCACACCTTACAGAGCAGAACTGAGGTTACCTTGGGCACACGGAAACCAGCCAGGACTGTGTCCTTCACCGTCTGTCTCATCACACCGAAAGGGACGATGTTTCCTTTCCTCTGCACTTCGTGGATGACGGCGTTGGTGTAGGGCATGTTGCTCCTGTCCTCCAGGGCCGGCTGCCGTGACTGCCCAATGACCGCATCGATCTCAGCTTGCACACGGGCTGTTAGGAGAGAGCAGGGATCAGCTATGGTGCAGCAAAGCCACAGATCTTCTTGGGATACCTCATGGTGTTTACTGTGATAGGACCCCAGGGACCGTCCCAGGTCAATCATGTACCACCAGGAGACTTGTGCCATCACTCTGTGTGTTCCTCACTCCAGCTACTAAACAGAACCTGTGCTGAGCCCACGTTGCCTCTGATGGACGGCCAGCAGGCCTGAATATTTCCAAGGCAGAATATTTCCACTTTTTCCTTTCAACAAAGTGAGATTCTCACCAACCTACAAAGGCTACAGTAGGAAAATGCCCAGCCCTGTTGCTGCTCTTACCTTGAATTTCCGGATATACGGCCATAAACAGCAGCGCCCAGCGGATGGTGGTGGAGGTGGTCTCAGTCCCAGCAAAAAACAGGTCAAGAGTGCATGCCACCAGGTTATCATCACAGAATTCACTGCCATCGGGCTTCAGAAAATGGAGTGTTAGTGCCACGTGAACAGAAAGAACGTCCTCCAAACCAGACACAGCCCTGCCCCAAGGGTTTTGCTAGAAGACGATGTCCATCTGCATTTCTATCTCTCCAATGGATGCTCTGCCCCAAACCCGATGTCCATCCTGAGCTCACAAATGAACACACCGGCAGCTCAGGTAGGAATCTGATTTGTTTCTCAACCCTCCTGATCTCCAATCCCCACCATGGAAGAGTCTGCTCCACACTGCTGACCTTGGCCATCTCCTGCAGGTAGCTGTCGATGAAGTCCCGGCTCTCTGAGGGGTTCAGGTCTTCCTTATGTTTGCTGATCTTCTCAAACACAAACCTTTTAATTAGGTTGTTATTTTTCAGAACTGTTCGGTGAGATCCAGGGAAGTATTTTATTACGGAGGGAAAAAAGGCGTAGAGCTTTGGAAAGAAAGAGAGAGGAGCAAATTCCAGAAAGGGCTGAAACAACCTCTTCTGTTTACAAAACATGAAAAGCCTGCAAAGCCTCAGTGCTATATTGCTAGAGTAGATTGAATTACATTCTCTCCAGAGGAGCATGACAAAGGATTGGTATCTCCATTGTGACAGCAACTTGTATGTTCCTCAGAGTTACATCAGGTAGCTTGGCACTCAGTAGGGGGAAAGTGAGCAATGTGAACGTTGCACATAAATTACCTGCTGATCTGTCCTGCTCAATGGAACGAGGAAGGGGAACAAATGTCCCTTGTACCATAGTGTTGCTCCTTCCATAACCTCTCTTGGGGACCTGACCAAACCATTGTATGGAATCAGTTTCTTCCAAAGGCACTTGGGGGTTGGACTCAATGATCTCTGCAACTCCCTTCCAACCCCTACAATTCTGTGAAATTCTGTGAAATCTAGCCAGGGATGGACAGCCTGGCATTGTGATCAAGCAGTATTCACAAGGACTCACACAGGGATGGAGAGGGGCCACACATTCAGGAAGCACCAAGGAAAATCACATGGTCCCAGAGAAAAGGGAAAGATCTCCTGGGCTTGGCCAGACCCCCACACTTGGGAATGGCCTCACCTTGAGCACTGTGCCTGCTGCTGCAGGTACTGCTATATATTAGGATATAAAATGGTCAGAGAGCATCCTAATAAGCACTACAAAGTTGCTTTTAAAGGCCAAATGTATGAGGAGTGCTGAGATCCCTTGGCTTGTTCACCATGAAGAAGACTGACAGGAGGCATCATGGCAGCCCCCAGCTCCTCATGGCGGCCTGTACCCCATTGCAGGAGCAGAGGGGCAGAACTGTACTCTGCTCTCTGGTGACAGAAAGAGGCTCCAAGGGACCAGCATGGAGCTGTGCCAGGGGAGGTGAGTCTGGCTGAGAGGAAAAGGCGGGCATGCAACAGCCCCCCAGGCCAGTGGGCACATTGTCAATCTATCCGAGATCAAGGAGTGTTTGGGCAATGCTCTCAGACACAGGGTTTGGATTGTCAGAGTTCCTATGTGGAACCAGGTACCGGACGTGATGACCTTTGTGAGTCCCTTCCTAACTTGGGATATTTTCTGAGTCTACGAAAGCACTCAAGCTTTTGGAAGAAAGAAACAATGGCCTTGCAAATCTGCACACTGTCTGTGCTGGGGGCAAGGGGACTGTACCTGGCTCATTATCTTCCCTTGGAGGATAGTAGTCTCATCCATCAGCTGCAGCAAGTTCTGGAAGTCCTCATCGTGGTATTCAAAGCGATTGCCAAAGGTGACGGAGCAGATGATGTTTGAAACAGCATTGTTGATTTTAAAGTGAGGGTTGAAAGGATTCCCTGCAGAAGAAAAAGGGAACAATCAATTCTCTTCCCATCTCCTCAGAAAAGAGGGAGCAAGTCATCATCAGAAGGAATATATTCGACAAGAGAAATCAGTGGTCCTTGGTGGGCACCTTCATGGAGATGGTTGTTTACACTGAAAAGGAAGATTTGTAATTCTTGCAGGAGAGCGAACACCATTGGAATTAATAGGGAACATTGGTGCTGACAGCTCCATGGAATTTTCTAGAGGTCTCAAATTCAGCAGCAGGAGAAAGGTGGGGTAAGAATACTTTTTGAGTGTCACCTAGCTGCATCCTATCAGTTAATCTGAGGTCAAAACACCTGTAGAAAGAATCTGGGATGCTGTCATGTTACAAGCATTGATTGTGAGATGAGGTGAAAGAGGATGTTGGTGTGTTAGTTGGCAGCTGGCTGTAGGTGAGCCAGGAGTGTGCCCACATGGCCAAGAAAGCAAAGGGCATCCCGTCTTGTGTCAGAAATAGTATACTGAGCAGGAGTAGGGTGGTGATCTTCCCACTGAGCATGGCACTGGCGAGGCTGCACCTGGAGAGCGAAGTTGAGCTTTGGGCCCCTCTCTTCAAGAAAGACAGTGAGGCCGGCAAGGTGTCCAGAGCAGGACAACAAAGCTGTGAAGGTGCTGGAACACATCTCTGATGGCCAGCTGCAGGGGGAACAGACAGTGCACAGTCAGGAAAACAGGAGTTTCAGTGGAGAAATCAGTGCTCTGTGCAAGTCCCTAAAATGAGGTTGCAGCGAGGTGGGTGTCCGATCTCTCGGGTAACAGTGACAGGACAAAAGGTAATGGCCTAAAGTTGCTCCACAGGGCATTGAGGTTAGGTACAAGGAAGAATTTTTAGGATAATGGGTCAGATATCGGATCAGAATGCCCACAGATGTGGTAGAGTCACAGTCCTTGGAGGCAGTCAGAAAATGCAGAGATATGACACTGAAGGAAATGGTTTGTGGGAATACTGGGAATGAGCTGATGTTGGACTATATGGTATTAAAGATGTTTTCCAATTTCAATGATTCCATAGTTCTCTGATTTGTCAGGAGTGTCATGGTTTTATGATTTTTGGTATTGGTATTCCACATCATAACAACATGTAGTGCATTAAGAGTTAAAGAGTTAATACTCCAGCTCCACAGATCATTGATATTTTCCGGGTATACCTGTCTCAGAAGAGAAGAACTATATTCCCCAGAAGACTTTGCGATGCTTTGCATTTTTACGTATTTTCCGCTCAGAGGGAAAAGATAAAAACCCTCTGCGGTCACGGGACACTCTCTTTCCTTCGGGATCGACTCAGCAGTGGGTGCTCGCTGCCGTATCGCCTTCAGCGTTAGCGTAAGGCCTTCGGTTTATCGGACACTCTCTCTTGCTCCTTTTATTTGATTTATTAGCTTCAATTCCAATTATATTGTATTATATTGTGTTATTTTGCTTTCTGATATCTTATTTAGTAAATTAGCTTTCCTCCTCAGATCGTTGCCGCTGTTTTGTTTCTAGGCCCATCTCCCTTTTTCCTTTTCCCTTTTCCCCCTTCCCCTTTCCTGGGGCGTGGGTCTGTGGGTCCCCCACACCAATCGTCACGGAACCGGGCCGATCCAGCCCGGTAAACCGTTGACATTTTTGGCGCCCAACGTGGGGCACGACAGCTGCCTTAGCCGGGCAGAGACATACTCTTAGAGTGAATCTCTGTCTCTTGCTAGCAAGCTTATCTGTACTGCTGGTACTGTACGGCATAACACGACCTTGAAGTCTGGGCGTACTGCCATTTGTTCTGGGATATTTGTAAACTTTTTTGGGTGCTGCCAGCTTGTTTTAGTAAAAAGAAAAAAAAATGCTCTCGCTTTTTAAACTGCTCTTAAAGCGGCTGCATTTCATTGTTTTTTCCCTTTTAATGCTCAAAACGTACTGGGACCTTTTCCCTGAGCACCTGCAAGATCCTGAGAACTTGAGCAGATATTTGAAACAGGGATGTTGCGGCTCAGACAGATCTGAGGAGGCCCAAATTATTTGGAGTCTGACTTATGCCAATCAGACCTTATTCAGTACTATCCCAGAGAGGCACAGTGTTTCTGAAATAGAGCGAGAGAGTCTCTGAGCCGAAAGGGATAGTGTCCAGATCCAGAAAGAGAGTCTTTTAGCTGACAGTCAGACTCTCCTGAACAATTTAGACAGCCTCCAGTCTGATCAAGACACCATCCAGACCAAGCAAGTTGCTTTTCAGTTCGAGAAAGACGCCCTCCAGCCTGAAAGAGATGCCCACCAAACTGAGCGAGATGCCCTCCAGTCTGAATTCAGTAACCCTCAGTCTCAACAAGATGGTCTCCAGTCTGAACAAGGCGCTCTCCAACCTGAAAGAGACACCCTCCAGTCTGAGCAAGACGTCCTCCTGTCTGAACAGTACTTCTTCAGAACTGGGCGAGGTACCTACCAGCCACAATAGCCTCTGCCCCCCAGCCAGGTGGGGGAGAGGGATAGTAGAGTGCATTGGACTGTGTGGATTCGACGGCCTGGCACATCAGAACCACAAAAATATAAGGCACTGGTGGACACTGGTGCACAATGTACTCTAATGCCTTCAAGTTATAAAGGGACAGAATTGATTCATATTTCTGGGGTGACTGGGGGTTCCCAAGGGCTGACCAAGTTGGAAGCTGAAATAAGCCTCACTGGTAAAGACTGGCAAAAACATTCTATTGTGACTGGCCCAGGGGCTCCATGTATACTTGGTATTGATTATCTAAAAAGGGGATATTTTAAGGATCCCAAAGGGTATCGATGGGCTTTTGGAATAGCTGCTGTGGATGCAGATGACATTAAGCAGCTGTCTGCTTTGCCTGGCCTGTCAGAAGATTCGTCTGTTGTGGGGTTGCTACAAGTGGAAGAGCAACAGGTACCAATTGCTACAAAAACGGTGCACAGACGGCAGTACCGCACTAACAGGGATTCCTTGCTTCCCATTCATAATCTGATTCGTCAGCTAGAAAGCCAGGGAGTGATCAGTAAAACTCACTCTCCTTTTAACAGCCCCATATGGCCAGTGCGTAAAGCCAGTGGAGAATGGAGGCTGACAGTAGATTACCGTGGCCTGAATGAAGTCACACCCCCACTGAGTGCTGCTGTGCCGGACATGCTTCAACTCCAGTACGAACTGGAGTCAAAAGCAGCCAAGTGGTATGCCACTACTGACATTGCCAATGCCTTCTTTTCAATTCCTCTGGCCACAGAATGCAGGCCACAGTTTGCCTTCACCTGGAGGGGCGTTCAGTACACCTGGAACCGTTTGCCCCAGGGGTGGAAGCACAGCCCAACCATTTGTCATGGGTTGATCCAAACTGCATTGGAACAGGGCGGTGCTCCTGAGCACTTACAATACATTGATGACATCACTGTGTGGGGCAATACAGCAGGGGAAGTTTTTGAGAAAGGAGAGAGAATAATCCAGATCCTCCTGCGAGCTGGCTTTGCTATTAAGAGAAGCAAAGTGAAAGGGCCTGCACAGGAAATCCAGTTCCTAGGTATAAAGTGGCAAGATGGACGTCGTCACATCCCTACAGATGTGACTGACAAAATCACTGCCATGTCTCCACCCACCAGTAAGACAGAGACCCAAGCTTTTCTGGGTGTAGTGGGCTTTTGGAGAATGCATGTTCCAAACTATAGTCTCATTGTGAGCCCTCTCTTTCGGGTGACGCGGAAGAAGAATGATTTTGTATGGGGCCCTGAGCAGCAGCAGGCTTTTGAACAAATCAAGCAGGAGATAGCACGTGCCGTGGCCCTGGGGCCAGTGCGGAAGGGACAGGATGTAAAGAACATCCTCTACACTTCTGCTGGAAAGGAAGGTCCCAGTTGGAGTTTGTGGCAGAGGGCTTCTGGAGAGACCCGAGGCCGACCCCTTGGTTTCTGGAGTCGAGCATATAGAGGGTCTGAGGAGCGCTACACTCCAACTGAGAAGGAGATCTTAGCCGCGTATGAGGGGGTTCGAGCTGCTTCCGAAGTATTCGGTACGGAAGCGCAGCTCCTTCTGGCACCTCGACTGCCAGTGCTGAACTGGATGTTCAAAGGAAAGGTTCCCTCTACCCATCATGCTACTGATGCCACTTGGAGTAAGTGGATTGCGCTGATTACACAGCGAGCTCGGATGGGGAACCTCAGTCATCCAGGAATCCTGGAGGTGGTCATGGACTGGCCTGAAGGTAAAAAGTTTGGAACAATACCAGCAGAGGAGGTATCACGTGCTAAAGAGGCCCCACCATATAATGAACTACCAGAAGGTGAAAAGAGATATGCCCTGTTCACAGATGGATCATGTCGCATTGTGGGAAAGCACCGCAGATGGAAATCTGCTGTGTGGAGCCCCACACGACGAGTTGCAGAGGCCACTGAAGGAAAAGGAGAATCAAGCCAATTTGCAGAGGTAAAGGCTGTCCAACTGGCCTTAGATATTGCTGAACGAGAGAGGTGGCCAGTGCTTTATCTTTACACTGATTCATGGATGGTGGCAAATGCTTTATGGGGGTGGTTACAGCAATGGGAACAAAATGGCTGGCAACGGAGGGGTAAACCTATTTGGGCTGCTGAACTGTGGAAAGATATTGCTGCCCGAGTAAAGAATTTGGTTGTGAAGGTGCGCCATGTAGATGCTCATGTTCCTAAAAGCCGGGTAACTGAAGAACAACAGAATAACCATCAGGTAGATCGAGCTGCCAAAGTTAAGATGGCTCAAGTAGACTTGGACTGGCAACATAAGAGTGAATTATTTTTAGCTCGATGGGCCCATGAGACCTTGGGCCATCAGGGAAGAGACGCAACATATAAATGGGCTAGAGACCGAGGGGTGGACTTAACTATGGACGCTATTGCACAGGTTATCCATGACTGTGATACATGCGCCACAATTAAACAAGCCAAGAGGATGAAACCTCTTTGGGGGGAAGGGCGATGGCAAAAATATAAATATGGGGAGGCGTGGCAGGTTGATTATATCACCTTGCCATGATCTCGCAATGGCAAGCGTTACATGCTTACCATGGTGGAAGCAACCACTGGGTGGCTTGAAACATATGCAGTACCCCATGCTACCGCCCGAAACACCATTCTAGGTCTCGAGAAACAAGTCCTATGGTGACATGGCACTCCAGAAAGAATTGAGTCAGATAATGGGACTCATTTCAAAAATTCTCTTGTAAATAATTGGGCCAAAGATCATGGCATTGAATGGATTTATCATATCCCCTATCACGCACCAGCTTCTGGTAAGATTGAAAGATACAATGGATTGTTAAAAACCATGTTGAAAGCAATGGGTGGCGGAACATTTAAGCATTGGGAGAAGCATTTGGCAGAAGCCACCTGGTTGGTCAACACCCGAGGATCCATCAATCGCGATGGTCCTGCCCAGTCCAGCTCTCTACCTACTGTAGAGGGAGATAAAGTCCCTGTAGTGCATGTAAAGAACATGTTGGGGAAAGCGGTTTGGGTCCTTCCAGCTTCTGGAAAGGGCAAACCTCTCCGTGGAACTGTCTTTGCTCAGGGACCTGGGTCCACTTGGTGGGTGATGCAGAAGAATGGGGATGTTCAGTGTGTACCAAAGGGGAATTTGATGTTGGGGGAGTGCAGTCAGTAATTCCATGTATATACATCTATATATATGTTGTGTGTGTGTATATATAATGCATGTTAATCATTGTTCTTCTATCTGTATCAAGCATGATGTAATGATGTGGAATAAGGGGTGGAATGTCATGGTTTTATGATTTTTGGTATTGGTATTCCACATCATAACAACATGTAGTGCATTAAGAGTTAAAGAGTTAATACTCCAGCTCCACAGATCATTGATATTTTCCGGGTATACCTGTCTCAGAAGAGAAGAACTATATTCCCCAGAAGACTTTGCGATGCTTTGCATTTTTACGTATTTTCCGCTCAGAGGGAAAAGATAAAAACCCTCTGCGGTCACGGGACACTCTCTTTCCTTCGGGATCGACTCAGCAGTGGGTGCTCGCTGCCGTATCGCCTTCAGCGTTAGCGTAAGGCCTTCGGTTTATCGGACACTCTCTCTTGCTCCTTTTATTTGATTTATTAGCTTCAATTCCAATTATATTGTATTATATTGTGTTATTTTGCTTTCTGATATCTTATTTAGTAAATTAGCTTTCCTCCTCAGATCGTTGCCGCTGTTTTGTTTCTAGGCCCATCTCCCTTTTTCCTTTTCCCTTTTCCCCCTTCCCCTTTCCTGGGGCGTGGGTCTGTGGGTCCCCCACACCAATCATCACGGAACCGGGCCGATCCAGCCCGGTAAACCGTTGACAAGGAGGCATTAGCAAGGGGTTTACTGAAACGGCCCAAGCTGGATTCTACCTTCAGCACAACTTCTGAGGGAAGTGGTCCTCACCCTGCTCATCCCTGAACGCATCCGTGAGGAATTGGCACTCCTCCTGAATCCGCTCCTCCAGGCTCCTCTTCCCCAGGCCAAAGTTTCGCAGGGTGGTCAAGGTGAACCTTCTCTGCTGCTTCCACAGGTGTCCATTGGAGGAGATCAGCCCTGGCAGAAGCATTCCATAGTGAGCAAAGGCAGGTATCCTCAGTAATAAAAAGAAGCTGTAAGATATCTGCCTTGATAAAGGAGGCTCATCCACAATGGTGACTCTGCTCAGTGGGAATTTAAAGCCACGGCATTGCCTTCTTGCACATTCCATTGGTCAACGCTTTGACCTTGCGTTTCAGGTCCATGTCTCCACAGATAACTTACCAAATTTGCTGAAGAGTTCTGTATTCACAGGAAATAGTGGTCGATCCAGGAAGTTCTCTCCCTGGGTCACGAGCGCTTCCTTGATCAGCTGCAGCCCATTTACGATCACAAATGGCATGCTGCCTACTTGTGTGCTGAAGATGTCTCCATGTTTTTTAATAAACTGGGGATGAGGTAAAGAAATAAAAGGGGATAGATTTGCATCGACTTTTTGAGCTGGGAGAGGGAAAGCACTGCAACCCTGCATTCACAGGGAGGGACCAGAAGACATGCAGTGGAAAGAGTGCAAGCTGAGCCTGGGAGAGCCAGTAGAGTAATTGCACACATGTTGGGTCAAGTGTGTGCAATCTTTTTCCTCATTTCTTCTATCAGTGTTTTGGAGTTTGTGTAAAAGCCTCCAGGTTGCATTCTCCAGGCTCTGCAAGACTCAGCTGAGCAAGGATTTTCAGCTGTTGTTTAACTCCCTTCCCAAGAGCCCTTCCCCTCAGACCCACCTACAGCTGCAGTCGAAGCCATGGCACTGTGCTATGCCCTTTGCCCAAAGGATGGGGCTGTGTATGCAAAGGCAAACATCATCGATGTTGGATGCTGATCCCTGGCCAAACTTCTGCTCACCCACGGGGAGCCCACTCTTGATCATAGGCTTTGAATAGGATTGGGTTGTGTGGGTCCCACTCCTCCTACTAAAAATCCCCTTACCTTCTGTGTTGTGGTCACAGGGTCTTTGGATAACATAAACTGCAAATTTCCCACGAATGGGAAGGAAAAAGGACCAGGAGGGAAGTCCTTTGGCTTTCTCTTCTTCATGTAGTCATAGAAGAGCAGGAAGACGAAGAGGAAGACGAAGAGCATCTGGAGGGAGATGCTGTCCCAGAGGAAGCGCAGCATGGCGCAGCTGTGGGCACACACACAGAGGGGCTCGGGCTGGCCTGGCCTCGGGGCTGCCTTTGGGCTGCCGCTTCCTCACGCTCAGCCACATCTGCCACGTCACCTCGTGCAACACAACCCAGCACGCAGCGCACCCGCAGCTCCCTCCCCGTCGTGCCCCCATCTCCCACCGCTGCCATCCCAAAGCCCCGCAGCTCCCGCAGCTCCCTCACCGTGCCGGCGCCGGCTCCTGCCCGAGCCCCACCGCGCAGAGCCGGGCCACAAGGGACGCGAGATAAGGCTGCACGAAGCTCCCGCAAAGCCTCTGACTCACGGGGCGAGGGTCCGCTGCCGCGGGGCGGTGCTGGCAGGGTGCAGACGGCGCTGAGCGCTGCGTAGGGACGAGCGCGTCCCGCCCCGGCGCTGACACCAGCCCCGCTGCCGGCCCTGCTGCCGGCAATTCCCTGCCCTTCTCCCTGCCCTTCTCTCCTCCCTTCTCCTCTCCTTCGCTGCTGTTCCCGTGGCGCCGCGCGGCCGCAGACCCCACTCGTGATGCGGAAGCGCGCAATACAAGCTGCTGTGTTGAGCTGAGTAACAAATTCAATCCGTGCTCTGTCACGGAAATTAAAGCACTCACCTGAGATGCTCCACTCTTAAATACTTGCTTGTCTTCTGGCCTTCCAAAAAGGAAATGCAGAATGAACAGGAAGATTGCAACCATTTATTGTCTCCCAGCAGGCAGTGTGGGTAAATAAGGAAGCAATATATTTACAGTTAATTTCGAGTGGATCAGAGGTGAGATTTGCATCCATTTGCGAATAGAAATGCAGCGATGGCAGCGTGTCTTCCACATCGGCCTTTGTACGTGGTCAAGGCCCCTGCATTTCATCCTGGGCAGCTCTGCCGTGCCAGCTCAGCCCTCCCCACTGCTGCCTGTGCTGCTGCCCTTCTGGTTCCTGTGCTCACCTCCCTGCAAACCGAGAGCTGGTGCTGTGCAGCTCCACGTGGCTCTGCACCCCACCACCTGCTCCCCCAGATGCTAGTATTGCAGTGCTGGTCATCATTTTGCAAAATGCTTTATATCAGAAAGTTTTCAGTCAGGGACTTATTAATGTTCAAGAGACAGAGATCACACAAGGTATTAGCTTATTTTCCTTTTAACAAACTGTTTTCCTAAGATGGAAGCAGACACCAATTACTACTTCTACAGCACATGCAGTAAGATAAGATGAGGTCTGCTACTCCGTCTGCCAGTATTGATTCACAGCTGTGAAGTACAGCCATGCAACATGGAATTAAGATAGTGAAGAGAGTTAAGAAACTCTAGGCTCCTCATTCATTGACAGTGCTGTGCTATAAGCCTAAAAAGTGCCCCAGCTCCTCTTTTATTAGCTGTCTTTCACAATTTATACGCTATGCAAGATCTGCTAGTAGAAAGAAATGACTTTGCAATTGTTTTCAAAGAAACAAAACACGTGAGACGGTTGTTACCACGGCCGCTATTGAGGGCTCAGTCTGTGCACATCTGCCAGAGCTGAGAAGTCCTCCTCCACTGCAGCTCCCTACCGAGGCACTGCACAGATCCTGTAGGGCCGTGGGGCCAAGGTGATGCCCAGCTGGAATTTGAAGTCGAGGATGGTGTCCGGGGGAGCCTGGAAGGTGAATTTCTGGAGCAGAGCCGTGAAGAAGAGGAAGAGCTCAGCACGGGCCAGCTGCTCACCCAGGCAGGCACGCTTCCCTGCAGAGACAGCCACACATTCAGCCGACATTCAGCTGCTTCCCCTGCTGGAAAAGCCTCAGCACACAACTCCTGTGGGAACATCACTCTGCCCACAACCCCACTGCCCACTCTATGTTTCCAGTGCCAGGATTGCCCCCCCGAACTGAGCTCTCCACGGAGCTGTATAGTGTTCTGCCCCCAGATGGGGGACTGGGTGAGGGCACGTGCATGTAAACGTATACACACCCATTATATCCTACCCTGCAGGGATGAGCAGTGCTTCACATGCAGTCTCCATGTGCTTGGATGGGCACAGTGGAATGGAGCCAGAGCAGCAGAGAAAGCATGTGATGCTTGGGCAGGAAATTAGAGATGCTGAAAGCACTTTCCCCAGGGAAGCTGCTGGCCAGGATAGGGCACCCTGTGGTCGTGGTGGCAAAGCACATTGACCTCAGCCATGTGGGAATGAATCATACAATCACAGAATAGCTTGGGTTGGAGTAGACACACAGGCAGGGCCACCAACCTCCCTATCTGGTACTAGACTTTGTTGCCCAGGACTCTATCCAGTCTGTTGTTAAACACTTCCAGGAGAGGAGCACTTGCAGACTCTCTGAGCAGACTTTTCTAGCACCTTACCACTCTCTCTGTAAAGAACTTTCCCCCAACATCCAATCTAAACCTTCCGTCCTTGAGCATGAAACCATTTCTCCTTGTCCTATCACTGCCTTCCCTTGTAAAAAGTTGATTTCATTCCTTTCTATAATTCCCTTTTAAATACTGGAAGGCTGCAATGAGGTCTCCTCACAACCTTCTCTTCATCAGGCTGAACAAGCCCAGCTCCCTCAGCCTGTCTCCATAAGGCAGCTGCTCCAGCCCTCCTTCGTGGCCTTCCTCTGGACCCTCTCCAATAACTCCATATTTTTCCTGTACTGGGGTCCCAAAACCTGGATGCAGTACTCCAGACAGGGCCTCACATGGCAGAGTAAAGAGGGACTGTCACCTGCCTGTACATGCTGGCCATCCCTCTTCCCAGTGGGACCACAGAGCACTGTTCTGGCTTTGCTGAATTCATTTCTGGGATCTCTGGCATTTTTGTTGTCTCATGTGCTCATGAAGAAAGGGCTAAGAGCTGGGGGTGGTGGTGCTGTGAGGTGGGCCCGTGGTCACTAAGGCGAAGGAAGGGACTAGTGTTTGCAGATGTGTGCAGTGGGCAAGCAGCACTTTCCTTCGTGGAGCCAGTGCCTATTGCTTCTATCACTACTTTGCTCAGGGTCTCCACTGTGGAGCTGGAAGCCCCATCCCACTGCTTCAGCAAAGAAGCATCAAACTGCAGCAGTTCTTACCTATAGAAAATGGCATAAAAGCCTCCCTTCTCCAGAACTGACCATCCTTCAAGAAATGCTCGGGGTTAAAACTGTGAGGGGTTTCCCACTCCTTCTTGTCAAACATCACGGAGGATATATTTGCAATCAAAACAGTGCCCTGAGAGAAGAGAAAGAAAATCACTTTGTACTCTCTGACATTGCCAACTCAAGGGGAATTTTGACCCTACTTCTTGATCACTATGAGGAGCATCCATACTCAAATATGTCACAAGTATGTGTTGTACTATGGTTGCATGGCTGTGGGTTTTTTTGCCCAGGTTCCTCTAAGAAAAAACTGCAAGAGGAGTGATGTATCCCTCGACAGTAAGTATGGATGCCTCAACCCAAAGCATACATGTTCGCTCCTGCATGGATGGAGAAATGGGAGACTCCTGCTCATACCTCACGGAGCTCAAATGAGGTTACCTTGGGCACACGGAAACCAGCCAGGACTGTGTCCTTCACTGTCTGCCTTGGGACATTCAAAGGGATGACGCTGCTTTTCCTCTGCACTTCGTGGATGACGGCGTTGGTGTAGGGCATGTTGTTCCTGTCCTCCAGGGCCGGCTGCCGTGACTGCCCAATGACCGCATCGATCTCAGCTTGCACACGGGCTGTTAGGAGAGAGCAAGGATCAGCTATGGTGCAGTACAGCCACAGATCCCCTGGGGACACCATGAACTGTTTGCTGTGTGAGTCTTCAAAGGACCATCTCAGAGCCATCATGTACCACCAGGGGAGTTGTGGCACCTCTCTGCGTATTCATCACTCCAGATACTAAACAGGCCATGTGCCTTGTGTATAGACACCTCCACCTCTGCTGGAAAGCCCTCAGGTGTCTCCAGTGCTCGTGTGGCTGTTGGACACATCTGTCTCTTGTTTCCAAACTAAAGCATTAAAAAATTACGAGGGCAAGTGTTAAAACAGAAAAAGCACACACCTGAAGAAAAATCAACAATAATTTGCATCTCTTCTCTTTGAGTATAGAGGGATTCCTGATGGTCTTTGAAAAGAGCAAGTCTCTTACCAAACCACACAGGCAAAAGCCAAGGAAGCACACAGCCCTGTAGCTGCTTGTACCTTGAATCTCCGGATATACGGCCATAAACAGCAGGGCCCAGCGGATGGTGGTGGAGGTGGTGTCAGTCCCAGCAAACAGTAAGTCAAGAGTGCACGCCACCAGATTTTCCTCGTGGAAGTCACTGCCATTAGGCTTCAGAAAATGATGTGTTAGTGCCATGTGAGCAGTGAAGACTTTCTCAACACGCCACGCAGTTCTGCCCCAAGTTGTATTCTCATCCCTCCAGTGGATGCTCCAAAACTAATGTCCATCCTAAACTCACTGATGGACACACCATCAGCTGAGGTGGGGAATCAGGTTTGTTTCTGAACCCTCCTGATCTCTAATCCCCACCGTGCTGACCTTGGTCATCTCTTGCAGGTAGCTGTCGATGAAGTCCCGGCTCTCTGAGGGGTTCAGGTCTTCCTTATGTTTGCTGATCTTCTCAAACACAAACCTTTTCATGAGGTTGTTGTTTTTCAGAACTGTTCGGTGAGATCCAGGGAAGTATTTTATCACAGAGGGAAAACTGTTATAAAGCTTTGGAAAGAAAAAGAAGAAGATCAAATTGAGTAATTGATGGAAAAACCCATTTTTTCCAAAACATATGCATACCCATAACTCTGTATTGCTGGAGTAAATGGAATTAAATGATCTCCAGAAGAGCATGACAAATGATTGGTATCTCCATTGTCAGAGAGATTACTGCATTCCTCAGAGCTGACCAAAATCCCTACTGCATTCAGCTCCTTTCAAAAGCACAGGAAGAACGTAATGGGAAGCTCAGCTTTGTGATCAAAGGGGACCGCATCTTCACCAGGATGCCTCCAGGGCCAGAGAGGGAGCACACAGCTCTTCAAGTAAAATCTCATGGTCCCACAGTAGAGGGAAACATCTCCTGGGCTTGGCCAGCCTCCTGTGCTTGGTGGTGGCCTCATCTTGAGCAGCGTGTGCACTTTCGGCTACTGCAATGTATTAGGATATATAACTATTGGTGAGCATTAGAGGAGCACATAGAAGTTGGAGAAAGGTCTACAAGGCAAATGCATGAAGAATGCTGAGGTCCCTTGGCTTGTTCACCATGAAGAAGACTGAGGAGAGGCCTCATGGTGGCACTACCACTCCTCGTGGTGGTCTGTAGCTCTTCATAGGCAGTGGAGGGTCAGCACTGAGCTCTGCTCTCAGGTGACAGCAGCAGGATCCAAGGGTCCAGCGCAGAGCTGTCTCAGGACAGAGTAAAGTGGGGGCTAGGGAAAGGCACTGCCACATAGGGCAGTGGGCACAGCCTCGATCTAACCAAGATCAAGGAGTGTATGGACAGTGCTCTCGGACATAGGGTTTGTACTGTAAGTACTCTTTAAGTGGAGCCAGGAGCTGGACGTGATGCCCCATATAGGTCCCTCCCAACTCAGGACAATATCAGAATCTAAGAAAGCGCTTGAACGTTTGTGGTTGATTCCAGAGAAGAAACAATGGCCTTTCAAATCTGCACACTGTCTGTGCTGGGGGCAGGAGGGCTGTACCTGGCTCATTATCTTCCCTTGGTGAATAACAGTCTCATCCATCAGCCGCAGCAAGTTCTGGAAGTCCTCATCGTGGTATTCAAAGCGATTGCCAAAGGTGATGGAGCAGATGATGTTTGAAACAGCACTGTTCATTTTAAGGTGAGGGTTGAAAGGATTCCCTGCAGAAAAAAGGGAAACAATCAATTCTCATCTCCTCAGAAAAGAGGGAGAAAGTGACATCACCAGAAGAAAAATATTCAACAAGAGAAATTAGCGGTCCTTGGTGGGCACCATCTTGGAGATGGTTGTTTACACTGAAAAGGAAGATTTGAAATTCTTGTGGGAGAGCAAACACCACTGCAATTAATTGGGAACATTGGTGCTGACAGCTCCATGGAATTTTCTAGAGGTCTCAAATTCAGCAGCAGGAGAAAGGTGGGGTAAGAATACTGTTTTGAGTGTCACCTAGCCACATCCTATCAGTTAATCTGAGGATGAAACACCTGAAGAAGGAAGTTGGGATGCTGGCAGTTTGCTAGGATAGCTTCTGAGATGAGGTACATTTCAGCAGGTTTTTGTGTAGTTTTAAATAAAATTCACCAAGTTGGATTCTGACTTTAGCACAACTTCTGAGGGAAGTGGTCCTCACCCTGCTCATCCCTGAACGCATCCGTGAGGAATCGGCACTCCTCCTGTATCCGCTCCTCCAGGCTCCTCTTCCCCAGGCCAAAGTTTCGCAGGGTGGTCAAGGTGAACCTTCTGTGCCGCTTCCACAGGTCTCCATTGGAGAAGACCAGGCCTGGAAGAAGCATTCTACAGTGAGCAAAGGCAGATGCTCTCAGCAAGGGAGGTTCAACCATGCTGGTGTCACTGTTCAGACTCAATGTCAAGTCATGGCATTTCCCCCAGCTTTCCTCCTGGCAGGTTCAAAAGATCAATGCTTTTCAGATACTATTCAGTATCTAGTCGATAGTATACTATTCAGTCTCTATTGATAACTCACCAAAATTGCCAAAGACCTCTTCGTTGATAGGTAATTCCATGCGATCCATGAAGTTCTCTCCCTGGGTTACAAGGGCTTCCTTGACCAGTGGCAGCCCATTTACAATCACAAATGACTGGTTCCCTATTTGCATGCTGAAGACGTTTCCATATTTTTCGGTAAGCTGGAGATGAGGTAATTAGGTATATGAGGGTACATTTGCAATGATATTTTCTGCTGGAAGAAGGAAAGCCCTGGCATCCTGCACCCATGGGGAGAGACAGGCCGGCTTGCAGTGGAAATAGGGCAAGCTGAGCAAGGGAGAGGCAGTAGAGCAGTTGCACAAGCGTTGGCTTGATTGCATGAAGTTTTTTCCTCACTTATTCTATCAGTGTTCTGGAGTTGGGGTGAAACTCTCCAGGCTGCATTCTCCAGGCTTTACATGATTCAGCTGAGCAGGGATTTTCAGCTGATGTTTAACTCCTTTCCCAGCTTCTCTTCTCATCAAACCCACCTACAGCTGCAGTTGAACCCACTGCATTGTGCCGTTCTCTTTGACCGATGGATGTGGCTCTATAGTCCTGGGCAAACCTCACCCACATTGATGACTAAGGGCTATCATCCTCCTCACTTATGGAGAGCCCTCTGTGGGCCGTGGGTGTGACTGGAATTAGACTCTGTTCGCTTGGGCCCTGCCACATGTTATGAATCCCCTTACCTTCTGAACCACAGCTATGGGATCATCAATAATCCTCATAAATTCCACATTTCCCAGGAAAGGGAAGGAAAAAGGACCAGGAGGGAAGTCCTTTGGCTTTCTCTTCTTCATGTAGTCATAGAAGAGCAGGAAGACGAAGAGGAAGACCAAGAGCATCTGGAGGGAGATGCTGTCCCAGAGGAAGCGCAGCATGGCGCAGCTGTGGGCACACACACAGAGGGGCTCGGGCTGGCCTGGCCTCGGGGCTGCCTTTGGGCTGCCGCTTCCTCACGCTCAGCCACATCTGCCACGTCACCTCGTGCAACACAACCCAGCACGCAGCGCACCCGCAGCTCCCTCCCCGTCGTGCCCCCATCTCCCACCGCTGCCATCCCAAAGCCCCGCAGCTCCCGCAGCTCCCTCACCGTGCCGGCGCCGGCTCCTGCCCGAGCCCCACCGCGCAGAGCCGGGCCACAAGGGACGCGAGATAAGGCTGCACGAAGCTCCCGCAAAGCCTCTGACTCACGGGGCGAGGGTCCGCTGCCGCGGGGCGGTGCTGGCAGGGTCCACCGTTTCGCTTGTAAAAGTCCAATCACTGCTTTATCACGGAACCTGGAGTGCTCCCCTGCACCCACATGGGACGCTCCGCTCTTGTAATAAACATCGTTACGCCTTCTACCTTAAAGTTGTTGCGATATCTTTTAACCGTTCATTTTTTCTTTTCGTTGAGGATAAATTAAAGTGCGATTGCAACCATTTAATCCATCCCCGAAGGGAGTGTGAGTGCATAAGGTTTCATTACAGTGACAGGGAAAGTCGATATGAGGGAACAGATCAGCTCTTGTTTGCTCGTGCGGTGCAAATAAAAGAGCTGTACCATGCACCCGAGGTCAGACTCGAAGCGAAGTCCCTGTGTTGTCCAGAATGGCTTTAGAAATTCCATATGCAAAAAAAAAAAAAAAAAAAAAAAAGTCCGCAGATATTTTATGTCCCCTCTATCAGGAAACGAAACAAACGCGCCTCAAACAGGGAAACAGCAATGAGAAATGCAATAGGATGAGAGTCAGAGGTGCGTGCCGGTATGGGATGTGCAGAGGACTCTCCCCTGTGGCACAGATCTGCCACTGCACAGCAATAGTGCAGCGCAGTGCGCATGAAGCCTGACCCGTTTCCCTCTTAACCTCCCACTACCCGACAAGAGCGTGTGTAGAAAAGTCACTTATGAAAGGTTTCTGCTACTCGTATTACTGATGTACATTAACTAAATATGATGTACGTATGTTCGGGTCGCTCCAAAAGTAGTGCGTCTTGATTTATGATCTCGGCCCCTGACATCAGAGGCGTCTGTCAGTGGTACAGCAGTACAGGCTCGACCTTCCCACCAATATCCCATTACTTGTGTTGCTGTGTGGCAGATAGAAGCAGAGGGGCAGCCTGGCAAATAGGCATCCGTGGTGGAAGTGCGTGTGAAGCAAAGGTGTGTCACTGAATTCCTCCACATGGAAAAAAAAAAAAAGACAATTCCTCTCCACTCAGTGCAGCCCAGGTAAGCCAAAAGGTTGGGTTAGCCTACAGCAGAAGATGCTTCTACTGCCATTTACTGTGCAGCAGCACTGAGATTCAGGGATTGCAAAATGGTCTCTGGGTGATGGGTGTGTGCACTATAGAAGAGACACAGCAAGAGCAAACATGCCCATGGTTTACAACCGACAGACGCTTCCCTGGAGTCCCTAAGGGTGGAAATGAAGTAGTAAGGCTTTTGAATTCATGTATTTTATCAAACTGATCAGGGAAAGGGGCAGGAGACCAAGGGAGGAGTCCCAGGGTTTGCCCTCATTGCAGTATGAAGAACCCAACCCTCCTGCCCTCCCCAGTGCCCACACACCACACAGGGCTGCTGGCTGTGAGGAGCCCCAGCACCTAATGGGACAGCTGGGAAAGGAAACGTTCTGCATCTCTCCCTCAGCAGCGAGGCAGGGCACAGAGCTGGAAAGGCTTGGGGCAGCGCGTGAGGCTGAGCGTGAAGGCAAAGCTCAGCACGGTGGCAGCTGGTGCCTGGAAGGTGAACTTCTGCAGCAGGGCAGTGAAGAAGATGAAGAGTTCGGTCCTGGCCAGCTTCTCACCAGGACAGGCACGCTTGCCTGAAAGAGGAGCAAGGAAACCCACACTCAGACTGGAGCAGAGTTGAAACGTTGCCCTGAATTGCTATTCTTACAGAGGGGAAGTGATGTGCAAGGGGATAGGTGGGCTTGCTGGTGCCATGGGGCACACAGAAGGACAGTGCTTGGGGATGAGGGGCACTGGCTTTGGATCTCCACAGCCTCCAGGCTCCTCTCACCCGCGCTGCATTGTACGGGCTGCAGGAGCTTTTCTTCCTAGCAAGGTTAGGTGGCAATGTTCACCCACACATCGTGCAGAAGGCGTCCCCAGAAGTTCCCTGCTCAGCAGAGAGATGCAACCGTTCAAATAGGCAAAGGGGGGGGGGACACTCTTTAAAAGAGACAAAACCCATTTATGCAGCTCGTGGAGGAGGAAAAAGCCTTATTTTTCATCCTGCAATAACGAATTGATTTCCCTCCTGCCCAGAGCAGTCAGCATTAACTGCTAGGGGATTTTCACTGTGGGAAATGCCATGTGCTGTTATCAGACTGGGAACAGTACCCCCACCCCAATGGGGAGAAGAGAAAGAACTACAAAAAGCAAAACCATCTCCCCATCCATCTTCCTACCTGCAGAGAAGGGCAGGAAAGCCTCCCGCCTCCTGTACTGGCCGTTCTCCAGGAAATGTTCAGGATTAAAGGTGTCTGGAGTCTCCCACACATTTTTGTCAAACATTATTGAAGTCAGGCTGGTCATCAGCGTGGTACCCTGCAAAGGTGGGGGAAACGAGAGCTTGCGTGAAGAAGAGCCCATGTGCTGCCAGACTGGGTTATTATTAGCTCTCTTCTACACACATGAAGTCAGCTACTTTATTTTTTATTTATTTTTTTAATTGCACAAGACGTTTTTCCCCAAGCAACATGGTTAAATTAGAGCGAAAGCCTGCAGGATTGTTCACTTGAATGTGCCACTCTCTATCTCCATGCTGTTGATCCGTATCTTGTACTGCTGTCACTGGTGATGTTAACATGAATCCACTTTTAATCAATAGAATTGTCATACCATAGGGATTGAAAACAACCAAGTAATCTTCAATCAATCTGCTTTACTTTTTATTAAAACTGTATCTTCCATTAGAAGAAAGAAAAGTGTTCTAATCAATGTCCAGCAAAATGCCCAGAACTTTTAATGTTTAATTCGCCAAGAAGCAACTGATCATGTCATGCAAGAGAATCAATCTATCCAAATCTCGTATTTGCTTTTATAATGACAGAATAGTGTTCATATATCAATAACTATTACTTGGCATTTATCGAGGGCTACCTTCAGTAGATGTTTTTTGATACTCTGTGAAATTAACAAATCCAAACTATTTGCTTTCGTGCAGTTCTTGGACCTCTGCTCCCAAACTGCTTGGAAGTAATCTCCTACTGAACTTGAGATATAAACCTTGAAAAATTGGAAATGGTGACCAACAAAATAGAATCTTACATCTCTCTTCCATAAGGAAGTGAGATCCAAACAGCCCTACAGCATCTGTCAGGACTACTCATATTCTCTATGGCTGAGAGGTCTCATAAGATGCTTCAGGTTGGTGCCTCCAGGTGAGGTTTGGGTTTGGGGCTGTGAAGACCTTTTACTGGCAGGGTGAGGGGAGGATCTTGTCCTGGGCACACCTTGGGCACATGGAAGCCAGCCAGGGTAGTGTCGCTGGTGGACATCCTGGGCACTCCCAATGGCACGATGTTACCCATTCGCAGCACTTCACTCAGCACTGCACTGGTGTAGGGCATGTGCTCCTTGTCCTCCATTGCAGGCTGGCGGCTCTGGCCAATCACGGTATCAATTTCAAGCTGCACTTTCTCTACAGAAATAAGAAATATACATAACAATAAAATATCTGCGCTCAAAAAAGTTCCCAGTGAGAAAGGTGGGCCACAAGCATGTCTGTTACAAAAAGGAAGAGCAGCAAGGTCTTGGACTAAGGTGAGAGATGACTGCTTAGGTGGAATAGCAGTAGGTACTGGAAAAGTGAATTGAATTTGCTTACCTCAAGAAGGCCCACACAGTCCTTAGACAGGCAGAGATCTCAGACAAGATACTCTCACCTCCACTTCTAACCCTTAAATAAGGTCTGGGTTCTGGTCACTCAGGTCTATTACATGCACCACGTGCTCAATCACTGGTTCAAGACGTGACTTAGCTTTTCTGATACACATGTCCTATGTGGTGAGCCTGGAAACAACTTAGTTTTCTGTATTACTTATCTGGTTTTGGGCTATGTGGTGAAGGACCCATCAGTGGCCCTACCCTGAATGTGGGGGTACATGGCCATGTAGAGCAGAGCCCAGCGGATGGCGGTCGCTGTTGTCTCTGTCCCAGTCAAGAAGAGGTCTAGGGTGGAGCAGAGCAGGTTTTCCTCGTGGAAATAGGAGTTGGTGTCACCCTTAAACTTTGATTAAAAAAAAAAAAAAGACAGTAGAAGATCTTATTAGGAAGGGTATGCTTTCAAAAATCCAATCCAAAACCAAACAACATCCTGCAAGTTCTCATAGAAACATAATTAAGTTCCCCAAGAGCTCTCCTATGCAGCTTAACAGAATGAGAAATGGACGAAAATAAAGTGTAAATACTTCCCAATGAAAAAAAAAAAAAGCTTTGTGTTTTCAATGCGATCAGACACCTGCTGTTGCTAAGAAGTCTGACATGAAAGAGGTTCGAGTAGAAAAAGCCGCTCTAACAAAGTTACCATGAGTGTTGTCTGCTAATTTTTGGGGTTCAGCTTTAGGTGGCCATAGATATTTCCCTCTCACCTTTTCTATCTCCTTTAAGTAACAGTCAATGTAATCTCCCAAATCCGACTGGTCCAAGTTCTCCTTGTGTTTTGCAATCACTCCCCTCACAAAACACTGAAGTTTCTCCCAGTGCCTGAAGATCTTCCTGAAGGGCCCTGGTAGCCATCTCATTATTGAAGGAAAAGCATTATACAGCTGATGAGAAATCAGAGCACAAAAGCACTTACTAGGGTGAAAAATGGTAGGGTCCCACAGTTGAAGTGGTAGTACAAATTATTAGTTCCACTTGCTCAAAGAATAAATCAGTTTTGATGCAAAGGTCAATTAAGTCAATGAGGAAGAGCCCACTGATGTTGAGGTTGGGAGGGACCAAGTTGTCTGGTCTAAGGTGCGTGGCAATGCAGAAGCTATGGCAGCCCCCAGAGCAGTCTCTTTTGGTAACAAACTTAGGCTCTCATTCATCTTGTCATAAAATAAAAGCTGTACAAAATCTGGTTCAGAAAGGGGTTTTTCCATTACTCTTCTATTCTGTCAGGTACAAGGTTGACTTTACAATCCCACAGTCTTTTTTTCTTCGTGTGCCTCAATCATTTTAACTCGCTTGCGTTCTTGATGGATTTAATGGATTAACCCTGCCTCATGTAAATTAATACCCATGGTCATTTCTCTTATAACATGACTCTTTTCCTAGAGGGAAAAGCAGATTACTTCAGTACCTTAGAATCTCATTTCCAAGCACTTACATGGAGCTGAAGTTACAAAGCAACATAATGATTTTACCTGGCCCCAGAAACTTCCTATCAGCAGCAGTGTTTCTGCAAGCGAGTGCAGTAATTCCTGGAAGTTGCCATCATGGTAGTCGAAGCGGTTCCCAAAAGTTATGGAACAGATAATGTTTGAAACAGCACTATTAATTTTGTAATGAGGGTCAAACTGTTGCCCTGGGGGGGAACAAAATGAAAGCTGTGAGTCTTGCTTTTAAATCTCAGATATAGCATTCTGTATCAGATCAACAACGTGAAAATGGGGTAAGGCCTCACCTACTGCCTACGCAGGATGATGCTGAGGTTTTACCCTGTGTCTTGGGGTCCCCACCACCTCTAAAAGCTGGTCACTGTAAGCCCCAGCATCCTTCCTCCAAGGACTTTCCCTTCTATCTAGGCTGTGGCACACCTCGGTGTTAGCACAGAGCTTCTGAAGCAGGATCTGAGCCATCTCCCAGTGGAAACAAGCAGGTATGGTTGTTGGGTTTATTTGCTCCAACTGGTCTTTGGTGTCCATCTTAAACACCAAGAGAAGGTCTCTTCAAAGCTTTGTCAGGGGCAGGAAACTTAAGACCAATCACATAGCAAATATGCCTCTGTGCTGGCATTTGGTCGTGCAGTTTCAATGAATTCAAGCAGGAAAATCCAGAAATAGCTCATGTGGCCAACAGAGATGATGCACATTAGCTCCTAAATGAGCAAAGTGTGGCGTGATGCTCATCTCATCTGCTTTCCTCAGGAGAGCTATCAAGCAAAGGCCACCATCTCCCAGGGCTCATTTAGACAACCCAGATCAGTTCAGCACGGCCCTGAGCTGTGCTGGTGCAGTGAGGAGCATCGTGTTGAGATGCAAGGCACCATGCAAAGCACTGCTCATCTCTCCACTCTTTGAGAAAGTAATTAAGCTGGGCTGGTGATCAGATACTGGAGTGATGGACATGATCGCTATTTGTCATTACTAATGGGAAGAAAGGCCCAAAACTGCAGCTTAATTAGTTTATTGATTAGGACTATAAAGGACTATAATCAATTGGCAACATGAAGTATTTGGCCTGTTCAGAGCAACAGCAATTAAAATGGAGCAAGTTCAATATATAATTTCACAATTCCTATTTAGATCTTTCTTGTTTACTATATATAGCTCCATAGAATTAGCTAAACCCCATCTGCTTCTATTTAAAGCTGAAGTGCAACATCACCCATATACCAACATACAAATTATTCTTACTAATATCTCTCTGGCACTTCTTAAAAGCCATACCATAAAAGAGCAAGGCACATGCTTCATCTGTGCACGATACAAAAGGAAATCCTGACTAAACAAGTTTTAAAATACTTTGCAAATCCAAGGACAAGCAGAGGTTAACTGAGCCTCCGGGCAAACGTGCTTGGTATCACGAGAGCTGCATGTGTGCCTTTGCAGGCTATAGAAAGGGCTTTCTTAGCCACATAAACATACCAATTTTAATTAGCACCTAGTATATATTTGTTTAATATTAGTAAGGAAGAATTGAAATAGCAGACCTGCAGCCTAAAATAAATTCTAAAAGGCACAATCTGGATGCATAAGATAGCAATGCGTGCTATTACAGAGTTGCCCTGCATATTAGGAGTCGTTCTGGTCTGAATTCATCTGATAAGGGTCTGGCTGAAAGCTTTGGGCACAGTGCTGTCCATGAACTGCCTACCCTTCTCTTCCTCCATTGCCTCCACGAGGTACCGGCTCTCCTCTTGCACTTTTGACTCAAAACTGACTGCATTGCTTTTCAGTGTTGCTAAAACAAACTTTCTCTGTTGCCTCCATATGTGCCCATTTGAGGATATGAGACCTGTAGAAAAACAGGAAAACAAAAGCTAGCTCAGCATGGAATATGAGTGACAGGATTCAGAAATGGCCATTGGTCTTAAAAACCCCAAATCGAAACAAATGGGAACTGCGGACATTGAGAAGCTATAACTTTGCCTGGGAATTAAAATTCAAGGGTAATTGGCTTATGCTAAATATCTAGCTTTATGGATTTTCTACTTTGTCACTTTGCGTGGGAAAAAAAAGGTGTAAGCCAAAATACTCTGAGTACAATCACGCTGCTGGCAGAGCTGCAGCAGTAGCACCAGAACCCTCCTCTGAAGATACTTGTAGACGGGGAAAGAAATTAAAGGGGAGATAAAACCAAGGGGAACACTCTTCAAGTGGCACTGGGCAGCCTACATCTTTCTCTTGTCTTTCTTCCAAGTCAACACATCATGTTGATCCCAATGTTACCCCTAAATCCCAAACAGATTCAGATATATACCTGTGAAATTGTTAGGCTGACTTCACTTCCTGTCTTCCTCTACACACAAGCTTTTATTGGCACAGTTACTGAAGGCTGAATTCAGCCTCCTTCACTCTAATTGTTATCATTGCGAATAGATGAAAAATTTCATGGAAGCCATACTTACCAAAGCCTCTAAAAATTTCTTGGAGAAGTGGAATATGTGGCCGATCTGCAAAGATTTCAGCCTGGTTGACAAGAGCTTCTCTCACCATCTGGTACCCACTGACTACCACAAAAGTCAGACTCCCAAACTGCACACTGAAGATGTTCCCATATTTTGCAGTAAGCTGAAAGAGAGTTCATCCCTCTCTGAGAGCAAGAAGATGGAGAGTTTCAAAACTAACGTAGACAAGACCTGGGACCTAACTTTGAATTTAGTTCCGCTTGGAGAAATGCATTGGGCTTAAGAAAAATCCAAACCCAAGTCTTCCATGGGTCCCACCCAACCTAAACTATCCCACAAAGGCTGGAGATGGCATAAGAAATATCAGTGAGCTATAGTGCGTCAAGGATGGTTTGCATGTATCCATTAGCAGGCATGAAGTGGCTTTCACCAGGTGGCTGTGCCAATTTAACCTGAATCTAAGAACTTTATGACTGGTGTGCACCTGCTCCTTCCCTCTTCTTCACAGAAAGAGTGTATGAGGAAAAGGCTCCACCTGGGTCACCACCTTCGTGTCAGCTGACAATATTTTAACTTTGATTTGTTTCCAAATTATAGCTATGTATCTATATGTATATCAGCAGGCTCTTACTGCTGAAACCAAGGCACAACACACAGTCTCTTTCACCAACTTTGTTTAAAGTAGTGAGATTTCTTGCTCCAGCTGTCATAGTTAGAATGTGGTTCTAACTGCTGATGCTCAGAAAACTTCCTCTAATTTTAAGCCTGAATGCATTTATAGCCAATTTATAGCCATTTTCCTTGCATGGACATTACTAGTATTAGCCTCTCCTCTTCAGCACTTAGCTCTTTAATGTATAAGGGCAGAGGACAATCATATCCTCTCTTGGGTCCTTATTTGACAAGGAATTCAATGTGCATGCTCCTTAGTGTGACTCTGCAGGAGAGGACATGCATGGTCACCCTGAGCTAACACGGTGGCAAGTGAAACCAGCCAGGGATCAAATGGTCAGCTCTGACAGTGCTTGCACATATATGAATATGATTAATTTTTTTAGTAATAATTAAATATATTGATAAAATGACCTGAAGATACTGTCTCTGTTCACTGGGAGACAGCCCTGTTAATGGCTGGGGTGGATGAGATGTGGTCGTCTTTTAAATCAAAGCAAGAGGAAAACACCAAAAAGTGTCCACCAAAAGGACACTTGCAACCGGCACATCAGAACCTTACCCCCTACTTTCTCAGACAGAGTACTCCACATGTATGAACTGTCTCTCTGTTGTTGGCTTTGGTGAGAGTCAAAGCTCTGGAAACATTTCTAGAGCTATTACTGCTTCCTTCTGTGGCACAGAAGAAGCCAGTAAGGGATAAACCCAAGAACATGTCTACCATACAATGTTTTTAAACAGCTTGCAAATCAGAAGTTGTCTTTGGTTTGCCTTTGATAGGAGACAAAAGTCTGAAAAGGTACATTATTATTATTAGGAGAAATGTCCACGAAGGTCTTACCTTCTGCATCTCAAGATGGAGAGGTTGTCTTAAATCCACAATGGTTCCCACAAGAGGAAATAGCTGTGGCCCTGGAGGGAAATTCCTGGGCCGTCTCTTTCTCACAAAGTCAATAATCAAAAGAAACATGACAAGAACCACCAAGAGCATCGAAACATTCAGCTTTCCCAACTGGTAGACGGGGCAAAAGCGAAACTCCATGTTGGCTGATGAATACCCAGTTTTTCATCCCAGGAAAGCACTTGATGCTGATGTTATACTTTCTGAAACAGAAATCAGGAGGGACTAGAAAGAAAAATAGCGAGGATGCCGATAGTTCACTGGGACTAGTCTCGCCACAGGCAAGCTGCTTTGCATAGACAGCTAGTGCCCAGTGACAACTCGCTGAGTAATTTAAACACTGGGACCTTCAAAAACAGCCCCTCAAACACTTGCCAAACAAAAGCAATCTTTCAAACATTTGTCTTTACATCTCGGTCAAAGGCCTAATTTCCTTATAGAAGAAAATTCCTCCCCTCTGCCCTTAACAAGGAGCTCCTTTATACTGACACCTAACCGGGATTATAAGCATTACAAACATTTGAGGTTAAGAGAAAGCAGCTTACTTAGCTAATTACATATGGTGGGCATTGCATAATTTAAAAACTGTAAGGCATCTGAGGTGATGGACAGCATGCAAGTCACCAAGGGGCTGATCCTGTTAAGCACTAAGCACTGTCTGCGAAGGGCTAAATGCCTTCAGCACCCTCCAAAGCCTGCTCGGCTTTGCTGGAGTCAGGTGAAGTTCGGACAAGGGAAGGACTGCAAGAGCTCTAGGCTCAACTTAGATGAGAGTTAAAGGAGCTTAATTTTGAGAGTGAGAACATAGGCTCATGTGCTTGTTGGCTGAAAGAGAGATTGGAACTTAGTTCTTTTAATCTCCCAGGTTTCTGCAAAGCTCCTCTGAATAAAGCTCCATGCTGTCCAGGGGAAGTCTGCAATGGACTGACAGTGACCTCCATGTCTGTGAACCACCTTCATGTCAGCTGACAATATTTTAACTTTGATTTGTTTCCAAATTATAGCTATCTATCTATATGTATATCATCTCTTAAGAACTGTACTTCACGAACTACATTTATACTGATGCAGAACTGTCAATAATGATTTTAAAGTGTCTGTCCTAGAAATTATGGTCAGAATGATATTAGAACCTGGGTCTGTTCAGCCTGGGGAGGATAAGACTGAGAGGGAATCTGATAAATGCTTTTAAATATCTAAAGGGAGTGTCAAGAGTTGATGGGCCGGTTCGTCCTGATTCTATGACTAATGGGGTGGAGGACCCACAAACCCACGCCCCAGGGAAGGGGGAGAAGGGAGAGGGTAGGGAGATAAGCCTAAAAACAAAATGGTGGCAGCAATCTGAGGAAGAGAACTAATTTACTAAATAAGATATCAGAATGCAAAATACTGTGTAATATGATATAATTGGAACTGAAGCTAATAAAACAAATAAAACGAGAGTGTCCAAAACCAAAAGCTTCCCTATAAAGCTGAAGAGGAGATGGCTAGGAAGCTCCCACTGCTGAGATGAACAGCAAAAAGAGGAAAATGGGAACGCGAAGTCCTCTGGAGTATGCAGTTCTCTTCTGAGAGACAGGTATCCTGAAATTTGGCAGTCCACAGACTTGGAGCATTAACTCTTTGACTCTCAGTGTCTCACATGATGTTATGACATAGAATACCGATAAAAAAAATCATAAAACTATGACATGGGAGGTGGGAGGCAAAAGGATGAGGCCAGGATCTTCTCAGTGGTGCGTAGTGATAGGACAAGGAGTAAAGGCAAAAACCTTGAATATAGAAAGTTCCATATTGACATGTGGAAAAACTTCTTTAAGGTAAGAATGATGGAGCACTGGAACAGGCTGCCCAGAGTGGTGGCGACGTCTCCTATGGAGGTATTCAGGACCCAGCTGGATGCCTACCTGTGTGATCTATTGTAAGGAACTGCTTCAGCAAGGATGTTGGGCTTCATGATCTCCCGAGATCCCTTCCAACCCGTGTGATTCTGTAAAAAAACAACACAGTAACATATATTCATGGGAAGTAATCTTTGGGATAAAGATGTCGATATTTCTATTTCTCTTTACTGTCCATGTGCTTTACTACCTTCTTGACTGCTGTGCCACACGAAGTCTGTATGACAGATTTGCACCTTAGCACAGGATTCCTTTTTAAGGGTGATGCCCATCTGCAACCCAACGCTCTTTGGTTTGAAATATTATTTACAGGTTTCAGGATTGGGCACAAACTGTGGATCTGAAATGGGAGAACTGTTGCACATCAGTAGTCTGTGCTGTACCATCACTGCAGTGCAGCTGTGAGCAGTGGTAGTTGGTCACTCTTTGCTTGTCTCCTTGCTGGTGCACCTGGGGTGCTTCCTTGCCTCCTTGTTTTGCTGCACCCTCTCAGTGCTGTGAGCTGAGCCTCGGAGGCTAAATCAGGATAGTGGGCTCGTGCTCTTCATCCTGGCATCAGGGAGATGACTCGGTTGGTGGAGGTGTCAGCCTACAGCATGCTCAAAGGGACTGTGATGATAAGGCGTCAACTTCTGCTAGCCCAGTTTCACTCCTCTGTTCTTCGCTATGCCATATGATTTGTCAGCATGCACACAGAGTGCAGATCCCTCTACCACTTGTGGCTGCTGTGAATTGGGCTACGTGCAAAGCCAAGGTGTTAATGTGTTCTTCTGGGTGGTGTTGTGGGGGTGGATGCATCGTGGTTGACAGGAGAAATGTTATTTTTAGCTGGAGGAACACATTTTGCATGTACTCACATGTGTCTTGTCAGTCAGAAACCTCATGCCTATTACTTTGCCTTGAAGCTTCCCATGTCCAAATGCGTTTCTTCACAAAGTCCCCAAGTTGCTAGATTTACTAAAAGTTAGGGAAAAACACCAGCACTACCACACCTCTCCTAATCTTGGTAGGCAATAACACCTGCAGGTTATCATCACAATGGTGCTGTTTTGAGTCCCAGATTTTAATCAAATCAGAGCACAGTGATGTGTAAATCCTCAAAGAACTCAGGAAGTCACAGCACTACAGCACATGGGCAAGGAAAAAGTGTTGGACAATTCTCATTTCTGCTGTCTCTGCAAAACCCTGTAGCATCCTGATCACCTGGAAGATAAACCTGTGTCCATGGGCAGCACCATGAGCATAGACCTTCTGTTGTCTAATAGCCAAAATGTGAATTCATGACGATGGTATGCCAGCACTTAATAGGCAGCAGGATGTAAACCCACCGTCTCAGTTTTCTCCTAGAATGCTCTTCTAACAATGGTATAAAATTTTTGGCCACCTCACCTGAGCTCGTGGTTATCGAGCAGAGAGATACACTGTGCCATATTGCATGGACACACACCCATCACTGCTTAAATATTAAGGCATCTTGATCAGCCAACAGACAGAAATTGGCCCATATGCTTTGTACCTTCTTCCCTGGCTAGATGTCTAACTGTGTGCAGAAGGTTTTGAAACACAAAGAGAAACATTCTGTTAAAAACTCAATTACCATTTGTTTTTCAAGATATAGTATCCCATTATTTTTTCCAGAGAAGTGAAATTCAATAAGGTTACAACAGAATGTAGTCCAACAGTTACCGTACTTCCAGAGCATTATTTAAGCTACAGAATTTCTTAATGATTAGAAACATATGTAGGAAAAATCACATGCAAAACGAGAATGACTGGAGATAATTCTCCCCCTGAACACTTCTTTGCAGTCAAGTAACAGCTCTGTGGTTCCCCTCGCAGCCTGCATGACCTCCAGGGGATCTGGGAGGTGTGTGATGCCCACCTGGCCATGCCAACCAACAGACCCAGAAAAGTCAAAGGAACCAAGGAATATTTTGCTGCTTCTTTCTTTCTCACATCAGACCCAAAAAAGCTTATTTATTGTTGAATGGCAACAACCATATTGCTGTGTGCGTGGGGCCACGTCCCCAAGGGCTCTGTTCATGCACAGCTTCTGCTTCGTGATCCAATCCATGTGAGTCCAAGTGGACCGAAAGGCAATGGTGGCTTTGGACATTCATTTCTTTTTAGGATATTTGCATTATTGGATCCAGTGAAATCCATGGGAGATCTGTAATTGTAGAAAGTGAGGAACTGCAAATCCTGCAGCACCTGTACCTCCTGGAGCAATCTCTGGAGGATGTGCTCAAACCCAATGCTAAGGAGGGGAAAAGCCAAAGTTCCACACTTGAGGGGACTTCACCGGGACACAAGCGCACCCATGGGAGCTCAGGGTTCAAATATCTCTGGGAGACAGACTCCAAACATCAAAATCAGGGAAGAGAGTCCCTATTTACTGCTATGCATACGTGGCAAATACTCAAGCATCTCCAGTTTGGCATCCTCTCTTTTTCCTACCTAGGAGTAGATGCAAATGTTCTCCCACTTACCTCTCACTTATTACCTCATGGCTGAAGTGGAGCTTCCAGAGTGGATTAAAGCTGTAAATAAAGTGGTTGTCACTGTGGATGGGTAAACTGAGGTGTTTTGAGTCTAAGACGAGCAGTATGAGTATAAAGTGGCCCTTGGTGCAACCCAGGAAGGTTTTCAGAGGTTCTTTTCTGTAATGGACCGATTTCCCTTTTCTGCCATAGAAGGCAGTTGTGCTGAAGGGCTTTTCTTCACATTTCTCAGACAGATAATTAAACGCAGGTAGCAGGAAGCATGTGCAGATGCCTGCCTGTGTCTCCATGCCCCAGCCACCTCCACTTTTTGGTCACTGGGACAAGATTTTGTTCTCTTTGTTGCATTGTTTTAGCCAGCTCCATGCAGCAATGCACCCACAAAGCTACATCGAGTCAGATTTGGGGGTGCTGGACTGTGCTCAGCATCAGGTTCCTGCATCATAGCTCTTCCTTTGGCTCTTGGTAAACCTCTGAAAATCTCTCCTTCCTAAGATGCACCTTTTCAATATTCACAGAGAAGAGTACAGTCACATATTCCTCTCAAAGCCACAAGGACTTGACTAGAGCTAAAATGTCATTTATGTACATATCACAAGCGTTTTTCTAGGCACAGATGTCTTTCTGGTGCCAATATGCTGTTTATGTACTTATCTGTCACAAGCACATGTCTACATACATATGCCCTGCTGGCAGAGGCACAGAGCATTTTGAAACTCTTATTAGACTGCTAATGAATAATACGCATACAAAGGAGAAAACAGAAGGTGATCTATCAGGAACAGCCTCTTTCTTAACTACCTTTTAATTGTAGGAGAGGAAGAAAAGAGATGAATTTTGATATGTTGGCATCTGTGAAGGCCTGGTTAGCAGCACCGAACGCCATCGTTTTAAAAGTGGATTTTTCACAGGTTTGGGTATTTGGGGGAGAGAAGGAGGGGGGGGGTGGGGCGTTTTTTTTTTTTTTTTTTTTTTTGAAAAAAAACCCACAAAATTTTGACACTGAGAGTATTGCAAATCCTGGTGCCAATGATGTACGATAGTGTGATTGTCACCACGGAATGCTGAAAAGCCCGAGCAGCTGTTTGGCATATTGACAGTGCGAATTCGGAGCGTTTTAAATGCAAATGACAGTATTCAATTGATCGCACGAAAACAATGGGTCATAGCCTTACCTTTCCTTGGCTGCGCTCTGAATAATCAGTCTGCAAATCCATGCACAATGGGGATATTGTACGCGTGCTGAGGATTTTGTTCCCCGCATACATGGGGGTCGGTGCAATGCCTCTTTTTGGGCAGAGCTGAAAAGAGGTTCTGCTGCACGGTCCCAAGCATGGGGTGAGGTGGTGAAAGGGGCATAATTTGCCCCAAATCCGCCAAGTCCTAAGTGTCAGCCTGTTTTTCTTCGCTTCTATCCTTTACTGCATGCCCTTTAATAATTCCCAAGGGTGGCTGGCTTTCTGCCTGACTTGTCTCCATTATACCCTGCTGCAATCAATATGGCAAGCAGAAATCAGCAGGAGAAGGCATATTCTGCTCTCAGTGAGAGCCAGTGGGAGGGAAGGAGATCAGGCCAGCCAGCTGCAACCTCAGCCCAGCAGGCAAACCGAAATCCAGCCCACAAAGCTGCCACCAGACACCTCAGTTTTGCTTCTTCCAACACGTTCCCTGCCTGTGGCAAGCGGCGTGCAAAAGTCTTCCCTCTCAGCCCAGCCCAGTGCAGTAGGGAAGGTAAGCACGAAAACCTGGCCACGGGAGAATTTCCACTGAAAGCAGACTGTGTAGTGTTGGAAAGAAAGAGGAGAGGGGTGCTCCTGGTACTTAAAGCCCTAGGAATGGAAACCCAAAGTGGCACCATGGGCAGGGCTGGGACGTGCTGAGCACCTCATAGCTGGTTTGGGTCTCCAGGGCTGGCCACCTCTGTTACTCTTGAATATCTCTGTCCAGAGATCTTCTAGACCTACTTTTCTTTAGATATAACAGTCAAAGAGATGCAGGAGTACCTTGGGGTGAAGGCACCACCCAGACTGTGCCACCAGTCTCACCATCAGCATACATGTGTCATCTGCCTTGAAGAATTGTAATTGGTGACTCTCTTCCCTTTCTTTGTTTCATCAGCCTGAAAGAGCCTTCTCAGAACCACAAAACTATGCTTCACCATCTCCCTTTATGCCTCCATTCACCCTTCTGCAGTTTTAGTCATGAACTTTTGAGGCCAAAGCATTTGGATCTCCTTACCCCCTGGGTATCGTTGGAGTTGGAAGCGACCTCTGAATGTCATCTGGTCCATGTCTTCTGCAATGAACAGGGGCACCAACCGTTCCATCAGGTGCTTATAGACCATTCAGCCTGACGTCCTGATGGCTGATGTTCTTTAAAACTCTGAATGGACGTCTACACGGTGGTCTCCAGAAACCACTTTCTCGCCAATTTGCCGCAGTTAGAAAATCTTCCATTTCAGGTGGGGATGTTCATGAAGAGCTGGGCGTTGGATGGTATCATCAGCTCAGAAGCTCCACAATTGTTTTCAGGCTTTCCTGATTTTTTTTCCAACAATTTGGGACATACATGCTGTATGGGTGTGAAAATCAGCTGCATTCTGTAAAAGGCTAAATTACACCGATTTCAGTGTTCAGCCTTGCCATCTCTGAAAGAAGGCAGTGAGGAAAACCCAACATCATTATGAGATAAATCTGTTTACCTGTAAGACGGACACATTAAAAAGCAATCAGCCAATAGGAATAATTAGTTACAGCGTAGGCACATGATTTGCTTAGCCTCTGGAACAGGGCAGCTTCTGGCTTAGCTTGAACTCATTGCTGATGGATGCTCGGTGAAGGGTCTTGGAGAGACTGTGCTCAGCTAAACTCTGGGGAGAAAGAAAATGATTACTTCAGAGAGACATTGTTCAAGTCAACTCTGCAAGAAACTCATCACCAACAGCACTGGCACCGCACATGAGCAGCGGCGTATGGAAGCTGAGCTACATGAAGTAACAAAGTGAAGGAGGGGAATGCCACATACCATGAGCATGGGGGAGTGCATCATTACCCAAAGGGAGAGCTGTTCTTTTTTAGAAAGCTTTTGTTCAGTTAAAGGCAATGCTGGAGGGGGAGATCTATTTGTGAACAGAAAGCCTTTGTTTCCTGTGAACAATGAGAACTAAAACAACTCAGATTGCTAACGGATAATCTTTTTTATCAAACTATTTAAAGTTTATTATTATTTGAGCTTGCTATTTGACAGGCAGAACTGGCCTCTGGTACCTAAGAGCTCAAGAACCAAACAGTTGTCCTTGGAAGGAAATGTGCAGCTTATATATGTTTAGCTCCAAGTGTCCAGAAGGATCTGCTAAAAGCAAGAGTAGTGGATGCTGTGAAGGCTGCTGCCTCCATCATACATGTCTGAGCAGGATGCTGTTCAGTATAAACCTTTAAAAGTTTAAAAGATGGCGGCACTGGGGCTGGAAGGTCAGTGCTTGCTCTGAGTACTACTGAGGGAGTCCTCCTGCAGGTAACCAGGAATGGGGGTCTCCTTTGCACCAAAGACTTTTTCTGAGACCTTTTACATGAAAAATGTCCAGAAGTCTGCAAGGTCTCGTGGACACACAAGGAAGCACTCAGCTTCTTCTTGAATAGGAAAAAAAACCCACACTGTTTACACATAGCTCTTCTGCTTAGCACATCTGGAGCAAAAGAGAAGTCTGAATTCAGCTACACAGAGGGCTTGATCTCATTCCTTTGGGAGGAGGAGGATAACAATAAAAGCACTTCACAGTTATAGCTGATGATAACAGGATCAGTAGAATTTTTCCGATCTTCCTCCTGCTGGCAAACAGTAGAAGGCAAAAGTCTTGTGGAGACAGAAGGAATAAAAACAAAATTTCTTGCAGAAGACTGGAAAACTTTCCCAAAGCATTTTTCTTTAAACTTAACCACATGATTTACAAGCTTATTATTAGCTTCCCCCCCCCCCCCCACCCCCCCTCCTTTACATAAAAAGAGAAATTTAAAAAGTGTAGATTAGCACATTTTTGGATATCGTCCAAGCTCTCCGTTCCCCTGCAGAAAGGGTTATTTTGACAAATCAAAGATCCCTTTTTGGGTGGCCCGGGGAGACGCAAATCTGTGCTCTTTGCAGCAGAAATGACAGCTCCTCGAGGAGCACTTCCTTGCCTCTCTCAGACACTTGCAGAGAGACAAATGCAGTGCAACTTCTCATAGAGCTTCAATAAAACACTGCTCCTGAGTGCTTCTCCCAGTTAAGGGCTCTGTCCCTGCAGACACCCAAGGTCAGGCTGGATGGGGCTCTGAGCACCGATGAAGCTGTGTCTCCCTATTCATTTCAGGGGAGTTGGACCAGACAGCCTTTAAGGGTCCCTTCCAACTCAAATAAATCTTTGATTCTGTAAACATGGGCTGGAAACTGCCTTGGGTACCACCCTGAAGCTACGATAGCTTTTTCAGTTAAGGGAGCTCTTGGGAAGCAGTGTGAAACCATATTCAGTGGAGAACAACAATAAGACAGTTTTGTTTGGTGGCAATTCATTCTTCATTTTGTATTAGTCTGCTGATATCACACACTCCTAGTGTTTCTGGATTGCTTGATTACTCTTTTAAAGGTGAGCAACACCTGGGGCACGTAGGACCAGCACATTTGCAGAAAATGCTGTTGATAGAAAAGGATCACTGTAGAGAGCACCCATTGCTACCAGAAGAAGCATGGCAGCATGTGCCCTGCTGCAAAGTGTCCTCTTTTGCAAAAATATCTACATGTGTACATTAACTCACCGTGTTGGCCAAGAGCAGTACAACTGGAAGTGCCCTGATGTCACCCACACCTATGGCACCAAGACGGACTTCCTAATGCCATCCAAGGGGGATCCTGGATTTCTCACCAGGCTTTGGCCAAAGGACCACTAGTGATCACCAACAATGACTCCTCATGGCCTCAAAGCATATGGTCACATCAAGGGGCTAAAATGCGTATTGGAAGGCAGAATAGGTCAGTGGCAAAAGCACGCAGAGCAGCTCAGAGAGGCAACGTAAGAAGAAAGCAAACCACACTGAAAGAAACAATTGTCCTGGAATGGAAATATATATATATATATATATATATATATATATTCACTTAAAGGCAATCTTCGTAAACAGGTTGAACAAGACTATGAGGCTGGAGGAACAGATGGGAAAATGGAACAAACAGATGGAAAAATTCTATTTCCGAAAAAAAAAAAAATTCTATTTGTAAAGCTATAGCTACTTTCAATGAATGCTTCAATGCTAGAGAGTTGAGGCATTAGAAGACTCGTAACAAGGCCAAAAATTCATATATCTGAGATCAATAGAATGGAGGTGTCTTAGATAGGTGCTTAAGGTATTTCTCAAACAGCCACCTTCATTATTTTTCCATTCTTAGTGCCTCTGTCCACATGGGTGGTTTGCTGTACTTACAGGGTATTACTCACTTCAAGATTAAAAAAAAAATTACTTACAGCATTTCATTAACTATTGCTGGGTAGAAAAGGAGGAAGATCACACTGCTTTCTGCCACCTCATTGGAGGAGAGGAACGGATCTGAGCTCACCAACACTAGCAGAAAAGTCCTGCTGATGAGGTCAGGAGTGAGTCCTACAGTGTGAGTCCACCAACTTATCAGGGAGTGACTGAGCTTCTAATGATGTCTGTCTTTGGGCAGTTGTCCTTGAAATTATGATGGGAAACACCATGAGAAAAAAACGGGAGGAGATGTCTGGGAGATGGGCAACTTGAGCTGGGAGAGCAGTGTTAATGGATGTGGGGGGGTTGATCTCTCTGAGTGCAGCTTCACAGCTGCAAGAGACGAGAGAAGTGCTCCACTCCTCACTTCAGGTCGTGTAAGTTGGCTCTGGGCTTTTAAGGACTCTGTCCCATATCTGGGTCTTAGCAGCTTTACCCACATGTTTTGCTTCTGGCATCTCTGGGACTCATGAAAGCGTCTTTAGTGCTGAAGTAAGTTCCCCTTTGAGGAAGGGCTGTCAAAGATGGACTTTAATGTCATTAGCAGGTTACAAGGGGGAAACGAGAGAATTTGCTGCAGATCCTCATTTCCATAATCTTGCCTTGCCATCCTCATTGTCAGCTCTTAACCTCAAATCCTTCACCTCCAAATCTGTGGCATCACTGACCTAAGGGATTTGCTTTCAAACTGATTTCTGGTTTTAGGGAATCTAAACGAGGCTCCCTGTGACAGAAGACAAACTTGGTCTTTGCACCCAAATGTGAAAGACGGGCCCAGAGTGCAAGTGAAATCTTGCAATCATTTTTTCAAGCCATCTGCCCATCTGCGGTCCCATAACAATATCCGTTCAGTGCTGGCTTCCCTCTCTCTCTCACAGGAATAAAGAAATTACCATAAACAAAGCAGATCAAGGGTCTGTTTAAGCCAAATGCAGCCCAGACACATTGCTTCAGAAGGGGAAAAAAAAAGAGCTGCAGGGGAAGTTTCTTCCTACCTGCCAGTGACTCCAGCGATGCCAGACACTGTGATTTGGACTGGGTGTGTGCATGGGCACTTGGGTTCCAGGGTATTTCTCTGGCAAGGGAAAGTGAGAGCCACAAAAGCCATTTGGACAAGAAAAAATAGAAGAGCAAGAAAAAAGAGAAAAAAAGGAAAAAAAAAAAAGAAGGAAAAAAAAGAGAAAGAAAAAGATAAAGGAAAAAATAAGAAAAAGGAAAAGAACAAGAAAAAGAAAAAAGGAAGAGAAAAAAAAAAGGAAGTGAGAATAAGACAATAGAAAAAAAAAGAAGAAAAAAGAAAAAAGAAAATGAAAAGACAGAATAAAAGCAGCTGAGTGGCTTCCTAGCTGTGCAGAGGAGGGAGAAAGAGGAACAGTACAAGAAAACAGGAAAATTAGGTTGGACACAAACAGCCTTTTGGTCTCAGAACACTGTGCATTGCACATGGCAGTCAAACCAGTGCCTGAATCATTCTATTTATTTCTGTGTGTAAATCCATTGTGAAAAGATGCATCATTTCCTAGAGTGTGCTCTGAGTTAGAGAGTCTGCAGCAAACTGGCAGGGCAGCTTGGCACAAGGATTTCCTGGAGGTGAGGATGAACAACAAGAGCTGGACCAGACCCTGCACATTGGTGAGGCAAGGAGGCTCAATAATTCAGTGCCTAGGTTGGAAAACACTGACAGAAGTCATGAAGCTAAATGCTTGAGCATCCCTTCAATTGGCAAGATAGCAGGTTTTGGGGGAGAAAGAGAGAAAAGAGGCACGTCTGTGCAGGGAGCAGCTTGTGCAGTGGTGGCTGATGGGGCCGTGCGTGAAGCTCTCCAGGTGCCAAGAGGGGGGACGGAGATCTGCGGGAGCCTCAGCCTCATTATTTTTATGTTCAGCTGCCTAATTACTACGTGTCAGCTGTCTGTTGGAAGGAACGATGTACCGTGGCCTCTCGTTTGGGAATTTGTAGTGATTAATGGGCCTGGAGGGAATGACTAACGAGGAAATGTTAGAATTAGTAAATATGCATCACCGTGAGATGGGTAAATGGGGGAACGTGACAAATGAGCTCGAGAACGTGAACGATGCAAGTGCGAAGGGCCAGCCCCCAGGAGGCCCTGGGGACTCACACAGAGGAAGAGGAGGGAGGGACCAGCAGAGGTGTGACCCCCATGGACATCGTGGGTCAGTAACAGAGCCAGAAATGTCCTCCAAACCTTTCAGCCAGTGCTGGGCAGAGCTGGGGGAACGAGTTCACTCCAAGACCACAACAGGACTGCAGCCCTGCTTCCCTGTTGCCTCCTATGGAGCACAGCACCAGCAGTGATCCCGTGTTGGCCTCAGCTCCATCCTGCTTCAAGACCTCATATGTATTTAGGTACTGCCAGACCTAAATGACTGAGACAGTTTCATTCATCCATTTCACGTGCAGAAATTGCTTTCTGTTTGGCCATTTCAAACAATCCTCCTAATTAACAGCTTTGCTGTGCACTGGTTCAACACCTGTGCTAAGGAACACCTGCAGGTTTGGACTTAACAGTCAAGAACAATGGGGAATGGTGTCACAGAAGGGACTGGATTTGAGGCTACTCTCTGCTATATTGCAGGAGATACGGATAATTCTTAAGAGTTACAGCTGACAGGTGTTTCTGAATAGCTGGGAGTGAGAAACCTGAAAACTTGGACTCTGTGAAATTCTACCAGTTTCAGTAAAACTCATTACAGCCTGTAAAATCATCCAAAGGTACAGGAGATAAGGGAGAAAAACCACTCACTTCTGTTGTTCTTGGTTTAAAATCTCACTGAGATCATCTGGCAGTCACTGGTCTGCTGCATCTGTCCATCGCCAGCATCAACTGTGAGACATCCCCCAAGCAGCCTGCTGAGATCCTTTGTGTCAGTGTTGCTGCCTTCAGAAGAATAAACGAAAACTGCAGATTCAAATAGTCTTGAGCATAGGGTCAGAAAGACTGGAATCACACCTGCCATAGAACATCTTTGTCCGATCAGGCCCCCCACTCCACGCTGCTTTCCCATTTTCTTTCAATCACAGCAACATTATTCAAATCTCACCCAATTGAAAGATGCAGCTGTTTCTATTTTTGGTGCACCCCAGTTAGAGAATAGGAAACAAGCAACAATCCTGCCCTGTGTTTGGTGATCAGCAACATTGTGTCTGCAAGATGGTTTTCATTCATTGGAAACTAATGTCAGGGGAGCAATAGTTGAGGTGCCCCTGTCCTTTAAGCCCCACGGAACAGCTGTGATGTATGTTTGCTCTACGACAGATGTTTCAGAAAGCTGGGGCAAATTTTCAGGGGGCTCAGAGCTGGATCACAGATAAGCCTGGAGTTATGGAATGGATAATTTTCCTTTTCCAGTATGCCTGAAGGCAAAAAGAAAAAATACTTACAGAAGAAGAAAAAAAAAAAAAAGATCAGAAATCAACCAGCTGATATATCTGATGAAATATTAAATAATCTAAATAACTCCTGGCTTGGTTTGGGTGTGAGGTCTAAATCCCATAATGACATGAGGTGAGGAAGGAGTGACATAAAGTCTTTATAGTGCATTATCATTCTGTCTGTGTACTAGCACACCTCTGTTGGCTATAAGTTCACCTGGAGGATGACAAAGCCAGGTGAAAGATTGAGGTGGTTTTAAAGAGCACCAAATGCACAAACACAGGGAACAGTCAACAAGTGATCCATCTCACTGCGTGGAATCTTATCTCTGAAGCACCAGTATCATCATGGATTTGTAGAATCATAGAAAAGACCACAGAGTCATGGAAAAGACCTCAAAGGCCACCAAATCCAACTGCAACATGTCCCCACTGCCACATCCCCCAGTGCCACAACCCAAGGCTCTTGACTACCTCCAGGGACAGTGACTCCACCAGCTCCTTGGACAGCCCATTCCAGTGCCTGATCACTCTGCACATCCCATCACGCTTCAATACAGGAAAGCTTTGCAGTTTGTGTTACACACAGGAGAGCGTGGCATCTGGAGCTGAAGTTACATGTCCATGTCATGCAGTCCAACCAGCAAGGAGCCAGGAAGACAACTGTATCTCTTGACTGATCTCTTCACCCACAGGCACCAGCTGACACTTGACAGAAACAATGAAAAATAAAATACTTAGTTAATACAATACATATGCCCTAATTACATTAGATCCCTACTAAAACATTTCAATTTTACCATAACAGCTTTATTTTGAGGCTGTTCAAACAGAGGAAAAGGACTTCTGTTTTTTTCACGGCAAAATTTGATGTTTTTGAATGTGCTTTTTTTTTTTTTTTCCTGTTGGAAATTGACAGGATGGAAAATCCACAGCTATCTCTACTTATAACACATCATGGTTAGGTGTGTGCGCATAGCACTTAACACAGCATAAAACATAACATAGCACATAACACATCCAGGTGGGTGTGCATATGGCATGGGCGCAAAAAGTAAGTTTTAGAGACAAAGTTTGAGGACACAGAAACTATTGGAAAGGAGGGTTAAATAAGATTGAGATCAGACAGTAGAAGGAAAGTTGTGTTTTCTTGCTGTCAGGGAAAGTTGAGATACAAAACATCAGTTTGCAGGTGACACTGAAAACATCTGGAGGTCCTTCATTTGTTATCAGGCACACAGAGACCTGGTGCTAGAAATAATGTCACTTCTTCAACATTTTCTGGAAGCATGAAAATTTCAATAACAACAGCAGCAACAGTTCCCTATATGCTGCGTTGTTTACTTTTGAGGCAAATTGTTAACTGATTTTCATTCTGATGCGTGTAAGTTGAGTCATTCTTCCACCCTTATATTCAGTAAGTTCTTCTAATATTCCAAGTTACTCACGTTTTTCAGAAGGGATCTGTTTCTAAATGCCAACATTTCCTGCTGGAACACCTGTTCCTGGCTTGGCTTTGCAGCAGGCTGGCTGCAGGTTGACCTTTCAGCAGCAAGGTGCCTTGGGCAGGGGCAGAAAAAAGTGATCCCCTCTGTTCCAGAATGGACCTAAATACTACCTGAGTCCAAGGAAGGAAATATATATATTTTTCACCTATGAAGGAAATATTGTTTACCAAATGCTCCAGCAATATCATCGTTAATGCAGACATTTCTGATGGGGGACTGCCTGGAGTGGGTCAGTTTTTGGCCTGGGCACTGCTGCCTCTATGTACTTCCTCACACCACACCTGGGTGCAATCTCCAGCAGCCCAGCTGCTGTTTCCAGTGCAATCGAAGCCGATGCAGCAGTTGACTTCTAAGATCTCTGATAGGGAGATCTCAGCTGTGGTTACCAGCTGGGCCCTGCAAGTGTCATTTTCCAAAAAAACCATCTGCCGCACTGAGGCTCCAGTAGCCAAGAATCTGCTACTTACTACCACAGAACTGCTCCAGATTTTCACAGGGGTAACCACTAGAATTTACATTTTGGGAGGGACAGAGAAGGTGGATTTTAGAAACTGTTACTTTCAGTGTTGGAAGGAAACGTTCGTTTTCCTGCACTGGTCCAACCTTTTTCTCTCCCGCTCTCTTGTTGTGCTGTTTCATTTTCAGATAGATGCCCTTAGCTTCCCCAGAACTATTGGCCATCTCATAGCTTTTCTCTTTTTCAGCATTTTGTTTTGTGTCTCTGACTGCTGTGTTTGCCTCCAGCCTGGCTTTCTTTTTCTCAGATTCAGGCTTAAAGGCAGAGACAAGCCAGCTGAGATTCACATCTCCCTGGATGTTATGCATCTCTGGGGTTGATGTCTATACCAGAGCTACTGGTCTTGATTCCCTTTGGCATCAATGAAGAGAAATAAGTGGCCAAAGCATGATTCATCTGACACACCTGAAGTATCTGGAGTTGGTGGGATGTAATATCTGTATTTCAAGCATTTTTTCCCCTCAATTAGAAAGCAACAGAGAAGTCAGCATCAGGAGATGAGAATACTGTGACACCAGAACAGTCCTTTAACTGCTGCTGATCTGCCTTTCCTTTGGGAGGATGCTGTGCCTTCATGGGTGCCTTTCTACACCCACTGGGTCAAATGGTCTCCACGTACCCTCCCTGACAGAGGCATCACCAAGGACGTGGAAGCTGGCAAGGCCTAGCTGATCTACTTACGGTTGTTTCCAGGGTGTCGGCTTGAGTTTTCTCCATACAAGACCTAAACAACCACCAGCTATTTGGAGAACGTGGTCTTTTGTGCGTGGGGAGGTAAGCTGCAGAATGAGGGTTTGTTTGTGGAAATGGAGATAGATCATGACGGATGAAGGGCATTTCTAGCTCAGGAGGCAGCTGGTTTCCCCGTGGCCAGATGGCCACAGGGTCCAGGCCAAACTTCTCTCCTTGACCATGTTCCAGGACGATGATTACAACTGACTGAACTCAGAGTTTGGCCACTGTATGAATACTAAACACTCCAGAATGATTCCTAAAAATTATTGTATGACCCAGATTGACATTTCACTACTGGGCTTGGGAAAAACCTGAAGGGGAAATTGATAGTTTTAAAACAAAGGCAGCAACGAGAAGTGCTCTTCAGGAACAAAACACAAATTCAATAAAACTGGACCAGGATGGAAATACTGAAACACACCTGACATAGAAGGAACTTTTAAAATGTATCAAATCTGAGCTCGAGTCTGGATCCTGATTTTACAAATGCACATTTTATAAACAAAAGCACTGGTTATAAGCTTCTTGAGAACTCATGGTTCTTCAGACTTGGCTCGGTCCTGAAGTACTGATGTTTGAGCCACCTCTATTAATTACCCATAGACACAGCATATGATTATCCAGTATTATATCCCAAGCTACTGCCTTAAAACACAGCTCGAGTTCACCTTCTGTTAAACCTCTCCAAAACAGATGTGTGAAAACCTGTTAGCAGCAGTAATCTTTTTCTGGTTACTTTAGAAAGACAGCTGAGCCTGGTGGCATCTTAGGAACTTGCTGCCAAGTAAATTGATGGTCCCTGCTTTGAGGAGAGGCAGGGGGAAGGGGTGGGGGGGACCAGATCTATTCAAAGAGGCAGAATGGAGTTCTGGTACATATCTGATCTGGTTGTCTGGCATTAATCTGCAGGCAGGTGTCCATTAAAGCTCCCAAAATCTATGGGTATCCTAGAGACAGCTGAGAGAGAATGCACATGTGAGAAGGAAGTCAGCTCTGAAAATCAGTCCTGCTACAGCCTGATCACCCAAAAACAGGGCAACAGAAATCACTCACTTTCTTGGAAAAAGAAAGACCTTAGACCTGTGAATAATATAAACTTTAAGAGCCAACTAGAAGGACGAATCATGTTAGTGTAAAAAACTATGGGAGAATGGGAAGAGAAATAAAAATACAGGCCAATTTACTTGTCAGGTTGACAGAAGTATGGAAAACCTCTCAGGACCACGCCATCCCACCAACCAGTGCCAGCAGAACCATGTCGGTCCACGATGCTGCAGTGTCATGGTCAGGGCTCAGTCAGAGGGAGGCTCTTCCCCAGCACATCTGCACTTTGTTAGGAGTTTGTAGACTTCTAAATGAGCACCAGACTCCAGTGTGAACACGCATTGTCTGAGCTCGGCTGATCACATCACATAAAAAGGAGTGCTTAAAAAAAAAAAAAAAAAAAAAAGCCGTTCTTCAGTAAACATTGGAAAAGGAGTCTGAAGATTAATTCAAACAGCTGGGATGGCTGGAACAAGGGAAGCGAGCTGAGGATTTCCAAATATGGGCTACCTTTCTCCAGCATCAAGCCAGGAGAACCTTGAGGCATGTGAGCCAACCAAGCTGCAACTCCCCTGGTAATGAGGCCTTAATTAAAAGCTAAATTGCACATACACAAAAAAAAACAAACAAACAAAAAAAACAGCACAGGGCTCACTTCAGCCATAGAGGTCATGAAATCATGGCAGCCATATGACAAGCATTAAATCCAAAGTGGTCCAGGGAACAACAGCTCTGCACACACTCACTCAACACAAGCCACAAAAACACTTTGCAAAATGCCATAACGAGCTTAAAGCTTTTAGTACAAATAATTAAAGCCACAAATAGGAGCACCAAAGGAAGAGAGAAAAGGAACCACCACGGAATTTGTGCAGTGAAAATTAATTGTAAGAGAGACCCAGTGCCCCCACCAGCCCCAGTGCCTTCCACACTTTGCTCTCCCCAACAAATCCTGATAACATGAACTGGAGAAAAAAGCCTTTCTCGTTTCAAATCAGCACTCATATTACCCTCACATATAACCAAAGCATGCCAACAAGCACTTGAGATCATTTTCTTTAATGCCATTAAGAGCAATAACACACCATGTTCAGCATCCCATCACCAGCTGCATTGGAGAAAAGCAAAAAAAAAAAAACAACTCAGACACCAAACTATGCACAGGAGCTGCAGGGAGAGGAATAATTAGCTGATTTATGTGTTTCCTGCATTCAGCCATGGGTTTTATTTCCAGGTGAAGAACACCAACTTGCACCAACTGTCGGACAGTCCCAATGCCTCACTGCTTGCTGTCCCAAGCCGAGCAAAATTAGCATCAGATCTGGTGTGTGCTGTGGCACTGAGGATGGATGCAGGTGGTCCCACCTCGCCATTGGATCTGTGAAGTCAGTGTAGTGATTTATCTCTCGGAGCACAGCAGACCCTAGGGCTGAGCTGCTGTAATCTGGGGGCAACTCAGCTACCACTATGGACATCTGTTGGGGATCCTCTCATTGGTTTCTGCACTGATTTTTCACTTGCAAGATCAGCAGCTTACTAGTACAGCAGTAAGAAAATCCATAGAAGTTATAAGTTTTGTATGTGGTGAACCAGGCGCGTTGGGCCTGCTGGAATTTGCTACCATGCAATGAGACATGACATCTGTGTGCTGGTATCACTCACCCACCAATGGCATACAATGAAGGACACTGGATTGTTGATTCTGAATCTAGAGCACCCTTTAATAGACTTTCCTTGCCTTTGTGTTTTGGCTGGAAGCTTGCAAGACCTTTTCATTTGGAAGAGATGCCAGCCCAAAGCTTGGCATGGTGCTTGGAGGTGGCGGCGCTGCCAACTGCAGGCTCCTCATAGAAGACTCTGTGTTGGGTCAGGACACCTCCAGATCCTTCACCCATAGAAAGGACAGCCTTTCCCATTGGCTTATTGCATCTCCCAGGTGCAAAGTGGGGTAGCAAGCTTCTACCATAGCCCGGGGAATGGGAGAAAGAAGAGTCTCTTTAGAACAAGTGGTGTCAAGCAACTCCAGAAACAATTTCTGTGTGCAAGAGGGAACACATCAGGATTAAACACACAGAAGAAAGAAAAACAAGCTTTTGCCAAAAATTCCCGAGCTTCACTCGGTGGAAGCCTGAGCCTTGCTACAAGCAGGAAACGTGCATGTGGCCATATTACTGAAGTAAACAACGTACTTTCCATCCAACCACACAACAGTGCAACTAAACACAGCCACTGGCAGCAGAAATACACTTGAGACAGCGTTTCCCAAACCTTCCTTCTTCTCCCACTGCTGCCTGCATGTCATGGACGTGTTATTTTTGCTCTGGTTTCTGAGATAGGAACGGAGCAGCTCCAGATCTTGTTGCAGTACAGATCCATACAGCTGGATTTTCCTCCAAAGGTCCCTACTGGTGCGGATGTGTTCACACCACTGTCTGCGAAGAGGCTGTAGCTAGGAGTGTTGTTCTCCATCTCTTGACGTCAAGGGAAGTTTTGCCGGTGGGCACTGCCAAGCACTGGGCTCCAGAGGAGCTCTCCCACCCCACACACCCAACATGAAATCACAGCCAGCTCCTTCCCATGTGCTGGGTGCTCGCACACCTCCAGCTGGAGTTGCTGCAGATGGGGATGCTGCAAAATGCTGCCTGCCCAAAAAGATGCTTTGCTGGCAGCAGCATTTCGTGCTGGACCCTTATTCTGTTAGCAGTAGGGGTTGTGACAACACATCCCTTTGACCACAGGGAAGGAAAGGACAGATAGTGGGCACGGTGGTGATGGGTTGGAATTGGCCTTGAGCTTAGAGGTCTTTTCCAACCCTAATGATTCTGTGAGAATCTCATTTCTCTTTCCAGTGAAAAAATGATGTTATCCTATGGGCGTAGGCTATTCCTGCTGCAGATAGCTGGGAATGAGCAGAAAGGTGACTGCAGGAGGAGCCGGTCACTTGCACAGCTGAGATGCAGAATTAAAAATGTCCTTTCTCAGGGTATCCTTAAACAAACCCACGAGAGAAGCCAAACCGCCCCAAACTTCCCCCTTCAGCCTGTAATTTTCAGACAACAAACCAATCCTTTCACTTATTCCAAAGGAGCAAAGAGAAAGGCAGAGAACTGGAAAATCCCTTTATAGAAATATCAGCTGTTCCTCCTCATTCCCACCCCCAGTTCTGTTTTTTGACAAGTTAAAGTGAGGCCATAACTTATTCTGCTTTGTTCGACAGGGCTAATCACACGTGACTCTAATCACTCATGATGTTTTATTGATTTTAAGCACATTTAATCAGAAATTGGCTCTGAGTTAGATTCCTGCTAATTACTGAGAAGCAGCATTTTGAATGACTTCACAATTGGACTGCAGATTAGAATGGACAATATGTACTAAAATAATGATTCATGCATTCAGCTCCCTGGATTTATTTTGTTTATATTGGATTTTTTAATCTTTAAAGACATAATTCTGCATATGGGCAAGCAGCATTTAAAACCCTTTACAAAATGGGTTTAATTTAACAAGCTAGGCCTCAGCCAGGGGTGGGAATAGTTTATCCCCTGCAAACGTAATTCTTCTCTGGAGGTCACTGGAAGGGCCTTGCCCTTGGTCTCACCACACGTGGGTGGTCATGGCTGCGGTGTGGGGCCCCTTTGGCACTCCCACCCCACTGAATTCAGCCTCCAACGCCCAAATCACGCTTCCTCAACAAATCTTTCAACAACAGAGGGTCAAAGAGTTGATATTCCCAGAAACATACTTTCTCACTGCAGATCCTGGTCCTACCCTGGTAACTGATTCGTAGTTTTAATAGTCACAGGCACCTCATCCCATTGGTGCCTAGGATGCAGACCCATAGCATAGAGACTTCAAAGGGAAATCTTCCATGCTCCAAAGCAGCTGTGGCCAAGCATGGGCAGTTTCTCACTATGCAAAGCTTCCACTGCACCTCAGGGAACATCAATCCACAGAGGAGGCCAGCAGGCAGCCAGGGCAGAGACTACCAGCAATGCACGCTGATAAGAAACTTGCCTTTTACATGAGAACAGAAACTTTTCCATTTCCCTCTATGCTATTTCATTTTGGCTTGAAGAAACAAGAAGCCACACTGGGGAAGGCTCTCCAGCTGAAAAGGTTTCAGCTGAAGTTTTCAAGTTTTCAGTTTAAAAGTCAAAATTTTCCAAGAATTTTTTTTTTCTTTCTTTCTTTTTTTTTCCAAAACAGCACTACTAGGAATACTTGCTGCATTCTTGCCAGCCAATGGCTTTCACACAAAAACAAGCCCAAATTCAGAACGATGCACAGAATACTCTGCAATAACCAACGTCTGTAAAGCAACAGCTCTGATGTCTCCCTTTCTGCTCCCACTCCTTTCCACAGGTCTGCGACATGACGGTTCAGTGGGTGGAACTAACTCACGACTGGTGTGAAACCTCACTTTCACAGAAAGCTGGGAAATTCACCCTAGAATCACCACTGGCCTCCCAAGGAACAAGCCTATGGCTGTCAGAAACGATGGAGATTTCTATTTAAGCACAGTTACACTGCTTAGATTTAATAGAGCAAGATGCTTCCCTTTAGAAAGGGCCAAATCACTGTAAATTCAGCAAGTAATTCTGAATTCTTTGTGCTATTCTACCCCACAGCCTATCCCATTCCCTCTGTGTCACTTCACTGTCACTGTGGAATAGGGTTTAGAGCATGAGGGAACTTGGTATAACTTCATGACATAAAAAGGAAACATTTCTTTCAATTGAGCCTCTTTAATCGTTCTTTCTCATCTACTTTTTCTTTCTTTCTTTCTTTCTCTCACTCACTCTTTCATTTCCTTTACAGTTCTTTCAGTTGTCTTTCATTCTTTCTTTCTTTCGCATAAAAACACAGAGATCAAATACATTCTGCAAAAGCAGTTTACCTGATCTGCATTCTAAGGTCTGCAGAGGTGATGTGAGGGACAAAGGGCTCAGGTTCTGCTCTGTCTGTCCGACTTCATCCCTCTCTCCCTTATACCCCATCCAAATCAGCTTCAAGGTCCTTCACAAGTCTTCAGAAGGCAAAGACTTAGAAAGATGCAAAGTAGAATCACCAGATTACCTTACTCTGAAAAGATCTGCACAACCTATAAAGCTCACTGTTCCCAGCATCTTCAGGTGTAGGTGTTCACAGCCCTGAAACATGCAGTTTCAGTAGTTTTCTGAACGGACACGAGCGAAAGGAAAATAAATTTACATTCTTCTACTCCCTGGCTGACTCCAACTTCAGAGTCTCCTGTGAAAAGTACAGGCTTGAAATCATTCTGAAGTTACAGCACCTACAAGACTTTTACCAGATGGAAACCTGAAAAAAGATTACTTCTCGGATGCACTGCTCATTTGTTCAGGGTAATTAGAAGATGTGAAACCAAAAATAGACACTTTTCCTTTGATCATTTTCAGTTGGATCCTGGGAGCGAAGACCCAGAGCACATCTTGATATCCTGCACTCAGAAATACTCTGAAAGTGCTGCAGTGTTCCCTTAAAATATGTCACCTACAAAACTATGTAGAGAGAAGCCCCACCGAAGGACATCAGTGAGCATCAACACATCCCAGCACTCACATTTCTCATCCTCCTGGGGAAACGAAATCACAGCCAGGCTCACTTAGAAAATGGAACGTGTCTCTGTGATGTGCCGGTGCTGTTCTCATCTGGTTATTTAATCATCTATTAAAAAAACGCCCTGAAATGAACAATGAATGTCCTTGCAGTCTCCTGAAGTCCATAGCAGCTCTCTGTTTGACACTGCTGGCTTTGGGATTAGCCCTTAATATATACCCTAAGGCAAAGCATGAGGAAGAGGAGCGGTTTCTGGGAGAAATGGATGGCGAGACACAGCAGGAGCTAAAGCAGGCAGGGGAGGATGGAGGGAAGGGTGCTGCTGCAAATCTTCTACTCAACCAAAATGACCCAAGAGACAACTCCAGCATCTCCGCTGCCTGCTCTGAAAGAGAGATGATCCTCTTAGGGTGTAAAGCTGGCTGAGCACAGAAAAGCACCCCAGAACCTCTGCTGAGCTACTAACCGCATTTAGATGCCTGAAAGCTGGAAGTCACAGTGCTGTACAACCCCTGTAGCAAAGCTTCAATGTGAAAATATAATACCAAACACAACCAGATGCAAATATTTCCCCCACCCCAGCAGCATACACACTGAGGCTTGTCGGTGGATGGCAGTGCTGCCCACGTTGGGCACAGCCGTGCTTCCAGCTGTACATTTAACAAGCCTCCTTCTTTATGCTGAGCATTAGCAATGATATCCTGCACTAGAGATTAGGGCTAATGCTGTACATTATTTCCAGCAAGGGATTAATTAAATCTCAACATTTCTGAGAGGCGACCGGTATAAAGGAAGCCATTCATTTCAATGAAATCCAAGTTAGCAACAAGTTTCTCATTTCTTCCTGAAGTTACTCCACGATGGAACGAACGACACGTAAGCTGCAAACTGCCTCTTGCAAATACAATAACAATACATTCAGCAGGCGTGGGCACAGGGCTGCAGAGCCAATAATACCTGGAAAGTGGAGAGCAGGATGCCAACAGCCTGTGTCTTTAGAATGAGGGTTTTCCCCCTAAAGGGGATAGCTGTGCTCAGAAAGCACCACAGCTGAGCAAAACTGCAGCTTCCCCAAGGCTCTATTCAGATAGGTCCCTGATTTAGGCAGATCCCCCTGATCACATTCATACTTCTATGGGGAGACTTAGGAATCATGGAGGAACTGTTCCCTTCACTATGAAGGTGAAACCATGGTTTCTCGGCTTTTTCCAGGACAGCTCAAAGGGCTGATGCTGCCCATAACCACTCTTCTCTTTCTCAAGTCCTGCTCTTTTCTGGGTTTGTTTAAACTCACTTTCTTAGTATTCACCTTCATTCTGCGTTTTCTCATCCAAGTCCTGATTGCACTGTTGAGGGCTTTAGAGTCCTGCAGGGCTTCCACAGCTCTGGGTTGCATTAGAAGAGACCATTTTCCAGTTGAGTATTGACACTCCTGTTGCTGTGCTGAGGGCACACACAGCCTTGCACGAGGACTTGCTCCCTTTGCAGCACGAGGACTTGCTCCCTTTGCAGCACGAGGACTTGCTCCCTTTGCAGCACGAGGACTTGCTCCCTTTGCAGCACGAGGAAGGGCTCAAGGACTATAACAACAGCACTTGAATGCTGGGAACTAGGATTTGAGGCCACCTTGCTTCCCACCCAGGGGCTGGGTAAAACCTTGGGTGTGAGTAACGGGGATTTAATGCACCTGCAGGCAGATAAGGCAAGCCAAATCCCCTTCAGGCTGTGTGGCTGCTTTATGGGCTCCCTCTTACTGACCCCTCATTGCAAACACATCCCCATGCTTGCCAAGGGATGAACGCCTCTGGGTCATGTTAAGCTTCATTTCACAGCTCCAGTTTTGATTGACTTCCATGAGCTATTGGTGTAAGAGCCAAAGAACTCAACTTGCTCACAAGCTTCACAAAAACCACCTTTTGTTCAGTCAGAAACAGTAGGATAGGTTGAAGTATGTCCATTTCCCAAAGCAGTTCTAGTGACACAATCATAAGATAATAAACACCCTAAATCTGCAAACAAATATGAAAGCAAATCTTTTATATACATACATAAAGGCTGGAACCGTAAAAGCCTTGCAGGTGCAATGCAGTAACAATTGGGATTGCCCATTCACCTTGTATCCAGTGGGTGCGTTATTTCCATTAGAGCCAGAACGGTGAAGCTGCAACACTGGCAATTTTTGCAAAGAGCCACGAGATGGCGATGCAAAAGAAATTTCCACAGAGAGGAAGAGCATGAGGGGTGAGGAGGAAGGCCTGTTTGCCCAGGGCAAACTGCAGCTTTTCTGAGTTCTCTGAATAACAGTCATGTAAAAACACCATCCTTCCCTTCCCTAGTGCAACACCCCAAGAGATACGTCAGTCATTGATAGCTGCACAGAAAGAAATGTTGACCCAAGTGAAAAATTAATTAAGATTTTTAATTAAAATACAGAGAGGCATGGAGAATGGAGAGCCAGGGACTGGGTCTCAAGGAGCAGCATGCGGGATGGGGGTTTGGGAGCAGCCCTATCCAGTTTGCCCTCTTTGTCCTCAAAAGCCATCCTTACCTATTGCAGGGCAACACGTGCATCTCACCAGGTCCTGCAGCTCTGCACAGGGGACTGCTACCCCCAAATGTGGGGAGCAATGGCTGTGAGAACCCAAATAATCCACATAGTATGTATACATACACACGTTTCTCATGGATCCCCTTCAATTCAAGATATTCTTTTATGATTCCATGTTATTTATATTCCTCTTTGTTGAGCTGGATTAGTAAAAAGCACCAAATGTTAAGCAAAAATTCAATTAGGATCTGCCCAAATGCAATCAAACTTCCCTCATCAAAGGTGGCTTTGCAAATTAAAACTGCAATCTGCCCTTTAAGTCACTGCTTGAAAAGGGGATGGTGGAGAGTTTGTGGAGATTCATTTTTCCTCTAGTTTATATATAACTTGCTAAGCTTTTTATTTTTCAAATGAGCTTACTATGTCCAATTTAAGTCAAAATTTAATGATCCCTGTAGTAATTCATTTATGGATACAGCTTCGATAAACGCCATGGTATAAGTCAGAGAATAACTGTCCTTGTCCATGGTGCAACAATTAATCACCTTTATTAAAATTAGGACTGGTGGAGGAGATTTACATAAAGTAAGAAGAGTTGGAGCCTTCTTGGAACTGCTCAGCACCACTCAGACCAAACTTTTGGGGCTCTCTTCCCCACTTCTCAGGTCCCCTTTCTCTATGTACCTTGGGGGCATCCATGCCCCAGGTGGTTGGTGTGGCTCATGCATGATGATCTAAAAAGGGTTAAAAAGGACCAATGTCTTTAGCACACACCAGAAACTTGCAACACACTTTTGGAGGGAAGGGGATGTGGGAAACTTCCTAATTGGGGGTATCTCAGTTCTTTGGTGTAAGGAATTTTCTGGGAGAGTTATTAATTGGAAGAACCACCTGGAGTTATTTTATGTTATTTTATATTATTTTATATTATTTTGTGGTATTTTATGACTATATTCTCCCCAGTGCAGCCCCACAGCTGCTGCTCGGTGCGGCTTTGCCCCATCCTCAGGTCAGGGACAGCGAAAGGTGCTGAGGCTGCCCTGGTGCAATGACCCTGTGTGTAGCACCGGCCAGCCAGCAGGGACCAATTAGATCTCTGGATCCAATTAGCAGCAGCTGTGATTTGTGTGCAGTCCTCTGTACATATGGCTGGGCTGAACTTTCCCTCAGTTTCAAATGTCCCCATGTAACGCAGGCAAAATGGGAGGAAGAACCATTTGTCTCTTTTTTTTGAGAGTCTTTATGATGATGGACGATGAACCTTTTACATCATTCACCGACTTGCAAACAAATTAACTACCTTCATCACCTTCCCCTGATAGCCAAGCTGGCAAGCTCCGGCCCAATGCACTGTAATGGGTGCAGAGAAGGGGAGATGTGGGTATTTCATTGGATATTATCAACCAAGTTTTCTGGAATTAAAATAGAAGTGAAATCAGGTGCTGAGTCTTAAGTGTCCATGCATTAACCAAGATGGTTTCAGGCTCATGTAGCCATTTGGGCTCTGGCCATTTGATGAGGACTGGAAATTGTTACTCATTCTAATGGATGCTGGGCATCCAAATCCCTTTGGTGGGACCGAAAAATCTCATCCCTAAATTCTCCATGCTCCTCACAGGCAGTGCTTGTGGGGCCAACACTTATGGAGAGCTCCAGGAAGTCCAATCTAGTGTTATAGGTGTTACCTAGACTTGGTTTCCTTGAAGAGCTCAGAGCATAGAATCATAGGCTCATAGAATGGTTAGGTTGGAGGGAACCTTAAAGATAATAAAGTTTCAAGGCCTGCCTTGGGCAGATTTGCCCCCCACAAAATAAAGCTGCCCAAGGTCCCATCCAAGCTTGCCTTGGTCACCTCGAGGGGTGGGGGGATGGGATTGAATGGCAGGCAGAGGAGTGGAGCTGGTTCCTTCCTCCTCATCAATGATACCAGCACAGAAATAAAAGATAACACAGCAGGGCACCAGCATCACTGCAAACAGGGAAGGTGCAAATGCTTTACAAGGTGCTTTAAAAAAAAGAAAGAGATTGTCTGGAAAGTGTTAAAAAGTAATATGTTGGAGGAAAGGCCCCTGCATGCACACATATCCTTGAAAAAATTGCTCAGAATAGAGAGTCTAGAAATGAGTCACGGAAATATTTTATTGCATAGTAAATAATACAGTGTCTCCGTTGCCTGCATGAATTGGAAGTGAGGGTTAATTCACAAATTAGGAGAGCAGGATTGGGGCTGGCATTGGCATGGCATTGCTCTAAGTTCAGCCTCTGGAAAAAGGAGAGTTTCTCTCCAACTGAGGAGGACCTGGAGGGGATGGGACCCATCCCTCCTCCTGCTGCTGGTGGAACAGTTTAGTTCAGGCAGTGCTGGCTATAGGCAGGAAGAACCACAAGGTGCTCACTGCGGAAGTGGAAAATTCAGCACAATTAAACTCAATCCCTGGAAGAAGATCAACATGTTTGCAAACCCAGCCCAACTGCTGAAGTTACAGTAGCTGAACCACAGAGAGGAAGAATGGTTTTGTGGTTAAGGCACTTAAATGTGATCTGAAAAATCTGGGTTTAATTCCATCAGCCACAGCCTCCCACACGCTCTTGGACAAATTGCCTGATGTCTTTCTGCCCAGCTCTCTGTAGAAAAGGAGGGAGATTGCTCTTCCTTTTAAAACATAAAATCCTTCCCCCAAAAGGTTTCCCGTTGCAGCTACGTTTTCACATTGCAGACTAAAGCAACAAGTTCCAGGAGCACAGCACCTTGATAACAACAGCAGCGTTTTAGTCTCCTCTGTGGAAGGAGTTGAATTCCCTGCATAAAAGGAACACTTAGTACATCCACATTATGCTCTTCTTCCTGGGTCGGGATTTGAAACCTGTTCCTGCATTAGCAAAACAAATCACAGCACAAAACTGGCTTCATTAGCTCAGCAGACCGCAAGCACGAGCACAGAATGCCCCACGCAAAGGTCCTCTCCAGCCAAGATCTGTCCTTTGGGAACTTGGCACTCCTTCCAGGCTGCGTGTCAAGGAGACCGAGTAACTTTACATCAACACAACATGGATTTTCCTTCTACCAAACTACTGTGCAATCTGTAATTTTTAACCTCACAAGTTTGAGATTGTACCTTAACATTTGCAGGAAGCAGATGGCTTCTGCATACTGCCAACCTGTTGTTACAAAAGCATCTTCCAAGAATTGTTTTCTACCCACAGTCGCTAACCATAATTAACCTTTCATATGATTTAATAAACAGGAAAAAATATTTGCCATCTCATTAATAAAGAGAGCTCTTCAGAACATTTTTTTTCCCCCTCCTAGAACAGAGAGCTGTGGTAATTTTGTCGTGCTTTCATTCTGTCGGCTTTTAAACTCCTTAGGAATGCAGCTCACCTATGCAGATTAAAGCTGCGGAGGACAGCATAACAGTGGATGCACAGAGTGTCTTCAGGCACATCATAAAATGACCTCTTCTTGAGGGGGAAAACAAACAGGGAGGAGGGAGAAGAGCAACTGCTGAGCTTGGGTAGAGATGGAGCCCCAGCGTAACACAGGGAGCCAGCTGCCTCTTCCACCTTTCCCACTGGTGATTTTTACGCCTCCTGTAGCTCTGACTGATAATAATGGTCCTCTAGTGCTTTGACCTTTTCAATACTCAGGAACTCTTCTAACTATTCATTTTTGGATGGGGGGCTGCTCACGTATACGCCCAGCAGTGACAGACACCTCCCAAGTCCCTTGGGGAGAGCTAAGCACGGAGTCGTATTATTGAGATGATTTCACTGATGAATGAAAATGAAGATGTTGGCTAAGACTTTTCCCATATTATGTGGGAAATTAAATGACAGAAGTAAGTGAAAAGCTGGCATGGGGGACCCAAGTACATCTCTCAGATCCTGAAGGGTTGTTGCTTTGGCTTAGGACACCAAAGGCTCAAACTATAGAGGAAATATTCTCTTGGCTTAACCAAGTTTCATAATGGGGATCAGGGAAGACTGTTAGGACAGGAGAGCTTCCTTTTTAATTAGTGTTTCTTATAGCTATTGAATGGTCACTGTCATTTAATATGATAATGCACCCTTGATATTACAAACAAGAAAAAAAGCTATCACACACACTAGGACTGTTGTTGGCCTGAGCTGCAGCCCAGGAATTGGCTCCAGGAGATAACCTGGGGTTTCTTGCCATACCATGGTCCTCCAGGTACAGCAGAACTCACAGGACGCTGTTCCATCCCTGTTTGTTTATGGATATGCTGCCAAGATCAAAATGAATCGACATGAATGAAGGTGGATGCACATAAAATTGAAGCAATTCTAAGGAGACTGACACAAGAGATGGAAACCAGGAATGGACAACTACATAATTGGAAAAGAAAAAAAATAATTTGTTTTCTGAGGCTTGGAATTAAATAAACAAAAACAAACATCTTGAAGATGCAAGGTTTTCCTGAGGGCAATATGTATGACCTGCACTGGGAAACCACCAAGTAGTTTTGCTTTCTCTGCTCCCTTTTACTGGCTCAGACTTTGACTGGTACATTTGCTTGTCTGGAATACAATAAAGAAACACCATCATGTTCAGAATGCTACTTCAGTATTTTCAGTAATTCAGTCTTCAGTAATATCAGTCTGGGAGTGCACATCCTATTACTTTCCTTTGGAGCAGTTTTTCCCCTAGTGTTGGGTTAGAAACTTTTCAGTGCTCTCAAACCTTCTCCAGATTAGAATAGGTTTATTTTTAATTCCCACTATAAAGTTATTTTCTTCTAGATGTTTTGATCGCCAAACTTAAACTTGGTATCAGTAAAAGTGAAAAAAAAATGCAAATATAATTATTTTAATGTAAATGGTTTAGTGGTTTAATAGAAATGGTTTCTCTTGCTGCTGCTTCTTTCTCTCTGTTTAGCTGTTTTGTTTCTCAGGTCCCAGTTTCCCTGCAGGATTGTCCAAACCATCGCTTTGAGCACTGCTTGGATTTGTTGGATCCAGCCCAAATCTCCAGGACAGACATTTTGCTGCCACGAAATACCCAGGGATCTGCACCCTGCACCTCCTTTCAATGCCCTAGTGGACAAACTGAGCTGGAGAACGAGGTTGAGTGATGTGGGGAGGATGTGCTTCCATCCGGAGATGAATTGAGAAAGATCTGTGGTGCTCTGAAGACAACAAAATCTATGCACAACTTTGCCATTGCTGTGGTCCCTTCTATTTTTAAGGCATTTGTTTCTATGGAGCAAATGAATGTTTTTACCCCATTTTGCAGCTACAAAAGAAGAAGGACTCTGCCACTTGTCCACATTTAGACGCGTTTGGCCAAGATTTGCCCCGTGGTCTCTCAAACTCCAGCTGCCAGCAGTGGCCATTGCTCCCAGCCCTCCCCAGCTCCGCCTCAGCCTCTCCAAGCCAGGGCAAGGAATTACTGTCTTTCAGTGTTTTAACCTAAATCTCTTCATCTTCAAATACTTTAACTCCTCCTCTTTGAGGTAATTTGAAGGTGTGGGAAACTACACTTTTATTACAAGGAAAATTAAGCGATGGACAAAAGACTGAAGAAGAGGCACAAGAAACTGTAATGCTCATAGAAAGAATGGAACATTTTTAAAAACCTGCTGCTCTGAGGGTCATCCTGTGATTTTGCATGGGGTGACTCATGATTTTCAAGCACAGTTGCTGGGCAGGCCTCGCACATCATCTCCTATGTGTGAATACTAATTTCCAAAAGCATTCAGCTCCCCATCAGATGCTGAGGAGCACGGGGCATTTTCTTTTTTTTTTTTTTTTTTACCTTGCACATTAGCCAAATTAAATCAAAATAAGTATCAGTGAAAACACTGCACGGGACATAAACCCATCCATTTACAGCCCAGCCATATGCCTGCTCTATGAGGTGCCGGGGTTCTGCTCCTCTACAGCTCTCTGCTGCCAGCCCCAGCGGGCACTACGTGCACTACGATGCACTGCGGTGTGGAAGCTCACCGCAGGGCTTGCCTGTGTTCTCCTCTCCCCATGCATCTTCCAAGGCTTATTCCTGCCTGCAGGCAGCTTACTGCTGCCCGGCTCCAGCCTTGGCACTGGTGCTGCCGCTGTAGGATCAGCCCCGTGGCAAAATACGGTTGCTAAGAGGTGTTTCGTTCTTTGATTATCGTTGGACAAAGAGAAAGGTTTTTGTGAATAGGGAGTTGTTTCTTGGGGAGGCGAAATGTTGGGTCGCTCATTGTGCATCTGCATCACCACCACCGCGTGTGCAACTTCCCTGCAGAGCCATGCACGGAACTCCGGGTGAATAAATCACAGCACAGACCTTGGTATGGATAAAAAAGCAACAGATCTGTGTCAGCTCAGGAGTAGGAATAGTGATTTCTGCTTTTAGAACCAGTCCAGTTTGGGGTAATGTGATTAGAGATTCAACGTTTTCCCTCTCATTATTATTTAGCTCCCTCATTTGAATGCTCAGGTTGGAGGGATCGCTTGGAAATTACACACACAGCCAAATTTCTTCCTTCCCCTTTGACAGGGCAGCGCTGATGGTTATTGTTCTTTTCTAGTGGCATTATGCTGTCCTTGATTTTTGTTTCAAGCAGTCTAATGGCATGATGTCAAATCCTGCTAATTGGTTTAGGATTAAAATGCAGGGCCACATCACTCTCTTGATTAACCAGCAGCAAAACTGCTTTTGTCTAATGATCGTTTCGGAGGAGAACGAAAATAAAGCACAGAAAGGAAGCTTCGGGCTTTTGTCAGTAAAATACATAGGAAACGGCTTTTGGGGGGGAAAAAATTTGCCACAGCACAGCCTGCTAAGTTTTGACTTGTAGCAGCTGAAAAGCAGCACTGCCAGGAAAGATCGCTTCCTATGGAGCAGGGACTGTGCTTCCAACCAGCATCAGTATCCCGTGCAATGCTCCAGAGTGCTGCATCCATGGCTGCAGCTTGCAAGAGCTAATGAAGATGACTGAAAAAGAAGTGGGGACAACTCAGTCCCGGTTATGACCCTTCTGACACCAAAAAGACTCCAGCCCAAGTCTTTGCTGGCATAAGTCACAGCAGCAGAGCGAGGGCAGACCTGCTGGAACCCAGCACGGGGTCAGGACAGGGGGATTTCACCCCTTAGGAGTGGAGGATTATTGTAAGAGGAAGGGGGCTTCAAACCAAAACACTGACAGCAATATCAACCTACTGCTTCATGAACCATTGCCAAAAATAAAACCACACCAAGAACTTCTCCAAGGGCTCATTTCCAAGGAAGTGGGTGCAGGATTTGCCACCCACAGCCCTCAAAGTCCCCAAAGGACCTCTTTGCATGCTTCTGCACAGCCCCACTCCACAAGGAGGTGCAGAGGACTTCATGGGGCAGGTGGTGATGCCTTCAGCACACCTTTGATCCTGGCTCCGTGAAAGACAAGGGGTGAACTTTGAGAAAGGAAAAGAAAAAATAAAAATAAATAAAAGGGCCCTTCCCCATCTATCTGCTCACATTCAATGGGAAGCTTTATAAGAGTTATAATAGGGGTTTGTGCGTTCCTGCTGGGATTTGTTCTGCTCAGCTCCGCCGGGATGCTCAGATGGGGCGGTATGGTGGTGACCCTCCCTGCTTCAAAAAGAAATCCAGTCTGCTTTTAAAAAAAAACTGATTTTTTTTCCTGCTACAGAAATTGCTTGCCCCCCCCCCCCCCCCCCAACACACACACACTGCTCTGGAACAGACAGCGGCCAGCACTGCTGAAAACAAAAGGGAGCTTTCCTCTGGGCTTTCACAACAGTGTGGTTAATCCCGGTGCTCTCCAGCACGGCATCAGATCAGCCAAACCCAAACGTCCCTGCAGCACCCAACCCAGAGAGCATGGGTAGCAGCATGCTGCGGCTCAGCCCAATCTCATTCCAATTCTGCAGCCCTGGGGGTAAAGCATCGCCGTTGGTGGCTGTGCTCCAGAGGCTGTTTTGCTGCTCACCTCCTCTGTGACCTGCTGGTTGCTAAAAGCCACTACAGACACAAAACGCGTTATATTGTACGTGCTTCCAGCTTTGGCACAGAAGGAATGACATTTAACAACAGCGATGCTCAAGAAGGGGCCCCGTGTCAGCACCAAACAGGTACAGAAAAGTTCTTGGCTGTTGTGCAAAGCTTTCTGCTTTGCAAACTACGACAGAAAGAGTGGAAATATGTTTTGTCTGCTTTTTCCTGATTCCGGGACTCCAAAGCAGGAAGATGAGAACATCCTGCACACATGTTAATTAGTCATTCCTGAAAACCAAATGTCACAGCGCTCATATTTAATTCCAAGAACAGACTGATGAATATGTACGTATAGTTGTATTTCATTTACATACTCTGGGATTTGTTAGGAGACGCCTAATAAACCCATCTAAAATGAATTAGGTCCTATCCTACCAACATTTATTTTGAATACACATATATCAGAGTAACGGTCCCAACACTGTAATATGAGTTGTTGTTTTTTTTTTGTTGTTTTTTTTTGCAGGAGCAAAATACACGTATAACATTTCATAAACACAGATAGAGTTCGAGCTTCTAAATGGGATTTATATTGACGCACAAAAAAAGTGGCATTCTCCTGCCTTCAGTTTCTGCATTTGATCCCTTTTATTTAAACCCGATCTCCTTCCCCATCCCCAGAGCAGGCAGCATCCAGGTAGCCACAATCCAAGAGCCCTTCCAGCCTGAGGGGCCTCACAGAGATTTTTCCCCTTGCAAAGAACTATCTGGTTTGCAGGTGAGGAAAAACACAGTGTTTCAGCTTTCCTTCTTTCCTGCCCAGTGCCATGCACCCTGCAGAAAGGAGCGGGCGGGCGGGCATGTCACCCACTCTGCGGGGCTGGAATTCAGCTCACGCTGCTCAGAGGGTCTGGAACAAATCTGGCGCACCCTCCCCGAGTTGTCTGGCTGTGGGGCTGAGCGGTGGAAAGCAGTAAAATCTCATTTCAGTCTATAAAAACCTGCAGAGATATTTGGAATGTGCAGAGGGAGCAGATCTCCCGAGTAAAGCAGGGCGATGATTAAAATAGTCACTTTTCGGAACGTAACTGCAACTTAAATACTGTGGCTTTTGTTTGCGGAGGGCTACAGAGTGGCTGTGGTTCATATTCCGGTGACAGTCACACAACTCCAGGGGTTGTTCTCGGAGTTGGTGGCAAGAACATGTGGTTTCAATCTAGAGTCTTCAAGTTAGAGGATCGGCGTTACTCCAGCAGAGATATTGCCAGTGTCTCTGTGAGTCATAATTCTAAATCATCAGGAACCTGAACACTCCTCATTAAATGATTAAAGGGAACAGTAATGAAAAAGCTAAAAGAAAGGGTAAATATACAGCCAGAGAAGCAGCAACATCTATTTTCAAAGTGGAAAAAAATACTGCCACCCTGACAAAGGACAATAAACATATCAAACTAATTCACTTTTTTTTTTTTTTTCGACAGAGAATGTAATCTTAATAAAGCAACAAATTTTAGATGGCAGAGCATGATTGCAGCTCTTCTGGACTAGAAAAGGAGGTTTCCCATAAACAGGTTATTGCCACGGGTCACGGTCCCAATTAACTCTATATTTATGTCCCACTTTCTGAGAAGAAAGAGATCCCTGAGTCAGGATGCTTTTCGGGGAAGGTTTTAGATGGGGTATCAACCCCATTTCCTTAGTATGAGCTCTTTACAACTGTCTCAACTCAACCTCCCAGTCCTGAGTCCATGAGGATCATTAAACACGGGTGGGGATGTGCTGTGCCCCATGGAAGGAGAGAAAATCTCTATGGACGAATGCACACAACTTTACCAGCTGTTTCATTGACAACAAGTCACCGGTTGGACTGGATTTTAGCCCAGTTGGATCCACAGATCCACTGTTTGGGTTTTTTTTTGACCAGTTCTGACCAGTCCTGAAATGGGATTACAGTTCTGAGTACACTGTGCTTACATGAGCTGCATTGGATATGCTGTAGTTCCAGTCTGGGAGCAAAAATGTACAAAACAAAATAAAGAAGATTAAAAATAAAAAAGATGGGTAGATGTATTGGCTGAGGCATTACGTAGTGTATATACAAATATAAATACATGAGATGCTGCATGAGAGAGAGCCTGACTGTATTGATACATTGGCAAGAACGCAGGGTTATATTTTAAATGTGGAAAATAATGTGGTGAGTCATCTTCCACACACTGGCTTGTGATGCTCTTCCCTTTCTGCTCTGACCCATGAGGGCATCACGCAGAGCCTGAAAATAGGCAGCCTTGGGTTCCTTCACAGGTGACGTGGAGAGAAGATTTTAAGGAGCACAGTGCCTGGGTAAGGGTAAGCGACATTTTCTCTTCTTCCCACCAGACTCCTATCACTACCCAATCTTGGCTATCTAATGTAAGCCATAGGGCCCTTCATGGACTTCCACCACACTACATTCATGTTTAGGACATCAATTACAGTCAATTTTATTTATTTATTTTATGTGCACATTGCAATTTGTTGCAGACATATCCCCCCAAACCTGCCTGTTCTCCCATTTCAACAGCCACAGCCATGCACAGGTCACCACGTCCAAAGGGTTTGGTCTGAACCTCAGCTTGACATCGGAGAACATTCCCTTTTTATTCTGCTTCCACATGCGTGTGGACAGTGTAATACAGCAGTTACGCAACAATAAGGACTTCAGCGCTTTCACTCCAACAATTGCTTTCTAATCATTCTTCCTTGCACAGAAAAGGAACTGAAAGCCCAGTGCAGAAACATCCCTAAGGCTGTTTGGTTTTACCCTGTCCTCAGCACAACGGTGAGACAACCCCAGGCACTCTGCAGGCTGCACAGACCCTGTAAGACGGATGTTTATGCAGCACCATGAGCACCTTTGTCGTGCTCACACACGCCTTCCCTTGGATAATTTGTATGACAGAGAAGCTACAGGGAGGCAATACCTTTGGAATGGTTGATTAGAGGAATATTGCTCGTATACGCAAAACATAACATTTTTAATCCCATCCTCATTTCATTTTTAAGAAGGATAAATGATCTCTGTATCTTGGCACATGCATCATTTTGAAATGGAGCCATTACTCTGGACAGCTTTTTCACAATGGCTCACATAATACGGCATGAAAATCATGTGCGACTCCTGCGCTTGTATCTCAGAAGGAAAATAAAAGGCAGTTAAATTATAATGCACGAACTAAGCTATGAATGGATGTTGTACTCAAGGAGTCTAATGCATAAGAGGGGGGAATGACAAGATTTTTTTTGCCATTCTGGATATTTTACCCCTGCAGCAAGCTCAACTGTCACATGTTTTCAGAGAGGTCAAAACTAGTCTATCTGTCTTTTTTATGCAAGTTTGTGAAAGGAATCTCTCCTCGTGGAGTTTTACAGGAATTGACACGATAAACCTAAATGGCTCCTTTACAACTGTTAGGGTTTTCTGTAAACACATGCTGTCCTGCCAGCCAACCAGCTTCCAACCCGGGTGCTGAGCACAGCAGATGGTCCTCCCTGCCGATACGCACGGTACTAATTCATATTTCAATACACAGCTTCACTGCATAAATGGAGCCACCGCATCTCACCAAGTTTTTAAACTCCCGATAGCTGGTGATTTGGAGATTTTGAAGTCAGTGGCACGGGAAGGTGCCAAAGAGAAGGTGACCAGCTGTAATGTGAATTGATGTCTTGGAGCCGGTTGTGGCACCGTGATGTGCTGTAAACATGAGTCCTGCAATGCGGTGTCTCATGCCAGATGGGAACCGTGGCACGACAGTGCTGAATTAATTGAGGGATAAATACAAACAGAGGAACCAGCACCAACCTCAAGTCCTGAAAGGTGGACAGTGTGAGAAAGGTAAGAGGTGGCTTTAAAACAAAGCTGAAAAAGGGACTTGCAGTAGTCGTGATAGTGGCATGTTGCCATCAGCATGGCCGTGTGATATGCTAAGGGTTGTCATTGTGAAAGCACATCTTCAGGATGCATGCAGGTCTTTGGGATGCAAACCAGGGAGATGGTGGAGTCACCATCCCTGGAGGTTTTCAGGAAAAGAGTAGGTGTCAATCTGAGTGACATGGTTTGATGAGCATGGTGGGGGATGGGTTGGACTTGGTGATCTTTGAGCTTTTTTCCAATCTTTATGACTCTATGATCTTTTGGTTCTATGATATAATGCAGTATCTCAGACTGCTGCATTGACCCTCCTCTGCACCAGCTTGCCATTCTGAATGTGTGCAGAAACGACTATTGATGCCTACACTTCATTGTAACAAAACCTTCTTTAGCTCAACTGGATCACAACTCTTTCATCTCCCACAGCATCCAGTTATTGCCTACAGGGTTCAGGTAAGATAATGCTGTACAAGATTATCACCTTTCTGCTGGGCTGCCACAGCACCACATAAGGGGAAAATTGTTGCTACACCTTGAAAAAGAAAGAATGAGGGAAAAAGTAGGCTTTTGTTTTCACTCGACTTAATGGAACAGGGAGCATGGGGTGTCAAGTTTACAATGTTTAATATACCATGAATACCACCATGTGCACACCCCACGGCACGTCAGCCCAGAACTCATGGCTGGGATTTGTCAAACCCACGCTGTCACCACTTCACCACCCTATCCCAGAGCTGGGGCCTTTGGGTGTCACCAACCTGAAGCCCCAGTTGTGAAGCCAGGGTCCCACTGCTGCTTTGAAGCAGGAGAACAAGGAAATGCACGTCTGGTGTCCAAAACAGCCTCAAGACTGGGATATATTTGTCCCAGTGTCCCCACACTTTATTCACTTCTGTTCTCCATTGCTGACAACTGATTACACCAGTAAGAAAAATAAAGAGCTAAAAAACAGATGGAGCAGAGATCCTCTGCATGAATAACCCCCTCCTTCCAAGGGGACTGCTTCCTGAATTTCTGTCTTGTTATGTTTTCATCAAAAGCTGAGCCTCCTCCACTAAACCATGATAAGTTGGGCAACTTCATCAAATTCAACACTCGGTAGGAACAGAACCTCTTTCTTAAAGTCATTAAATCTTTCTCCCCAAGGAGAAATGGGAATTAATATTCACTTTCTCTCTCTCTTTCTTTTTTTTCCTATGTACTTAATTTCTATTCCAGAGACTGAACAGAGATGTTTCCAAACCCACAGTTTATTTCTCTAGCCATAATGGAAAGCAAACAGTTCTGATAATTTTGTTGGGGGGAAAACAGAATTGAAATGGTTCTAACAAAGGAGAGAAGCAGTTGATTTCATAAACCATTTTGGCTTTCCTTAGTTGAAGAGTCTCAGGTGTGCAGTTGGATTTGTTCTTGTAAAAAAAAAATAAAAAGAAAAAATTAAAAATCCCACAAAACTAAACATTTAAATGCCTCCTGTGTTACTAAAGGACAGAAAATTAAAATCAGGAATTGCTGCAGAACGCAGTTATGCAGTAGCTGAAGAAAACATAAATCAGCAGGGAGACTTATACCAGTCTTAATGCTTGATCACAAATTAAAACATACTGGAGTGCAATTACAGAGGGTCCTTTGACAAGCACGCTGTAGTACACGAATTAGCTCTGTGCAGACACACACACGGTGTTGTGATAATACAGTCCTTTTATATTCTAGGCAGAAACGCATGGGGTTTTTGCGTGCTTACATTATATTGCTACAAGGTAACACGCACGGTGCTATGCACTGCTATTCCAAATAGAAAATCTACTTACTGTAAATCAGATAACTCCATTCTGCTTAGACTTCAAAGTTCTTCCTAGCACACCTGCTGCCAAGCGGGGAGAGAAAGGCACGGGGAAGATTTCCAGAGGGAGATGTGGAAGCTAATGAGGAACAGCCCTGTATGTGTGTCAGTTCTGTGGAGCGGGGCCCTGCTTGGTGCATGGGACAGGAGAGCTGGATGCCTTGGCTTTCGGACTTTATCTCAGTGACCTATTCCACTTTCAAAGTGTTTTGAGACGTACTCCTATCTCACACATCCAACTGCAAACCAAGTACTGCCACTGTCAGCTGAAAAAGTATTCCCCACATCCAACTGCTTCTGTCTGTGCCTACCACTGAACGCATTCACTGGCAAACACAGCTCTGCTCAAATCTGGTGTTTCCGTGGCCACATTATTTAACGTTGTGGATGCCAGGAGCCACGTTGCTGCAGAAGACCTATGGCAGAGCAAGAGGGACAGATCGGACAAAACGCAAATGGCATAGCCACCAAAGCTCAGCACATATGTCCTCACAGCCTGTCTCATTTCTCCTGTAGGCAGGGTAGACAGCACGGGAATACATTTTCTTCAGTTCTCCTCCTCTTTCTCCCTGGAAAATCCTCCCAGAAAGCTGTGGCTGCCCATGAGCCCTGGGGGTGATGCTCTGGAGGACAAGCAGTACGCTCAGCCTGGAGGCAGAAACACACCAGCAAAAAGAGCTTGGATGGGAAGAGCAGGGGAAAAGTGGGGGGGGAGGCGAACAAAAAAGCTGGGAATGTGTGAGTTAACTTGGTGTGTTTGTTCGAACCACTTCCTGACACCCAAGCGAGTCATCTGAATTTAACACATTTCTCTTTTGCATTTTGCAGCTCACCTTTAAGAGAGCACAAGGCGGAGGAGGTGGGAATATATGGACTTCAGCCCTTCCCATCAGTTTCCCCCTGTTACTTTCAAAGATTTTCTATTTAGAAAGGAAGGCTTTTTTTTTTCCTTTTTTTTTTTCCTGCTGTTCATACTTTACACATACTTCCCAGCCAAAATATCTTACTTGTATATATATTTTTTAATTTAGCCTACATTACTCAAAATTGCTCCAAGAATAATTAAAGAGAATTGCTTTCCACGTCTCTTTGATTTACCTGACTTTTTATTTCTAAAGAATGTTAAAATAAATAACCATTTTTATATATCTAAATATATTAACAATTAAAGAAATAAATAGCCCCGCATCCTCCTCCTTCTTGCCTCAGTCTAATGGAAACGTTTAAACTGCATGGCTATTTATCCTTATGAAAAACACATGAGCCAAACAAAACCCCCAGTATTTGAGTGAGATTCTGTAAACAGGACAAAACATTAACGGCGGAAATATATCATTGAAGACCTTTATTTCCTTCTAGCTCTTTCCAGGCACCAAACGAGCTTTGCATGCAGATTTCGTTTCGGCACTGTGGAATTGTTCTCATAACTGTTCTCCAAAGCCCGAGCTCTGAGGTCAGCCCTACTCACTCTGCAATGGGATAAATATTAACAAGTGTGACTAACCCATTCCTTGCACCCTTCTTAAATTTTCCAGAGTGTGGCAGCAAGCATGAAAGCAAGAGATCAAAACTGCATGGGTTTTATTGTTGGAAGCGGATGTGAAGAAGGATGCAATATAGGCAAAATCCAAGCACCTCGGAGAAGCTGGTCTATAACACCAGCAATAAAAATGAGGGAATTACTGGACTGCGAGAAAATTACCTTGCTCTCCTGCTCAAAAATGAGTAAATTTTCACTCATCCCCTTCAATAATGTTTTGTGGGACCTGGAACATTGCCCCAAGTCCAAACGTGGACTTTTGTTGTGGGTTCCAAAGCATACAGGAGAGGACAGAGGTGGTGAGGAAGGTGTGCACAGCAGCTCGGTGCCTTTGGGGCGCCAGCAATGGGGCTGCAGTGGCCTTGAGGACTTGTGCTCACTCTTGTTTTCTCAGATGAAATTGCTTATGAAACTTCTTAGCTTTCTGGATTATCTCCCTCCTTTGCATGCAGTGCATCCTCCTCTGAGCCAAGCTGCCCTTTACCACTGCAGCTCGTAAGAAGACCAATACAGATCTGATTATATATCCCAGATATTTTTATGAGAAGACTTTCAGGGTAATGAATCTGGTATTAAGTAAAGCACTTAGAGATGCTTGTTATTATTGTAGTTTGATACTGATATAGCACCAGCAACATACAGCAATGTTTGGAGAAGCATCAGGCACTGGAGATCACACTAGCCAGTTCAAGCAATGCATTTTGTCCGTGCTGTGTGGAAAGATGAGGGAGCTTTAGATTGCACTTCTGGTGAGTGAGACATCATGAAGGGAGTGGAATAAAACAGGGAAAAGTGTAAATATAGCAAGCATCTATCACACAGCTTTCCAAAACCAGATCAGTACTGTGGATGTGGAAGAGCAAGGGGCCTCTGAGTGCACTGTTCCTACCAAAAGTTTGTCAAAAGCAGATTATAGCCTTGAGAATATTGCCATCCAGGATAAGGTCTAGCCCTGATGAAGTCAAAGAGAATTCAAAGCACAGAAATTACCAGCAGAAGAATTTAAGCCTGAAAGAGATCTTATTCAAGCGATCAGCAAAACCTGGGCTCATAAGTTTCAAAGCTGTTTGCTCATAATGCACAGACCTGTTATTTTCCAGAACGTGTTTAATTCTCATGCACATTCTCTCAAATGAAAGGTATGCCTGAGATTTCGGCACCTCCTCTGCTTCTACTCCACTGACCCTGCAAGAAATCATCTTATTCAGCTTGTTTCCACACCTGGCTTTCTTCTCCTGCAGGATGTCAAAATGCAGAGCAGAATGTACCCAAGAATATATATCCTTTTCTCCCTCCCTCTTTAGCTCTCACTCTGGCACATGGATGTGCATTTTCAGGGTCTTTGAGCACAGTGACATAGAAGAGACATGAATTCTGGTCCTGATGTACACAGCTCCTGTTGCACAGACTTGTGCTTCTTAAAGCTTTAAGGGAACATGGGATGAAAAGACAGGAGGAGACTGCATTTATTAACTCTTTTGCAATTCATAGGTTGTGACATCACCCATCACCTGCCAGACTACAGTAAACCCCTCTGCCACCTCCTGCAGACACTGCATGGCAGAGGCAGATCTGTTCAGAGATAACATCTGTGAAAGTAAACCTCACGCTCAGAACCCAAATCTAGAGCCCTTATGTTTTTTCAGCCTGCAAAACATCTGCATCTGGGTTTGAATTTCTTCGCTGCTCTTCACTCAATAGCTGCTAGCTATTTTAACTCTTGAACTCCAAGAAACTCCTGCGTCCAGATGCCAAATACCCAGCTGAGTCCGTGGAGAGGCAAGAAGGAGGCACCTGCTGGGCTGTGTTAAATGCTGTGCACAGCCTACCATGGCCTCTGTAGGGCAGTCAGATATTCAGCAGCAAGGCAAAAGGAACCATTGGGAGAGGCCAGAAGGAAAAATCCCAGGAAACCTCTCGTAACTTGCACAGTTTTTACACTCTGCCCAGATAAACTGTGCTCTATTTAACTTTCCTTTCACTGGCAAAGGAATGACTGAGTTATTGTGGAGAATGGCCTTGAGCAATTAGAAGTGAGAACAGCATCTACAAATCTAAGATCTGGGAGATGAAAATCTCTTGCAAAAGGCGCAGCCCTACAGAGTTTCAGTTATAGCCTTCTCAAATGGGGAGAACCAAATTAAATGAAAAAACATATTGTATATTATCTTAATTTATATACGAGATTTTAGACAGTTCCAGATTTCTGGATTAAATACAATACCATGTGGCTCCATTAAGCTTCACTGGCCTTTTAGAATATTATTGGAAGAAATAATATATAACAGTTTGAAAGGTTTTTGGATGCTTGGTGGCATCATTATGCAATTTATTAATATGTGGGCAGAGTGACTAATGCCTCTGAGGATATATTTTTAGATTCAAAAAAATAAATATAAAAAAGCATGCTGGGGGGAGCTGAGGAAGAAAACTGGTTTGTGCTAGCAGCTTGTGGTGGCATGCATCATTCTGTCTGTGCCCCGTGAGCTCAGGGCTCCCAATAAACCAGTGCTTTCACTTATGGCATTTCCAAAGGGGTCTGGAGACTAGAAATTGCACTTGGGTAGGGCTTGGGTATCTAGCTCCTTTTGTGGCATAATTCCCTTGTTTTTAAGGCTGAAAGGGACAATTCATATCATCTTGTCTAATGCTGAATATAGAGCCCCAAGAAAATAATTTCACACATTCACTCACTAATTGAGCCAAACAGTGTACGTTTCACCAAAGTCATCTGGGCTGGCCTCCAGTTCTTCAGTACGAGGATGACAAATCCCCTGCCCCCTTCAACACTTTGTCCCAGCACTCAGCCCCCTTTCTTTTTCCAATCTCTGCATTTTGCCTGTCTTAAATTTCCACTCACTGCATCTCGTTATGTTTTCCTCCATTAGGACATAAAGGCCCTTTGTATGTGGTATTTTTTCCTGCAAAGGCATTTACAGCACAGCCAGGTCACTGCGTGATCTGCTTTTTGCTACACATAACCGAGCGGAGTTCCTTAAGTCTCTCTCCACAAGATTTCCTCCTCCAGCCTTCAAATCATCCTTGTAAAACCAAACCGTAGGCTGAAAGTTTACAGCCTCTATCATGACTTCAAGTCCCTGAATCTCAGGTTAATAAAGCCTCTATTTTTTTCATAAGGCTTCTGTGAAATAACTAGAAATAGTCCCGCGGGATGTGTTATTTGGATGTAACTGCTTCCACATGGGCTGGAGGCACAGCCCGGTGAGAGGAGCACGCCAAGAGCATTGGGAGAGCCCTCGCCTCCCTCCTCACCCCTCTCTTCAGCCTTCCCCAAGCTGTGTTGCTAAAACCAGTAGTTTTCTTGGGGGGTCGATCGTGGTGGGCATTTCCTTGGTCTCTAGGAAGAAGCAGCTCCTGAAGAAGCTGCAACCCCAGCTCCAGGACTGACCCAGCCCCACTGAGGCCAGGCCCCATTCCCAGTGGGAGCAGAGGCACCGACTTGACACATCCCGCTCCACAAACTGCTCCTTCCTGGGAAGATGGCTATAACGCCTCTCAAAGCTCATCCTCCCTCCTTCCAAACTAATAGGATTAAAACCAAACACCAATGGTGGGGAGGGGGGAAGAGAGGGAGGAGGCGTTCTTCCCCATCCTTTTCCAGCACTGGTGTCCACATTTGGAAGCTGTTTCTTACTCTAATAATTTTATTTACTGCTAAAAGATGGGGAAGGCTCTCATGAGGCTTAGCTTCAGGTCCTTGAAGAAAATGCTCTGATGTTGCCAGAATTTCAGCAAAATAGCAAGACATGGTGAACGCGAGGCATTCTCCTCGGGCACTGGAGTTATGTTTCACTTCTCCATAGCTTTTGGATGGGATAATATCTAGCCTTTTCATCAGTCATGTTTGATTTGTATGTGAGAATACACAACTAATTAGGAGCTTAAAAGAAATAGCAACTTAGTTTTCATTCATCATGGTCTCTACGTGCCCCAAAGAGGCAAACTTGCTTCTGCATCTCCACTTAAGTCTAAGAATCATGACTAAGTGCTCTAATGAACTGGGTCATCACCAGACTTGTCACATTATTTGTGTCCTGGTTTGATCTGCTTAGTTTTTGCTGTTCAGATTTGCTTCCAACATCTGTGATTCAAGAACAGCGAGAGCCCTTTGTGATATGACGTCCAGTTCCCTTCAGGCCACTTTCCATCACCCAAAAACTTCTATGCATGCCTTGAAATCTTCCTGTGTCTTCAGAACTCCCCACTCCCATCTTCACTATTTCACTTAAAAAAGAAATAAAAATTATAATAGCTTTTGATGAGAGACCAACAGTTTATAAGCAAGTGTAATAGGTGGTACAATCAGAGTTGCTAGTGGTTGTCCACAAAAACACATAAAGCCTATGGTTTAGAAGAACTTGCCTTTGCTAAGTGAGATCTAGCACTGGCATTACACCCAAGAAGTGATGTATGCTTGTGTAAGTAGCCTGCAGAGTGTTTTCAATGAAAAGTAAATTCTTGGTCAGGCATAAAAATGAAATTTTCACATGACAAGCTCAACTGCACAAAATAAATCTTTAAAATATCAGTGTTAGGCAAAGTCAATGAGCACGGATGGTTAGTGGAAGTGGGCAGGAAAGGGTCAAAAATATAAATGCATTTGCATGGAAAGCAAATAAAAATAATCTTTAAAGAGAAAGAATATTAGTGGATGTTTCTTAATGGTCACCATTCACCCTGATCATTCTTTGCACTCCACTTGCCAAAGGCATAAGGTTTTAATTCTGTTCATGATCAATGTAATGTTTAGAGTTTCATCTACTTGAACGATTCTTCAGGGACTGGTTGCAATAGTTACATTTTGTGTCTAAATTGCATTTTTTTTTTAAACTACGACTGAATCTAACCAATGAGTGAAACTGGAAAGGATAAAATTAGATTCCTGAACCTTCATCTCTTTTTAGAACCAGACACGAAAAAAACGGCATCCAGTTTTGTTAAATATTTTTTCCACATCTGGTGTTCAGTCAAAACCATAAGAAAAGTGCTGGAAATCTCACAAGAAGTCTCGTACTCTTGTGATTTCCAGTCCAATTTTTGCAGCCACAGGAGATCTGTATAGTTCAGATAAGAATCCGAAGCAGAAGCCAAACCCAAACTGCGAACCTCCTGAGGCTCACCCCACCCACAACAGCTTATGTCTTTACCCATCATTTGCAGCAGATGTTCTCCTAAATTCTCCAGTGAGATAAATTCCATTAGAAGTTTCAGGATAAAGATTATAAGCTATATACAATGCAAAATGAAAGTGTCCAAAGAAGCTCATTGTAGCCCATTAAGCTATTGTTAAAAGACCTTCATACAGCAGTGTCTATTGATTACAGTGGTTTGCTTCTCCTTACTACTCGTTTTTCCGTGTTGGGCTTTTGGGGCTTTTTGATCTAAAGGCCACTGACGTCAATGAGAGTACTTCCATTGTCTTCAGTGGGCTTTGGATCAAGCCCTTGACAAACAGTTTCTCCCATAGGTCAGTCTGTAGAGTGCACGTTACTGCCAGCAGATTGTCCCTAGAACATTTCACTGTAGATTTACAGTCTTTATAAAATTTTTAAATGAAGTTCTATAGTTAGATTCATATGGTATATCATAAATTACAGCAGACTCTGCAAGCCTGGGTTTGAGAGCTTATTTTTTTTTTTTCTTTTTCATTTGGCTCTCAGGGAACATATAGTTTTTTTCCACAAGAACTTTTCTCCAAATGCTAATTTTACCTGCTTTCTGCCATTTTCGCAACAGAATGTGTATGTTTCTCAAGGCTCAGCTCTCTGGGGAAAGTTTCTGACTGTGGCAGAGGTGGTGGTGTGAACAAGCAGAGGTCTACCATTACCATCCCAGTCCTGGTGGGTAGAATAAGCTGTTCTTTGGGTTCTCCTTTGATGCTCATGAGACTAGTAGAAAGGAAAAGCAAGACAGAAGTTTCTGAGTATTCTTCTGTCTTAAGGTGTAGTTAAAGCTGAAGGATATACAGATTTGTATCTATCAGAGAAGTGTCTTTCCATCTGACCTCTGAGAGACAAACCCCTGCAGAAGGAATGACCTTCAAGTAGAGCCTTGTGCACACAAACACCAATTTTAACTGTACCTCTGCAATTTTCACACTTCCCAAGGTGGCCAGGAAGCGTGATACTAGGAGACAAGGGGACAGCCCTCAGGCACCCCAGTCCTAATTCAGATTTCCCATCACCAGAGCCTAAATTAAAGAATTTGAGTGGCATTACCTCGCCCATCTTCAAAGTGGGAGTACCTCCTCAGAAATGTTGCGAGGCCATGAACTCTGTCTACACAGAGTAGTAGTGTTCAGTAGTAAATGAAATCTGTTTTCACTTCTAAGGCTATGGCATAAATTACTACAGGCAGAAATCCAGCCTAGCAGGGAATGAATTGGATGGGGCCCACTCAGTTTCTTCCACGTTTAGATTTGATTTTCATTGTTCTGTTTCATTAGCAGAATTTTCATGACTTTTTGTCGTTTTCTTTTTCTTCCCTGTTGTAATTTTTCCTTGCCAGCTGAGAGAGTGGCCTCATAATTGTAAGCCAGTTTCTCCAAGCACCCACAAATATCTGAACAGTTTTTAATGGACTCAGCATTTCCCTCTCTACTTCTCAAGCCTCGCATATATAGCAAAAGAGGATGAAGAAAGTGTGTTGCTGCCTTTCTGCTCTCCAGCCGTAATCTGGCCACTTTGCTGCCTGCTCAGAATGCATTTAATTCTGCAGTCCATGCCTTTAAGGGCCTGCTGATGAAAAACAGCACAACTCCCCCCCAGTCAATGAGTCTGTGGCAACTGGCACTGCTGGTTTCCACTGACATTAAAATCACCCTTCTTTCCACATGTGTTTGGCCAGCTGGATGGTCCAAGACCTTCATGAAAACAGACATGAAGTGGGAAAGCCTTTATCTCCTCTACTCTCTGCTTTGTTTCTTTTTATTTTTAAGAAGTTATTGTCTCTGCCCGTGCCACTTCCACAAGCAGGAGAATGGGGGGAATGCCCAGGAAAAAACATCAGGGATATCAGAATGCTTCAGGTAACTTTTCCAGCTCTCCCCTTTGCCCTCCAAGTCCCTGGATCCCTACTGGAGCCTGACTCCGCTCTTGGCCTCCTCCCAGTCACTGTGTCAGAGGCTGCCTTTATGCTGCAGATGAACAGATGTTTCACCACTGAGAGCTTCATCCTCTGACTCATGAAACAATTTGAAAGAAATTAACAGCGATAAATTTGTTTCAGATCCTATTTTTTCCCCCAGTAGCAGAGTTGGTGACTGCGTACGAGCGCTCCCACTGGAAAGAGAACTGGAGAGATAAAAATAGATGAGACGAATGAAAGATTACAGGATGAAGTGATGGCCACTTACCAGCCGAACAGGATTCACTGCTCAAGGCTGACAAAGTCTCTGCTGAGTTTGGGGTTTAGCAGCAGAGAAACTGCTCCATAATTTTTGTTCAGCCAAGCTCTCTGGGAAGTAACACCTGGCCTCGTAGTATTTCCTTAGAGCCCTGAAAGAGTGGATGTTTGATGACAACCACTGCAGGAACCTCTCCAGGTGACATTGATCAGGTTTCCAGGGCTGGATGACTGGGGCTTTATGGAGCAAGCTGAGAATGGTGCACTGGAAACCAGTGCCTAATGCAGGCATGGTGCCCCATGCCTTCCCTGCCCCATCTCATATGCCCTGAAATCATCATCCAGCTGTTTGCTGCAGGGAATTAGGGAAGGGCACATGGCAGGACATGATTTACCCATACCCCAACTTAGCATTTCCTCTGAAGTTTGCACGAAGACCCTGTTTAGTCTCCACTGTTGAGATAAGAAAACTCAGGCACATTCTTCAGTTAAGAATTCAGCTCCAGTCTCCAAGCCAGAAATAAAGTTCATTAGTCCTCCATCCACAGGGAGCCCTTCACTTTCGTCTCATCTGAACTGCCATACGACAACCCCTGTCAAAGGCATCTCAAAAGAGGGGATCAATTTTATAGCGGTTTTACTCTTTGAAAGCATAAACAAGCCCTCCATTAGGAACTATAATTTATCTGACTGTGACCACTGACTACAGGTCTATGAAATATATCTAAATGGATCACATGGAGCCAGAAAACTCAAGTATATATGGCACACACATAACAAAGCTCTGCAAATCTGAAAATGCATAGTATCAGCAAGTGCTCTGGTTTTCTAGACTGATTTGTAGCTAGGTAGGCTTAGCTGAAGGCTGCGGTTTCTAAATTAGACATGGTTACCTAAAACTATTGGAAATTTGAATTGCATGTCAGATGTCTGGAATAAATGGACTCGAGAGACATAAGAAAAAACATGTGGCCTGGTATTTTTCTCTTTTTTAATGTCTTTTGGAAACTGTTTAGATATCATCTGGGGCTTGTATAGTTTCTTTGTTTAGTAATTCTGAATTGAAATTCTTTATGAAGCTTTGTTAATTAAAAGGTAAAAACTTGATTGTTGCACAGAGCCCTTCATCCTGAAAGATGCCTGTATGCTTTCCAAAAACATACTATACTTTCCAAAGAAGTAAAACAACCTTTGAAAACCAAGGAGCACGGTTACGTTATTTACCTCAAATCCACCAACTTTAAATTCTAAAATGGACCATTATGGTCTGAGTCTCTTTCTAGCTCTGCCAGTAGCTGTCATGTCTGAGCTCCTGCATGACTGCGAAGCTCCCCCCGAGGCCCTCGTAGTGAGGCTGACCCAGGGCTGCACATCTTTAGCAAGAACATCCGATGCAATTATGAAGATTACAAGCAATAGATTTCCTGCAAATTGCAGCCATCTCTGGGGTGAAATATGTCACCTGCTCCAGAACACACAGCTGCATCCTCCCACCACGTAAAAGCAAATGGAGACATGAAGGCACCTTTCTGCGAGCAGAGCGACCTCAACTTCACTGAGTCGGGAACAGTTTGAAATGCTTCCCACCACGGCACAATCTCTGTTCCTAAAAGAGAAGGAATTTTAGATTTTCCACTCTTGGAGATGATGTACAGCTTTCTCATGCTCACATTGAGGTCTCTCACCTCCAGTTTCCATTGCCATAACCTTCATGTTACTGATTGCTTGTTTGAATTCAGCCCAACCACCTGACCACCCTTGCCTAGTAAGTGCCAGGAATAATGCAGATCTGTTTTGAAGCTTTTCTACTTTTTTTGTTTTCTTTTGTTTTGTGTGTGTGTGCCTCCTGACTGTTTCCAATGACCTCAAGGGTTCAGCCTCCTAATCTCAAAGGATGGGACACAACAAATGGTGGGACATGAAAATGGTTGGTAAAAACAGCTCACCCCTAAACTCAGCTAATTTTGACCTAATATTGTTCTACAAAGTCCCAGTGACTGAACTAAGAGGCTTGATCTTTACAGCTCTTAACCTGGCAAGGGAGCAATGCTTTTGCAGGGGAGTAGTTGGATTAGCTAGCCTTCAGAGGTCCTTTCCAACTCTAAGGATTCTATGCTAAGGCCTTTGCTAATGGCAAAAGAACATCAATAATGATTTTTTGCTCTGCGTGATCTCTTCCACTTTGAGTTTTCAAACACTGTGGAAAAGGCAGAGAAACTACATGGGCTGTCCAGGCAAACCCTGAATCTCATTTCGACAAAAACATGTGGTAGGTAGTGTGGCTGAAGCTATGTTTTCTGAAAGCTTTAAACTACACCAGCTAAAGCATCTATAAATGTCACTGGAAAAAAAAATACTGCCTTTATATTTGCTTCTTTTGCGGGTACGAAAGAATCTCCATCCAGCCTTAGCTTTTGTATATATATAGGTCTGTGCAGATTTGGCAGCATGAAACCACCACGGGTAAGAAAGGACAAACATTTTTGGAAGGGCTCTGACATCCCCCTCTTTCCCACTCCCAGCACACAGGCATGCCAAAAGACATTATGGTTTCTTTTAGACCCGCGCAATTAAATGAGTGATGAGGAATTTCTCACCAACATAAAACTGAATTATTTGCAGCTTAAAATAGAACAATGTCTTTGTTATTAATTAATTAATTAATTTATCTGGGAGGCAGCGTGGCCAGGTTGTCAGCTGGTGTCAATCAGCCTGTTCTGGGATACAAGGTTTTGCTACCTGGGGACAATGCCAGGAGCATTGGGACAGCGTGGTCCAGCCACAGCAGGCCTGAGATTGGGAAGGCCTCCTTTGTGGTGACCAAAGGAGGCACAGTTTCTGTAATACTCCTTTTTATTTTTAATGTTTTTTTGTGTTCTAACAGGAATCCTCACCCAGGGCATGGGGTGACCGTAGGGAAACCCACACAGATACTCTCTCCCAGTGCAACAGACAGTCTGGGCTCATGCTTGCCAAATGTTGAGAGCAGCAGCTCGATTTATGAGCCCCAGGAGCACACCACGCTCCAGCTGATGAGCTGCACTGCAGAGGAGCCAGGGTTAGCTGAAACACTGCGAGAAAGCAGAGGCACTGATGGGGGCCAGGAGGGCCAGCTGGGTTCAGAGATGTACAGATGAAACCAAGTGCAGAATGGAAAAAAAAAAGAAAAAGAAAAAGTAGAAAACGAGAAAAAGGAACGAAATGGGGATTGGAGGCTACTTCCCTCGTCTCTTTGCTTTTTAGGGGTGAGAAACGTTGCTCACTCTGCACTGCCTGGGGCTGGCAGAGCTTGCAGCAGGAGTAGCCCCTGCGGGAGTAAAGTGCAAACAAAGGTGTGCAAGCAAGGGGAGGATGCTGGGGGAGGGGGCAAGAAAGCCATTGGGGAGGTAAATAAATAAGTACAGCAGCGGAAGAGAAATCCTGGAGGAGATGAGAAAAAGAGGAACTTGTCCACAGGGTGTCACTCTTGACCCACACTTGGGTCACACAGACGGGAGATTGCAGTTCCCCAAACGAGCCTCCAAAAAGGCAGAAACCTCCAAAAACTAAAGCAGAACTGCCAGGCGAGCAGCTTGTACCCCCACCTGTCCTCCTGCTCCACTCTGCACTTTGCCTTGGCCTTTCCCAGGGGCAGGATTTGTTTGGGGAGCCTCCTGTATGGAGCTGGGAGGAAACCCCCACTAATAAACTTTTTCTCTATTCTGTCCCAACTCTCTATCACCCAATCTTGGCCTATTTTAATTCATTTTGAAATTCCTCTGTCCTCCTATACCATCAGCCTACCTTTTCTCCCTGGGAAGCCTCCTGTTTCCCAGGCCCTGTTTCCTGAAAGATGTGACAGTACTGTTTTATAACAAGTCCTGAACCAGCTTAATTTAAGTGCTGATAAGCTTCAGGTTGTTACTGCTTATTAGAAACAGCTCCCTCAGATTGGTTGGATGGGTTCTTTAGTTAAGGAGATACCCTATGAATTATCACCCTGCTTTCTCTATTGATGATAGGGCTGATGGGTGCTGTGCTGTGCTGATGGGTGTCTGTGCTGCTGTGCCAGCTGGAGAGGCAGTATACACACCGGGCTCCCCATTGCCAGGCAGGGGGATGCAGTCAGCCATCGGGATCAGAGAGGGACATGGATGCTGGGGTCAGCAACGCAGCAGCCGCAGCACAGGCTGCAACTTTTACAAAGCATCAGCAGAGCATGAATTATGGCGTGACCTCCTGGCAAGTTTCCTGGAGCAGAGGACACACCAGCAAGAATGTGATCTCCTCTTCCAGGGCTGGTTGGGACAGGATTTGTGTGTAGTGTGTACAGCACATAATTCATCAGACAGTCATTTACATAGCATGAACTCAGCACTGCAGCACTCTGGCAGTCTGAAATATTCTGCTGGGGGCTTGCAGCTCGATGGGAGCGCTGCACAAGATAGATACATCCCAAAAGGGATTCTGTCCCCTCACGCAACTCCACATTTTGCTTAGAGAAGGTGCACCCCAAAGCTCTACATCCATTAATCTCATCCATTGGCAGCACCCTTGTTTCTGCAGTGACCTCACTGTTTTGCCTCAGGACAGTGTTTTTAGGTGTGCTTGGTGTAATCTGCACGGTTTTCTTTCAGGCCATCTTCCTTAACGTGGCTGTCCCAAGCTTTTATGGAAACACCTGCAATATGTAAACGCGAAAGTATAAATCTCTGTAATGTGAAAAAAGCAGCTTCGTGAAGCCATAAAAGAATGCAGCCATGTGACTGCAAAACTTCATTTACAAGTATCTAAATATAGATCATAGCAAGCAGCAAACCCAGACTTCAATTTTAAAAGCGAGGGCACAGGGGAGAGTGCGGAGTCAGCACTTCTTAAATAAGAAGTTCTTCTCGTACTAATTCATTTACAGAGGCATCTTCTTTTGACACAGCAAATTTGCATTACTGAATCCTGATCACAGAGACATAAAGATTTTTATGGCAGTCGGAAATAGCCTCCATGCAGGCACTGCTGCACCACTGCCGACCTCTGCGCCCAGACAAGGGCACGCTGCACTTTGCACCAAGGAAGCTGCACAGGTTTTGCTCCTCCAGGCACTGGTATTTCCCTCCAGGGAGAGGTTCTGTTGTGCAAGAAAACCCTCTGCCCTGAGGGACCTGCTGCAAGAAGCACTGAATGCTCTCTGCAGTGGGCAATGCTGGATATTGAAAGGAACTGGAGAAGTTTGCTGTAATTACCAATGAACAGAAATGCTTTTTAGCCTCTGGAATATTTCCCCAGACAATCTGACCTGCACAGAAGGGAAAACAAAGCACTCACTAAAAACAGCTCTCAGAGTGAATACAGATTCTGTGTGGAAAGCAAAAGTACCCTGCTGAGATCATCTCATCCCATTTTGATTCCCTGGTTCCAGTTGGCACAAACTGCTTTCCAGCACCAGCATCTGTCACAGTTTGTGAACACCTCTGGGGACAATGACTCCACCACCTCCCTGGCCATCCTGTGCTGGTGCCTGGCCAGTCTTCACCTCCACCTGTATGTGGAGATTTAAGATTCTTAAGCATCCCACACACCATTGCATGTCAGTCTACTGCCATTCTCTTGGCTGCTCTTAAATGTTGTACTAAACTTTTTCAAATCTTGCTTCCAGCCTCACAGTTTCCATAGAAATACATATTGAATTTAGGAGAAGTCAACTGCCCCTTGAAAATCACCGAAAACATGGAAAACACAGTGGCAAGTGTCCTATCCCACCCACCCCAATAAAGCAGTGGAGCTGTTCTTTGGGGACCAGTGATATCCTGAATTTGAACAGGAACAAAGTCACGTTAGGATCACAGACTGGGTTGAGTTAAAAGGGACTATTAAAGGTCATGCATGCTGACTTCCCATTAGGATTTGAGAGCCAAAACTCTGACAGCCTCAAAGTAGCCTTGTTGTGAGTCTGTGGGAACTGCCTCCTGAACTGCAAGGACTGAGCCCAGCTCACAGCCAAGACCTGGATCGAGCTGCAAAAAGAGGAGATGTTTGGAGAAATAACTCCTCCTTGGGTAGGGATCACAATCCCAGCCATCCACCCACATTATTAAATAACACTTTTCACTCTTTCATTCTTATTCACTGATTTGCTATTTGATAGATTTAATGAACGCTAACTGGCACTTTTTTTCAGCTAAACGCAGAAATACTGCTCTTTTTTTTTTCTACATAAGAAAAATCAAGTCACAACTGTTGTGTGATTGATGAGATGTATAGCAGGACACCATGGTATACTCTCAGATGAGGGCGTTCACCTGAGGCTTGATCGATGTGAGCAAATGGAGTTCAGCACGTTGGTGTGACCCTTAAGCAACACAGAACAGCTGTGTTTTGATTGCCCCCATCAGATCTTCCAGTAGCCAACCTGAAGTTTTCCCTTGGAAAATTTAAGTTTGTACAGTAGTTTCCTTTTCTTTCAATTAAAAATCTAAAAAAGAAAACAACAGCAACAAAAACTAACACAATCTGTTCTCCACAGTAAGCCACATTCCATGCAGATTTTTATGAATACAGAATGCAGGCTCTTGCTCATCTCTGGTGATAATGCACAGCTAATGCTGGTGACTATGTTGAAAAACACTGTTTTGTAGCTGAGAATTTTCTCTACCAAATAGTGTTATTGTGCTCTTTGCATCTGATGTAGTTTCCATGGAAATAATAGGTGGCATTACTTTCAGAGTGATTTAGAAGAGTTAGCATGTGACCGAAACAGATCACTGTGCCTGTGTGACACTGAGGCTTTAAACACCCAGCTGTATTAGCAGCAACTGACAATGCTCACATCCATCCTCACCAGCATTATGGTCACTTTCTGTCACAGCATTTGTCTACAAACTCCACGGGACAACCAGCAATGCTTCAGCCACCCCGACATGGGGTAGGAAGAAGCAGAGGCCAACAGAAGGGAGGATGCATGCCAAGAACTATCCTGAGCATCAAGGCCAAATGACAGGAGAGAAAGCATCACTCCCTCCAACTAGAATGATGAACAGAGGATGTCACACCTCCTAAACCTCCATCACCAGGGGAAGATGTAGCTACTCATACTCTGAAGCCAGACTTCTCCCGGCTACACAGTGGTGACATATAAATTGCATGTATATACATATATATTTAACCAACAGTAGGCTAGTAACTATAAAACAAGTAACAACATAATTATACTTACTCATACGTAAATTATACTTTACTACTGCTTCCACTGGAGTCACTCTGTAATTGCAATAACTAGGGAAAACCAGCCCATTGTTTTTGCCATGAGCAATTAATGCAGGTTACTGACACGACTGCTATCCAGGGCCAATGCTAACATTGGCACCTAAACGTGTTATTCATCTCTCGTTTGTGGCTCCCCAGTAATGAAAGCTGTGCTTAACATTACATGTCCACAAGCACGGGAAATAAATTGCACAAAACCCACCCGTGCTACTGAAAGGAAAACCCTAGGAGCAGATACCCACAGAGCACTGGGATTTATTTCTCCTTATTTCTGATTTTGACCAAGGGGTAGAGCTGTCTCGCTCTTGCTCAGCAAGGCAGGTTGAGGATGAGCACCTCTGGTGTCCCTGAGGCTTCCTCTTGGACCTTTGGATGTGGTTTCCTTATTGCTTCTCTCCAGCCACCATATGAATGCACAGCTGCAATGATCTTGGATGCCACAAAAGCTCAAGTCCCCTGACAATAATCGAGTGTCTGCTCATGCTTCTTAAGCAGCAGGATTTCATCCATGGCATGCTTCCTTTTACACTGTAGACTCTAGCCTTAGTGCCTTTCCACGTCTTCTTTTCATTGCCGTATCTTAAGCCCCTGCCCAGATGGCTGTGGGCAGGTCGGGTGCCCCATCCAAATCCCACTTCACCCAACTCACTTTCATGGTAGACGAACAGCTGCCCCTGGGGGGAACATCTCTTTCTTTTGGGGCTCTCTGCACTAGTGATTTCTTCCATCTATGTAACATTTCGGACACATTCATCTCTGACCTACAAAAAACAACAACTGGGTTTTTACAGCACCAGAATTTGGCAGCTTGTGGGTCATTTGCTCCTCATTTTGGGCATGGAAAAGCACAGGCAATAGATTCTTAGTGTTCACATTATTTCAGCTATTGCATGTAAAAATGCTGTCAAGCAATCATATGTAACTTGGTGTTATTTTCTCAAACTAGAAGGGCAAAAAATAGTTATAATGAATCTGTGAAATCTGGAATGCATTGAAAACAAGGCTCAAAAAGTACAGCAGTGGGGTCAGACATTTCCACTCCTTTTCAGCACTTTTGGCATAGGGATGCACGCCTCCTCCCACCTGGGCAATCAAAGGACAGCCATGAGTCCAGGACAACGCAGCAGGTGGGTATGGGAGCTGGAAAATCTAGATCCTCAGGGATCTGCTCCTCATGGAGTGGAACCTTCCCACAGCCCAACCTGTGTGCAGGAGCACAGGATGTACAGATCTGACCTCAGAGCTGCATTCAGGATATATACGGCTTTTTAAAACGACAGCTCCAAGAGCCATAATGAAACACAGTAAGATTATTGTTGTACCAGAAGCCACCTGCACTAAGCTGTAGTCCCGCAAGTGAACCTTAGCTAGCTGAAACTTCTTGGCCTTTCAAAACAAAGCCTCATTAGTCTAATTTAGATGCATCAGCCAGACATTTGGTCTTCTTATCATTAGGAGGTGTTAACGGTAGCCTGCAGGCATCTTTCACCCCAGCGTGTTTCAGGTCCTACCTCGACGCCTGTACAAATGATAGCTCCACACTCTCACCTGTCTTTGCCACCTGTCCCAACATTTTCATGGGCACAAGACGAAGTTTTGTGCAATTCAGTCTTAGACCACTTTATTTCGAGTCTGGAAGAAAAAAAATGGTATATATCAGAACACAAAGGGATCTTCAAATTTAAAATAACATTGTTTTCACGGCACTGGAGGCATCTCCTCGCCATTACTGCCTCCTCCTATCCCCTGACAGAGGGCACCTGCCCCAAAGGTGCCCTACAGCCATGAGAGCACACCAAAACCATGTTCTATTTCAGGCTAGAATTATGGATTTTGCTCTATACCATAATTTCCCATACCTGAGCCTTCAACACCCAATCTTTTCCTTACTTCCAGCATCCCCACATATTTCATTTTCTTTCCCCATCACATATTCATTGGATGCTGTACAAACAAGTGCAGATTTAAAGCGTCCCCGTAACATTTTACTTATTCTGTGACTTAATAATAAAAAGAGCGCTGAATAGAAAGGCTAGAGTTCAATTTCTGAGCTCTATTGCCATTTGCAAGCTGCACTCTCCACAGCTCCTTGCATGAAATACAACCACCCATTCAGCTTTATGCTAGCTCCGGAGCAATAAAACTGTACTTTGCCAGAGGAATTTTAAATCGTTCGACATCGATGCAGAGATCTTTAAAAAACAAATTTAGAAACATAAAAAGTGAGGATTGAAGTGAAACTTTTGGGCTTCACTAAACGAGTCTGCAAATTCTCCGTCCTTACAGAGAAAATGTTCATCCACTTTCAGCGGTGAAATGGGATACTGTTTATGATGAAGACTTTTACTGAATTTGCCTAAAGGCCCCCAAAATGCAAAACCTGGTGAATGAGATTAAAAAAACAAACAAACAAACAAACAAAAAAAAACAAAGTGGAAATTTTCACCATACTGGTGAAAATTGTGCTCTCAGACTGCTGTGCTCCCAGCAGTGCTCCATGAACACCCCCATGTCTGGGTATCCCAGTGTACAGAGGAGGTTTCTTATTTGCAAGGTGTCATGATGCAATGCCCAGGGCAGGGAGCGAGTGCCTCCTGTGTCCCACTGTATGCAACTCGTCAGTGCTCCACCAAGTGCCCGTGTTCTCTGTGCTCCCTTTGTCTGCCTTATCGCCTTGGATTGGTGCTCCCTGGAGAGCAGCCCATTCCCGTGCCATGCAGAGCACCTCAGAGACTGCACCTGTGTTTCTAGGAGCAAAATTAAGCAATTACAAATTGTTACTCTCATTTTTGGCAATTTCACGCAGAAGTTCTGCTTTTCTTCAAAGCTAAAGGTCAATGATTAATTTGAAACTTAAGTTTTCCCCAAAATAATGGTCTGAGGAAACAATGCAGAGGCAGCAAGCCCAGTTCTGTTCTTGGTAAAACCTTTGCAAACCTGAAGAAACACACTCCATTTGCACAAAGTCTCTGCTTTCTAATAGCTTCTGGCTTTTTCCAGGGCTGTTGCAAGGGATGTGGCTTTAGGACTGGTTTCAGTGGGTTTAGACAGCCCATGAGGGGCTGTAGCCACCCTGCACAGTATGCATGTATCCTCAGACCGGCAGTTATATCTGTAACCCACATAGGTTGCTGATATACTGGAAGAGAAGACACACGTGGCTGATGGATGTAATCTTCACCTGCTCTGTAGGGCCATGTACACACTGCCTTCCCACTCAGATGAGCTGAGCTGGACACCAGCACTCACAGCCCTGGAAGCATTTTGACTGGAACTCAGAGTTACCCAAAGTCCTTTCGATACAGGGATTTGCGATGCATCAGATGATATGCTGATGTAAACCACCCTTGGTGAAGGCACTGTGGGCACAGCTACCTGTGAGAAACAGTATGAGATTAGCAAAAGGCAGATTTTACATTATGGTCATTGCTCTGTTTTTATTATTAACATGTCTTGAAAAATAAGATGTTTAGCTAAGCTTACTAATTCCTTGAAACTCAAATCATTTTAGCTGTCTAACCTTGTTCAGGATAATTATTTCTATCCATTATCCATCATGCTAAAAAATGACAGCTCTGGGACAAGGAGGCTTTTCAAGCAAATGTTTTAAGACAGTGTTTTAGGTTGCAGGCACTGGCAAATGTTAATTAAATTAGATAAACAATGACTCAGAGTGGCTGTGCTATACTGGAGAGAAAGAAGGGAGGTAATGGGGGAAGGAATTTGGCAGCTCAAAGGTCGAAGCAGCTTTTTTGGAACCAAGAATCTGTCCCTTGAGCAAGTATCTTGCCTGAATTCAGCAGGATCAAAAGAACTGCTGCCCTTTTACTTTTACACCTTCAGACAGCATTTACGTGGGTTTGCACAACCTGCCAGGCTGTGTGCTGTGCGCTACCTGTCCAAGTGTCCTCCAGGGCCCCCTGCCAGCCTGTGCCATGCAGCTGCATCGTGGGATGAACTTTGTCCTCCATCAAGCATCTGGTTTCTCAGCTGGGACCTGTCCTGAAATTGATGACCCAGGACAGGTCCTAGTTGAGGACTGTTTCATCATCTTGTGAAACTGATTTGGAAAATCAAAGCACTGAAGAGGAGATTTTCCAATGAGAGCCATTGCAGTAAGGATCTCAATTCAAATTACCAGGTTTGGAGTTTTCCACATGCTCAAAGAGGGGAGACTGAGGATGATTCTCACCTCTGCTGTGAAAACGGGACTGCTGATGAGAAGGGAAGTTGGCATCCCAGGCTGAGCCTCTCTTAGGTCCTGCATGGTGAGGGGCTTGCTCTTGGGAGGATCTGTTTCGCCACTGCACCCCTTGATAACCCCTCTATAAGGGGAAAAAAGGTCGTGCAGCACTCTTAAAACATGATTTGAACTGTGTTAAAGGAGTATATGGGCCAACTATAGAAGTTGATAAGTTTTGATATCTTGTAGTTCCCAGCAGAGGCTCTCATGTTTGTCCCAGAGATCTGAGGGGATCTTACTGCTTCCTTTTGTCCTCAGGTGCAGCTGCTGGACCCTCCGCATCACCTACCTGCTCAGGTATGTCTGGTCCAGCAGGGAACAGCCAGCGCTGGTTCTTGCTGTTGCCAGGGAGCTGAGGCTGAGTAACAAACCACCCGTGAGCAAGACAACCGGCTACAGCCCTCCCAGATGAAACCCAGAAGCTGCTCAGCTATTCCAGCCCCTGCACATCTCAGGTCATGTTCCTTCAAGCATGCAGCTGACTCGTGCTTCTTTCTGAAAACAGCGGTCCCACGCAGCACAAAGTCCCCATGGAAGACCCACGCTGCCCTCACCCTCAGCATCACCGCGATTCAGCCAACGGTTGGGCTTTACACCACGGAGATACAGCTCTGACCAAACTTCCTTCACCTGCTCTGATCATTTCAGCTCTTCTGGGACACACACCTTCATGCCACTGTCCAACTAATTAGTTGCTTCACTGGCTGCATTCTGCGATTCTTCAGTGATGGGTCCCCATCTGACATCTTATGACAACTGATTAGTAAAGTAGGCCATGAGTTTAAGAAATATGTAATTTGGGCACCACTTACTATTAACTATTTGCTTGCTCTTTTTTTTTTTTTTTTAAATATTATTTTTTTAAGAGATTGTTTCCCTTGAAAGTAAATACCGAAGGATGAGAAATAGTTGGTGAATTGGCAGTTTTCCAAAGCAACATGCTGTAAATGTAATGCCTTGGTTTAATAAAACACCCTGAAGAGGCAATAAGGGAATATACGTCCTCACTGCAATGCCGCATTTCACAGAAGTCTGGGTGTCAAAGTAACATCCAGAATTGCTGGTCCATCCTGTAGTCTGGGGCCAGAACCATAGGCAAGCTAATCAATTAGTTGGAACTGAGTCAAAACAAACTGTTTCCAGCCCAGGTCCCACCTGCCCACAGAGCAGAAAAGAAAGAGTAAACAGAATTTCGAGGTTTAAACACAACAAAAAGTCCTCTCCAGGTTAAAAGGACATCAGCACATTACAGCACCACAGCGGTTAAATGTCGTAGAAGATTTGACTGCACTTGGTCTGGGATTTGCTCTCGCTTGAGAGCTGGTCAAACCAATCTTTCCAAAACACTGACTTCTGAACTTTTGCCAGAGGTGCCTCTCTCCGGTGATCACGCAGGCAAATTTACCCGGCGACATGTTAAACCTGTCAGCTCAGAATAAGCAGAAAAGTGTGCACTCATCGTGGGGAGGGTGGTTAAAGGCACAGCATTTCCTTTGCTGGGTGAGCTGGAGGGCCTGTGTGTGCAGCAGGGAAACTGGGAACGTTTGGGAAGACCAGGAGGATTGGATGCACTCCTCTGGGGTGGAGAGCTTCCTTCTTTTTGAATCTGTCCTTTCACAAAGACAGAGCTCTGCTCTTACAATGTGATGCACAGTCCAACTTTGGGGAAGTCTGACACAGCTCCTTGTCATTCACTTGAGTCCTGTCTCAGTCAACAGAGAGCAGAGCTCAGCACTGCTCCTCTGCTCCCTGTGAGGATCTTCAGGATGTCACGAGGAGCTGTAGGGCCATGAGGAGCTGTAGGGCCACCATGAGACCTCCACTCAGCCTCTCTTCTCTGGGCTGCGCAAACAGTCAAGGTGTGACAGAAGAAAGGTTTCTTTCTTCCATCTAGTGGACAACCACCTCTGAAAAATTCTATCTTCATTAGTAAATTAATGTCCCCTGTAAACTTCTGATTTCTGACTGGAACTGTTGGGCTGCCCTAACCAGGAAGATGAATGCTTGTTTTGCTGTGACCTGTGGTCTAGCCTAGCACGACTCACATCAGACCTAGAGCTGAAGCAGCTCTGCTGCCACAAGCTCAAGGTCCTCTCCTGGCAACAGAATGAAAGAAGATCCTTCTAGGTTTCATTTATATATCACCCCTTACACTGGGCACTGACAATCTCACCAGCAAGAGGCAACATGAGTCCAGAGACTGTATCTTTACCCTAGGGTATCAAATCAGCCAAGTCACTCCTCTAGCTCTTTCAGTATTTACGTGCAAGCAAGGGTAAGTGTTCTATCTGCTGGCAAGGCACAGAAAACATGTATCTCTATTTTTCAGCTTATACAGTCATGGCAATACCAGGATGAAGTCCCAGTGCTGAGACAAGATGAGCTGAGACACACACAACAGGTAGGTGAAGCTGAACCCAAGTGAGACAGATGTCAGTATACACAGGAGAGAACTTGGGAAATTTTATGGCTAGGGAACACAGTTGTGATTGAGACCATATTTCAAAAATAGGTGAAGAATCCACAAGCACATTCAGCTCTCACATAGCAGCAATTATCACTTCCAGCCATCTCCAGCTGGCTGGGAAACTGCATCCCGTGCTGGCAGATAGTGACCTGGCCTTAAGCCTTTCACAGTTTGGTCACTTGATTGTTTTACAGCAAACTAATATACCTGGGCACAAAGTCTTCAACACTTAGGAAACTCCAAATAGCACAGAATGGTACAGAAAACCTTTTGAGTGATACACACTGCCACAAATACATCCTATCTATCCTCAATTATCTACAATAGCATTGGATTTTTAATTTAGAAGGCATGTTCTAGTTCAAGCTTTTTGGCTCCTTTTTTTCTGATTCTCATTGTCCTGAAGCTAGGATATCTAGAGAACTGCATGAGACTGTTGCTAAAGGCTATGGTCAGGAGTTGTTTTTCTCAAGTGCATTAGAAGTCTTAACAGCAGGAGGAATGCTCATCTAGGTTGGAGACTGAACTTTTGAGTGGACAAGATATGAACTGGTTTAATCATAGATGATTGTGTGTGTGTGTGTGTGCTGTAAAACAGGACTCACCCCACTTTCTCAGTCAAGAGTGCTTGTAATTGCTTGATGAATATGTAGTATAAAATTAAATATTTCAGAAAAACTTTGGAAGGTGACCCTCAAAACAGCTCCAGTTAGAATTCAGTCGTAGATAACTCCTCTCATTGAAATTCATGGCTCATGCAGACCTCACCTTCTCTCAAAGCAGATGCAAATAAATGAATGAAAGTTGTGAGCTCCTCTAGGAGAGTTGGCAAACTGCATTCAAAGACTATTCCCAAGTAATCTGTTTTTTTTTTTGTTGTTGTTTTGGGGTTTTGTTTTGTTTTTTTTTGGTCTCCCATTTATAGCCAGACTTAACGGAAAGTCAATGTTTAGTTTGTTTTGGATGACTAAAAAATAGACCACTATGTTTGTTTGAACCCGACAGGAGAGGTTAGGTCTCATCAAAGTGAGATCTCACTTCTCTCCAGGATTTTTAACACAAATCAAAGAATCCTGTCTGTAATGACAGGAAAACTATAGATACTAGTGACTTGTAGGTGAATCATAAAAAAGCTTCTGTTTCTGCTTTACTCCTCAATTTGTCTGAAAAATGCCAGTAAAAAGGAGAAGCTGCTAATACCAGGCCAAAGAAAAGAGCATATGAATATCTCTTCTAATATGCTTGGAAGATTCATGAAGAGGACTCCCTTAGAGATGCCATAGAGTGCAATTTTTTCAAAGAAATTTGTTTTTGTGAGCTATAAATGTGTGTTTGGTCAGAGTTTTGGCAAACAACTCAAGCTAGTTTTTGTCCTATGTAAGCCTTTTACGTCATGCCCTAGAAACAACAACAGCTGTTAATTATTTATCAGCTGATGAACATTGGCCTGTTAATTGCAAAACATTATAAAATAGATTAAGCAGAAAAGCTTGATATGTATGCAAGCAGGGTTTTTTGCTCTATTTTGTATGTGACTTGATTAAATAAGCAATTTCAGGTCTCTGCTTAATTTTCAAGGACTGGCATTGCCAGTAATTTGATCTCAGAAGCTGCAAGGACAAGGTTGCTAAAATTAGGAAGATTTTTAAGATACTGAGCTTTTTGAGACCTTATCACTAACTCTAATCTGTTGTGAAGATAAACTCTCTAAAATCTCCAGAGTATCATACTTTGATCCAAAACAACTAATGTTCTAATGGAAGGGGAAGCACTAGTTCGTAAGGAGAAGATCACAAAATTCAAGAGATTGTTTTCTCCATCCTTCTTCCTGCCAAGTCTCGGTATTTATGTAAAATGTGATATTATTGTCATTCAATACTATTTAGCCATGCATAAGAGCATTTGAGACAGCAACTCACTTGCATTATAGGTTCTGCTTGCTGCTCTCTTAGTCTGTAGACAAGAAAACCATTGTTGACTCTACTAGTCAAATAAAATGTTCCAATTTTTCCTAGCATTTCCATTGTGCCAGTGGAGTATTTTCACCTTTTTAAGTTGGCCCCAGTTTATGACAGTCTGTTTCACGAGGTTATACTGGAATGAGGTGTAAGCATACACAAGAAGTGATTCTATGGGCTGTGCATGACTAGCAGGCAAAGGAGCTCTATGAGCTAAGAAGAACAGAGGAAGAGATCTGAGTGGATTTAGGAGCTGTCTTAACTGCAAAACTCTCTAAAGTTTTCTTTCAGGCCTGCAAAGCATAGTACGCTCTGGCAGCATGCAAAAAAAATCAGAAGCTGTCCCAAAGGGAGTGAGAGATTCCCTTCCTTCGGGACTTCATTTTACCTTCTGAACTCCTTCTGCTCATCACAAATCCCTGTGTACACCAGTAATGAAGCAGTTGGGAAGGGCATGAGATCAAGGGCTCTGAGGAACTTCCTGCCATTCCTATCCACTGCACTTGCTGGAGCATCTTCTTTCTCTTGCACTGCATTCTGGTACTGCAGTGCTTTGGGTCAGCAGCCTTCAAAGAAAAACTTCAGGTCTTTTCAGAGAGTCAGGCTGAGTCATAACCATCCCCTACGGAAACAAGAAAATCCCCAAACAGATGCATGCAAGCTTGGTATTAGGAAAGAGGGAAGGGTGGGAACAGTGTGCTTGTCGCATGTTACTCAAAACAGTATCAGGGAGTTCTACAGCCCCTGAATTAGAAAGGAAATAAACTTTCAGTGCAAACTGTGGGACCAGCGCTTTATAGGCCAGAGGAATATGCACGATTAACAATTCGAAAACAAGACAGCTCTGCACTGCACAGCCAGCCACTCAGAAAATAAACGAACCCCTCTGAGCCGCTCTCCTGGAGGATTTCAGCTCTGAGTCAGACCCCAGCTGAGCGCACAGTGAATATCCCATGGCCAGGAGACAGAGCTGGAGGAGCAGGCCAAGCCTGTGCCTCTTGCCATAGAGCGACAGCCAGATTTGCCCGAGTGGACGGTGCTGGAAAGGGGCCACAGCTCACAAAAAATGGTTAAATGGGCTGCACATGTGGCACGGTGCTCCTGGAGTGCTAAACTTAAAATGCTGTATCCTGTTTAAATAATAAATGTTGTATGTTGGGTTTTTTGTTGTCGTTGTTGTTTGGTTGTTTTGGTTTGGTTTGGTTTGGTTTTAAACAGCACTTGTGCAGCCTGCAAATTGTCTTCAAGAATAGAAAATTCCCAACTGCTCTAAGTATACAACCACCCTGACCACAGGGCTTTGGCTTCTACACCAGGGCAGACCTAGGGCAAAAATCAAACTATATTCATAAAAATATCCCATTTAAGATAACCCTACACTGTTTCCTTCGGCTTCTGGTCTCAGAGAGGCTTGATCTCTGAATTTCATAGGTACTGCTTAGATCTCTGAATGCTCCTCATGTTCTTAATCACGTCTGCTCCAGAGATGAGGCTATGAATAATTAACTATGCCTCCAACATTACAGTCATAGATTATGGTGGTGGTGACTTGTGGACTGCCATGCGCAGCATAAACCATTTAGGAAACTCTGTTATCCACTTTCCCTTTATATTTGTCTTGCAATCACTTACCGCTTAAAAGGGTAAATCTTTCATAGCTTTAATTAAAGCATTTAAAATAATTTACACTGAAATTGTATGTGCTTGGGTCTGTCAAAATTGATGCTTTAATAACATGTCATCCCTTTTTTCGATTGCCCTGAAATCTGTTAAAATTACCACTAATCTAATTGGGAACAAAGTTGTCAAATGCATGCAGCTCTGACAGTTTGTCTTTCTGCAAACTGCCGACAGATTGCAAGTTACGCATGTGTTGAGCAGATGGGTAAGTTAAAAGGAACACAAAAAAAAGCAATTTATTAAATCACCTGGAACCAGCAGCTCCATTCCAAAAATAGTGAGAATGAAATATAGCAAGAGCTAGGAGAGTTGGCACTGGAATATGCCAGAAGGTACCAGTTACAAAACAAGATAAACATTTTGAGAAGCCTCAGCTGTGTTGCAGAATAATGAGGCGTTATTTAACCCGATATAGATTACCAGCAGAAATTAATTTAGGGTGCAGGGTTTTGTGAGAGTGTGTGAGTGTGCGCGTTTCTGCGTGTGTTTTTTTTAAGGATTTTTTTAATCCTTGTTCTTTAACTCCTTCATGCCTGGCAGACAAACCCTCTCTCCCCAGCCCCAGTCCTGCCCTGCAGACCTGAAGGACCTGCATTAAATCCCTGCTACGGAGACATGCTCTCTCCTTCAGCTTTCCTGCTATGCCATTGGTTGCACAAGTGGCTCTCTCGCTTACAGAAAGTGGCCAGGGTGGCCATAAGTGCCAAGTTGGCCACTGATGTGCTTGGGCTAGATGTTCCTGTACCTGCCTATAAGCACAAGTTTTGGAAAGAAACGCAAAGAAAAGGGAGCCATATACAGCACTGTGCTGGGACAATGGTCACTGCTGGAGGCTCTGATGGGCTCTGGCTTTGAACCTCCTGCTCTACCTGCTGCCACTGTGTCCTTGGGTCTTCACTTCGCTCCTTACCTGCCCTGTGCTTATAGATGACCCCTGCTTAAGTGCTGGCATGGAGGAAAAGTAGAAGACATGAGGTTTCATTTCTTCACGTTCATCATCAGGGGATGCCATGAATCATTTGCCAGCCATTAAGGGTGTTGTGACCAGGGAGCGACTGCTGGCTTTGTGATGCTCTGATACTATGAATAATGTCAGGAAAAATAAATAAAATAAAGCACCAAATCTTTCCCAAAGAAAGATGGACAAAAGAAAGGGTGGACAAAGAGCTCCCCATCACCTCCAGCTGAGGGGGTACTCACTGGTCCCCCAAAAGGAGAGATGAGCCCTTGTGACCACAAAGACCATTAGGAAAGAGAACTCAGCAACTTTATGAACTGACTTTATAAGCCACAGAGCCAGTTAAAACGGCTGCAGCATCCTTTCAGCAAATGTAGATATATTGATTTAAACCAGCTGCTAATCTTTGGCCCATAACACGACACAAGAAGTAACCCCTTCCCAGCAAGCAATGAATTGGTTCCATTTCATACATGTGTTCAGGGAGGAGAAGAGATCATAAAAAAGAATTGCGAGTGGAAACTTACAAGCAAAACTGCTTTGCTCTTGCATTTTGACTCATTCTTTTCCACACAAAACTTGAGAAGAATGTCTGCCCAATATTCACAATTCTGAGAGACCTTTACCTCCCAGCATAAAGATGGATGGGCAATTCTCCTGCAAAAGTGGTGGCATGGCTTGTATATAATTTAGAGTCTCAGAGAGCAAGAAAGATGAAAATCTAGCCCCGGGTAGCAGTGCAGCACTCACCATGCCAAAAGGCAAGATGTGATCCTTAAGGCACAATTAGAAGGATATAATATAAACTAGCCAAGGAGCACAGTGGACCTGATTCTGCAGTCTAAATTGAGAGAAACCCAACAGAAACCAGTGAAAAGTACAAAAATCAAAGAAGGATGAAAGCATTTCAGACCTTTTGAGTAATGCTGGGTCAGCCCCGGCATCCCTCTGCTCTCGTGCAGAGGCAGAAGGTGCCATTAAACAACATTTACGTCTCCGTGTCCGAAAAGTAGAGCTTTCCTGCTCCATGCTTGGCTGCAGCAGCTGCCCTGCGGCCCCTGCACAGCTGGACCAGTGTGAGGAAACCACATCTCTTCTCTGCCTTTCCTGGGGTCCTTCCACCTCCCATGCCCCCCTCCTTGCATGGTATGTGTGGAGGGGGGTGGGGGGAGGCTCAGATACTGGCTCACTCCTTTCAATTTTTCCTTCCACCACAATTTAAATGGACATTTTTTCCCCCCCTGTATCCAAGCGGGTCATCATTTAGAGGCTGTGATTTATGTAATGGTGGTTTTAACCCCTCTTAGAAATAGGCTGCTTTCATGATTTATTGATTCCTTCTTCCCCTTGTTAATTTGACTCATTTCTTAGGAAATTATTCATAGTTAATCATGGTAAGAATAAAATTAGTTATAGTGCCCACTTTGCTGCAAAGGGAGCGTAAATAACTTTTAAAACAAATCGGAAAGAAAAACAGGTTAAAGCAAAAAAAGAAAAAGAAAAAGAAACAGAGAAAGCAGTGATCCAAAGGGGGCATTAAATGAAACCTCTCCACTGTTTCGGGGTGGAGTAATGCACAAATTTACATTCCACAGGAGCACAGCTTTTACAGCAGGCTCTCGTCAATTGAATTTGCCATATCTTCTGGGAAACGCACCATTTGGAAGATAAAATCTCCCACCACTCCACCACCACCGCCACCATTCGGAAGATTAAAAAACCCCGCCAACTCTGTTGTGTGCCTTTTGTGCCCACTAGAGGAACGTAAAACCATTATATTTAAGTATCATAATGGCCAACATATGCTTTTTCTTAGAAATGACACCACCATCTGGATTAAGTTCTCCTGATCATTTCAGACAATGTTACGATTATTATTTTTTTTTTTCCCTTCAGGACAAAGAACTGCCCAGAAACCAACCACAGTCACAGATGGGGAATTTTTGCTTTTTCCTTTTCCACCGCTGGCAACCTTGAGGAACGTGATGAACTCTTTATATGAACCTACACCATTCGATTTCACTTGCTATTTGATCACTAGAGCCTACCTGGATACACTTCAACCCTAAGCTTGCAGGACTCCCATTGCCTTTGGCCGTATAACTTCACTATTGCAGTTAATAAAGTATGTAATTACTGTAATGATAAAATTACATCGTGTTCCTGTTTGCAGCGGTCTCTTGCACAACCACACTGGTCATTAAATACTGTAAGGGAAATGCAAGCTTAACCCTTAGCTTGCGGAGGGCTTTTGAGAACACCAGCGTGCCAAGGGGAGGTTTGCTCACCTGAGTGGCTTCTTCCCGGCCTCATGGCTATTGTCATGGATAGAGGGGACCTTCTGGGCCACCACATCCAACCGGCTGTGTCTGGGAATGGGCACGCCGGGATAATTGATGTGCTCAATCTGACCATGCACAGGTGGCATGGAGACGGCGTACAGCAGCTTCTCGGGTTTGCTAGTGCCATCTGTTGCCACAGGAACATCTGTCGTCAAGGTCACCCTGTCACCCTCTGTTAAAGTTACAGGTTTGGCGAGTAGAACAATGTCACCTAAAAAAAAAAAAAATTGAAATGAGTAAAAGGGAAACCAAAAGGGAGAGAAATGAAAAAGGGGAATATTCCTTTTTGCATCCCAGACATCAGCCTTTTTCCTTAGGGGAACAAGAAGAGGAGGGAGCAAGAGCATGGCAAAGAGAAATAAAGAAAGAATTTTGCCAAAATACCTCAGGAAAATGTTTTCATTTTACATTTTAGAGACAACCAGGACATTTACAGCAGAGCTATAACGTTTGTTTTTTAATATGCCCCATTTTGAGTCTCACAAAGCGAAATCACAGTTTCATTTAATCCCAGGCTGGGTGAGCTTACAGAGGAATACATGTATTTATCTGGCTGCATGATTTCTCCAAAATATTGAAGCCAGCTTTGATTTTCTGTTCGGGGAGAGAGAATGACCCAGTTGTTTAGAAAGAACAATTATGTTAATAGATCCAAATGAGCCAATGGACAGAATGCGTTAATGAACTAAGCATTAAGCACGAACACTGTGTTTTAAGCCGATAGTGATGCTGTAACATGAGGTTCTGCTGCAACAGAGGTTCTGGCTCCATTAGATTTATTTATGAAGAGCTCCACCAAAGGACCAGTGTAATTTTCCCTTTTACAAAGCAGTAGGCACAGAAAATTAAAGCTGCTAGAAAATTTATCAACTGGTCCTCTCCAAAGAGGAGTAGAGATGATTTACCTTATCCCAACTTCTTCATCCTTTTCTATTATAACTCTCTTTGGTTTTAAAAACACCTGAATTGGAGTGGCAGCAAAGCTGCTGGTTCATGTGCTGCAAGAAAATGTGTAGGGTCACCCAAGCTACAGCCTGGTTTCAGGAGACCTCAGCTTCCATTGCAGCGCAGCAGCCAAAGACAGAGCCAGGGACAACTGTTTTGTTCAGGGACGCTGCAAAAGCATGAGGATAACATCAACCAGCTCCTGCTGCTGTCGGCCAACCCGAGACAACAACGCACAACAACAGCACTTGTAGCACAGACTCCACAGGATCCTTCTTCTGTTTCTTGCCTTCTTGTTGCATTGCCAACTGACTTTTTAAAACAACAGGTTCCCATTAAATGTAGAAGCCTACCAACAACATCTGAGAATCGTGGTTGTCAGAGTTAACCTTTGCTGTTAACCCCTTTAATACCAGTTCTCCTCTGCAGCTAATGTGGCAAATGAAATCCATGAATGAGACCTGATACATTCAAGAAGTGACAAATAGCAGAGGAAATTATTCTAAGGACATGATAGTAATTCATAATATACCATCTAGTTTGCCCTAATATAGAAAAAAAATGTTAATTGTGCTTGAGAAAAGTCATCCAAAAGAAAAATTGCCAACTCTGACCAGCTCAATAAGCATCAGTGAAACTCACTAGTTCAGAGAGGTTGGCTTTGGAAAAAAAATTACACTGTGCTGGAAAAGCTGGGGGCTGTGACATGTTGGTTGAACCTTTGAAGGAGTATAAGTTTGTATGGGATCTCAATGAACAGGGTCTTTTTGTCAGATCGTTTCCATTTCCAAGGAAGAAATCAGAAGAGAGCACTTAGAAAAGGAAAGGATGGGACAACAGTATTAGAAGCAGCCAGGGACGCAGGACATCAGTCTGCGGCACATTCTGCTCAGAGGTTACAGAAGTCCACGCCAACGGTAAGCACAAAGAGTGCTTTGTGTTCAGTTTATTTGTTTTGTTTTGTTTTAATAGGAAATCCAAATGAACAAAGTGAGGAAGAAACAGAAACACGCAAATGTTCTTAACCCAAGATCATTTTTGCCCATGTGGAAAAAGGGCCAAGTTCAAAGCTTGGGAATATTTTGATACTCACATTTTTCAGAGTCCTGGCAAGGGGCAATGATGCTTACCCTGGTTGTCCCTTATTAGAAAGGCTCTCTGTTCCTGCCTGCCACCCTGCTGCATTACCCCATTACCGATGCCCATGAGCAGGAGTCCACCAAGCCTAAACACACCAAGAGCTTCACTGCCCCATCAGATGTGCTCCAGAGTGATGCAACGGTGGGAGTCCACCCCACAACTCATGACATGGAGAAGACCTCCCAGTTATGCCTCCAACACTCTCAGACATATGTTCTGATTTTTGGGTGGTCCTGTGTGGAGACAGGAGTTGGAGTTGATGGTCCTTATGGTTCCCTTCCAACTGGGGATATTCTATGATTCCATGATTCTAGAATTCTGTTTTCTACTTGTTTATTTTCCTCAGCCAGATACTCAAAATAGCGAGGGTACGCGCCGCTGAGGGGATGCGACACACAACAATAGGACACATAGATCCGAAGCTGCTCATCTAGCAGCAATGATTGGCCTTAATATGTTCATTTTTTTTTCGATGCTAGAAAAAACCTCTCTCTGATTTAAAGGAAAACCAGGCTTCCTGCTGCGGCGATGGGTGAACCCTGCACCCAACTGCACTCTGAGCACCCCAGCATCCTGCACATGCTCCTGGAGCTGCTCAGGTTTTGGATTTGCTTCCTTGGATGCCGTGGGCTTGAGAGCCTGACTTGAAATATAACGTTAGTGGGTTTGCGGTAAAAGCGGCAGAGAGGAAAAGATGACAAGCGGGGCAGAGGGGACTGATGGAAAGCAGGTGTGGAGGAGGAAGATAGGAGGAGGAGAAAGAGGAAAACATGACTGAGTAAGTAAACGCAATGCTATTATACATACTGAAAAGAGCACCCATATATAGAGCACCCACCTGTGCTCACTTCTTTTGAACACTGCTTTTTTAATACACAGGAAGAGATGGGTTTTAAAACTGAGCTCCCAGTCATGGCCAGAACATGCAGCAAGGAGGGCTGTGGGGTGGATACTCCTCAGTTGATCCGGCTTGGCACTGGTGGTACTGGGGTGTTATGGGAGGGGTGGCATGAGGGTAGAGGTGTGACCATGCATAAAGACCTCGAGATGGGCTCATTTTCTGGCTATAAGGGGATGTTGTATATAGATCCGTACAGGCACACACCAATATAGCAAAGATCAATGATTCATGTAGCTCAGGAGATATACAGGTGGAGCGTGTTCGCTCAATTTCTGCACTGAGTACAGCTTTCTTCCCTTCACTGCTAAAATGTGGCTCTATGGGAACAAATATTCGTTCTTGAGAAGGGAAGGAGATGCCCAGGAAGGCAAAGAGTGAACAACAGGATGGTTCTGGTGCCCGACACCGCCTGGGGAGTTGGGGGCTGCTTCCTCACTCTGTGCATCCACACATGCTGACACTATCCCAATTCCATGAGGCTCTGCCTAGCTTTTACTACATTTTTCTTTGATTGTACATATTATTGTCTCATTAACTGCAAAGCTTTCCAGGGCACTGAAAAGGAGAGAGCATTAAACTACACCGAAAAGTCCTGAAGCTCAATTAACACACACCAGGGGGTCCGAGGGGAGGGGAAGTGGGGAGTTTCAGCTCCAATTATAAAAGGCAAACTTATCTCTCTCTCTCTCTCTCTTTCTTTTTTTTTTTTAATGTAATATCAGCTAATTAGACTTTGACAACCAATTAGCAGATTTTTAGCTTTGCTGAGAATCAAGTTAGCGCCGAGAAAGTAGGAGGCAACGAAACCAAACACGCAAAGCGCTCCTCTCCTACCGCTGCTTTGGGGCTGCCCCTAAAACCAACCCCATGCAGTGGGGCCAGGCTTTGCTCGGCACGGATGGCCGTGTCCACGCAGGTGGAAGTGGGGTGCATGGCTCTGCCAGCAAAGCAGAGCTCATCAGGACTCCCACTGAGCTGCAGAGCAGAGGAGCTCTTGTCGGCCTCCTTGCAAGGTGACGTTTTAACTTTTAATAACCTTCTCGCTTTTTTTTTTTTTAATTATTATTATTTTTTCTACCGACCATGAAGTATCCAGATGATTATTTAGGATTAATGGATTATCAAAAGTGCCAGTTGGCACGCTCCTAGTAAAAAGAAAAAAAAAAAATTAAAAAAAAAAGTGTAACAAATGCAGCTGTTTACTAATAAATAAAGCCTCAGCTGTAACAGAAATAAATTAGATGCATTTAATTGGTCGACTGCAAACCTCCTCTCTTTATTACAATGCTGCTTCTTGTTATTTTATGATGTCAGGGTACATGGCAGACTGACAGAGTGTTTATGAATCACAGTTTGCAGATGGCACTCCTGGTTTTTCGGCAGTTATGAGCACAAGTAGCATGAGGACTCAATAGAGGGTTTTTGCCAGGGAGGACCCCCTGAGAATTAGCCGCCTTCATTTCTCTGGTGCCAATCTCGCCCTGACAGCAGCACTATTTCACAAAACCTACATTCAATAAATTACACCCGCCTGGCAAGAACTTGGAAATATTTAACACTCTGAGGACACCAGTGTCTCAATTTGATTTCTATTCATTTCCAGAGGACGCGAGGCGCTGCTTGGAACAGACGTCGTTTGTGTGCACCCGCCTGTGTTTTCCCCCCCAGCTAAAGAAAAAAAAAATAATAATAATAATGGTCTCTGCAGCCAGGAATATCTCGCCCTGCCTTCAGAATGATTTCAGGTCTCCCGAGGACGGTTTACGGTCTCGTGCCCTGGTCCTCCCGCGCTGCCCTGACTAATGACAGCTTTGTAATCCAGTTGGGAAATAATCTCACATCACTGCACTTGGAGCTCGTGAGCTGTAAAACTTCTGGATTGAACTCCTTCTCCTGGTCACTCCAGCGAGCTGCAAGCAAATGCATGAGGGATGTGGTCATAATTGTCAACAGATTTGTAAATTTGTGTCATTAGTTATGCGCATAATGGATTTTATTCTAATGAGCTTGTTCATAAGAATGCCAGGAGGACTTGGCCCCTTTGGAGGAAATAAACTACAAACTTTGCCCATGCATTTTAAAACGCGTCAGTGACACATAAAGGGGGAAAAATAATGTTTCCTCTCCTCTCAGAGAGCTGCAGTGCTCACTTAAGTGAACCTGAAGCAGTAAGTTGCCACTCCTATCCCTGCTGGAAGCTGGTGTTTCACCTACGTACACTGACACTGGCAGACGGGGGCTTTATTTTTTTCAACCATCAAGTTAAAAACTGTCGTGAGTCTTTGGGCTCAAGATACCGGTGTGGAAATATCACAGCAGCCCTTGCCTGTGACCTCCTGACTGGAGTATATCTGGGGATGCAACACTGCCTGAGCCTCAGAACGAGGCAGAACTGCTGGTTCCTCCTCTAGCCCCAGGGTGTGGGGGCCTCTCTGCAAGGCCTGCTGCACGTGGAAGAGTAGCAAAACTAGTCAGTATTAAATCAGTTTTTACTATATCTATTACCATTAAATCTATTCTTATTCAATCTAGTTATAGCATTAGGTTTTTCCTCCCGAGACAAAGGATGAAGGTTTAAATCTTGTCTTTGGGGAAATCTACTCCTGCTTTTCTTAGAAGCAACCTGGATATTTTTGTTGAACGCATGAGCTGAGCGAGAAAGCAGACAAGCCCATGGAAACCTGCTGGCACCTTTGCCAAAAAGATGTTCTCTGCGTGCCCAGTGGAGCCCTCTTCTCCTGCTCTCCCTCCTCTCTCTCTCTGATCCTGCATTTCAGCCAACCACATATAAAAATCTTCGGCATGTGCCAAGTACTACAGATGGGTCCATTGTAGCACACCCTAATGTTCATAGCTGACACCCAGGTGTTACAGTTTGTACTTGCTCGCAAGCCAGACGGTGGCTTCAAGCCAAGGGGAAGGCACAAAGCACTCGGATACCATGCTGAAAGGCTATATAAGAGAGGCTTTAAGAGAGGGAAGAGCAGGTAAGAGGCTGTACAAAAACAAGAGGAGCCTTGTCCATATTTTCTTGACTGCAGTGTATTCCAGGATGCAACGCTGTCAAAGCCTTCCGTCCCCATAAAGCTTTGATTTATCACCGGATTACATCCCAGCATTTCCTCTCCTATGACCTTGCCCACAAGCAGAACATCTTGTTTCAAACCCACTGCTGATCTATGAGTTATTTCAGGTCTGGCCAGCAATACAGGCATGGGCAGAGGGAGAGCTGCCGATTTCAGCCACGTTCAGCACGCCTGGGCTGAGGATTTGCATAAGGAGCTTCTGAAATCAACAGCAAAGCACTGCCTGCATGCAGCCGACCTGACCTGAGAGCATTTCAATAGCTGGAAAGGGTTAACACAAGGATCCTATTTTCCCTTCCACTTTCCCCTCCCAGGAGCCTACTCCCCTTCCAGCCTAATTTCCTTCAGTTTAATTAATTTTCAGTAATCACCCGTCTAGACACCATGAGCAGCAGCCTCACACCCCAGGTGACACAGCAACGACGTGCAAAGGGACGCAGCATGGACCAGCCCCTCGGCGAACCCATCACCGCTGTGAGAAGGCATAGGCACCAGCACCAACAATCCCCCCCCCCACCACCACCACCTCAGCCTTATTATTATTTATTTATTTATTTATTTACTTATTTATTTATTTCGCAGAACAAATGGTTCTCAGGATTCAGGTGCAGGGAGCCTCTCCACCATCTGGCTGGCGGGGCTCCCCAGCTGTCTGCAGCGGGTGCGTTCGGAGCCGCACGTACGACGCGTCGGGATGCGCCAAACCTGTGCCACATGTGGAGAGCAGGAGTGCAGCGCTGCTGCTCACTCCAGAAAGCTGGGGAGAAGCCAAGAGAGTGCTATAAGCTCCAGCGTGACACAGAGCTTGTGGCCCAGCCAGGGCTCCTGGAGGCTGGGCAGCCCTTGATGGCATTCTTACAGGTGCTGGTGACACCCAGAGCTTGGTGCTGTCCCCACAGCATGGAGGAGAAGAGGTGGATAGGATACAAAGCAATGCAGCTGCATCTTTTCCAACCCAGAACCAACAAAACCCCACTGGAGAAGCACCTCCTAGGGGCTGCCACCCTCACTGCTGCTTTTTGGATCTGCCTTCTGCCACATAAATACTGATCCATTTGCACCTCAGCATTCAATGTGCCATTTGAATTGGTATGAATATCCCACAGCACACAAGGTGATTTCAACCACCAGTCATGGTGGCTGCTGCTACACAGGGGCTCTTGATCAACTTTTGGTCATAGGAAAAGCACATATTGAAAAACACAGAAAACTGTACCAAGAGATAGTCAGAAAACTCTTAATATATAATCTCTCTTTCAGCCGGTACAGAATGAAAAAGAATACTAATGAAGCTGTTTGACAGAAAGGACAGCTAGTTCATGCATGCATTAGTGAGCAGCCACAGTATGTGAAAAGAAGCTGTCCTCTCATTTGGCTGCAGAAAATCGCTGCTAAAATATCTCTCGCTTGGCCAAGAGTGAGACACGGCACTGGCATTTACCAAGCACACTGCAATCTTTGCACCTTTCGTATTTAACCCATACAACCTGGGCTTTCAGGTCTGTGCCACAAAGCCTCCTGCAGAGCATCGCTTCCTTCCTCACCCACCATGGAGGACCCCAAGGGTTTCTTGGTTGGGCACTTCAGTTCACCATAGAACAGTTTGAGATGGAAGGGACCCTTAAAGGCCTCCTGGTCCCACTCCCCTGCAGTGGTCAGTGACACCCACAGATCCATCAGGTGCTCAGAGCCCCGTCCAGCCTGACCTTGGGTGTCTGTGGGGATGGGGCACCCATCACCTCTCTGGCCAACCAGGGCTTCACTGCTCTTACAGCATCACCCTGTTTGTGAAGGTTTGTGATAATACCAAACCAGGAGCAGCAGCCTCGCAGACACTTGTGGCACTGTATGGCAGCCCACAAGAAGTGAAGCTGTCCTCAGCAGCTCACAGCATGTTCCAGTTTCTGATTGTTATGCTGTATTTACTGAAACAAAATTTTTCACACAAGACCACCTGACTCCTGAAAGGTTTTGTGTGTGTTTTCCCAGCAAGGAAAGCAAAACAAAACAAATGAAATCCACACGACAGAGCACATTAAAATCTATTTGGGTGTTACAAGCCTAATGCACTCAGGATGCCAGAAAAATGGAAGTTCACTTTTACAATCACCTCCCTCCCCTTTGGTTCCCCCCCCTCCCCCCTTCCCCTTCACTTCAGTAGATTATGTGAGACTCATTACTTTTTATAACTCTGAACAAAAAAACATAATTGTACCGGTTCTTACTAATATTATGCAATGACATAATGCCATTTGGGGAGGTGTCGCACAAAGAAGCTGACTTTTACTGGCTTCTGATGGCAGGGCACTCCACTATACATTCTGTTTTATGTAAGCCTCCTCAGAATTTATTGCCCTCTGAGGACTTCTCAAGTTGCTTAATTATAAAAGGAAGAAGACAGCACAGTGGCTGAGCGAAACGACATAAAAGTAAGCTAAAAGGTGTCATTACTGAGAAGGGTGGTGGAAGGGGGCATGTGGCAAGAAGCAGTTGTAGGAGTGAGCTTGGGGGGCCAAGCTTTCCCTATATGCTGCTGAGGAGTGCTGTATGGTATCCACCTTACCCTGATGTCCCTCAGGGTGTGCTGGGTGAGCTCCAGCTGGGGCAGGCATGGAGCCTATGGGCCCCTCTGAAGACCAAGAAGGAACCAAGAAGGAAATCCTGCAAGGGACCTCCCTCATCTCAGGAGGATGGTTTTTCTGACCTGGCGCTGGAAATGGCTTTGCTCAGTGGCTTAAGCTTCCAAGAAGTTGAAACAAACCGAAACAAGGAATGGAGACACTGATGAAAAAAGAAAAACAAAACAGTGGCACTCACTTCCCGGTTAGCAGCTGCACTGAGCCAGGCAAGAATTCACTGAGAATAGTGATAACAATGCTGAGTAAGGATAATTAAAATACACGCATGTGCTTCAGGAATGATTATTTAAAGATGTTATTTTGATCTCTTTTACACTGGTTGGTGCGTGGCCCATGGACGTGTCCAAAAGAGGAAGATCTGGCTGGAAAAACCAAATGCTGTTCAGTATTTTCCCTGCTACTTTTTCACATCTCAGAGAAAACTGCGGAATTGAGGGATCTGCACCTAAGATTCTGTAGTTTGTGTGACCATCGCCTGCTCAGCATGACACCATGGGTCTCACTTCTCTTGGCAGCCATACAGGGCTCGTGCTTTCATATGGATGAAGCATTTCTGAGCAACTCCTCCAGTTTATAAGCATGAACAGGCTCTTCTTAGCATCAAGCAGACAGAATTAAAAAAAAAAACAAAACAAAACACTTCAACAAATATGCTACCGTGGGACTAGAACAGAAAACGTTGCCTTTAACGAGCATGGGATTTTTCTCTTATGATGCTCTTTGGCTTCACACCTCTCTACAAAGAGCACATTCCCAGCGCCATGGCCAAGAGGGAACTGGTGAAAGTGGCACCTTTCCTGCCCCTCAACAAAAGGATTCCATTTGTTCTTTGAACTAAAAAAGGCATAAACAACATTTAAGAGATGAAGCTTGCCTCTGATAGTCTAGAAAATCACAAATGGGTGGATTTGGATTGGATTGGTCCCTGGGGTTGGAGGGGACCCCAAAGGGATCATCCAGTTCCAACCCCGCTGCTGCAGGCTGGGTTTAGAAGGACTAGATCAGGCAGAAGATCAGGTGCCCAGGGCCCCAAACAACTTGGCCTTGAACACCTCCTGGGATGGGCATTTACAACCTCTCTGGGCAGCCTGCGCCAGCACCTCAAAAAAAAAAAAAAAAAAAAGATATATATATATAGCATGGAAATTATGTAAGATTAAACAAGCGGCATCTCCATGGGGTTGTGCCAGGGTGTAGGGGTGACCGTTCAACTGAAGACATTTCTGATAGGGAAACTGCAAGAAATGGGAAGACAGGATGAGCAAGGAAAACAACAAAGGGAGCAGGCTGGGAAGGGTAAAGAAAATATAGCTGTGGGCACAACTCTTGCAAGGCAGGCAGGAGGGGGTTGGCAGTGTTTCCTCAAGCCCAGAGGGGCTGGAAGCCCTATGGAAATGCTGCTAGGAGCAGGGACACGTGCCCATTTTGCAGCTTCTCCTTGTTTACTACTTCTATGAAATTTTTCACAATGCACACGTAGCGCTCTGGGAATGAAGCCAAAGCCCTTTCAAAGGGGTGAGCTTCAATGCCCCTGCACCAAGAGCTGCAGACAGAGCCAACCTGCGCTGTTTTCCACTTTCCCTTGCAAAAAGGAGCCTAGCAAAGAGCCCCAGCAATCCAGGCAGAGAGATGTGTTACTGCATGCATGCACTGAGTTATGCCTCAATACGAAAGCTCACACTGACCTTTGCAACTGGAGTCCACCAGGTATTTTGAGATCAAAAAGGTTTCCTGTGCTCTGAGAATGGGGATTCAGACCCTCCTAGTGTCAGATCTGGAGACATTTTCTGTTTCAAAAGAACAAAAAAAATAGAGAAAAGTAGCACAGTGTCTGAATTTATTGGAGTATTTCTTCTGCAGTTTTCTAGAAAAAGGAAACTCATATGGGGAGTGAAGATAGCTTTCATTTTGAAAAAGAAGCACATAAAAAAGAATAATAATAGCCACAGTAACAACAACTATTAAAAATATAAACACAACATTGCAGCTAATTAGATCTGAATTTAACACTGATATGAGTGGAATATTTTTGTATTCCACAGAAGTTTGAGAAGTTTGCTTTCTCTTTGAGGCAGAACTTTTATTTTACAAATTCCAAAAGTTCCTGTGTGATGAGAGGAGAACTTATTTTTAGCTCTCCAAAGTATTTCGGAGAGTCAAGGAGACGCTGTTACCATCACCATGCAGTGAGGGCACTGAAGTATTGGTCACACTCATTCTTTTCCCCCTATGGCTTATGGAAGTCCTTTAAAGTGTCTACAAAAGGCAAGCAGCAAAATCAGTATTTTAATCCTTGTGGTTTTTTTGTTTTTTGTTTTTTGTTTTTTTTTTTTTTCAGGCAATGTCTGACATCACTGGAGAGATTCAGGGGCTCCACCAGCTTTTATTTTATTTTTTTCAACTTGTGAATTCTTAAGCGGAGAGATCTTAATTAGTCCAGAATGAGTGTTATAGCCATGAAATGAGTGAAATCACATCTCCCACATCCTGGTCTCACAGCAGGACCCCAGGCCAAGAGCTCTGGCTCTCTTGGAAGGAATGTGAGCATTAACACTGCTTTCAATAGTCTTTGGACCTTAAATATTAAAAGAAAAAGAAAAAACGTACAACATGTTCTTTCCAACATGATTCACTGCTAAAAATAGAGTACAAGAAATGGAGAAGGAATAGAGAAGGAAACGAGAAAGGGTTCTAGAGTGTAAAAAAAAGAGCAGCCCTGGCCTCACTGAGGACAAGCAGACAAGCAAGCCTACACCCAGAGACCTCAAAACAGCTATCTGTGCACAGATGGTTTTTGCTGGGTGGTACTGAGGGGCTCCTTGCAGTCCTGTGTTACACAGCAGCATGTGCAGCCTTGCTACCAGCCAGTTTTTGGAGAAAACAGATGAGTAGAAAGCACAATCTCTGTGTACTGGGAGCAAGCTTGGAGATGCTGCTGGGGAGATGAGTTACTTTCACGTATTCCTTTCTTTTTTTTTTTTTTTTTTCCCTAAGTCTTTATGCCCTGAATGTCACTTAGATAGCTAACCTGGAAAGATGAGGGATTTCATCGTTGACTGGCATGATGTAGATGTAAAGCGTCCCTTGGACTGTGCGCTTGCCATCTGTCAGCTGCGCGGTAAGACTATCCTCTAGGCTTTCTGTGCCATCATGCATGTATGGCAGCATCCGTCCTAAGGGAAAGGGGGGGGGGGGGGGGAGAGATCAAAATGAAAACCCTGGGTCCCCTAAAAACTCAGGATGCAGTGATCATATTATTTATGAAAAAGGCACCCCAGCTCTCCCTGGAATTTCAGTTGTTAGTCGTGATCTTTAAGCACTACAGATCTGGTGTCCCCGAGAGCCCAACCTTTTTTCACTAAAAAAAAACCCCTTGTTGCTGATGCAATGCTGATGCTCAGCACTGCAGCAGGATCTGCAGGATCCCACACAGCCCACAGTCAACACCATCACCTAAACTGATTGCTGAAGGAACACTGAAGAGAAAGTTTTGGAGTTTTTCTTCCGTGGCATCCCAGCTGGCAGCTCAGGTCTCTCTTCAGGGGTTAAATCTGCTCTTGGAGTCGTTGGGCAAGGTGATGAGGAAACGTGGGATCAAGTTGTTTGTGGGAGGGGCTTAACTGCAAGTGGGACAGTCATCAGCCTGAATATATGCAGGTATTCAGAGTTTGCTGAACCTTCAGTGCTTGAACACATCAAGAGAAAACGTTCTGGAGTCTAATTGCAAAGGAATTAAAGAAAAATATTACTAGAAATAAATAGCTTCATCCAATAAAGGTTATTCTGGACATCTAGCAAGAGGTGTGGAAAAAAAACCAACAATCTTCACCACTTTCTTTTCTCCAAAGATTTTCAAGATACCTTATAAAAGCAGCAGACCCCCTGGGTTTCCCCAAAGAATGTATTGCCACTTGCAGGCAGTGTCACCTTCTGAACCCACCAGGCCGGACACACCAGCCCCCATAGATATAGATACTTTTTTGTTTCAACCACAAAATAGGTATTCATGGAAAATGTATTTACAGAACTAAAAAGATCCATTCAGCTGTAACGTGTTTGTTCGGGAGAGGAAATCGCAGTAATTAACAACAAACTTTCCAGAGGTTTCTAACGCCTGCTTTCTATCTTGCTTCGAGCAGCTCATACAGACTGGGACAATGAGCAACTGCACTGGGTGCAGGACCTGAGTCAGTGCTGAGCAGTCCCAAGGCACTGCCAGAGCGCTCTGCAGTGTCACAACTGAAGTAAATAAGGGGTGGGGGCCCCTCCTCACCTTCATCCCACATCCTTCATAAGCCCCAGCCCCCAAAAACCTCACCTTCTTCAGAGGGGCTTGCAGAGCTCAGCCTGCAGAACCGACAGGCTGCAGGTTTTTGGTTTTATTTTTTTTTTTCATTTCAGCACCAGCTTTTCAAATTTACAACACACACCCTTTGCATTAACGCCAGACGCTCTCTTCTCAGCTCAAACCCAAACCGTTTGTGGGCTGCCGGGGTGCCAAATCACCCCGAGCCCACAGCCGCTTCCTATCCCGACTCCTGCACCGCTTGGCACGCGTGCTGCCCAGATGCCAAGCTGCGGAAGGGATTTTTTTTCTTCTTCTTTTTTTTTTTTTTTTGGTGTTTCTTTTCCTTTTTTTTTTTTTTTTTTTTTCCTTCTCCTGCTGCATCTGGCTTCTGCAGGATCTGCAGGCAGTGGTGCTGGCAGCTGTCACACACCTCGCCACGCCGCTGCCTCTGAGGTGGGGTGGGTTCACGTGGCAGATCTTGGGGTGAAAAAGCAGGAAAAAGCAAAGCAAAAAAGAAAGATGAAAAAAATAAAAGAGGAAGGGGGGGGGAAGGGGAGGGGGAGGTGAAGAGGGGCTGCTTGAGCTTTGGCTTGGACACGAACCATCGCACGTGCGCCGTGCCTCACGTCCCTTCGGGGAGGCAGCTGGCTATCTTGGCGTGGGGCTGGGGAAGCTGCCGAGGCCGGGGCTCGCTGCAGTGAGCCGTGGCTCCCAGCAGAGGCCATCCGCAGCCCGCACAAGCGTCCGCCCGCAGCCCTGCGGAGCCCCCGGCACCGGACTCCGACTCCCGACCGCATCCGTCGGGCAAGAGGGGATGGGGCAGCACCGAGCTGCTCACTGGCGGTCCCTCCGTCCTACAGGTGCGAAAAGCAAAGAGTAGAAGGTGATGAAGGAAAGCCGGAGTCCCCTTCCTTGCTTGAGCTCAGCGGGGAAAAGCTGTGAACGCTGTGGTGCTCAGCACTTTGGGCCACCATCGCTCTTGGGACACCATTGCCTTTTGTATCAAAGAGGCTGAGGATGGAGGAGCTCAGCGGGAACACGAGGTCTGCAACACAGTGCTGTTACCCGTGGGTCACCTTCCCTTTGCTGCCCAGAGGAAATGTGCACGGGCTGAGATTTTTGCGAAGGTTAAACTACAAGTGTTCTACGCAGATCCATGGGATCTGGGCAAAAAATATTTCCCAACATTCTGTGCCTTTCTCATAGAAATATTGAAGCTTACATGGAAGTGAATGCTTTCCTTCTGGTTTTTGGAGGCCAAAAAAGGGACTTACCCTGCAAACAAACTTCACACAGGCAGAAGGGAAGAGCAGTTCCTACTGCTGCCTTCGCTGTGTCCACTGCTCCTGGATTTGCTTCCCCTTTTTTCACCCGCAGACTGCTCCGTATCATCATTAATGAAACCTTCATTTGCAATACACTGTTTTTTTCCCACTCGCAGCATATGCTCACTGGAAAAAAAAATACTGCGTGTAGCCCCATTGCAGGATCTTTTTTTGCACATCAATCTAGTCTATAATGTACGATAGAGCGCCAACGCTTTCATTGACATATAGCTTGTTCACTTGAATGTCACGAGAAAGCAAACAAACGCATCTGAACAACACAGATAGCTGGTTATATGGCTAATCTGGCGTGTTGCTTTGGTTTCGTAAATGAATTCGTTCAATCTCCTGAACAGGAAGGAAAACATGAAGCAGTGATCTCAGTACAACTGCTGCCCTTTGTTACCAAGAGGGCCTTGCTCAACTAGAAACACCATTTGTTTTGATTACAGATTATCTGCAGGTAGAACCAAACCTTCCCCTAACACCTCGCTGGAGCAAGGACTTGTATAAAGGACCTCATCTGGAGGCAGTTTCTGATTGAAACACAGAACAGGGCTGCACATGAGGGGATGAGGGCTGGATGGAGCAGGGGCACACAACACTAATTACTGTTAGTTTGGGGCTGCCAGCTCACCCTGATGGCATACCAGGCTCCAGTGCACCCTCTGCCTGGGAATGAAGTGCAGGATTTTCATTCTTCTCTTTTCCCTTCCTTCTGGGTTGATGTGGCTCATTAGAGATTTAAATTTTCAATTAAAGAGTTACTTTGGAGGGGAAAAAAAGCCCCACAACAAACAACAAAAGTTAATATTCATCCTTACAACAGGAGGTGGGTTCAGAGCAGCAGCCATGCTCTTCACACACATCGGAATGAGTTCAAACATGAGCAGAAATTGCTAGAAAGGCATCAAGGCATCTGAAGTGTATTATGTGTAAAAAAAATAAATTAAGTGTTTCAATCAAAATAAATGCAACTGCTGCTGCTGCAAAAGAAAAAACAGGCAGAAAGTATGGTTTGAAATTATTATTTTAAAATAAAGCATTTCAGCTGTTATTTGGAATCACATGAAAATTGGATGCTTCATAAAATAGCCAGGCAAGATGGCAAAATGAATATTCAGAACCCACAGAAACTCTTTTGCCTTTGACTTTCCTGTTTGCCAGACAACTGCAGCAGATTTTTGGTTACCTCTCAGCCCATTTGCTCTCTTGCAGAGGGGTGAGCTGGTGATCAGCTTGGTGCTTTGAAAAATCAGTTCCAATGTCCATCCCTGAGCCAACTCACACAGGTCTGGGCCCTCTCCTCAACCCTCTTCTTTTTCTGCAAATAGGGAGGATGACACTTCCCTTCCTGCACGCCAGGAGGGAGAATGAAATGAAGGTGGTAGTACAGAGGGAATGGTGTCCCAAGAGCTGTGTAGGTTAATCGAAGCAGCCCCATTAGTAGGCTGCATGGTCTGACTTCTGTGGCCCACAATCACAAAATTAAATAACTCTACACATCGGCAGCTGCACTGGGTTGATAGGAAGGTACAACATTCCACCTGAGGAAGCCATTTCCCTGGTCATGAATTCCTATTTACAGAACCTCTGTTTAGCACTTCTTAGGGGATTGTGTATCATGAATGCTGCTAAAATTGCATGTTCAGCAGGAGGGAAAGCTGTGCCTTCAAGAGCTTGGGAGAACTGGAGGAAGAGAAATCGTCCTACCTTGAACATCAAGCAAAACAAAGATAGTTCTTGTAGTGATGGAATAATTCACTGTCGAAGGCTGATCCAAGCAGCAGCAAGGTGGGTAGACTTGTTAGCAGGACAAGTGTACTTTGAAGCACTGTCACCTGTTAGCTCAGATATCAGACTCCTGCATAGATGTGAAGGAAAAAAATTATCTGATTATTGTGTATTTGACTGAGACATTTCTTTAAGTAATACATCCAATTCCAAAATGAAAACTTTACAAAAACAGCAACAACCAACCAACAAACCAGTGCACAATGTTTCTGTTACGTCCCATACTTAGCAACTCTGGCACATAAAAATGTGCCTCATTTGTTCCAGCTCAAGAAATACGATGGCAGTGTGATCATATTTTTCAAGCGATTTATGTGGAATTTATCCTAAAACATCCAGATTCTGCACTCAGCATTCAGGATATTGAGAGCAATCCCACAGCACTGAACTCAACCTGTTCCATTCCAGTGGGAGCAGAAGCAGACATTAATCTGTACCACTCGTAAAAATTGGGGAAGAGCTGTTTTGGCCTTCTAGAAGAGGAACTTCTTGGGCATTTCAAGTACAGCACAACTTTAATGGAGGTAGTGGTGGTATGCACTCTCTGCAAATGAAATGTTTGAGGATTCAGACACAGCAAGTTGGGCAAATATCTCCCCATGAGATTCACAGAGTACCTGGTGGAATTTCAACAAACAACTCATCAGAGTTTTCTGATGTGAGCAGTCGCAGGGAGGCTCCATTCTGACCAATGGAAGTCAGGGTGCTCTGCCAGCACGCTTTCCAGCTATAGCACGAGTCCTGCTTGACTTGCCAGATGATTCAAAGAGACAAAGAACAGATCATGCTCTTCATAACTGAAGGCCACATTCTGTTCTGAGAATAATTCTTTAAATAAAAGTGGTATGAGTACAGAAGAGAAAAAAAATACTCAGATCTCTCAGATCTTGTTATGTGGCAACAGTGGCCAGGTGCTTGACTGCTCTCTCCACATACACAGAGCAGATACTCTGTCTTGATGCTTGCAAATTCATCCTGAGCTGTTGTACAGAAAGTCCCAGTGGCTCCCTCCAGCTCTGCTGAAGCAGAAGAGGTCCATCCAGGAAAGGAAAACCCAACAACCTATTTTGTGCAACAAACCAGCTATGAAAGTAGTTTAAAATTTGGCCTTGAGGCAATAAACATTTGCAATTGTCCATGACTAAGCTATAGGTTTTATATATGAAAAAAACCTGCCAAACCATTTCAGACAAAGGAAAGAGGGAGCAGATTGTTCCTGGCTTCTGGCCCTGCTCTGGGTCCTCTACCCCAGTACCATTTGTCCTTGTGACAAATACAAATAAACTGTTACAGAAATAACAGCAGGCTTAGAAGTTGTCAGAGAAGGTCCCTGCGCACCCTCAGGATGCTGTGGCAATGTCAGACACATATTTTCAGCAACTCTTACGCCAGTGCCCTTTGTCACCACAAAGCACTCCAGCATTCTCCCAGCCATTGAGTGCTGGCATTTCAAAGGACACAGCTTGTTCAGGATCAAATACACAGCAGTTGTTGCCCTTTCTATTTAGGCCTTGAGCCCTGAATCAACAGTAAGAATCCTGGACATGGGAAAATACAGCGCTGACAAACACGTAATTTAATTAAATAGGCTGACATTGTTTAAGCAACAGCCCTTTCCTCTGATCCATCTCTCTCAGAACTCTTTGTCTTAATATTATGGTCTACTTGAAACACTTGAGCTCATGAATGGATTAAAGAGAGTCTCATTTGTTTTATTTATTATTTTTACTGCTGTGCTTGTCTTTTTACAAACGGGAGGCACAGCTCTCATTTAGAATTCACTGGAACATGCACATTCTTTCCTCCTCCTCTGTCCGGAGACTGGGGAAAAACAAAAACAAAAAGATCACAACCTCTTCAAAAGTACAAAAAACTCTTGGGTAATTTGTCATCAACATTTACAGATTAACAAAAACGGCTTTAGAACGCAATCACTTCAAAACCTACATAGGATACACACGTACTGTGATAGTAAATCTGGGGATTCTTTAAAAAGAGCAAGTACTTCACCCAATTGCTTTTTGTTCAAAATCTTGGGAAAGAGTCAATGTTGTGTATTTACCTTCTGGTGTTCTCCTTAAGTTCTTTCTTTGATTGTAAAGCGTAGGTCCTTGCACTCCCCCTAAGGTTCATCTCAGCATTGTAATATCTCACTGTGTTTGTTGTGTACCCCTTGAAATGCATCAATGATGCATTATATCAGCAAGGACTCAAGCTCCCATTTATCTTCAAATAATTCACAATCCACCGCAGCATATTCTCAGTTGCAATTTTTGCTTTCAAGTTTGGCCACCATGTGTGTAGCATTAATTTCTCTGTTCGCATGTAATTCATTCAGGGACTTGCACCAGCTGAGAACCACATATGGAGGCCCAGATTTACAGCGCTTTTATTTTGTGCCATGGAAGCCTACAAGAAACAATTTTCTATTTGAATATTGAGTGTTTACAGAGGTCTTGTTGTTCACTAGAGACAGCGGATTATGAAATCATATTCTGCAAGAATCCCATCCAAAAAACCTGACTGCAACTTTTATTAACTCCTCTTTGTTCCAGTGCTCACGGGGTTCACATGGGGCAATTGAACATTGCTTTTCCTCTCTCTCAGGGTTTGTAGTTTATTATTGCTATTTACTACATCAAACAAAAGAATGGTCCATCCTCAGCCTGCTCCTGTTGTGTCTGCCATTACTTTAACTTTGAGTAAGCAAGACATGGCAGCAGAGACAGAGATGAGGACTGGGACTTGGGTCCGATGCAGACCGGCATGTGCTCCGAAGCCTGCCATAGCTTTGCTGCTGCTTATAGCTTGGATCAGAAGATACACGTGGGGATCTGTTTTGATGAGCAACAGTCAAGAATTTATCTGTGCTAAGAGCATTCACACCATGAAACTGACTACAGTCCCCAGTACAGGTACCTGTATCTGGAAAATAATATTTGGGGTTGAGAATACACTTCTATTTTATTACATTTGAGTCAACTCCAAATGCAGATCTCTGTGCCTTCTGTGGCATCCATTTAGTCTTGTTTGGAGAAAATAATGACACATATTGAGTGACTAATGTCCCACATAATTAATCCTGCAGCTACTTATTTATCAAGATTTCAATGGGAATGGAGCATTTTGATGCAAAGCAAGAATTTCTGAAGTTAAACCCAATGCTGAAGCAATGCTCAGGTCAAAGACTACCTCTGTCAGAGACCTGGAGGAGACATCACATACCCACGGATGTCTCGGAGAGGAGCTGGGGTAGATTTTGACCATGGCAGATTCTCAGTCGCAGTTGCTGCTGGAGGTAGCAGAGCTGAGTGGACATGGGATCTGGCCCCACGGAGTCTTGACAGCCTCCCCGGCGAAGGATGAAAAGTGTGAATTGACTCTAATTAGGGATCGCCCATGTGGCCTCTGATGTGTTAGTTTAAATCAAACATTAGTAACTGTCAATTTCTTCTTTCACCCAAGACCCGAATCCTGTAAACACAAGGACCGTAACAAATCCCTGAAGCAGGCTTTAGCGCACATGTATGGAAAACATACTAAACTATAAATACTGTATACCATATGGCATCAAGATTATCTAATTTCACTTCATAACTGGTGATAAAATGACCAATCAACTGACGTGCAGAACGAAATGCCAAGCCAACAATTCAGCTAGCCTTCAGGCGACTCTGAGGTCTCATCATATCTCATTGCACCCTAAAAATAAGCACACACCTATTTCACTGGCACTAAAGAGCATGAACATGGTGGGAATCTGTGTAACAGGTCTGCCAGCAAAGCCAAAATTTGTCCTCATTTCTCTGCAGGTATGCTAAAGGTGAGGAAGCTTGATAAGGACACCAACAGTAGTGGAGGGGACATTTTGAACTACGTTTATTTACTTATATGAAAAGCTATTTTGGGAAGGTGCTATTCATTTCTCAGGTTTTTGTGTCATTCTTCCACCAGAGGTTCATCACTGAGGCTTCTAAGCTCTAATATGGTAGAAACAACAGAATAACCACTGTGCATTTGTTACCACTACATCTTCATCCATTTTTTTTGTCTCAGTGATAAAATTAATTTAATAATTGCACAAACCACATCTCTGATGTTCTGCTTCCCTTAAGTACAGAAGGATCCTACTCCAACAGTGAGGTGTCGGCCCTCAGAAACATAACATCAGCACCAAGATCAAAGTCACTGTTCTGATCCCAAGTTCAACAGGATTTCATCACGTGGTGAATCCCTGGTGAAAAAGAGAGGAATCATCAAGGAACTGCTGAATGTTGTCTCTAATAGAAATCACAAAGGTTTCTGCAATGGTGCTTGAACATTCATGCTTGGGGAGAACATGGGTGATATAATCTTCTTGGAGACACTGGAAGACAAATGGATCTTGGAGTAATGGAAAAGATAAAAATTACAGAGTTTTAAAATGGGAATAAACAAGCATCAGCTTCTTTCAAAGTTAAACGCCGGTGTCATCAGCTCTGATTTTGTGGGGGCTCATCCCCAGAAGCAACAAGATTGATCGGTCCGCAGATCCATTTCTCAGGAGAGTGCTGGAAAATGGCTTTGTTGGCTCGTTTAAAATTAGCTTGGGTACAGAAGTTATGAATATACTGTGCAGAAAATTGTGCACTGAATGATAAACAAATAGGTTGCTATGATTTGATGCTATTTTAATAGCTGGTGATTAACCAAATGAATGCCATGTGGTGGGGTCTGATTTGCCAAATGGTTCTTCTCTCCTACCATCCACTCAGCTGTAAAGTAGTGCCCCATACAGCCATGTACTTCCACCGTATTAAACTCTGATAATATTTCAGGGAAATAGTAGTGTACCATGAGGTAGATACTCACATAGATCAATCCTGCCATTAATCGTCTCATAGCTAGCTGAGGGAAGGGCATTCTGTAGAAAGATTTTGTCTTTGAAGTTAAGGTCCTTGGGGTTAAGTGCCTTCAGGACTTCTTCATCAGAAACACTCCAATATTTCAAATGAATGCATGCATAAGATCTCCCATCCACAACAAACATATCTACTGAGGAAGAAACCAGATTAACATGAGTCTAGCTGTTTTGAACAAAGTGCTGCCTTGCCTCAGTCATCAAGAACTGGTCATCTGATGAAGCAAGGACCACACCAGGAACAGCCTGATTTTCAATGCTGCGATAATCAGCTTGAGGACTGCTGAGATTTGGTGATAGAAGAATTTGAAATGGAGAGCCTGCAAAAGACAATGTACTATTAGAGTTAAACCGGAAACAGAAAAGGAACTGGAGCTTTTTTATTCTTGCTCAATTCAAAGAGGATTCATTTTCTGACTGGCACAAGCGTAGAATCAAGTCCTTTCCCAGACATCCCCATGCTAGCTACAGAGGCTGCGGCCTCAGATGCTCATCCTTGCTCCTGATGGGAGGCTACCCTGAGGTGATGAGTGTGAATGCCTTCAGCCCCAGCAGGTGAGACAGGGATGTCTTCTGCACTTCAATAGTAGCCACTACAGCAGAGCTTGTCCTGCCTTGTATCACTGAGAGACACGAAGGATAAAGACAAGGGGATATAGTTAGGGGATAGGACAAGGGGAAGTGGTTTCAAACTAACAGAGGAGAGATTTAGATGGGAAATAAGGAAGATTTTTACAGTAATAGTGATGAAGTGCTGGAACAGGTTCCCTAGAGAGATGGTGGTGCCCTGTCCTTGGAGACACCCAATGTCAGACTGGATGGAGCTCTGAGCACCTGATGGAACTGTGGGTGTCCCTGTTCATTGCAGGAGAGTGGGACTAGATGACCTTCAAGAGTCCCTTCCAACTCAAAAGATTCTGTGATTAATAAGTCCACTTTGCTATTTTATATCTTGTTCTACCTACACAAGTTGTAATTTTGCCTTTTTTATTATTATTATTTTTTTTAGCATGGGTTGTTTTTATGAGAGAACACTCTAGCTGGCACCTTGGCACTGCCAGCAGTATGTCTCAGGTGTACAGAGCCAGTGCCTCATTGTGTCCCCTCAGGGTACGTTAATTAGCATGACTGCACTGGCTCATGTTTCTGCCCAGTTCCAGCTAGTGCCAGAGGTCAGGCTGTCCCCTGACTGTCACCCATTTGAGCTCTGAATAGCTCTTCATATGGACAATGCAAGTTAGCATTCCTCTTTGAGGAGAGTGATGCCAAACAAACCCCCCACTTCTTTGCTGAGCATCTTCCTCACTCACTGCTCACTCTGCAGAACATCTATGGATTTGACCTTGGAAATAGCAAAGAGGTGGGATGGAGCAGAAAAGACTGGAGAAAGAGGAGGAAAATAAGATGGAAGAGAAAGAGGTGTAAGCAAAGATTTGTGGTGGCAGTATGCATAGCTTAAATGAATGCCCTGATCCAGAAAGAGGATTGGGGTTGTGCTGAAAGAAAGGCAAAGCCTCTCATTGCTTTTACACCATGGTTTTCAAGTAGTCACTTACATATGCCTGAACAAAAAGGATAAAGAAAATACTAACATTTCACATAAGAATTGTCACTCCCTTGAGAAAATGGATTAAAAAGGAAAAAATGGCTGAAAGAGTTTATTAACCCTGTAATTTAATGATTCTCCCTTAGACTTCTCCAAGTCCTTTACAAATAATTCAGACCCAATGCCACTGCATACCTCAGCGTGAATGTTGCTCTGCATGGGCAGTTGGACATCGTGTATACTTAAAAAGAAAAACTGCGGTTTAAAATGTTTTGCTGAATTGCATAAAAGAGCAGATTAATTTTGGTCCCTATTCTGGAAATGATGAAGTGGGGACATGGGAGGTTTTAACTGAGTGTTATCAGAAGACTCCACTAATGGTGGTTTCTTCCACCTTTTAGGAGTGACAGTCAGAAGCACTGGGTAACACCACCTTCTTCTGCTCTTGTCACCAGACAATGCTTCCTTCTTCCCCAGACAAGCACAATTCCTGCGTTATTTGCATTTCATTTCTCCGCTACATGAGATAGCCACGTTGCGCTGCTGCACAAAGAGGGGCTTTGTTTCCCAACCAAAGGCAGGCAAATAGCTGGCTATTGAAATTTATAAGGAGTAGAGTAATGTGACAAAATGCCACGTTGCTGGAATGCTTCTGCTCAAGAGTGTGCCTGCACAGATGGAGCAGAGCCTTGTCACCAGTGACCTTGCTCGCTCTTCCGCACCAGTTGCATTTTCCAAATTCCTTACTCCTGCTGCAGCTCTGGACCTTCCGTTCTCAGTGGTATTGCAACCCGCCAGCATGCATCTCTGAACAGGAACCTCATGAGGCAATCCTTTACAAAGGAAGAAATAAAATAAAATCAGAAGAAAATGACATCACACTGATGTGGCAAAGTGAGCTGCCTCTGTGTTGGTGTAGCATGATCTCCTGCCCTGCAGTGCCTGGACATTTCAGGTGGCCTCATCATCATCCCAGACAGATGCTCCAGTGCTAGCAAACCACCATAGCTAGTCAGCTGGGCCTGTCTAGCAGCACAACCCAACCCACTCAGATTTTATTTTTTGTGCAGTCTGTAAGAATTTGGGATTGGATACCTGTTTCAACAATTTTGAATCATTACTGACTCTACAATAAACATGCAACTCAGTGACAAAGCAGACCATAAAACATCTAGGAAAGCTGAGAGCTTCCTGACATCTCCCAAACCTTTGTGATGAATGCAGGCAGAAATGAAGGCCACATACTCTAGCAGTTATATGCTGGGAGAGCATCTACACAGAGCTCAGTACTCAGCCTGGATGCCCTGGGCAGCTCAGCACAGAGAGCACTGCACACCCAGCAGCCCCTGGTTTTCCTCTAAGAGCTGAAGTGCTTTTCCAAGAGTTGTATTAAAATGCATTAAACCAGGAAAATTATTCTCAAACACCAAGCCCAGTCTTAACCAGGTAAATTCCTATTCAGCCTGCAGCATAAGCAAAGACCACTGAATCTACAAATTGTAATTAACTTGCTAAAGTAGGTCAGGACTGTATATGGCAGCACAGAGGTACTCTGGCTTTAATGATTTCAAATATTTTGAGAAGCAAACTGAATACACTTAGTCAAATTAAGTGTTTTCTCTGAGCTGTCAGCATTGCCAACATTGCCAAGATGAACAGGATAAATTGGATTAGATGCAGTCTATATAATTCAGACCCTAATGGAAAAGGATCCAAAATGTAAAGCAATGCACAGAGGCAAAGCAAATAATATATATTGTCTGCAATGCTGCAGATCTCAGCTTATTGATTAGCCAAATAGTTTGAAATAGCCAATGTCTCCAATTTTGAAGTTTCTTGTCTCCAGTTGTTTATTGTTCAAAATCTTTCCCCTCTGCTAAGTAGAAACCAACCTTCTTTCCATGGCAGCTTACACACTTGCTTTTTGTATCAGAATTACCTATTTGTGTAAATAGGGTAGTTTTGGGTGGAGTTCAATGAGCCAAAGTCCCACCTCTCTCATGATAGACTCCATTCTCCTGATTATGCCATTAGGTTTTCTCTAACCTAATTTTGGTCTGGCTTTGTCTTTCTAGAGCTTGCATGCCCAGATAGTGCCTGCCCAGAGCTCTGCAGCAGCATTAGTAGTTAATTCATGCTGGGAACCCATGACTCCATGCAGACACGAATACTGAGCATCTCAGTTAAAGCTAAGGGTTCTCCAGGTTGATTTGCTCACTGCACTCCTTGACCTTCATCCCCCAGTTCCTGAGACAAAGCTTGCAAAACTGGCCAACGTCCTGGTAAAAATTATGTGCAGGGTTGCAAAGGAAATCAGTGGTAAAATTAGGAATAAACAACAGCTAACTCATTTACTTAAGCCACACGAATACAAATATCAAACAAGACAATCTAAAACATCAACAAATTATGATAAGTAGCTAAAACACAGAAGTTGTCATCACCATGTCTGGACAGAATTTTGACAAGTCCTCAGATAAATCTTCTCCATCTCCTTTTTCTACAGACAGTTGATATTTTGAACAGAAATTCTCAAGTCAAAAGATGTACATCAATTTTTAGTTCTAGCAAAAAAAAAACCAAAAACCAAAAAATGAAAAAAACCTAGACACACAAAGCACATGCTTTTCACTGAAGCCTTTTTACATAAAAATGTATTTTTTTATCATGAAATGGGTTCAAAAATTGTCCAGCCAGTTCTACACAGTATGGTTCCCAGTAGAGACCAACTACAGGTGCATGTCAGCATCTGTTCATGTGACAGCATACAAACTGAGCTAGGCAGTTCCACCAAGCATTACAGAGGGCTCTGCTTCAAAGTTCAGCTTTAAAAAAGTGTGCTACAGTAAAATAAGAAATATCAGTTACGTAAGTAAAGAAGCTTGCATGCAGCATTTAATCCCATAAACTGGGGTCTCAATGCTGTACTGAAGTGACTTTCTGTCATGTCCAAACTCAATTGCATCTTTAAGAAAATCCAAAAACAGCTCAAAGGGAACCAGAGGGATCTCTTGGGATGTGTTTCAGAGGATCTGAAAGGCACAGAAAACCCAACTTCAACAAATGCTCGATGCTGCTGATCTCAAGGCAGATATGTATTATTCAACAGAACAAGGAGGCATACAGTCACAAAAACAATACCCACCAGGAGCAGGATTCCAGTGGGTAGCACAGAACTGGCACTGATGAGGAAGCCCACTCTGCCCATGGGATGAGTAATGGTGCTGCTGCAAGTGAGATAAGGGCAGCAGAGAAAGCTCCATCCGAACTCAGAAACTGCTGCCATCACAGGTGGAAAGAGGAAATTAAAAGCAGGCAGCAGAGGATGAAAACAGGTTTTGACCTCAAAAGAAAGATAAATGTATTGAAGTAGTGCTCTTCTCACAGCTGATGGCTTGAGTGGAGATCTGCCAAGTTTGATGTCCATGCAGCAGTGACCAGTTGCTGTGGTAGAGAGGTGAACGAGAACTATTTTTTCCTCCCCTATGTAATTAATGTATATTTTAAAATGATTGTCTTTTAATGTTCCTTCACTTCTTCAAATATACTTGAGAAAAGGAACAGCATTGTATTCCATTGTGTGTTTAAGCACTGTGTCAAAGTAAAGGCAGAAAAGTTGCATGGCAAAGAAACTGCCAAGAAAAGTATAACATTTAAATAATGGCTCTGCTTAAGACAACAAGGATAATAGGGCAGCCTGGGTTCAAAGAATTTATTCCAGGTAATTCAGTGCAGTAGCCTGAGAGGTCTAGGGCACAGTGCTGGGAATCTAAGTGGTCTGAAATCACTCCCAAAGCAGACTGCTTAGCATTTGTTTAGGAAGCCTGGGCAATAAGTTACAGCACTGTGTCATTGCATAATTGTGCATGCAAACCCAGGAAACAGAAGGTGAGTAAATGCAACAGGCTGACCTCCAGGCAGGGCATTTCTGCAACACAACTGAGTTAAAAGTCCCAAAGTAAGAAAAACTTTTTATATTTCACCATTATTTTGTGGGACTATTACATGCTGTGGTTGTGACAGTAAAGAAAAAACAGCAGCAGTCTTTAGAAAGAGAAATGAAAGCATTGATTTTCCTTTCTAAACGTGTGCCAAAAGTCACATTTGTTACTAACGCAATCTTGCAATAAACTTATTTTAATAAATAAATAAAATACATTAAAGCAGTACCTTCCTAACTTTATATATATAAAGTCTAACCAGTGAATGAGATGGTGTGGATCAGTGACCCTAACTACAGGTCTTCGAAGGGGTAAAGTTCAGCTTTTGACAACCATTGCTGCTTCTGCAGCTGCAGGGAGAACATTTTCTTTACGTCGATTTATGTTTCCTTTCCTTCAGTTCTGCAGATTGAATCAGCTGCAGACACTGATGAGCTGAGGCGCAGGAATGTTTGTTTTTTCCTCTTCCAAATGATGAAGGCAGACCAACATTAAAGCATGTTATCCATTGCTTCTGAATCCTCAAGGGACAAATGGTGATAAAACCATCAGACTGATTAACTTGGGGCATTTTTCCACTGTCAATAATTCATCAAGTTTTAAAATATCAGATATGCTTTACTTTCATTTTTGATACATGGAACAAGTTTCACACAGCCTGAGTTAGCAAATAAAATGCCTCCTTAAGGCAGTAGTTTGTAATTTTGCTTGAATTGCAATTTTCATCCAAAAGCCATTTGTCACAAATGAAAAATGTCATCACAGTAATTGGAAAAGTCAAACCCCATATCCTAAGATGATACAGGGCAACCAGGGACAGGTAGAAGTCCCAGTGTTAATGGGAAGATAACAGGGAAGCACTGCTGCTTTCATGAGTCCCAGTGGCTGAAGTCACTGCCACCTGCTCAGTCCCCTTGGGTATGAGTAGCATCCTTCTAGGCTCAGTCCCCTGGAACTTAAATCTTGTAAAGCCAACTATGAGATGATTTATTAAGGCAGATCTATTGCCTCTTAGTACCTTCTGTACAGAGCTAGATAGCTAGACAGTATTAAGCTACGTTATTTACAGGTATGTACAATGCATGATCTGCCTGTTTCTCATGAACACATTCCAATGTCTTTGTCCCACTGGTGAACAGTGAGACTGCAACTCTCTGTAGGAGCATGACTTCATACTACTAACGCAGAACAAGCTTTAAAACATCTGATTTAAATCAAGTCTAAGAAGCTTGACAGTTTAAATCACTTTTGATTGAATTAGTTTTCATAATTAAAGAAGAAAAAAAGAGGGAGAAAGAGAAGGAAAGTACAAACATTGCCTCAGAGATATAAAGTCTACTCTACTGGTATGTACACAGGAGATGGATCTTCAGATTGCATCCAGCCAGGAAAATGAATGTGCCATGACTCTTGCCCTTTGTATCGCCCTGTGTGCTGGAGCCAAGGCAGTCACGTACATCTGCTGTGCCACCACCTTTGTTATATGTCACACAGAGAGCTCAGAGGCTATTCCAGCTGCACCCCATAACCTGGTCCAGCCTACAACATGTGCTGTGGGGCTTGTGCTCATCCCATAGTCTACCCAGAATATGGGAAGAGAAGGGAGGAATGATTTCCAAGTGCCAGTGAAAATAAAATTACTGCCTGTTTCCACATGCTATTCACAAGCTGCTGCTTCCCCATGACAGTGGTGTGGGAAACTGTGTTGCAGACAAGTCATCTTGTCCAGTACCCTTAAAGGGACACCATATTTAAAAACTCCTACACTCCCAGCTCTTCCTTCCATTGCCATGGTCAATTGATCTGTACTTGTTCATATCTCTCTGGGGTACAGGTGCCTTTCAGAAAGTAGCAAATAAAAGAAAGAGTACACTAATCCTGCATTATGTTCAGCATCATGATTTTTACTTCTAGCCACGCTGAATTTTGTTACCAGACATTTTTTTATCCTCAGACAAGATATAAAAGTACCATCAAGTGGAGTCAGTGTACCAGAGAGAATTCTGGTTTTGAATATGTTCTCAGGGTCCATGGACAACTAGAAAACAAAATATTTCAACTAACGATATTTCACAGCCTTTAAAATGTTTGTATTACATGTTCATATTGGTGTCCACAAGCCTGATCAGCCCATGTTCATCGTGGCATACCATGGCTGAGGGCTCTAATCAGGAAGGAAAGCTCCTATGGGAGTCAGTGAAGATGCACTGGAATGCAATGGAGCACTAGCACAGGCAGCCCAGAGGGGCTGTGGGGTCTCCTCTTTGGAGCTCTTCAAAAGCCACCAGGAGGTGAGCCTGGTTACTCTGATGTGGGTGTCCTGCCGGGCAGGGATTGAACCAGATGGACCCAGAGGTGCCTTCCCTCCTCCACCTGTCTGTGACCCCATGATACAGCTTCACCAGATGCCAAAACTCACAGAGAAGAATGTGAATGCAAATCATCAGAGGTACAGAGACACAGTCAAAAGAAAATATATCAGCTTTCACAAAAATAGCCTGTTTTATTTTTTTGCCATTCAACATATGGAGATTTTCCCCATGTGAGCTGGAGAGCTGCCCTACAGCAATCCCTGCCATTCTCCAGGTGACACAGCAGAGCACAGGCCACTTTCTGACCCTAAAAATGCAGTCTTAAATAACATTAATTAAAGAATCAGAGTCACGGTGTGGAACTGGACACCACTGATTCCACTGGCCCTGCATGGCCTGCTAAGAGCAGAAACCCCCCTGCTTCACCCAGGTTTCAAATGCAACCCCCGCATTAAAAAATTAGTCAGATGACAGGGTTTATGAAAATGGTAGCAGACACTTCCCTGTATGCAGATTATTTCTAAAGGCTTGTACTTAGAGAAAATAGTGAAGAATGGCAACAAACAAACAAACAACCCAACAACCAAAAAAAAAAAAGGTCTCTCCCAGTGTTACTGACACGCTAAATCCAAGTCCTGCCCAGACTTAAAGTCATGGTTTACCTCTGCAAACCAGGCTTTCCAAACTGCCCTCATTCTTCCCAGATCTGCAGTCAGTAGTTCCTGTTGGCAGGTCTCCAGCAGCCCCCGAGTTCAGAAGGGTCTCAGTTTTACTACCGACTCGTCACCAGCTGAAACTTTAGGCCATATGAATGGGGCCCCATCTGACAGCCTTATTAACACAAATGATTTTTATTCTGCATGCCTGGGTAAGCCATGGGCACACGCCTGCAAGATCAAGGCCTTGGTCATTAATAACTTGGGCAATCTTTTCACCTAGAAGCCATACTTCGTCTGCAAAGAAACCTTTCCGGGAATCTTGTAAAAAGATTGATGAAAATTAAACATCTACTTAGTGAAGCTGAAGTAACCAATATATGATTAATACTTTCCAATTATATTTCAGTACAGTACATTGCTGAGTTTGTTATTACCTGCACTCTTAACACTCCATCTGCAGTGTTAAATCCATCTGTTGCTGAAAATATGACTATATCTTCAAGGGTTTCTGAATCATCATGCTGGTACCTTTTAACATAATTATAATGAAGAGTGATATTCATTATCCAGCGGAAATTAGAAACCTATAAATAAGAGGGGAGGGGAGCAAGGGAAGGACTGAGGTCCAGCATTGCCCATTCTCACAATTGATCGTCTTGCTTGCTCCAACTTGAAATATTGCTACGGACATTGGGCTTGGCACCATCAGTTCCACTGGTTTCACTGATGTTTCCCAGTGCCTACCAGGGGGCCCTGGTCCCTCAGTTTATTCTATGAAATGGATGTAGTCATGAGAAGAGGAGTCAATGTGAGTGTATAGAACTAGCAAAAACCTTAGGAGTGTATCCCACAGCCCGAGTTTCTGATGAGGCAGGACTCCATCCTTGGCAAGTCCTCAACCCCAGGAGGAGGAACTAGTGCTGAACTAGGTCTGTGTACCATGGATGTTACCAGATGGGATGGCAAGGGGAAAGCTCCAGACATCGCTGCCTTTGGAGAGTACTGAAAGTAGAGGGTGCTGTTTCTAAACACTTGGTACAAACTAACAGAAGAAGTGTGTCAGGTTTTAATGCATACATCTTGGATGTTTAAAAGTTTCTTTAATACATCAACAGCTGGTTTAAATGTTCCTGCAGGTAATAGAAGGGAAAGTTTATGACATAGTCTTCCCTCATCTCAGTTCCCCTTGACCTCTTTCCCTCCCCTCACTAGGATTCCAGGCTCACTAAATCAGAAGGCTCATTTTTAAAAGTTTTTTTTTTTATAACGTGAACTATCATATACCATTAGGCAGTTACAGATAAGATGTAGGCTTCACTTTCCCCCAAATCCCACAGCAGAGCAGTTATTCTTTAACCCTGTATAGTAAACAGCAACAGATAAGTTTTTTCTTTTAAAGAAGAACCCAAATTCAGCAACTGATTTTAAAATCCTGCCTGTCCTGATGACTAAGCAGAGTTCTTTCCTCTGTGGCAAGTCCATGCAGTTCAGTGGACTCAGGCAGAGGAGGTACCTCAATATGAAAAAGATTTCAGATCCTCAGATTTCAGAGCATTAAACAGAGTAGTACTTAGTTGCAGCCAGAGGGATCCAACCAGGATCCTACCAGCATACCAGTGGGATCCTCAGAGCTGGAGCAGGTGCCCAGATGTTAGGTCAGTGTACCTGGGCTTCTGAAAGAGCAGCAGTCTCCCTCCTCCCAGATTCTGCCATACAAATAGAAAACCCTGAAATGCATTCCAGTAGATCCACAGGCTCTGCACGTCCCTATTTTGCAGCTTAACAGAACTGTCTGTAATCTAACTGGCATAAGTAACATTATTTGTCAAACTTGCAGGACCAAAATTGGATGAAAGCACAGGAGTCATAATGTTTTTGACCTGTCACCATGAATCTAAGTAGCAAGTAGAAAATCAGCTTGAAAAGTATTTATTCCCACTGTACTGCTCATGAGGTACAGTCCCCTTCACAGAATAAAACAGAAAGCAGATAATGGTAATCTCTCTTGACGTCTAACTCTGGTGAGAATGAAAAGCTTTGTTGATCTTCCTGCCCCAGAAAGGTTTTTGCCTCTATCCCTACATTGCCATCTTCTGCCAGACGCAGGCATAGCACAGGGCTCTTAGGAAGCCACGGTCTACCCACAGGGGCAAAAGCTATTGAAAAAGTAGTCTTACCTCTTGGTTTGATGCACAGATTTAAAACAAAACAAGTGGGGAAAAACCCAACAACTTACACTACACAGAAAGGGCTACCTGGTTCCCTCCATGGCTACCAAGTCAGAAATTAAGCTGCTGTGATTTTGCAATGCAAGAGCGCAAAGATGTTTTTCTCCTTGACATTTAAAGCAGGAGCTGGGTATTACCCTGCAGGGCCAGTTTTGCAGGCTGATAAGTTACTGGAGAGAAGCTTTCTCATCTCTAAAAGAAATCCATAGAGTTAATAGCCAAAGGTGCATAGAAAGAGTGGCTTTGAGAAAGGTCATTACAAGACCAAGCAAAAACAATAACAACAACAAAACAGTAAAAATGAATTTCAATGCTTCCACAAAGTGAAAATGGGCTCAGAGATTTAAAAAAAAAAAAAAAAAACATTAAAAAGGAAAAAGAAAACAGAAGCATAACAAGTCAACTACCGACCTTACTAATGAAGCTACAGTATCAATTTTTCCTTCTTAAACTTTCATTATTGTTTTTGGAATATCAGCAGTGATTATTTTCTATTTGTAAGATGACATAGATCTCAGAAGTTGTTAGAACTACTTGAAAAATGTAACAGAACAAACCCCACATGGAACACATTCAATGAATAATTTTCATTCCTGTAGAAAATGCCAGACTGGCTACACTGAAGGAAACAAGAACCCCACGTAAGCTTTATGCTCTGGCTTTAACAAGAACTTGCTTACCTCACAATATAATGCTAGAAATCTCAAAATGAGCCTGGCAGTAAGTGTGTAGAACAAACTCGGGCCATTGCACAGCAAGGGAAATGGCAAAGCTGGGCTTTTCAAGCAACATGGTCAAAAGATCTTAGAGTCAGAAAGCATTTTGTGCAGTAAATTCTCCTACCACTGAGTCAAGTTCTCCTAATACTTATATTTGAGTATTTGTGCCTCTAAAGCTGAAGTCAACAAGAAGATAGCATATGTTAGAGCCAAGCAGGATCATTGGTAAATCCCTGTAGGGCTTGGTCTACTCAAGGACTGAGAAACTGATCACAGCCACCTCATCTCTCTCTGGGTCACCAGCAGAAAACCATACACAGAGTGAGCCTGGGCCCAGTGCCTTCTGAGGATGAATGCCAGCACACCAGTAGGGAACAGAAACATCAGAGTCAGGAACAGCTCACTCTTTTCATTTTCTAGTATTAATGTGACATAGGGTTCAGTGATCTGGCATGTAAGCCACAAATCAGTGATGTCAGATGTTCTTGTTTACCTGGATGATGTCAGTTCAGGAGTAGCAGGACTTCAGTGTTTGGCTGGTTTTTAGGCTGAAAAATTAACATCACTCACACTGTAAAATCTGTAAGACAGAAAAAGGGATGTTAGATCTTTTCTCTATCACCTTATAAAGTGTAATTCAGCTGAGCAGTTTCATATTCATCCAGGAGAAGTGTGAGAGAAACAACGTAGTAACCGCAGACATACATTAATTGTCTGGAGACCCAGTGTCTGGAAAGCAGAGGTGATGCTTTGTGATGGTGCAAGTTGCTCTGACAGCAAGTAGTTGTGTAGTTCAGGAACTCCCCCAGCAGTTAGTCTTCTACTAGTCTAACACATCAGTCTCAAAGATTACTTAAAAATGGAGATCCAGCATACAGTATCTGTGCACTGACTGCTTCTGATCTGCTGAAATGCTCTCAGTTCATCAGTCCATAAGAATTCTCTTTCAGTGTTTTTTGTTTTTGCAGTGTCTTGACATTACTATTCGTTTACTGTATTCATTTCAGCATTCCAAAGATACATGCAAACCGAGTCAGCATACTGAAAGGAAAGAGATAGAGAAGTTGGTTGTGGGGCAGTTTTTGTTGTTTTGTTTTGTTTTTTTTTTTTACTTTTATTCTCACACAATTTCACACTGGTGAAATTATGGAGAAACCCCGCTAATTTTAATCAAGGTTTTAATCAAGTTATTAATGTAAAACAGGAGCTGCTCATATCAAGCATCGTGTCACTTTTGTTACTGATGAGTTGCTTCAGCCATCTCATCTCTGCTCACTTTCCTGCTATGCAGTATTCTTCTGTGTGGCCTTCAAACCATTCGAATGTTACATCATTTGAACCAGACTCAGAAGACACCAGCGTAGATGTTTCAGGAGGAACCATCTCCTTGCTGCATGGTCAGCAATGACACCGATCACCAGGAGTGGTAAGCCATCATCTTTATGCAGTATGGCAGTGGGAAACTTGTTCCTAATGCTGTTAATCAAATATTAACACAGCATAATCCTTGGTTGTGTCACTATCATTGTGCCAGTAGTAAGCAACTGCATGCTCAGCGGTTTTTAACTGCACACATGAAGCTTTTGCCTCCTGTTACATAAATGCAGGAAGAAAGTTACCATGTGCTCTTTCTATCAAAATAAATTACCAATAACATTTTCACATTTAAGCAGATAAGACACATGTCTTCTGTTCACTGTGTAAAGGCTGGATCCACTTAAAACCAACAGGAGCCTTTTCATCCACTTCAGTGAACTTCTGCTGAGGTTCCAAAGAAGTGACATGGTCATTCCTCCACTCTCAGCTATACATTGAACTGTTCTTAATAACTACCCTGAACTCTGTGTACTCCCACTTCAGAAACTGCAGAGATATATTTAGTTTTTCCAAAGAATTTCTGTTTCTCTTTCTATATAATACACAAAAGACTCAATCCTTTCTCAGGAAAATTGTAAGTATTGCAAGAGAACCAATGCTTGGATTTTGTAGGCACTGGATTGCCCACAGTTTAACCCACATCTCAAACTGTGATAAGTCCATATTAAGGACCTTCCATCACCAAGAGTGGTACAGTCTCCCCACCATCAATTGCAGCAGCCTGTGGGGTACCCTACATAACAGGACAAGACTGTCATTTTGTGTAAGTCAACCCTAGGACGTACCCATCTTACAACTGAAGACTGATCACGAGGATTGGCATTTCTCTCCAAAAAGAGGTACGCAGCAGAATACAAGATGTGAAACTCTCCTAAATCCAATTTTAGCAGCTGATTTGGAGAAGGGAGGTTTTATAGTGTTTATTGAGCCTGGAGGAACCCTCCTGTTACCACACCAATTAACGTTGAGTCTGATACCACAACACTTTCCTGTGTCAAGGGAATTCTCACAGCACTCGTGACTGCAGCAGGCGAGGATGAGCGCCAGCTTTCCCCATTTAAGCAGCCTGCTTGCTGAGTGCCAGGGCTGCATCAGCTGTGGGTCCTTCCAGAGCAAGATGCTAAGCAGATGATTTGACTTCAGAGTAGAAATGCTATTGAAAACCAGAAAGAAACAAAAAACATATTCAATCAGCACCCAGACTGGTGGATTTTGATGCTTTTTTTTTTCCTTCCTCATTTCTGCATTTCTAATCATCTTTATCTTGACTAGGAAAAGGTGCAAAAGTAGGGTCATGATAACAGAGAGGAAAACTTCTGCAAAGTACAGGCAGAAAAGTTACCAGGAAAGCAATGCACTATTCCACTTCTCTCACATTTTCATCAAAAAAAAAGAATTGGTATTATTTGAAATGCTGCCGTGTTTGGTAATACCTTCTGAAGGCTCCCAGCCGAATAGATCATGTTTAAGATTTCTTCTTGAAGTTTCCAGAGCAAGTATGTATACTTGAAACAACCACTGGGTTTGTATTATCCTGAGAGATTGTTATGTCATAAATACCAAAAGCCCATCCACAATAACTGATTCTTTCAGAGTACTCCAGCAGCCTAAAAGACCTCAAGATCATTACATCTCCTTGTATTCTCACTCCGGAACTAAAATTCTCTTGACTTGAAAAAAATGTTGCTTTTCTTTTTTCTTTTCCTCAAATCAACACTTGGTTTCTTGAAAAGAGAAAAGAGTTCTGAAAAACGATGCATATATTTTTTCTTTTCAACACATCTGGGAGACTCTGGAATCATATCCGAATTTTCCACATCCCGAAAAGTTCTTGGGTATCTAAATTCCTTTCTGTCTGGAGGAACTAAATGCACAAATACTGTGAAAGATGTGGCTTTAAGCACCTATAGAACTGTAACAACAGTAATACAGCTGGACAGAGCAGTTACATTGCAAGTTCAGGTAGCAACAAGCCATATACACTGCCATTTACCTCCAAAAATCTCAGACATTTCAGAGTTTATCCTTGAGTAGTTAGAAGACTTGACTATTACTAAGCAAATAAACACGCAACTCACTTGCAGTGAGGTAGCTGCACTAGCACAATTAGCATCCATAAAGAAGAACCATGACCAAGGCATATTTTTTAAAACACTCATCAGACTTCACACAAAGCCATAACTCCTCTATCCCAAAAGCACCTGCACAGACATATTAACATGCACTTGAAAGCACTGTCAGCTCACACATTTCAAGCAGAATCATATATAACCCTTCACACTCATGTTCCACCAAACCTTTGGAGCATCAGTCTTCACACTTCCTTTGAAAAATGGGCTGCAACAGGAGAACTGCTCATGAACACATTATCAGTTGCTTGAAATGCAGCCTAACAAAATAAGCAAAACAAACACTCCCAGAAAGATTAATGCAGCGCTCGCTGACTGCAAGCTTGCTTTGGATGTAGTACAGCAGCCTTGGCTGCAGACAGCCAGGCTCCATTACTTCATCGTCCTGTCTCCCAGGGTGAGACACATCAGGTGGCAGGTAGCAGCTATCCTATCAGACACATCCTACCAAGTGGAGGTTGTAGCGTTCTATGCACAGTTCTCCAAATAGGTGAAGTTTCCTGTAGCAGGTGGTTAGCAACACGTAGTGTTATCTTGTCCTCTGGCGTTTCTGCATATTCAGCACTTTGAACCACAGCTGCAAGTGCACAAGGATGTACTGATCCGTTTGTAAGATGAACATAGTTGTAAACGCAACTTGGCAATGTGTTCAGAATAGCTCCGTTTATCAGGACATGGATGGAAATGTTTTCTGTTTACAAATAAGAAATCACGGTGAATCTTTTGCATACATATTAGCAGAAGGATGTGGTTTCCCACAGGCAAGTGTGTGCACGTGTGTGAGTGTGTGTAGATAGACATCAAACAATTCTTAGATGCATCAACAACTTACTAGGATAATACTATAGAATTAACAGTTAAACACAACAATTATCTTCAGATCTTTGCCTCAGATGGTCAGTAATCTGGTCCCAGTTGTTGTTGCTGGCAAAATTTCTATTCAATAGGGCGGGATTGTCCATTAAACTTCATAACAAGCATGCAAAGAAGGGTGATTCACAGGTTAGCATAGAAGCACAGAGTAATCCAATCAATTTGCCAGATCTGAGGCTCTTTTTTTTTAAATTGGTAATGCCAGTTAAGTGTGAGAAGGCATGGTGTGAACGATAAATCCTTGAAAACTTCCAAAGCAATACTTGTGCTCATTCACATTTAAATAAGTTACATATCAATTACTGCTAAAGTAGTTCCGATGGATCACTCTGATAAGAACCTTCTGCTTACCACTATCAGCAGCTCCAGATAACCCTGCTAATGAAAGGAGAAAGAGGAGTTGGCACTAATAGTTGAAGGATGAAGATAACTTTAAGCATCTTTGTCCTGCAGACAGTCCTTGAAAATGTGTGGGTTTGTACCTTCAAGCACAAGCACAGGACTCTGGCATCAGGTGATGAGCAATTCCATAGAAAAAGAATTTGAAAGGACTTAAGAAACTTGAAGTTAAAATGTTTTATTCTGGAATAAAAGTGTTTCTCCTAGGAAATATTGCCTCTCAAGACTATATTTCCCACTAGTCACTGCTCCTCTGCCCTTTGCAAGGGAGATATGTATCACAGGAATGCTTGATGGAGATGGTTTTTATTTGAAAAATTCTTGCTGATGTCACATGGGGAACATCCACAGTGATGTACGTGGGTTAAGCAAATCCCCCTCGTGCAATATTTTTAAGTGTTCATTTTGACTGAGTTCAGATTTGAGCACTGCTATTCCCATGAAATGGGGTCATACGTTATTGCAGAAAGAATTAACAACCACTTAAGAAACCTAGGAAGGGGGAAAAAGTTCTAATTTTTTACTTTCACTGTTAGTCTTAATTGTACAGGTTTCTCTAATGTCATTAGGATATAAACACCCTTGGAAAACACTGCCTTTAAGCAATCCTTATGTGAATATAACTACTTTGATCACTGGCAAAAAACAAAACAAAACAAAACAAAACAACCCAATCTGTATGAGGACAAGCCTGCACTTCTTGTTTCTTGACTCAAAATCCATTTCACATCAGGTTTGTTCTAAGACTTTACATCTATTTTATAAGGAAATCTGCAAAATGCAGAACGAACCCAGATGGAAATGCAAACACTGGTAAACCTTTGTTAATAATCTATGCAAATAAAAGGTTTGAAATCCAAAAATGAGCTTATCAAAACACACAGTGGATGCTTTAAAATTAGCCATCTTTCCTTCTGCTTGCACTTTGCAGATATTCAGATAAATGCCCCTTCTCCACTGCGACTACTTTACCTAAAGCAGTAAGCAGTGTCTTCGGAAGCATGACCCACGTAGGCAGGCTGTACCTGGCCCAGCACCACCATACATGATGGTTGAGATGCTTCTGTCTACTCTATTAGGTGTGCCAAAGAAATTCAGGGACTTGCAGAGCCTTTTTTCCAAAGTGAATAATCCTTGAGTCCAGCTTCCTCATACATATGGGAGGAAGAAATATTTCTATGATAGTCTTCAGTCCAGTAAACCTGAAAGCAGAGGATTTATTGCATTTGAGATCAAGAAGTCTTGTGTTTGATCATTTATACAGTGGTTTATGAATGAATGCATTCAGAGCCCAGCTTCAGCATACTCAAATATTCATAGATTCAGCCAAAAACAATAGATTGGAAGTTTGTTAGAGACCAGATCCTCTGCTGGGGTACGTCAAATGGTAACTTTGTTGACTTCGGGGGGAAAACAACAGTTTACACAAGCTAAAAATTCAATCTTCTTGCACACTGTAAACAGTGCCTTAGTACACATCTGTGAGCCAGATAGCAAATGCTTGAGATAAATCACTGGGAGGTTTACAGAGCTCCACACACTCACACAGGCTTTCAGTCATATAGCAAAGGCCAGAAAGTCAGCCCTGATTACTTCTCAGTAGCTGCTAGCTATTATAAATAACTAAGTCACACAAATATGAACAATTTCTTTAAGCGTTGTGTTGTATTTCTGAAGAGCCCTCCTCAACCTTGGCATATTTGAGTCTATGGTTCTGGGATAAATGAGTCCCATGCTCAAGTATATCTAGACATACCCACTGAGACTTGAAACGTCAAACACAACTGCCAGAACATTGCTCCAGTAAATCAGCCGTTCCACAATGCTTCTTCCCCACAGCAAGGATTCCCTGTGATCCTTTTGGAATGTTTTATCCCAGAACTAGGAGAGCATACACAAGTTACTATAAAAGGAGTCTTCCATAAAGCCCAAACATTTGTGATTTTAGGATACGTGGAAGTCGTGGTCAAGTGTAACTATCCAAGCCCTCAAACACTTACTGAGGGCTTCTCTATGACTGTTGACTAAGGTGTCATTTAAGAGTGTTGTTGTCACAGAGGTACACAAATAAACAGATGAGGTTTTTCAGGACATGAGAAGTGAGGTAATGGACAACCTCCAACAAAGGAGAGCCTCTGAGAACCCTGGATGACAACAAAGGCAAAAAATCTTCAACCTGGTGTTCAAACACATAAGTAGGTATTCCCTTATAAAGGATTATTGATTGATCCAGCACAACTTATTGTGCTTAAAATGGAAAGTCACATGATCACAACAGCAATCCCACCTATAAGCTCTCAGCCTCACACTGTCTTCTTCCAAAAACAGTCAGCCATCATCAACATACTTATCCTTGCCAGATGAAACAAGGCAGTCTAAATTCTGTTAAGATAAATGACAATAATAAGCTGGTAAAGAAAAAGAATAATTATTTCATCAGCCAATTCCTATAATGTTGACTGAAGAGGCACTTGAAGTTTTGCTTACGTAAGTATGAACATCTTCAGTCCATGCTTAAAACAAATGTACAGCATTTTACGTTTTAATATAACTTTCATGTCTTAAATTCATTCAAGTATCTATAGAATAATCATTTAGGATGGAAAATAGAGGAAAGAATTTTCTTTGTACAAGTTATTTTATTAAGGACTGGAATATTAATGTTACTGGGTACACCAAACCCTGTGCAACCATGGAAACCATTTCATGGGATCCATTCAGTCCCCATATCTGAAACTTGGCCTATGGTTGCTATGAGAAGATATAGCACACACCCCTCAGTAGTTCCTATTAGGCAGCAATATTTAGGTTCTACTGTGTTATTTGTCTCTGCTTCATCTCAGCAGAAACTATGTATGGAACAGAGGTTAAGGAGAGGGGTTCAAGATCTGCAAGCACATCTTTTGGATTGATCTAGGAAATCAGATGCTTCTTCACAACAACTCAGGGTTTATTTGTGACTCTCTAGCTGGTATCTGAGACGATAAAAAATGATATAAGCGATTTAACTTAGAGAAGTTAGGGATTAACTGATATTCCAGGAGCACATATGCATTCTTTTCCTCAGCCTAGACTAGTTGCAGACAGCCTACAGGAATCAGAAAGAAAGAAACACTCTAAATGCATTCTGGAATTAGGAAAATCTATTACAGTGCAGAAATCTGAAAGATAGGTGTGTGTTTACTGGCAACCTGGTAAACTTAAAACTCTAACTATCATTTAACCTGTATTTTTTTTCTAACTGCAAGACCAATCCCACTAGAAACAAATGAAAAAATATCTCAGCTTACAATAGTATAGCCTGAAAATCAAGCAGAAGTCTTCTGAAAGGTTTAGGAACTCTCACAGTTCAGAGAATGTCATCCTCTACCAGTGTGGGTCAGGAAAACATCTTCCCTGTGCAACACATGTAACCTATCAAAACCAATCCTTGCACTCTTTTTTCAAAAGACCGTTGGCCACAGGCTGAAGTAAATTACTAAGACTTTTTTTGGCAGAAACTTGCATGAAAAAAATGCTATTTCCAAACACATAAAAAAGTCAGGTGAGAAAAATACAATTTCTCCTTAATTAATAGCCATTTAGATGCCAGTAATCTCTTTGGAAAAAGTTAGTTTAACAAAAGAGTTTGCACAGCTGGAGAGCAGCCCAGGAAAGCCAATCCTACAGCAGCCCCAGGCAGGTGAAGTGGGTTTCAAGGCCTCAGGATAGCAAGGAGCAGAGAGCATCCTGTGAGCACAAAACTGCTTCAGGCTCTTCTTTTAACAGCTACCTTTAAAATGAAATGAACAGAGCAACAGCATCACCACATAACCATGAAACTGCTTGTGCAAACGCTGGAAGGCTGAGAGCACCCCTCCACCAGCCCCTCTCCATCCCACTGCAACTCTGCTGTCCTGGCGGGAGATTTCCCATGGCCAACTTGACCAAGGAGGGCCCAGTCCAACACCCTGCAGGACAATCACTCACCTCAGCCATTCCTTCCTGTCTCAACTTTCAGTGTCACCAGCTCATTTAAAACCACGTCTACCTTGCAGGATTCACTTTCTTTGGGAACATCGAGCTGTGGTTCAGTCTCAGGAACACACACCATCTGTCCCCTTCTTGTGCTGATGCCTTTATTCCTTGAGACAAGTATTGCTGCTCCTACATATTCAAGATGCACCAGAAATATCAGAATATTCAACTTGAGAAAAGTGAGCAGAGCTTCCATCATTTGAGTCCAGGTGCCATCAGCACTGATTTCTGTGAACTAAAGCAAGAGCATCCCTTCTGTTTTAAAAGGGCTTAAATAACTGCTTCCAGCTCCACAGCTTTCAGGAAGAATTTTTCTTCATATTTTTAGGTACCTCCAAGAGAGACCCAGTTTCCTCCAGGCTGCTGCAGGTGCTCCTTGCTCAGTGCCACACAGTGGCTGGCAGAGCATCTCACAGGTGCTGCAGGGTGCTCCCACAGTGCAGGTCGGCAGCTCGTGTGACACGCGTCCAACAGGTGGAGATCGTTCCCCTGGTATGCAGGCAGGCAGGCTTAGGTCACCCTACGTGGAGGGGAACATCCTAAAGGGAAACCATGATCTGCAACAGAATCAGAGCAGTCCTAAGCTGCCTACCTGAAGCTGTTCAAAATGCATACAGCACAGGAAACGTTGACTTTGTTGTGAAACAACTGAAATCACAGAGCCTATTAAATAAGCAGCTTGAGTGATTGATAGCAAAGCATGTTTCTTCCCTCACATTCATTTAGAAGTGCCATTACTTCAGAAAACTCAAGTTCTGTACTCCAAGTACAGTTTCCTGTTCTATGGAACACCCTCAGAGGACTTCAGCCGAAGCCCAGGCTACCAGTGCCACATCCACAACCAACGTGCCTCCTTAGGAAAGTGTTCCCTATATTTCGGCATCACATCCATTTCCATGAATGATTTCTCCAGGTATGATTATGATGCCCACGTCCTATTCCTGCATCATGTTTTGCTCTTGTCAAGTGAAGCTAAGAGTACTTAAATGAATGTAGGAAAAGTTTACATGAGAAATACCATTCTAACATTGAGCACCTCATTTACAAATGGTAGCAAATCCCTCAACATAGGGAATTTGACTTTAATTTACAAAATAAACATTCTCAGGAAAAGTAGACGTTAGGTATGAGCAGAATTAGGTCAGGTGACAGTCAGGATTGGCAGAACCAATGCCATGCTCTGGTTCAAACCTCAGCACTGTCCCAAAGCACTGGAGGAGCCCTGCTTTGGGGGCACCTCTGTTGTAATCTCACAGCATTTGGGCCAAAGTGCTGCAGAGAAGGATGAGTCTCTCAGTGATTTATCAGTACTTTCAGCATTGGGATAATACACATCACAAACACTGCTGTAAGCCACACTGAGGTGGCCCAGGGATGGTTCTGATCCCCAAGGATTGCCATGCTCACTCAGGGCCGGTGCTATTTAAGAGACAGCTCTGCTGAAGCTTCTATTTGCAGCATGAAGAAGTGAATGTTACCAGATATAGCCTTAAGGTTTCAGAGTGTGAATTACTGTGGTGACATGCGGAAGCAGAGAGAAATGGCAGTGACCTGCAAGCTACTGCTTGTCAGTACATTAACCCATTCATACACACGATGATGCATGCATCTCATGGGTAAGATCATACCGGGTCACTGGGTGCTTTACTTCAAGTAAGCCCTCAAAATTTTGGCCAATTGAGGCATACAAATAAATAATTTCAAGCCATAAAGATCAAGAGAGTATATTTGAAGCAAGGGCTATATTGAATCCTCATATATTTTTAATAATAGAGACATTCTCCTACTTTCTACATCGAACTCATGCTGTACAGAACTGTGTTTATCCACACTGAAGCTACAAATAACATCAGGAAGACAACATGAAGAATCTCCCATGTTTAAAGGCAGAACAGTCCTTATCACTACCATAATAGTACTGAAGTATGATGGTAACATTTGTTGGCTTTCTGATTTGCCCTAAAAATCAGATTTCCTCACAGCACAGTCTCTATTTGATATGGCAAGACCAAAACTCTACTGAAAACAAACTTTCTTCTTTCCTTAGATGCAAACTGAGCCAAGATTTCAGCCAGCATTAGGCCCATTAGATCCAAGTGGGAATCAGCCATGCATTTAGATTTTAATGTCTAGGTTACAATTCTTTTGGAAATCACGCATATTTCAAACATCAAATCACTATGTATAGCAATTGCTACACATATTCCAAATTCAAGCAGCTTCCACTTATATGTCCACCATGTCCTACGTACATCCTTAGGCCCTCAGAGCTATGTTGGTAATAGAGAATATTAGTCACAGAAACTTAAAATTTAGGCCTACACAACTTGGCCTACGGAGCACCTTATAAATGTGATACATTTACATGTGATAGATGGATGTGATATATTAAATGCACCATCTCTTACTGTACTTAATAAATGCTGAAAGCTAGCAATATCAAGACAGATTTATGATTTCCCCCATCCTCTGTCTTACTGGTGATGATCAAAAAGGACGGCTCAATTTAGATCATTTAACTTACTTTTTTGTTCAGTCGGCACTTAATGTATGCTTCAGTGTATTTTTTTCTTAGTTCTAGAGAATTGTATGGAAGCAGACAAATCACTAAGTTGCCTGACTGCTTATTGCATCTTCTTCAGAACATGTTGGTATATCTCTATTCTGGAGAATATTTCACAGTTCAGTGACGGAAAATAGTTTGCACTTCATTTGTGCATGTACTAATTTTAGATTAAACAGGACCACATAAATCCTGCTGAAAAATGGTGCAATTAAGCCAGGCCTATTTGTAAAAAGGACAATACGTGGCTGTAATTATAATGACTAAACATTTGGTAGCACACAGACTTATTAGTGTGCTAACAGGAATTTGTGCAACATGCTGAGTAGGTCTCTACACGAATAAATCTTAATATTTCCTCAAAAGCCATTAAAAACAATCTTTATTACATTTGCATTTATCAGCTTCTACAGTGATCTGCCTTATCAAAATGGTCACTTCAGTGTAAGCATAGTCCTAAGCATTCTCTGTACTTCTAGCTGGGGCGTGAAGCATCTCCTGTTAGTTGGCTTTATTTCAGAGCGAAACTGCAGTCCAAGAATGACTGAATGATTGGCATATACATCTAAGCTCTCAAGTATATCTGTGTCGAGTGACCAGTATCTGTAAAGATTTATAGTGCTTGCATTTCATGATGCCACTGCCGTTTATGTGAGGATTTCAATTCCTAAACTTTTCACAATCCCATAGAACTATCATAGTCCTCACCAAAACAACTTGGCTACTAGCACACAAGTATTCCTGTGTACCTATACAGGGCTACAAAAACTACGCCCACGGTAACCTTATGATGCCAAGTAAGGGAACAGACTAAATTTAAGTTTTTTGTTGGCTTTTTTTTTTTTTCTGTTTATAGTCAAATTCATCTGCCTTCAATCTTTGCTGTGGAAACCCACATTGTTGCGTAAGCAATCCTTCTTTATATTGCCCATCTCTCCTTCTTTCTTTGTGATTAGTGATATATGGGAAGGATTTGCACACGTCAGATCCTCTGTTGGTGCAAGCCATGCCCAAGCAAAGTGAAGGGGCCCTGGCCATCCAAGACACTGCCAGCAGCAGTGTAAACTCCTATCTTAGCATTCAGCCAAAGTCACAGCAAACAAAACGTGAGGAGGAGGCAAGTCTGGGCTCAAATATGGGCTCAGGTCTACATTCAAAAAGCGATATATACATACTGAATGTCATCTTCAGAGGCTCTCCGTTCTTCTTACAGGTACCATGGATGATGTGCTGTGAGATTAAAACAGCATTTCCAGTCCCCTGCGGAACATTTAAAGGTAAAAATAAGACTATATGTAAGACTCTCTACCTTCCCATTCCCAGTCCTTCTGATTCTCCTCTTTAGTCTCCAACCCTGCATAAAAAACTTATTTTCATAGTTCTAGACCTTTCACTGAACTAGATCAGAAAATCCCTCTCATCTACAAAGGACTCATTTCCTTCAGAATTAAGACACTGAGTCAGTTGTTTCCTCAGATCCAGTGACCTTTCCCTGCTAGCTGGAAGGCTTGATTTTTTTCACAGGAGACCACATAACATAAACATAATCAGTCCTTTCATATCATGTAGCTCTTAGCTTCAGCAGGGGCTTCCTTACTTTGAGATTGTTCCTTCTGATAACTTCCTCTAAAGGAAGATCCATCCATTGGAGAAAAAAAAAAAAAAAAAAGAAAGGCCCTTAAATGCTAACATGCATTCACTGCCACTAAATGTGCACCTGTGTCTTGTCATTTCAAAATTAATATAAGCTGAGATATGTGATCCCTTTTGCTAATTAACACAGTCCTCTCATAGTCCCCTTTCCCCTCACTCTAATTAGCACAGAAAAAACCTCACGCAGACAAAAAGACAAAATAGCCACAGGACTCCACTGTTGAGCAAAGCACTTTCAGGGGGAGAAGGGCAGAGCTCTGTGTCGGTAATTTTAAACACCTGACTGCCTGAAGCATACAGGTGTGAGAGAAATGTTGACAAAGTGATGCAAGCCTTTAAAAATGCCTGAAAATTCTCAATCCTCATTAGCAGTATGAATAATTTATCAGCAGCCTCACAAACTGGGGAAGGGATGCTCTTGTGTTCTACTTGGCTAGCAATGAGGTTGGTCAACCACCAAAGGAGGGGGGTATAAAAAGTTCTGGAAAAATTGGAAATTGCTCTCAAAATGTGGTTGGTTTGTTTGTTTTTGACAGGGCTTTTACAGAGATATCATAAAGAGACCAGTCCCAGAAGCACAGGGTGTTTCTTCCAACACAGGAAAGGACTGCTCAAAGCATTTAAAGCACTTTAAAGAATTGTGCTTACTTTAATCTACCTCTTATTTGGTTTAAATAACGGGTACAGTATGTTCAGAATTATATAAATAAAAAAAAGTCAATATTACTAGTTAAACATTCTCTAAAATGGATTTTAAATTAACTTGAAGAAGTTTTAAAATACTGTAAGGAATGAATGTTGCTTTTAATCTTTCAAAGCCCAAACTGCAGCATTACTGTTATCTTCTCTTGCCAAGTGTAAGAAGCGCGCTGGTCTTTAGGCACCCAGCAGTGTTTCCTGGAAGGGCAATGAAAGAGTGGATGGCAAAAGCCTGCCAAAAGGAAAAATCAAAGCCATACCTGCAAGCTGCAATACAGTTCTAGGAATCCCTTCAGACCTTCCTTTTCATGTGTTTGAAACTGAAACTTTTCAAAATGCTGGCATGCATCCTTAAAATCATTTTTACTTCCGAACCCCAAACAACTTGATTGAGGTGGAGGGGAGATAAAAACAGGGAGAAAAGATGGGGTTAAAATGAAGAAGGGAAGAAGTGGCATTAAAGGCAATTGGATTGTCCTGATGCAGTCTCTTCAGAGGAAAAGAGCCTTAAAATGCAGGAAATCTGTCTAACCCCCTAACCATTCCCACTCAGGCTGCCCTGCAGTCACAGATGTTACTGATTGAGTTAGATAGCAATTCCAAGCTCCCAAAACAGATTCCAAGTGAGAAAATAGGAAAAGTCCTTGGTTGCCATTAGATACGCATTCTGAAATAAAAAGGAGTATGGGCAGGGAGGAATTTGTGGCCTGGATTAGAGGTTCCATGGTAATTACAGAGCAATGGCAAAGTGCCTCTCGGCTGACCTGTGGAATACGGGGCTGGCTGAGAGCTGCAGTGAAAACTGGAGAGATGTCAGGGCCTTTTCTCCTTCTATGATTTACCAGTACATTTACCAAGAATGAAAATAGTACAGGTCTCTGAAAATGTCACAACAGCCTACAGAGATTAGATGAAAAAGTGGGGAATTTAGTAGGGGACACTAAAAGCCTTGTAAATGGTGTATTCAGCTATGCAATTAAGTTCTACTGCTGAGTAATTTATTGAATCGTCATTGAAAAGCTGAAGGGAAGTTATCAAGTCCTAAGGGATCAAGCAGGACACATCCCTATGCTGGGCCCAAGTGCTCAGCAACTCTCAGGCATCTACTGGCTGCACCAGCAATGGGGAAAGGAAAAAAGCACATCACGTACAGGAATAACAACTCTTACTTAAGAAAAAGCAGCTGTATAAGTCAAGCCACAACGTGCATCGGCTAAGCAGATAGGTCCCCAGGTCTATGATTTATAGAGCAATCACCCCAAGCTATACACATCTTTCTTGTCCCAGACCACATAGTTCATCCTGGGGAAAGCAGGAGGAGTACAGAACAAGGCCATGCAGACCTTCTGTTTGAAGAGCTGATAACAAAACCTAGGACCCCAGAGTCCCAGGCCCTGCCCCCTGGGATGCACAGGGCTTGCAACCACTGGCTGGTGCCTTTTTGTTCTACTTTATGACATACAACTGATAGCAAAAGAAGGCCGTTCTGCAATGTTCCTGGTTTTGTACATTTAGATTTAGGTTTTGTTTTGCTCTCGTAAAATGTTATTCACAAGCTCTAGGTGCCCTGGCAATTAGCTAGATTCACAGTCCAATTGGAATAAACACCTGGCAACATAATGATCTTTCTGCACAGAAAAAGCAGATCAACCTGCCCAGCCAACAAATCAAGTGGCAGAATATACCCCATTCTACCCAGCTTCAAATCCCATGCCATCAGGCCTCCTCCAAAGCTGTTATGTACAGATGGTTTTTTACATCATGCCTAGAAGGGTCAAAGATATTTGAGCTGTTTCACACCACTGGGGCTAAGGACAGGCTCCATAGCCAGTGGGCATCGGCAAAATATGCTGTTGGCAGCCTCTCCCTTCTCCAGTGAGGGTCTTATCTGCCTGCCACTCAGGCAGTTGCAGCTCACTTGAAGTGGTGGGCAGTGCTTCCATTTGGAGAGGGACCAGTTATGCACCTCAAGCAGTCTTCCAGCTTTGCTACCTCTTTGGTCTCTGCGAGCTATCTCAACTTTACTTGAACATTTCTCAGGGACATTCGTCAAAACCTTGAATGCAATAAGGAAGGGGTTAAACAAAGTGAAGTGAATAAAAGGCTCCAAGAATTTTCAGGTAATTGTTGTCAGGAAGCTAACCTGAATTCCTTCTAAGAGAAACTATGGCAGAATTCACTGCATATCTTTCAGACACATTCGTGTGTATTTCAGTGGGACCAACAGTGTCACAGAGAAGAGGTAATTCCCTTAACAAAGGGTTAACTCAGCGCAGGGAGAATGGGTTGGAATACAGATGAATTTCAGACGACAATGTTGGGAGAAGTATCAGAGTTAAATGAGCTGCTGTATACGTTCTGTGGGCTAAACAGCCCCTCCATAATACATTGTTTCCTGCAAGGCAACAAAAGAAGAGAAATGGATGGAAAATGAAGCAAATATCCTTGACTAATGAAAGACACGAGGTCTGGCAAACTTCAAATGACTCAAAGTTGGAGATGTGAGAGCCCACCCAATATTCATGTATTTTATTTTAGTTTTTTTAATCGCCACCAAAATATCCCCTGCACTTGAATTGAAGTCTTATTTTTTTATTTATTTAATGCAAAATAAAGAGGCTGATTCAGCCATGAGTCAGATATTTTTAACTCAATGTGCATCACTGAATTAATTCCATTTCAACAACTTATTAAAAATTATTGAATCATCTGATATAAATTAGTTAGCACTCTGCTAGAAGACAGTTTGGGATAGACAGAGTGATTTACACAGCAGATCATGTCCTGTGCCTGTCTCCTCCTCCTCATATATTTACTTGGAGAGCCAGGCAGATAATAGAAAAAGTAATTAATAGATTTGGCTTGAAAAATATTTAGGTGTTAGTGTATATTCTGGTAATAGAAATGTATCAGTCTGACCTCAGGAGCTAGATGAAATTTGGGGAGAAAATACTTCACTTTCTGGAGATACAGCATGAAATTCATTGCATCAATCATCTAAAAGTCACCTCTTAGTTTTAGGAGGGTGGATAAACTCAGTGAAATACAGGAGAAAGCAACGAGAAAGAAGGCAATCAGGCCTGGCTACTTGCTCTCAGGAAATGACCAAACTGCTACTGGAAAGCCAAGCCCTCAGCTGGAGAATGACACTGCCTGGGGACCAAGTCAGCCACACAGATACTGATGACACAAGAGACATGATAAGCTGGCTAGAAAGTTCTCGTGATTTAACTGCAGAACTGCAAGTGCTGAGGGCAGCCTGAGGCAGGCTTTGGCAGGGAAATCTGGCTGTGGGTTGTTCATCCTCCGGACGAGGTAATTTCTTCTGTGGCACAAATAGAATATTACACGAGATAAAAGAGAGAAGGAAGCTGGCACTGTTAGTGATTATTTATTACCTATTACTAGCATGTAATGGCTGACCTGCAGGCTATACTGGAGAAACACATTCCTCTCACTCCTAAATTACCAACAGTTTCGACTTCTGCTACTGAGCCTCAGAAATCTGTCAGTCAGAATTGTCAGTCTGACCACCAGATTAGCTTCTTAGCTGCTGCTGAGGAAATGGCTGAGTTGGAGGAATGTGAGCTATTGAACCAAAAAGTCCATCAGTAGTGTATGAATACAAAGGCTATCCAAGCATCTCTGCTTCCTACATCACAGAGCTGGTGTTCATTTAGCTAGTGAAAAAGCAGCAATTGCTGCATATTTGTTGTTATTCCAGAATAAAACTTGAAAACCAACCAACCAACCATCATTTGACCACTTCAAATTTATAGGAATGCCAAAAATTCAGCGCTCCTTGCATAGACACAGGTGGGCTAAAAGCTGATGACAAACTTCCTACTCAAACAGAATATTTTTTCTTCGATAGCAATGACAGGTCCTGGTCACATTCCCCTCGCTCTAGATCCCCAAGACTATCAACCCTCTCCTTCCCTTGCCTTTCCAAACCTGGCATCCTCTGAGCAAACATGTTGGTTTCAAGGTCCCATGCTTCTTCCCCAGGCTGTCCCTATATCATAAGCTATAGAAACAGGAAGCACAGATGAGCTCATTTGATGTAAACCAGAGCACAAGAAAGAGTGACAAACAACAAGTGGAGTAAGAGGGAGACTGTGAAATCAAAGCAAATAAAATTAGATCACATAGCTGCATAACTGAGCTGGTCCCTCTTTCCAAATCTTATCAAGGGGACTACTTTCAAATGTAATTATAGCAAATTATAGCTAGTGGTGCCAACCTACACACCACTGCTTATAGGCATAGCAGAAACTGGTCACAGAAGGACTCTGGAAGAGAAGAGGGAAATGGGCAGAGGATTTCTGGGAACACAGGTACACCCAAGATTTAAAGTGCCCTATAAATCTGATCTAATATCTGAAACGGAGTTGGGTTATATCTGTAGGGACAAGTCCACACAAACTCAAATCTTCGGAAGATCCCTCTTTTGATAAAACCCAGTGCTCACCTATCCTACAAACTCTTCAGGCTTCAGCTTTTCAGCTGTTTTTACTGTGGGTGTCCAGGTTGTGCGTGTTAACAGAGATGCTCAGAGATACAAAGGGGAGAAGTAGGCTGCAGGTATTTCCTCCACCCAAAAGCAGAGTAGATGAACTGTAGGAAGAATATCTACACAGACAGCATGAGACAGGTCAAATTCCACTGGTAAACGGTCACAACAAATAATAGGATTGTATTTCATTGTAACACAAGTTGTTCTGCAAGGGAAAAGGTCTTTGGAGATTTGTTGCAGAACTGCTCAGATCACCTTATCTGCTCCTACTGGACTGATTCAATTTGTTGTAGTGCGTCACTGATTCAAGGCCAGAACTTTGCTAACCCTAAGTGCTGTATGATTAACAGCCTCTTGCTCCAACAAATTGCTGGTTTGCACTCTGCAACAAAGTTCTCTCTGCAAAATCTGGTCTAATGTTTATTGAGAGCTTCAGGTTTTGCATAGGATTTTGCTTCAGGGAAATTGGGTTTCCAGTATCTATCTCATTTCAGAGCAATTAGAAGAGAAAATCTGATTTTCTTTTAATTCAAGGTAGATCACATTTCAAGCATCACTGTGAAAAGAACGCCCTGCAACTCGCATTTTGATTTATGACTACTCCTTTCAGAACAATTACTATTTATACATTCATTTATCGTGCCTGTTGGTGTCATATTTTTGGCAAAGTCACCGGACAATGTAGCATGTCCCAATTCTCTCTCCATCAGAAAACATTTAGGCGAATTGCCTTTTAATAACGATACTGCCTTTTAATTTTGCAAAATGAGAACGTGGATTGTACCACTTTACTCAGCTCTTCCTTTGATTAATGGGAATGCATTTCTGCATACAGAGAATGAGACTTCATGCATTATGGCCTGAAACAATTCCAATATAAAGTTTCAAGTATAAAAGCCCCAGGGAACTTACAATGCATTGCTTTAAGGTAGGTTTTGGGGTGAATTGAAAGGTAAGACAGTGGAAAGGCAGAGGAAGAGATTCTGCTGGAAACAAGGCTGTCTATGGGAACCAAGTCAGTGCCTGGATGTATGTATTACTTGGATAAGGACTGGAGAAAAAAAAAAGACACTGCTGATAACGATAACAGATGATTCAGTTCGCTGCTGTCTTCCATCATAGAAAAATACCATAGGCCAACAGTTAAACATCATCTATTTTAATTAGCATTTAAAGCATTTAGTTATCTATGTAGTAAGAAACTGCAACAAAACTATGTCAGGCTGGAATGCAAAAGGGGAGTTGTGGAAGGAAAAGCAATCTGATCTGTGCTCAGAGCTGTGGCCTCCCTTCAGATACCTAAACGCTTACATCCTAAATTCCAGCTGACATTTTAAAAGGGAAAAATAAAAATAAAAATGAAGGGGAAGACAAAAACAACTGATACGAAGAAATTAATTCTCCAGTCCTTGAGTTTTTAATGGGCCAACTTTTGGACTTAACCAGACTTGCATGCTGGCACAAATGCCACCTGAACACGGCTCAAGCAAAATGGACTGCTAAATGTTTGTGAATTTCTACAGGTTATTCACTATTCAAAGCGTGAGGTATTAACCACTTATTTTATAAACACTATTTGTGAATGTAATTCAAGCACTGCTTCCCCTTAAACCTTCTGTGGAACGGATGGGAACCAAAGCCAAGTGCAGCCTTCATCTCTCCCAATCTCCAGACCAGGTATGCTCCCCTCCTAAAAGAGAAAGCTTCCCAAATGCTCATGGCACCAACATCACACGTGAGAGCATTCAACATGTTTCCAGGAATCACTTGCTGTTCCTTATACCAGCTAGTCAGGATGTGCACCCCTGGTGCTTGGGACTCAAACAGGGCATTCCAATGCTCTGAGCACTGCCCTGTGGAGAGTTGTCTTTATGGACTGGTGGTTTAGATTTGACCGGATAGCTTAACTTTGCTTTGTATGGTAAGCTTCCCTAACTAATGGCCACGTTTTCATCGAGCCTAGAAAAAACTGGAACTGTGCTTCTGAGTGCAAAGCTGCTCTGAACAGCTTGCCCAGAAGTAGAGTTACTGAAAATGTTTACACATGTAATTTTATTGCAAGTATATACACAACAGTGTCTTTATTGATTACTTTCCCAGCTACGGAAGTGTCTCACTGTTTCAATTCCCCAGCTCAACCTGCAACACTTCCAGTTTTATCACGCACCATTTAATGCTGTTCTAATATTAGCAACCCTTTATTTCCACAACCTGGATTTTCCATATTTTCATCCCTGTGACCAACAGAAAGCTCTTTGCCAAATAACAATGAGCTCATCTCAAACGCTAATGCAGCCACTGCCAGGTGAACAAATTGTCTATTATTAGACTTTTTCATGCACTAAGAGCTTTTGTTCCCTCCTTGCCTGTCTTAACACCTGCTGTTGCAATGTGTATCAACTTTCAGAACATCGTTCACACTAACAACAGAACGTGAAATGTATTGGGGAAATTGCTCATACAAAAAGTGATTAAGTTTTGTAAAGAGAGCTTTGTGGAGTAAAAAGGGAAAAAATAAGGCATGCCATGATGGGACTGGAGGAACTCAGAATATAAATTAAAAATCTGCACTAAATTGGTGCAACAGAAAGTTAGACGTTCAATGGCAGTAAATTCATTCAGTGGCATTTGGGAAAACACGAATAGTTGTGAGAAATGAATTTGTATTAGTAGTAGTAGTAATGGGAATTTTTTTCCTTCAGTGAGTTTCACACAAATATAGAGTGTTTGACTGGTGTGTGAAAGCGTTGATGGGATTGTGTGGGTTGGGCATATGGAAAAGGTGTAACCCAAACCCAGCAGCTTAAAAAACACATATATAGATATTTAAAAATATTTAGTAGTGTGATCCAAGCGTTAGAGAAGGAAATTATAATTAACAGGTTATAAGGTATGTTATGAGGAGGTCTGGCTTGTGCTGGAACAAGAATAGTCATTGCTCATGGTATGGAAATGGACTGCCATTCCTATATGAAATGGCATCTTTCTGCTTTTCACTTTTTCATTCTGTCAAGAGTATCCTAATTAAAAGGTTGCTTTTACAAACAGGAAATAGAGAAATGGAAAGAGCAATGTGACCTGTGGCTGAAGCACGAGCAGAAGTAGCCTGTCAGGGCAGGCAAAATTCAGGCTGAATCCCTTTTCCTTTCAGCAACGCACACTTTTGATAAAATAAAATCCCTCTTTATCCACCTTTCAGCTGCCATGTCTATCAAGATTGGGAACATTTCTGGCCAAGAACTCTCTCTCCCTGTGTATATATCCTATGCCTAGCACGTGGGGACTCCGAACTCAATTGCACACACAGTACACAATGAAGACATCTAAAGGAAGTGAAACCCAGAAGTCTTTTGTTACTTCTTGTTGCTATGAAACTAATTCTGGCCTTGATTTAGTACCTCTATCCGAAAGATTACAAAGGCCAATTCCTAGAAAATCAGAGCTCAGGTTTCAGGTGACTTATTAAATATTCAAATAACAAGTAAGCTTTCCATACAAATAACGCTACAAACCCCTATACATAATTAAGTTTCTCTGGCTTTTCTTTTCTCCTCTTCTTCCTTCCCTTCTCCTTCCCTCCCCCAGGTCACACATTACAAGGATACACATGAACATGCCAGAATCTCTTGCACAGGGGACAACTTCTAGGGAAAGTCTTCCATAGTTCTGGCTGCAATTGGATTATATTGTTCTCAGATTGGAACTGAGAAGAGAGAGGGTTCATTATTGACTTTTCATGTTCCTTATTTTAAAAATATGACCAGTCAAAGAAGTTATGAAAAAATGTTACTTGCAAGAATAAGAACACTGAGCATACTCAGCAGAAGGATTTGCTCTACTGAAATAGTAAGTCCAAACACATCAGTTAAAACAGAAAAAAAAAGAAAGAAAAACACACAAATTAGGGTGTTGATCAGAATTATTTAAACTCACTCTGTTACCTGCAGTTATGGGTAGCTTGACATCTGGCTTAGTGTCCTGTACTGTCCCTGGCCAGACCTCCAGAACCATACAGCAGGAGGGGCAAGTTCATCACAGCCACTGGCCGTCATCCAGAGACACTTGTATAGCACTATCTGCTTCAAGTTATCTAAGTCTCCTTTGCATCCACTTTGTTCTTTCAGTAGATACCAAACAGTTCTGGGTGCAAGGGAGTGAGAGATGCAAGCCACACTTCTCAAAACTGAGCACAAATTAGTTCACTGAGAAATCAGCAGGTAGGACCTGCTCTGCTCAGCTTTCACAGAAATCTACACAAAATGTGGAACATTAACTTTGACAAATTATAATGTCGTGAATCAATTAACAGAAAAGCAAAATACTGAAGAGACAAATAAAGAAGTAGATATACTACAAAGGAAAAAGCCAGAAAAAGAAGTTTCACTTCGGAGGACCAGAGTTTGCAAGAGCTTATGGAATTAAAAATTAAAAAAAAAAGTTCAAAAAAAACAATCATCCCAGCAATAATCTGTTGAATGCACATCATGAAGTCTTGCTGGGAGACATCATCCCTATTTTTGTGCGAGATTTATTTTGAGCATTTGTTATTACACCTCTGAACATAAACATAAAACAGATATGAAAGCTAATCAGCAGGACAATTCACTCATACAGATCATTCAGAACGGATTTGAAGTGGTCTCTTGTATCAGATGGCCAAGCACATCTTTCTTGTAAGGTCTTTTAACACATTGTATATCCATCAGCACAAAAGAGACGTTTCTGCCTCTGGTGTTTGCGTGCTGCTGTCACGTGACCACTGTAAAATAGGTTCAAGGGGCTCATGAATCTGCCTTAGCCACCAAAGATAAACAAATCTGGAACTCATTAGTCTTCACACGGCAGTGTTTTGGCACACAGAGGAAAAGGAGTTATCAAGACTAAATTCAGAAAGGTTGATATATGTATCTACATCTCAAAATGTCTGTTAAACTGCCAACATGCTTCACATAGTCCCTGTGAGGTTTGTATTTTTTCCTGCATTGTTTAAGCTGTCAAATGTTAATGTGTTTCTGGCTTAATTTATTACACTGATATGACAAGTTATGAGCAAATGTATTCTTGTTTACTACTGTTAATATTTTGGTTATACTCATTAAGAGCAGTTTTAAGATTAGTCTTTTTTGTTATTTTGCATAGTAGGAAAGAAACAAAAGTCTTTACCAAAGCCTGCATCTCACTTCAGCTTACAGCACAGGCTTTAAAAAAAACAAACTTGTCCAATTAACTATTACAGCATTGCCAGGGACTGGGATGAATCCCAACAAAGGGGTCTCCCAGAGCATGCCAGACACACAAACTGTCTGACTGCCCATGGGATCTCACACGTATAGGACAGATGAATGTGTGCAGAATGTGGTCTTAGCCAGTTAGAGTGGCTCTCAGCACAGCAGGAAGCTGAGATTCATGGAATTTGCTTTAATGTGGGCAGGACCATCCTCTCCAACATCAGGGAGAGCACAAAGCCTCTCCCAGCAATCCCCACACGGGGCTCAGTAGAATTTTCCTTACTTCAGGCAACATCACTTTGAGTTTTCTAAAGGAGTGCCCGTTTTGTTGAAGAGGCAACAGGGCTCATGGTGTGAATGTCATGCTCTTCTCAAAGTGCAGAAGCCTCGCACAACAGCACATGGCACTGCCTGTGGTACACAATACATGGAAAACACATTCTTCAGGAACTGCCAGAGATGTTGGTGCAGCTCACAACCAAACCTTTCCCATTCCGGCCTTCATTCCAAGCAATGCTGCCTCCTTGTCATGGGGTTACAAATGTCCTGTGGAAGCTCCTTCAGACCTCACCAACACAACAGCCACTCCTGGCTGATGGAGTCTGAATTCACTGCCTGCCCCCTAACACTGCTCCTGAGGTTTATTCAATATACATATTTCCAAAACAATCATGTCTGTTTGCTGGCAGAACTCAGAACATCTTTATACATATACTGCACTATGATGAACACTTATAATGTCAGGCTGTCATTCACACAGTGTGATATAACATGACATCACTCAGTCACAAATACTATTGTGACAAATTTAGAAGTAGAGTTGGATGAAGCTTTGTAATTCTGGCACAGGAATGATTTTAATATTCCAAAGTTTGTTTTCATTCTGATTTGGAAGGAAAAGAAGGAAATGTAGAAGGTTTGAAAAATTATCAAACAATTTAGATAAGTTTCTAATTAAAATTCAATTTGGCTGCTCAACACGAAGCAGTGAAAGTGGGAGTCCCAGATGAATGGGAGTCTCAGGGCTAAGGAGACAATGCTCCCAGGCTCCTGGCTTCCCAGCCATACAAAAAGCCCACAGCTGCAGTAACCTGCCCAATAGGCTGTCAAGTTGCCAGTCCACTTAGCCTCTGATCTCTCTTCCACCCTACAACCAGCTGCCAGCCTGCTGTGATGCTCATAGGACCATGCATCCAAGTAATTGTCTGACAGATCAACCACTGGTGGCGCAGAAGCAAGTCTCCTGACCTCCCTAACCTGCAGGCATCCAAGATCATATCCAGAAACAGAACTACATGATTTCATGATAATCATGGGTGTGATCTGAAGTCCATCCGAGGCAATGCGAACATTTCCTTTCCCTTGAGTTACATTTGGGCTAGTAGGTTAAAAACACAACACTTTGCACTATTTCCTATAGTGACAAATTGTCTGCAAATAATTATTTACCTGTCTGGAAGGATTTCTTAGTAGTTAAATAGTTTTTCTTCTCGACTGGGAGGAGTTGTTCTGATACAGCATGGCTATGGAAAGACAAATGCCATTCTGGAGCCATGTGTGTGCAAAGCTTTCACACCAGGGCTCAAGAACCAGCTCACTCCTGTCCCCAGTGTAAAATTCAGCAGCTGACTCTGCTTGAAGAACACTGGCAGTATGATGGAGAATGAAGATCTCCATCCAAAGATCAAACACCAAGCAATTTTTGGATTGACTTCTGCAGAGGCAGGTCAGCTGGAATCAAAGCCTTGGTAATTCTTTCCATCTATAGCTTACACAGTTCATGGGGCTGGGGGGGAGGGTTATTGTCAGCTTGTGCACTTATTTGTTCATGAGCATTGTGTGTATTTTGTGTTCATATTTTAATGAACACAAAAAGCCATATGGTCATGACCTCCAAAGTATCCCAAGTACACCATGAAAGGTGGGGAACAGCAAAAGCATAGCAGGGCTTTTATTAAGCACATCCTCAGGTGAGGAAACACAGATGACCTTCAGATCTTGCTTTTCTCCATATGTGACATAGGAATAATGAAGATACAGTTTTGATTGAAGGGGCTCATTTTTCCATAGGTTCTGGTTCTCCTTTGTAAACGGGCAAACAAGCAATGTCTTTCTAATTTATCATGCTACTACATCTTCCATTGAGTATTATAGCACTGCTTTTACATTTCTTTATATTTCACATAGATCAGCAGCCCTGGATGTATTCTTCCTACTACCTATCATCATATTCACGTATATATTGTTTTCAATTCTGTGCCATGCCTTCTGTAAGAGAATCAAATTCCCAGTTGCCACAAGCCAGTCCAGCCGTCCTGATAAAACATTCCCATTTACAGTGATCGGTAATACAGAGAATGTCACAGGCACAATTATTTTCTCCTGTAAACAGAAGTATCTTTCCATCCCAGTAGCAGAGATTTCCAGATCAGGGTGATGAAGCAATTGTGATACAAACCTTCTCCACTTGCTTAACCACAAAAGACACCACTGTCTCCTCAATGGCTTGTAGCAAATCACTGGTACAGCTTTCAGGCATCTATGCTTCACCACCATTGTGTGAAGTGGCCTACAATGCTGACATTCCTTCTGTCTAAATGCTTCCCTCCTTCATTTCCCATGCAATATTTTTTGACTCCCATAAAAATCCTGCAAAGAACAGACCAAGTGCTTTCATCATTGAGGTCTGTTCATGTTTGATCATTCAGTTCTCAATAGCTGGAATATGTTTTAAGGCATAAAAGTGCATTGTTTCATATGTACAGGAAAGTCAGTGATGATGGATAGATCTCAGCCCGCACTGGAAATAGAGTACCTCTCTAACAAGTTGTCAATCTCAATTAAGACATCAACATGTCAAATTAAGAAGGTACCGCTGCACAGCCTATTGTTGAACTGCATGTCAGGTGAAATAAGCACTAATTATACACTTAGCCAGATATGTCTATTCAATATTACTTCAAAACTAAGGTCACTGAGTTATTATGAAGTGGTAGTTTACACTATTTTGGATCCCACCAAATGGCAGGTGGCCATACAAATATGCAACTCAGCATGTTCTGCTTGGTCCCCACAGCTGTGCTGCCAATCAGTTAAGGATGGCTGCAAGTAAATGCTAATTAGCTTCTGTTGATCTGCATATTCCAGCAGCCTCCCAGGATTCCCATTTTGATATGCAAGATTGCCAGTTGGGTATGTGATTGAATTAAGAACCAGAAAAGATTTTATCTTCCATACAGGAAAATGTGGGTCTGAATCCCCAGCAGAGGCTGTTATCACTCTGATTTACGTTTGGCAGTGCCTGTCATTGGAGTGGTAGCAGAGGCTCAGTGCTAGAGGGTGCTGCCTGCCTTCCTTTTGAGAAAGAGCCTCCCTATTAAGAGCAAACACTTACCATCTGGGGTCCGACCCACTCCTGGCTTTCACATTTGCAAGGGTTCCGCCTGTCTGTTCCCCACTCAGGGTCCAGCAGATGCTCTTCTGTAGGTTGACTGCCTCTTGAAAAATAGAATGTGAGAAAAAATAAATAAATAAAGGGTAGAAAGGTTTGGAGTTATTGGAGATTTTTTGCACTGCAAGAGGCAAAAAGGAGATTTAGCAGGGTTGTAAATAGCCCATTAATAGCTGGCTGGTTAAGTTTGCAAGGACTACTTCAGAAAGAAATGGCTGGAAAGTTGTACTTCTGGGACCAGAGTGTTTAGATTTTGCACCTGTACTTCATAAGGGAAAAAAAAATATGATCTCATTATGTAAACATTACAATAACAATTTTCAGAAATTTTGCTTGGCTCTGCTAATAGGGAGCATTGGTTCCCTATAGTGAGGAAACAATATTTCTCAGAAACTGCTCACTGCATATGATAGCAAAAATAAAATTCATCACAGTTGTGACTTTTCTCTTTATGGCTTGATCCAACAGTGGAAGAGAAATGATTATTTAATTATTGTGCCAAGTTTCTGTAGGTTGATATCATTTCTTGACTTTAAAGGAAGTTTAAAAAAAAAAAAAAAGTTGTATGGTGGAATATTATATGTTGCTTTAAAAGTATAGGAAACAGTTCTTCCTTAGGGGTTTCAAGTTATTTCCTTTTTTTAAATGATGCTGTTCTCACAGTAATAATCCTTGCTGGCAGTCTACTGTAACCAAGACACCTAAATACATGACCAATAGAGCTGCTCAGGAGGGTTTAAAGGAGAAATTAATAGGCACAATTTTGTTTCAAGTTTCTGCAGTACACTAAACATACAGAAGCTTGAAACAGAATTACAGTCAGTGTAGACTTGAAAGGTACTCTTGTACTCTAGCACAGTTGAAAATGAAAACATCATCCTCTTCTAAAGGGCATCACAAATAGAAAAATACAGCACAAATATGCCCCCAGTATTTTCAAAATTGCTCCATTTAATTGTAATGAAAAAAAAAAACATTAATGAAGTACATCTTAAAATATAAAATTACTTCCAAGTATTGTAAATCAAGCAAGATTTGCCATCCTCCTCTTCCTTGGACAATTATAAAGACAAAAGGAGTCACGGGCTTAATTGTGAGAATAAATATCAACATGTATGAATTTCTTTATTTACCTGTGCGATAAACCAAGGTGTAATATGTGGAGAAACAGAATCCTATGTATGATTCCATCAGTTGAATAATTATCTTAAAGAACAGAACACACATTTTTTGTGTGTTAAAGGTATACTTTCTTTTAAGAAAGAGGAATTATTTATAATTGAAACCGGGTGTTGTTAAAGTCTGGTAAACTCACACTTTTAGCTAAGATGTGTTTTAATCAGATGCACATTATCACTGTATCTATAGCCCCAGATCAACAGGGCAATGAAGCACATTGTTAACCTTAAGTAACACTGAAGTCAATAAGAACTATATGCTTTCTTGCATTAGGGCCTTAGGCTTCTCAAGTTATTAAAACAATACATCATATTTCTCTTTATTCTGCAGAATTCAGGGACCAGAGAGTTTGGTAGGTGTTCTGTTGTGGTGTCTTGCTTTTTTTTTTTCCTTTTTCCAGTGACACTGCAATTTCAGAATCAAGACAACAAGCAGGACCCAAGGAAATGGACACAAGTTGTACCAGAGGAGGTTTAGATTGGTCATCAGGAAGATCTTTCAGAGAGTGGTCAGGCACTGGAATGGCCTGCACAGGGATGTGGTGGAGTCGCTGCCCATGGCAGTGTTCAGGAGGCATCTGGATGAGGAGTTATGAGATATGGTTTAGCAGCTTGTGGTAGAAATGGTAATGGATGGACGGTTGGACTAGATGATCTTGTAGGTCCTTTCCAACCTTGTGATTTTATGATTAAATGCCAGAGCTGCTTTGTACTATCCTGTGAGTTAGCCTTAGACTTTCTGCAAGGTGGTTTATTTTAGCAAGGGTATTTTCATTGGTAAATCCTCCAGTTATGCTAGAACAGCAGGTCTGTAGCAGAAAATGGAAAAACCCATGCTTAGTTCATAGAGTAACACAAAATACTTCTCTTGGGTCAGTACCAGCTGTAAACAAGCAGATTCCCCTAAAATGGAAGGCTCTGGTTTTCATTCCAGTCACGTAACTACATGAATATGACCCACAGTTACATCTAGATGCACAAAAACAAATTCCTTAAAATGACAAAGTGAATATCAAAGAAGTAAACAAAAAATCCCTGTAACATATCCCTATAAGAATTTTAAATTCTTCAACCACTCTTCTGTAAGAGAACTCTTTTCTTGAGTTCTTACAATACTGTTAGTTTAACATCAGGACAAAACCTTTCCCCAGCAACAGAGGCTGAATCAATATCTCACCACTCCTGGGTATGAGTACTCTTTGGGATAGAAACACTGACAGGTAAAAAATCAATTAGAAAGGAAAAAATCTTAAAATGGTAGCATAGATCTGAATGATCTGAACCAAACCATTGCCAAACTACAGATACATTAAAATCAGTTTCTCAAGAGGTTGGACATGTCAGCTTTCGAGAGGAAGATGACCTGCTTTATTTCAGGGATGTGAACTAACATAATATCTTCCTCAGGTCCAGGATTCCTGAATTAAAAGGTGGAACTGCAAAGCAATGGCTTACTCTTCATTAAGTGGATTCAGTATCTCAAGAGCCAGACACAGGTGATGCATGATCTATGTTATCAGCCTGACCAGAAATAAGACATCTCATGGAAGATCAAGTAGATCAGTATTCTGATGTGCATACAAATATATACGGATTTTTTTTCTTATTACGCCCTGCTCATGAATATCAGTCCTTAAAACTGAACTGCTAGAATCCAAAATTTTCTAAATTTTGAAAGCTTTTAGGAAGTTCGGTTCATAGCCACATATCTTTCAATGAGAACAATGAGGAAGGACACTCAGACTGACAGCAAGGGTGTAAAACTCCCATTCTTTCCTTAAACACAAAAAATGATGAAAACATTTATTATGAAACATATTTTCCATTACTGTATTGTAGAATGTAAACAAGTTCTCATGACATATGGGGCCATGTGTTTCCTTAAAGAGGTGTTATGTATGTCAGAAGCAGCATATGTACCGTGTGATACAGCTACCACCATGGTAAGCATTTGTTATTGCCTAGTGAACAGGTGCATAAAATCCCCATGTAAACAGATGTCATAGCTGCACTGACATCTCTTACTCATGTCTTCTCCTGCAGGAAAATGAGGGGGTTTGTTTCCCCCTCTTGGGTGTTTAATGTGAATGGCCTAAACTTACACATTTGCATCTTCCTGCTTTCACATATGTATCTACTTCTTGATTGTACAGTAGCTTTTAGAATGAAAAATAACCCAGATAAGATCTCTTTTCTATCCGAAATTCCATGATAATGCTCTTTTCCAAAGATTCCATATACACACAGTCAGCATCCAAGTCTTGCTTCATAAAGAAACTATCTCAAGGCAGAGAGTCCTAAAAGGCTTCACCAAATTTTCTCTTGATTTTTGTCCTAGCCCCCGGAAGACAGTTTTTCCCCTTTGGAAAATAAATGAAAATAAAAATAAAAAGATGGGTGTTTCCAGTGCAGCCCATTAGGAGAACTGAAAACACTCTTGTGGAAACACTGGGAGGGTGTTCGACCAGCACTCCTTAAGGTCTCACTTTTCAAGGTGATGCTTGCAGGTGGATGGATCAGTCTTACCAGAAGAGGCACAACTGAAGTCTCATCACAGCCAAGAGTCTCTGCACACGGACCCAAATCAAACTTGCTCTGCTCATGCAAGAGCATGGTCTTTCCCCATGAGAGATCTTGGAATTACCTTCTCATCACATGAGCTTCCAGCACAGTGAGATTTACATGCCATACAGAGTGAGACCCCTAATTATCAAGCTGGTTTTGCAGAAATTACACAGAAGCTTTCAAAACCATTTGGGCTAATCCCACAGACTCTTTAAAACATCCTTGAGGAAGGTAAGGAGGAAATATAAATACATCATTTCATATTATCAAACACTGGTGTTCAAGTCAAACAAATTTACCTTTGCTGAGAGTGGTAAGGCTTCATGCAAACAGATACAGGAATAAGTGCCGTATCTGGTTCTCTCCTTCTCCCATTCTTTCATTTAAATCAAAATATTTGCAAGAATGTTTCAATATAAGCCAAAGTAGTTGCTCTCTGCTTTCTCACATGTGATCAGATTTGTGTTTGCCCCTGCCCGGTACATATTAAAATAATAAATTTTCCTTCCTTTCACCCTTCCATAGCCAAGTAGTCCAATTCCGCTCACATACTAAATTTTTAATGCATTTTTCATTTTAAATTCCTTTAGCACCATTTATGTGGTTCTTGCTTCCTTGCTTGCACACTCTCCTTAGCTATGATATGCTACACTAAGAAAAAAAAACCTAAAGCCAGCCCACTCTTACAGAGTTACTTAAAAAGACATTGTAATATGGCTGTGAATGCAGGCCTTCCCCAAAGCCTGCTAGAAACAAGGCTATTATTTGCTGTTATTTCAAAAACTTCAGATCAGTTAATCCCTTCAGGAAAAGTTTCTTAGCAGTTATTATTGAAGTTTTTAGCCATGGCAAGCTTCTTTCCAGTGAAATCCAATATGGGTGTTAATGGATAGGGTAAATCTGAGCACATTCAACATCTTAGTTATGGCACTTTCTGATGCAGCAGCCAGGTTAACCACTGTGCATGAATTGGACAAAGGGTGTTGAATGGATATATAAGCACCAGCCTGAAGGAGCAGATGGGTGGACAAGAGATGTTCCAGCTCAGGGCTCCTAGCTGCAGACTGAAGACATAACAGTTTCCTTAAGGTTTCTGTAGATTAGCTGTGACAAGCTACAACAGAGCATGAGCCTGCCATTAATGGACAAATTCCTGTAACCTCTATCCTGTTGGCAAAGTTGAGCTGATGCAGCGAAGCAATTGGATCACAAGTCAAGGAGATAAAAAATAAATTCACTGGGGACTACTGGGAAATGGAGTCTACTCAGGAGAAAAAGGGTGAGATGGAGAACTTGTCTTTAAGTGAAGAGAGGTGCACATAAGAAAATGTACCAAAAAAGAATATATGTCAGAATGTGACTGGAGGTGAGATTTGAAACAGCTTCTGTTTTGGAAAAGCACAGTAACACTGCTTCTTTGAGCAAAGCTCCCAAACACCATTACAAATCCCATCCAAAACACTTGTGTCTGGAACAGGAAACCCATTCGTGGAGGTATTCAAGGCCAGGTTGATGAGGCCCCATGCAGCCTGATCTACTGCTCAGCAACCAGACCATGGCAGGGAAGTTGGAACTAGGTGGTCATTAAGATCAGATCCCTTCCAACCTAAGCCATTCTATCCTACATCTGCACTATCCAGGTGACTGCAGTGGCCACCCAGAGCAGCTCTAGCTGAGAGAAATCCTCCCTTTTTCATTTTATATTCCTATACATTCATTGTGTAGGGAAAAAAAATAATGAAAATCTTGCTTTCTGGCTAAAAGATGCCCAAGGAAAAAGCAGCAAGTTACAAAAACAGAAACAAGTGCACTCAAAACACATAGATGAAGTCAAGAAAGATTGTCCTTTTTCTTTTTTACAGAGTAATATTTCAGGACATGAAAGATATGACTACACACTGCTGTACTGTCAGAAATGTTCTTATCTGGTTCCAGCCAAAACATCTCCTCACAACATTCCCAACCCATGAAATGGGGCAGCAGCATTTCTAGGGGCAGCACTGACTCCAAATTGCCAACAATGGTTGCTAATTGAGTTGCAGGTGTGTTGCTAGGCGTGGCAGAAAGCTCTTTTTCCCCGACACTACCTTCACTAACCTCCCATTTCTAGAAACACCTCCAGAGTTTCTTCCGGGAACATTTCTCAGGTGGGGTTTGACCTGACATGACATGGCTGTGCCACAGATCAGACAAGATCACAGCCTAGAGCCAGCAGTAAGGCTGCAGGTTGGAGCAGGACCCGTAATGCAACACGGAACTGGGAAAACAGTTTCCTTTCTTCTCTGTTTCCTTTTGTTGCCTTTCCAGAACACTGCTATGGCAGGGAGAACACAGTCTGCTAGCTTACAGTGGTATTTAAATTTCAATTATTTGAATAGAATTAAGAGCTCTAGAGATGCTCTACAGCCATTTCCCAAGGAAGTTCTCCACAGTTTTTATTTCTGAGCAAATGAACAAGTTACCCTTCAAGCCTGTGCTCAAGTAAGAATAACCATCCTTCCCCTGCGGCCATATCTCTCACCCCACTCCACCGAGAGTGAACAAAACTGCCTTTAACTGATACCAGGAAATTCATACCAGTCATTTAAAAATGCACTTTTAGATTCCTATCAAACCTGAAGATCTAAAAAAAAAATTAATGAATTAATATACCCCTCTGTGCTGGCTGTTTGAATTTGCATATCCTCCCTGAGCTGTCCTGGTCTCTCTGGGAACACTTTCCTTGAGAAAAACTGATTCCTCCATTTTTCTGCGTGGAAGGAAAATCATTGGCTGGAAGAAAGGTAGGGTTTCATCCCAAGATCAGTCTTCTTCTCCATCCCACTCCAAAAGCAGTAAAAGGGCTGGGACAGGCAGATGCAGACAGAAAGAGGACTTTTGAGTCAATATTCAATTACACACTATGGCAGCATGAAGGAGGGAAGACAATCTTTCAGAGGGGACTGAAATAACTTCTTATCACAGACTGACTCAGTTTTCCCACTGAAAAACAGGGATAAGGTAACTGCACATTCTATTAGAACTACTGAAGGAAAATCACTAAATTAATGTTAGGCATTTTTAAACTTGGATCCTAGAATGAGCCCTTTTGGGACAGACGATTAGGACAAGTCTCAACAGAGACCTCTGACCACCCCTTAGTGTCTTTAGGCAGGTGCAGTAGAAATAATGTCAAAAGACAGATGAAACAGAAAGCAGACTACCCACAAACAGTTTTGTCATCATAAAGCGAAAAGTAAATGGGTGAATTATGGAAGGCTTTAGATACTGGAAAGTACATAAACTACAAATAACTGGGGAAGATGGAAGAATGGAGAACCAAATACCCACGCTGTCTGTTAAGAATTGGTTTTCTAGGAAGAATGAAAGCACTACAACATACGTTACACTGTGAAGTATCTCTCAAAGTCTATCAGAATGTAGCTCCAGGGTCCTGATTTTAAGTTCCTCCACTCATTGCTGGTGTTTGTTTTTGCATAGCCTTGGCTTGCAACATAATGCTGCTACTGATAAAGGGCCCCTATGAAACTCAGTTCCTCTATTTAAAGTTTATAGAGTTCTCTCTAGTGATTAATTCCTGAACACTTATTTCAACCTTTCAGTTGCATGTGACATAGGAAGCAAAAAAGTATTACACCTATCTTATTTCCCCTCTCCCCCATCTCCCATGTGGGACCAAATCATGTTGGGTTTTTTTTGGCTGAGCAGCACTGCAGAGGAGTTTTGCTGTGTCCCCAGAGTTTTTAGTATGGTAATGCTGAGACACTGCAGGCCAGGCTGCTGACAGCTCACTGACCACACTGGAACTTCACCCCACTTCTCCCAGAAACATTTGATCCAGCACCCTTGCTGCAGTATTTTGCAGCATTAAAGTTACCCAGTTATGCCTCGACTGAGATATGCTGACAGAAAATTGAGAAAACATGTTCTACATCAGTTTGCTGATGGCTGATTTGCACCCTATGTTGTGATGAAGTGCTGGATGCTGATATGCATCAGATCAAATAGAGCAGATGTAAAGCTGCCTGACAGCTGGGAAGGGAAGGGACGGGAAAAGGGAGAAATAAAAGAGAAATAAGTGATCCTTCATTTCTAAGGACTTCCATGTCTTATCTCTCCAGAAGATTGCTGCAGCTAGCTCAATTATTACTTTCCTGGGATGTCTTGTTTGTTTCCACTAGACGGAAGTAATACAAAATTATGTAAATCAGCTTTCTTGAAGTAAAGAATCATGGACCAGTCAATAATGTTTATGCATTAAGAAAGGGCAGCTCCTCCTGGAAGAAATAACACAGGGAGCCGATCATAAGTAAACATTTCTAAACAGACAAAGGGCTGGTCCCTGCAGCACAATATATTATCATATTTCCACATAATTAGTTTGTTTTCCACTTGAAATCAGAAAACGATTCGACATTGCATTCTATGCCTCAGGATGGTGCATACAGTACAATTCTCATGTGCAGGTTCATATGTTGAATAATTAGTAAGAATTAATCTGTTGAAATTAAAGTTCGGAATATTATAGAACTCATGAATAGTTCATGGAACAATCAAGTAAATTAAACCAGATACAGAATTTAAGAAGCCAGACAATAGCAGATGACTGCTGGCAATCTGTTTTTTAATCAGTGAGTTACAAGCCAGAGGGATGAATATTGTTACCAGCTTTAGAAAATATTGTAAAATGTTAGCAGGCACATTAAAGAAGACTTACTAAGTAAGAGTGTTTTCATGATATTTCTTAAAGAAGAGCACTTCAGAAGGATCTGCTACCTTTGACACATACCTGCTCTCCAGGATGATCAGATCAGGAAGGACCAGCCCTACAAAATATCTTGTCCTTCTGCTCTGCCCTGTAGATGCACTTTGGACTTCTCAGAGCCCCATCTCAGTCCATTTAAATGTAGTATTTGCTTACCTGGAGCCAAAGATGTGTAAGTCTTTTTAGTTTCTTTAAAGCAGTTTTTGAGTTGCTATACATCTCAGCCCTGTGCAGTGACTTCTGGTTTTAAGAATTCAGGACAGTCATCCCTCACTTTAATTTTATTTAAAATCCATCTGTTCATTATAAATACATATTTTTCCCTTGATTTACTATGAAGAAAACACTGGTCATGTTTTAAGATAAATTAGGAAAAGAAAAAAAAAAGGAGAATCTTGAGAAGACTAGATCGATTTATGCTGGAATAATCCCCATGCAGAATAGCTTTAAATCTAAACGCATACTTGACTTTTTCCATTGTGTATGATCCTGTTAAATTGGAAGAGGTTTCCAGATCTATTTGAAAAATGGCCTCTACAGTTAGCTGAAACTTCAATCTTGAAAATGAATGAATGGAGCTGGTCCAGTACATTGGCTCTGGACCAGTCTTTAAAATACAGCAGAACAATGAATAACTGAATTCACAGCCAGCTGGTATCATAGTTGGGCAGTGAAAGTGTCAAAATATTAGTGACTTTTTTACATTTGTCAAAATCATTGCCAATATGGGAAGCATGGGCAGCTTGCAAATGTGAATCTTACACCAAAATAGTTTTAAAATCTTGCCTCAAGAATGTGTGCACAGATCCTGCTTTTATATCACCCATCAAAGGACAGGCGGAAGGGAAGAACATATCTTTTACTTAGAAGATATAAGTTGTTATTGATTTATCATCAAACATCAGCTCCTAATGTGGTTGAGTGGTGCTAGATGCCCTGCAGTAATAATGGATCAACCGGAATTTCTATGTCTTATTTTTTGGAGTCAGATAAGCTCATTCAGTCATTTCTAGGATGCAGCAGGTAAGCTATCCATGCAGAATAAATACTCATATAAAATTTGAATCTATCAATACATATGAACACACACTCACAATGTAAAGGAAAACAGAGTTTGGCCGTGTTTCAGTTATAGGAGAGAAAAAGAAAAAATAAACATATGCTAGTAGTGTCTGACACATCTTTCTGCTCCAATAATTCAAAAAATGTTTGTTTTATTTTTAAAACAAAATTTTGCTGGCAATCACTGTATGCTGCAGTTGAGATACTTTCACTCGCTTTGAAAGAAAAAACTTGCATGACTGAGTTACTCTTCTGCAGCAGAAGGTAAAGACCATACACATGCAGCAAGTTTATTCTCCAGCAAGATGCTCTCAGTGAATTTCAGTTCCTGCTCTTTGCGTGCTGTGTATTTACTTCTTTCCCTTCACCAACACAGTTGCAGTCAGGCACCAGGATTTCAAAGGGACTACACGAATTTCCTTCTTGTGATGAGGAATATGGCAGCCCAGGACCAAACCAACCTGCCACTGGACATTATCATTTTCATAGTTTTGTAGACATAAAGCACGACTTTTTATTGAGGCTTGATGTGTAAAACAGACAAACAATTAACCCTTGTGACCACTTATATTTGCATCTGCAGAGCTAAACAACCTCGGAGCAGCACCACTCCATCTCATGCAGATGGACCTGGGGCCTCACATGGCACCCTGCAAGGACAAGTATAGCTCCCATGGAGATCCGTGTGCAACTTTTATAAGAACAGGACATGCCTCCTAGTTCATTAAAAAAGACCGTTCAAAACAAGTGAACGTATGTGGATACATGCTTTGTGTAGAAAAAAATGTCATCTGGATTGAGAGCTTTTTGTTCTTTCTGAACCTGAATACCTCATCTGTATTTATTTTCTTTTAAAATCGATTAGATAAGTGAATAACCTCTTGATGTTCCTTTATGAGCTTTGTACTAATAAACAGAAGCCTCTGCTATCTTTCCTTGCTCCTCTGCAATGTTCTTATTTCAGCCAAGTAAGGTTTGAGCTGGAAAGTTTCCCCAGGAAGATTTTCATTTCTCATCTTGTCTGATGCAAAGTAAAGACTATGCCAAGTGCCACTGACCTTAACTCTCCCGAATCAAAAATATCTGATGTGATATATAGAAAACTTTGATGTGTAGATATGCTAATCAGTGGAGAAATGTCAAATTTGCATACATTTCAAGTGACCCAACAATATTTACCTTAGAGCTAAGTTTCATATTTTTCTGACAATTGCAGCATTGAACAAGTGACTCATTTAGCATATCTAAGCAGCATTATGTCACAGGGATTTACCTCAGAGTTGTTTGAAAGCATCAAAAAGATGAACATCACTGTCTGAAATTAACAACAAGCCTAATTTGATTTGACAAATGATGTTGATTTAGATAGGGTCACTAGCTATTGAAGATGCGGAGGACAAATAGTGCCTTGAAGCCTTGATAAAACTGAATATTTAAACAGTTCATTATGCAAATTTGCCCTCTACCTGTCAGTAGTGACTAAAGTATAGGGTTAGAGTGCTGGAGAGGCTCTGTGCTAAGGAGACAACTAGTATACATGTACCTGGCTCTTCTTTAAAAAACAGCTCCTTAGACATTTACTAAGTGGATGCGTATCAGCATCATCCTCCCCAGGTTTGACAGTGACAAAATAGACAAGAGTTGATTCCTGAAACTTCTGGCACCAGTACAGAAAACTTGACTTTACCAAGCCAGCAGGTAGTCACAAACATTTGCCCATGGCATACTCAAGGCCTCGTTCTCCAGCCCTTCTTATCAGTTTACATCCTGAGACCTGGTGGACTTCAGTGGAGTTATCTGCACAAATGAACCCTCTGCTTGGGTAGGAGCCCCATGGTGTAACCAGACAGAGACAGGCTCCCGTCCAGAAATGTCTGGGAACCAGAGAGGTGCAGATTGCTTTACAACTGTGTGCAACACCTACACTTTTGCTTTTATCACTACTCCCACCATCACTTGGCAAACTGGCATCCATTATAAGGAGTGGCAGCAGATAGGAGGGAAAATCTTCGCCAAGGACTCATGAGTAAAACCTCAGTTTTCAAAAAACAGCTTGAAATATTTTGTCCATTCAGAAGAGAGGGATTTAACTCTTGAAGGTCCACTCTAAAAAAATAATCACACTTCAATGCATCAACCTTGCATAGTTTTAAAGGCCAAGAGTGCACTTAGTATTTAACTGCATAGTAACAGTAACAGAACAACCCAGAGTAAATATTTCATCATTTAGGAATAGTTAATGGTATTTACATATTCCAGATCTTACGTGCTGACAAACACTAATTCTGAAAGCAAGCACCACAGAGTTCCTAATAATCTGCACAACAGTGATTCCTTAAAAAGTAATTTCTCATCACTTTGATATATGTGCACTACAACTTCAGACATCCAGTACACCAGTATGCTTCAGGTTACTGGCACCACATGACCATCTCTAGTCATGTAATGCTTTACTGGTTACCTCTATATTTTAATCCTAGCTCATAAAACCTCATTGGTGTGAGCCAGGCTGAAATTTTGTCGCAGTGAACTCAGAGAAGTGTATGAAAATGTCAGTTTAAGTATTGGCAAGGAGATAACAGTGGAAGAGCAGACAGAAGCTATTTAATTAATGAAGTATAAGCAAGCAGCAATATACAGAGTAGATATACCTCCTCATAAACTAGATCCCAAGAAAACCTTGCATTCAGCAAGCCTGGCCAACCCTGGGACAAGGTACCCACAGAGATTGGGAGTGTGTCCACTGACCCCGTAACCAGCAGACCCAGAGCTGCCAGAGCAGTGGCTGAGCTCAGTCTTGAAACGGGAGAAACACTGCTCATGCTCACAGCCCCAGGCCTGATCACAAAGGCCCCACCGGGAAATAAACTGTCTTATGGCTGCGACACCAGAGAAATATATTTAGGCTAAGGTGCATCAATGCAGTGTAGAGTTCCCAGCTCAAGAGCTCACTTACACACACGACTCATAGACCTTTTTCTTTTTATGCCTTTATCACACGGTCTTATCGACTCATTTACATATGTTTTGTAGTAAATATGTTTTCTTTATCCAGGTTGCCCCTTTTCCCCTTGCTAGTCAGACTAATTGGGAGATGACTGTATTTACCATTTCATTGGATGTGAGAAAACATGTCTTGTGAGTAACTTTGATTTGTTTATAAAGCACTCCCCTAACTCTGCTGAGCTTGTAAGTTCTTGGCTAATTGCTCTCATGTCCATGAAATGGGAGAGACCCAAGTCTGCTGAAATATATGGAAACAATTAGAACAGCAAAAAAAAAAAAAAAAAAAAAGAAAAAGGCTTTCCCTGTAAACAGATATGTCCATGCCAAGATACCCTACCTAGAGCAACTGGCACGTGGTATGTTTGCAGATGGAACCACAGTAGGATCTAGCCACTTATATTTAGCATGCAGTGTTATTTGTTTCAGCTAGCCAGCTAGCAATAGGCAGGAGTTGGAAGGGGAACCCATAATTTCTGCACAGAAGTACACCCATATCAGTGCCCCCCCCTCCCCCCCCATGACAATCACATACCTTAAAACTTTATTATTATTACAGGAAAATCCACCTTCCCCCCCCCCCCCCCCCCCAGTTAGGAGCATGGAAAGCTCATATTGGAAGAACACAGGTAGTATCATTTGTGATGTGTTATCTTGTTATAGAGTTCTTTTGACATTTTCATTTACATGGAAATAGAAAAGAAGCCCTGAAATACAGCAAGCGTTGCAGCCTGTTTTATTATGTTGGTGATTTCCACTGCACATTTACTGTAAACTACCATTAGCATGCATGAAGTAACTCAGCAGTCTGAAGGCCAGGAGGGATCATTAGTTCATCTAATCAGATCCTCCTCCTCCACAACCCATGCCACAGAATTTCCTCATGTTAGCCCACTGTCAATACCCTTGCCTTCTTGCTGAGTCAAAATGGTTTCAATTCTTGACTTGAAACCTACAAGTGATGAGAAAGATCTACCCCTTTCACAGATAAAGTGTTCCAGGATCAAAGTTTGGCAATGTACTTCTTAAATTTTTCCATTCAAATGCAATGATTATAAAATCAGAATAATCTTTGAACTGGACATAACTGTAAAATGATGCAGTACTGAAGCAAAAAGATTTTATTTATTTACTTATACAAGAATGAAATCACCAAGAGAGAAAAAGAACACTGAAACATCAGAAGATTTGTTCTTTGGGCTTACATCCAAATGAAATGGCTAAATTTCCATGATCTATAAAACAGGACTAGATGGTCATATAGAACCCTTCTGCCCTAAAATAACCCACAAGTCTACAAGCTGCCAGCCTGCAATTATTCCTTTAACAAAACACTATTCAATGTCAGAATTGATAAAAAAATATTTTATTCCAGCCAGTTTGCAAACAATGTCTTTAATCTTTATCTCTTACAGAAAAATGTTCTGAACACTGATGATCCCCATGGTACTTTCTGACTTTATAAAAAACTGAAGGTCAAAATACCTTTTCCAATAGGATGGTGGTGACTGAAGAACTATTATGATGGAAAAAGTAAAAGCCAAGTCAGTTATGTATCTATTTGGACACACAGTTCATCTTCACATCGTGCTGAAGCAGTGTCTTAGTAGTGTGGATGGAATAGTTTTTCTTTAGAGCATCTTTTATGATACTTTGTTTTGGTTCTAGGAGAAGAACAGTGTTGATAACACACCAATGAGTACAGGTGCTGCTAAGCAGTGTTGTACAGAGCCAAGGCCATTCTCAGCACAGGGCCCCAGGAGCTGGGAGGGAAGAGAATTTGGACAGCTGACTTAAACTGGCCAATGGGATATTCTGTACCGTATAACATCATGCAGAAGGAACTTTGGAAGGGTTGGGAACTTATCTCTCAATGGGGTAGCTGGCCATTGGTTGAGGGGTGGTGAGCAATTGCATTCATGTCCATACATGCATATATAGCCATAACAACTATCCTTTTCTCTATCTTAATAAATAGTTTGATCACAACCCACAGGTTTTACTTATTTTTTCACAGTTCCCTCCCCCATCCCACTGGGAAAGGGGGAGAATGAGCAAACGATGGTGTGGTGCTGAGCCACCTGCCTGGTTCAACCTCAGCAATCACCAACTCTGCAATCTCTGTATGAAAATGAAACAACATGTCAAGAAATCTGAGTTATTGCAAAAGCCATCATCTAGCAATCAATAATTGAAACAAGTTCAAGGAGGGCACATTTAGTTAAGACCAAATTCTTTTTCCAAGCATTGTTATTCAAAAGTCATTAATTTTATGACTGAAAGTAACTGCATGGGTTTCCATTTTCATCCAATATCTTTAAAGCAGATGGATTCTTTTGGACTTTTCTTTTGCTGTAAGCCAAGTTGTCCAAGGCATGCTAAACACACAGAGTATTCACTATTGCACATACCACATTTGAAGTTATTTCCAAGACATTTCAAGGCACCTCTCAATGCATTTATTCTCAGAGCTTATTGTTGCCTCTTCAAGCAGGAGCAGGGTAGGCAAATGACCAGTTACTTGGGCTTGAGTAACACCAGGAAAGTGCAGTTCTTTGCCATCACAGGTTTCCATAGGATAAAGTTTTCCTCTGTAGAAATGCAAGTGCATGTACCTCATCTGAGTATCCCACAATGGATGAAGATGGAAATATATAATCACAGTAGGAAACAGTACAGTCTCCTTCCCCATTAAACTGTGAAATTTAAAAGACCGATTGTGAAAAAACACATACTGGTTATTAGTTTTTATCATTAGAATTTAGAGCTAAACTTAGAGGAAGCTGGAGCCATATATAATTTTTAAATGACAAAAAACACACGATGTCTCAATTGCAAAAAGAGGAAGAAACTGAAGAATACCAGGAGGATGAACAGAAAACAGTGGCCTTAGAAATATTCCTGGAATGAATATCATTCTAGTGACTGGATTGCTGCCAAGACATTTTATTCTGTGTTTTTAAAAATGCATAGACTAGGAGAGTCATAAAAGAATGTTTTGTCTCTGGAATATGCTGGAAAAAAAGCCAGATATGATTAGACTTTGACATGGGCATTCATCATGCTCCAAACTGAATCAGTTATTAATTCTGAAGGTATTAAATATGGAATGGGTTGTGTGTTTAACAAGTCTACAGTACTAGTCAATTATAATAAAATGTTAAGACTGATGGAATTTTCAGAAACATCCTCCTGTAGTTTAAGTTGCATGGACTTGACCAAGTCTCCAAGCAGCACCCTGAGCCCCTGACATTACAGAAACCTCTGGGGACTTCTACCACCTCCCTGATAACAAGAAGCAGGAGTGCCAGGATTACTTTCATGGAGATGGAGAAAGGGCTTCCATTCAGAGCACAGGATATACTAATTCAGAAGGTTCTCTTTTTGGAAGCTTACAACACACTGGTTCCTGTCTCTTGAGCAAGTTCACTTCTTCCTTTGAAAGCTGAGATAGTCTGATGTGGAGACATCTTTGAAAGGGTTTAGCACATCCCATCATTTTTCTCTACACCCTGGTAGCAGGAAGTCTCTCTAATCCTTAAGACCATTGCTGAAGGCACATATACAACTGCTTCTGCTATCTAGTTACTCACTCAGCACACCCCCCAGGGAAGTTACCAGCTCCCATGTCCCGACTTCTGTGTGGGTGCTGGTATGCTTGCATGTTACAGCACATTGGAACTCACCAATATTTCTTGCATTGGTAGTGTGAGTAGTGGTGCTACAGCTTCAGAATTTCATAGCATCAAGACATTTCCACAGATTCTGCATCAAAATGCTATTCCATTTTTCACTGCAGCATTTCTGCTATACTAAAGAGAGAAGCAGGAGATCTTTCCTTCAGCTGTTTATTAGCACCATTGCTTCTCACCAATAGAAGTTCCCTGGGAAAAAACCTACAGCTATAGCTCATGAATGCATAGAAAATTGTAAGGACATCTTAACTGATTCCTTAAATTCAAAAGAAAAAAAAAAAAAAAAAACACATTTACAGACTAAGTGATCATCTCATGAGGTTTCTCCTAAGAGAAGGCCTCTCCGGGAAGCAGCAAACAGTGATCAGCTCATGAGGGTTCAGATGGTAGAACACCTCGAAGGAGCGACGAGGTCCAGGAGAAAGCAGCATTTCTCAGGCAGCAGTCCAGGAGGGGATCCAACAGCAGCAGGGATCAGCTCATGAGGTTTCTGATGGAAGAACACCTCATCTCATGGTGATCGACCCCTCTTTTGTCCTCCATTTTTCCTGCCTACATGACAAATCCCGTGCTAGGATGCCAGGCAAGCATCTCCTGAGATGGAGTACCACACAAAAGAGTGTTCTCCGGCCATTGAGCTGCAGCTTATCTCTCTTTCCTTGCCCCAGGACATGCCCATCTGCTTGTCCCTTAGACAAAGGATTTCGCAACCCTTGCCCAGGACTTGCTTGGACATGTTTAGATATTTCATCAGCAAACTTTGAGGCAATGGTATAAAATAATAGTCTCTTACACGCTTGTCTCGTGAAAATGGTTTTAGTCTGTTTTCCCTTTTCATCTTCAGAAGTAGAAAGGGAAAAGCAGGGGGGGGGAGGAGAGAGAAAATCAAGTTTTATCAAGAGTAAGAGCTGATCAAGATGCTCTGGTAGGCTCTGTTGGAACAGGCTCCACTTTTTTTTTTTTTTTTAATTATTATTATTATTACTGCTATTGCCATCACTTATAATATTGATGGTGAGCAACATTGCCAGTGGATCCCCTCACACTGTGTGCTACAGGAGTGGAGAAGGGACTGTCCCTATGCAAAAGGGTTTTCATTCTAAAAACACAACTAGGCGTAGCATATAAAGCACACAAAACAAAACTAGAACATTGCCCAAGGGCCACCAATTGACACCCCAGAAGCTGGCTTCATGAATCTTCCTTTGAAGACGGTACAGAGTCTCCCATATTGCTCTGCAGACCTTACAGAAATCATCACACCAGAGGAGTACTCTCCTCCGTACTCCCTGACTTCTCCTGCCACAAGGATTTTCTCAGAATGGGAAAAGTCATACGCATTAACACTGCCTCAGAATTCATTATCAGAGGAAAGTGCCTTCTGAACCATGAATTCCTGATACTGAAGATCGTCCATGGAAAAAGCCTTCAGCTTTACCTCTGACATTCAAAGGTTTTGCTTATTTCATTGAGTGTGCACGCAATTTTCAACTCACAGAAATAGAAGAGAAAATGTTTTCTTATGCCTACCCAGTGTAATGAAGTAGAATGGAAAGTAAATAGGGTAGAATTTCCATACTGTATTAAATAGAGCTGAGAAGAAATGAAATTTCTTCCCTGTATAACACTGTGGTAGTAGTAGCGTAGCTGGAGTCTCAGCACCTCTCCTATCTTCAGTTTTAGTCCGTGTCTGCTCACAATCTTTCACATTTCTGCTACAGAGATGTTCAAAACCAGTTCGACCAAATGCTTCCTGGTTCTATGTGCTGTCCCATACCCGCATGCATAAAGTGAGAACCCTTACAGAATTTCTGCGTAGCTGAATTAAAATCAGCATGGGCTGAAATAAGTCACCCTCAAGCCAGATATCAGCACGTACATAGAAATAAGCAATGCTCTAACCAAACTAGTTTAAATTTGCTCTTTATCAAACCAGTGCAAGCTTGCTTCTAGACAAGGCCCACTAAAATTTGCTACGCTGTTTTAAACTTTTAATACTTTTGGGCAAGCAGCTTATACACCCACTGTGTAGCTACTATTAATGGCTGAGCTGTAAATCCTTCACAAGGGACTTTGTGGAAACACTGATATATCCTTTACCACCACAGGAAAATGCTTCTGGGCTCTTCTGTAATCGCAGCTTCTTCAAAGAAGTGCCTCACTTGGTCTGCAGAGAGAAGCCTTGAAAGCCTACATGAGAGCAGGCTGGTTTGTCACAAGTCGTGGTGGCAAGGACATGGGTACGTCAGCTCCCAGAGATCCTCAGCAACACTGCATTCTATCTTTCCACTTTCCTTCTCCTCTTCCTCACTTGGTACACCCTCACATTTTTCCATGACCCATACTTCCCCAACACCCACCAACACACCAGTCATGCCTTCCCTCTGTATGTTACCTCCATCTGTAACACAAAGCTCTTCACAAAAGGCAATAAACAAGCTGCTTCCCCTGCCTAAGGTCAACCAGATGAGCTGTGCTGAGTCTGGGGTTTGAACCAGGAATTCTCCAAGCCCTGGATCAAGGATGGAACATGCTGTACTGTTCAGCCATCTCTAAGGGCACATGCAGCCCTCCTGGAAATATCTGAGCTCTTACAGGGTGCTGACACTACTCCAAATCAAGTAAAAATAATGAGAACTATTTTCTGTCCATTTGAGGCACTTGCAAATTACCATTCACTGTCATATCTGAGTGCCAAGCACTATCAGACACACTGACAAGCTTTGAAGCTTCCAGGATGAGGTTGTGTTAATGCAAGCCTGCCTCACCACAGTACTACAAGAATTATGCAGTGGATACTTAAACTTTTGACCCTGTAAATAGAATCTGATTTGTTGCAATTGGTTGAGAAACAACCAAACCTTAGTATGGAGCGAGGCATCTGAGAAAGGATCATTCAGCTCAGCACCACCACATCCTTGCACAATAATCCAAGAAGAAGCACAGCAAAACGGTGCCATGCTGTTGTCCTGTAAGCCATCAGCTGTGGGTGGTACTGCATGATGTCCCAAGGAGTAGGTGGCTATTTCCAAACAAGTCAATCTAGCTTCCTGCTGGCACAAAGTTCAGCCGGATCTTCACACTGTAAATACCCAAGGTAGAAATGCTACCTGATTCACACAGAAATGGCCTCCCACTCTTTTGCCCATTACCTGAGTACAGAGATCGACCAAAAATACACAAAATCTTTAAAAATCTGCAGGCAGACATCAAATACATACATACAAATACCAGAGGTGGAGAATCTGCAATGGCTGCAGGTATCTCTCCTGCATGTTGGCCTCTGAAAGAGTCTCATGCTCATGGATAGCTAAGGAGAGTCTTTATTCAGTCCTTTATCCACATTTTACTGTCACAGGAAGATACTCAGGTGCTGACAAGCTCATCTAGTACTAAGCTGTAACATCATTCAGGATGCTTGGACTCATTTTGATGCCTAATGCTCACTTTCATTGAAGATTTTGAACATTTTCTACTCTGTTTCTGTCAGACATAACCAGCTACTACTGAAGAAGAAGTAGTTTGGACTAGAATATAGGGGTAATAGATCACATTTCGTTTTCAATCAAAATAAAGTAGAAAAACTCAGGCTATAAGCGAGTGTATTAGCATTCCCTATTAAATTGTAAGCTGACTAAATTCAGTGATTCCCAGCTCAAAGAGTGAGTAATTCTTTTTGCCTAGTTTGTGACAAAATTCCACAAGCAAGCCAAGGCAAAAATCCTCTAAACGCTTTCAGTTATGACTCTGACCCTGTGACTGGCTTGGAGATAGGAGTCACAACACGTTAGAAAGGCTTCTTTATCAAAGCTGAATGTCTGATAGAAATTTACATGAATACTTTTCAAACAATAAGGAATTATATTTCCCCATAATCTGAAATCATTACAATATCTGTTCTTTCTCAAGGAACTCTGACCAAATCTTTATTGCCAGCAGGGCTACCAACTTAAATTATTCCTTGTGAAGGATTTCAATAATTTATTCAGAGCAAAAGGTAAACTCCAGAACTTCCAAAAAATAGTCAAAATATCAAAGTATTCAATGATGAGATTGTTCCATTTGCATTTTGACTTAGATTTCACCGCATAATTAAGAATCACTTTGACAATTAAAATGCTTAATTTGCAAGTGGCCGAGTTGAACGCTGACATTGCTAGAATTTCCTTCTTTCTTCAGAAAAAAGAACATGTGAATGAGTAAAATTTCACTAACATCAATTTACTTTCAGGAATTTTTTAATTCTGTCAGAGTTTGGGGAAAAAAATAATCCACAAATTCATCTTCTCATTACTTTTCTGCCCCATTTCTAATTAGCCATTATACTCGACCACATCTGTAATGTATCTAATTGGATCTCCATTCAAAGATAAGGATCAAAAATGCTTTCTCCAGTAATATTTGGAGCAGCATATGCATCTAAAATGCACACAATCAGTGACCCTACCATGATACGCAGTTGCCTAAAGGACATCTAGAGTAGGTGTGACCCTGCTGAGATGATGTAATTATATTTCTACAGTATTTGGACAAGAGATTTGAATTAGAAAATAGAGTTTTGGGAGGTTTATTTCCTTTTCATTTAAGCTAGACAGTAACCTTTCAAAACATGGTCAAATTAACACTTCAATGCAAAGAAAATGTAATGAAGTTAAACAAGACAACAATTGTCTGCTTTGTCCTTTGTGGACATCTCTGTCTAAGATAAGCCTCACTTACAAGGATACAAACTAAGCAAGGATTAAATATAATGATGTGCATATACCTCCATGTCACCGAAAACATGCCCAAGTCCCAATTGCTCTGATACTGCCTTTGGGGCTGCTTTCAATTTCTGCCTACATAATTGAGCCAAGAGATGGTAGCCTTTAGGTTATACAGACTAAAAGCAAAGCAAATCCATGTTGGGCAGCTGCAGTTGTTTCTGCATATGACTACCCTGAAGATTACTCACAAGCTTCAGCTTGTCACTGCTCTGATGGAGCAGAGCAGCATGAGTAAGTTACTCCTCGTGACCCACTGTTTGCTGCTAGGTGTCAATCATCAATAAAGCCTCAGTCAGACTGCAACAGAACTTTGTTACTGATCATTTCACTCAATTCTCAGGCTCAGAATTAAATGCATCTGCTGGCAATCCACCGACTCATGTTTACAAGAGGAAGGCTGATGCTTTAAGTGAGGGGTCACCAGATGGCTATTCCTTGCCGGCAGAGCAGCACAGCTTGACCTTCAGAGAGCACTGTTGTGTCCTACAAAGCACTGCTGAGCTTCCAGGCAGAGCATAAGATGCATTATTAGGTCAAGCACTTACTTGGCTGAACACCATTGTGGAACTATTTATTATGGCCAATTGGGGCGAACTGCACTGGGCAGGGACAAACTATAATAAGCACATTACACTAAGTGTCATATGCCAAGATCTGACAAAGAGGGGTGAAGAACATCAGTAAATACTTCACTCATCTATTTTTCCTGGGTAATTGCACAAGAAGGTTACAGAACTCCTGCTCACACTTCATCTAACCTACTGGAGATCACAGACCTCAATTTCCCAGCCCCAAGCCCGACCCTATCCATCCAATCTGTTCTGCTGCAGTCAGAAAAATCCAGACTGGACTACATAGGGTTAAGCACTGGCCAAAATATCAGCAGAAGCAGGAGGCTTGTGTGCTTTGAAACTCTGTTCAACATATGTCTGAAGGATTTTTGGGACTGCACAAAACTGTAGAAGAAGAAAAGATTGGCAAGGCAGATGTTCGTTGTTTACTGACCCCCAGTGAAACCTGCCCTTTCCTTTACCCATTTGAGATGTTCAATAGATACGTTGGTGCTGATTTTTAAACCATGTGCTGCCAAAAATCTGGTGTATTTCTACGTCCCTGAGAGTTTGAAAACAAGAAGTACACTAGACTAGTGTGAAAACACACTTCCTTATGGCAGGTTTATAAGCTGATCACTGGAAATGAATTTCTTGCAAAGTAACATGTTGAAAACCATGACAGGCTCATTGACAACAAGCAAAGCCCTCACATTTCTATCTCAGGAAGAGGGTCAGTTTGCAGAGCAGGCACCAAGCGATTGTTTATTGGAGCTTTTGCAGAAAAAAAAATGAAATTTTGCCTTCCGGGTATTTATGTGGAAAAAGCTGATACTGTCACAAACACAAATAACACAAAATCAGGACTGTGAGAACTCCCGACTACGCTCAAGCTTTTCTTTCCACGCCATTTTTCTATATGGCTAGCATGGCAATGTTAGATCCCCAGCCAGCATGCTAACACTTCCATCTTTGGAAGAGGCCAACATTTTGCAGCGCTTGACTTCCCCCCACCTGTCAAGCATGCTTTGTCCAAGAATATTTCCCAAGCAGTTGAAAAGATGGAGGTGCAGACATGACAAGCAGAATGTAATGAAGCAACTTCCCAGCAGAGCTCTCAGCTTAGCCCAGGCAGCACCAGCTTGCAGGACTCTCATTCATAGGAAGCCAACCCCATGGAGGTCCCAAATGGAGTAACTCAGCATTAAGTCACAGGTACTATTTCTGTTGTGTATTCACCCCGTGCTACTAGAGTCACACTCAGCTCAGCTTCCACTTCTGAGCTCTTCAGACAGTGTGAATGCAAGAAAATGAGTCCCAAACAAGCAGCACTGTAAACCTCACAACACAGAGCAGCATCCCAGTATCCCAACCAGGAAGCTACTAAAAGCACTGGGACCAACCTACTCACCCAGGAATGCATATCAACGATTTGGTCATGTACTACAGGATGTGCTATGTTCCCGATTTTTTCTGCACAGATCTCAGTATGAATAACTACGTGTCTGTATAGCATATCAAACTCAGAAAAGGACTGCTGCCCTTGTTAAACGTTGACACAAAGTTGAATATTAAGCTGTGCATACTGCAGACAAAATAGCTTTGCTCAATAGTATTAACTAGATTAAATGAAATATCAATTTCTGCTGTTCCATAATGTATGGCATGATAGTTTTTTGATGGTCAGACTAGCATAATTTACCTGCAGCAGGGAAGCTGTCTTTCCCCCAGCCAGCTGAGCAGCTAGCATGGGGCTAGAACTGCATCCCAGCTGGACATAGTGCAGGGATCTGCACCCCAAGGCCAATCCTGCCCCTACATTCCAGCTCATCTTTGCTTAGTTCATTCACCTCTCCTGGAAGGGAGGGAAATTAAGGAGACAGGGTGGGAAATAAGAAGAAAAAAAAGGATATTTTTATACAGAATTAGGAACAAAAGAAGGGAAAGAATGCATAGAATATTAAACAGAGGAGAAGAAATTTGATGTTTGGAGCCTCTGACCTGGCAAAACAGCAGGGTGAGAAAGGAAGCAGGAGTTCAGACAGTTTGGCAGCTGCCATCATTGTTAATACATCATGCAATCTCCATAAAAAGCTACAAATGTGGCAAAGGCCAAAAGCTTAACAGAATACACGTGTCATTAATACTTCATGTTCAGTAATGTGAAATATTGCAGACCCTTGAAGGAGTATAGGAGTGTTCTGAGCTGACTGGGGGGAGAGGAGCCAAGGAAAGCCTTCATATGGGCAGCACAGCTCTGTTGGAGGGAAGTCAGTACAGCAGAGAGGGCCTTGAGTACCAGGAGGATGCGTGCTACTGCATCAGTGTTACCAGACTGTAAACACAAAGTCAAAAGATGGCTTTGATAAGAACGAAGAATCCTGGCTTCCAGTCTCCTGAGGGAAAACAGCTTTGGACAATAGCACGGGAGCTATCTGTAGCTTTAAAGGCTCAAGCCTTTAACCAGATTAGCAGACGGATACAATATCCAGCCCACTGTTGTGGAACGCACGAGCTTAGTTGTAATTAAGCAAGCGAAGTTTCCTGATGAACATACCTAGGGAACTGCCATTTGGCTGCTACTCTTTATTGCACTTCCTGTTTTACAAGTAAAGGTGGTAAGTACAAAATAAAGCACTTAAGAAACACATCGTTGATACGCTCCACACCAGATGCGCTGGATAATGACATAAGCAAGTTTGGGGAATATTCCCTACTTGCTTATATCAAGTTTCCATCTCCTCAACAGATATGAAGGCAACAAGCTACCAAACACCTTAAGCTGTTGTTTTCAAGTTTTATTAATGTATTCCTACTGCCATTTTCAGCTCCTAGTCAATGACTTTGATAGCTGACACATCGTTTCTATCACATCTTATTTTGCTGAAGGCATTTTTCAGCTCCCTCAAGCCTCTCAATTTCCAGCTCCTGTGCATGCTTTTGTGCTACTATTAATTTAAGTGACCTTTTTTCTCTCTTTTTCAAATTTAATGAGATCCCAGCATTATAACTGCTCTTCTCAGCACCTACAGAATTACGCACCCCACTTTAGGCTGCAAACATTGGAGTAAGGAAGGCATCTCACTGACTAAAGAAATCCTACAAGCAAGTTTTAGCCCCTTTTCTGCCTTCTGTCTCTGGCATAGCTGAGTTTAGACAGAAGCAGAAAGTTATTAAGCTTGTAAAATAACCCAGTAAACACTTCTAAATAAGTCATTTACAGCATGTTCATGTGAAGCATCAGTATAAAATATAGTACTAAGAATGGGATTATGGAGAAAGCAAGTCAGAGTTTCAAGGTAAGAATACAGAATGATACAAGCATCATACTGGATTATTTACTTTATTCTTAACAGGAAACATCCTTTGGTATTGAGAAGGTATTTAGCAAGCTTTGATTGTGCTTGCTTTTCACAAAGACATGGTAGAGATCCAGGAAGGTTCTTCCTAGCCTGTCTTTCTCCAGCCTCAGTGAGAGCAATGAACATCAGGTTTACTCTCCAAGACCTAGAACTTTGCATGTACAGCACCGGGGCCAACTGGGAACACACTTCCCATTAGGCTACAGAGCAGCAACCCCATATCCACCTTCTCCAGCTTCCAAGACAGCACCAGACAAGTAACAGACCAAGTCTTCCCACCCCTCCTTGGCACACTGGCCTCCCACAGCTTGCTTCTCCAACACCTCGCCACCTACCACTGCTGTTCCTGCTGGGCTGCAGCCTTTTATAGCAGCTGTTTTTTGATTGGCACTTATTCACAGATGGGGGAGGCAAATAGGTCCTTCGTTAACCCTTTTCAGGTTGCTGCCAAGTGTGGGTGTGGGGGGTTATATGTCATTTTTGTTAATGAAGTGCCTTCTGGAATTGAACCCTGTGCTCCTTTTTCATAGTTGTGTCATTTGACACATCTAACTGGAAAACAGAAACAATATGTATTCTTACTTATTGTCAGTAAATGAGGTGGTGAAGTGGTCTGGTGCAAAGGCTGTCTCTGAACAAACATTTTTCCTTTGTTGAAGCTAAATTTTAAAAATTAGCAGGCTTTGGTAAATAGCACAACTATTAAGTCTCCATAGTCCCCTTTGATTCTTATTTTGCTAAATGAGGTCTAAGATAAACAGGAAGGAAGAAAAGTAGCAGTTCCTTTCCCCAGTTTTTCTTCATATCTTTCCCCAAAAGTAAATCCTGTTCGGGTCTATCATGCAGCATTCAACATGTGTTTGCAGGGAAAGCTCCCTGTGTGCTGGTAATGTGAGAGATCCAAGCAGTGTGTGTGTGGCTTGTCTGGCTGACTGATGCCTTGCTTTGTTGTCTTTTGCTCTCCTTCTTTTGCATACACTCCTGGCCTAGCATCCCTATAGGAGAAATCAGTTGGAGGTTTATCTAAATAAAAAGGCTCAGCAACCCACATGGGGATGTATGCAATTTGGGTACTTGTGAGAAGATGAATAAGGCCACAAACCTGAAACGTAAGATTTTGGTGATTTAAAGAAGTACCTACAAGTCTTTTTTAAATCTGTATTCATCCAATTTTCCTGTTTGTATCATAGCTGTTACTAATCAGGAATACCTAATCTCTATGCTTACTACTTCCCAGAGCTCAGAACTTTGCTCTTCTAAACATGGATTAAGGACAAAGGGTGGGACCAGGACAAGGTACTCTAACTTCTTCTTTTGTCACTGAAAGATGGAGCAAAAATTATGGATGGAAGATAGAAAAATCCCTCTCCATCTTCTCAGGAAGAACAAGCTTGAGCATCCTGCAGTCATGTGAGAGGGCTGATCACTTAATCTACACCTTGAAGCGGCTCTGTGGCTATTTCTACAGCCACTCACTTATCACTTCATGTTCAAAACTTTGTTTAACATCACAATATTCTCTGCCTTAGGTACCACTGCTCCATAGAAGTGTAAACCATGAACAAAAGTGCCATGCTGATACAGATGCTCATGTAAGTCATTTCAACAAGCAGCCAATTTTACCCAGTTTTGGAGGGAAAACACAGCTAATAATTTAACAATTCGGCAAAAGCATCTAGATAAAATACATTTGATGTCTTCTGCATGATGATATAATGCATCAAAAATCTGATTTAAAACTTTCTGACAAGTTGCCGCAGGCATTATATCAAAATTAGCCTTGTGATAATGCTGCTGAAAGGAAGGAGGAGGGGGACAGCAGAACACCATGAGTTAAGAAAATGAGCAAGTAGATGAAAAGGATGTTAAATGTGGAAGTGGCCCCAGCACTGCAACGGTTCCAGGGAGTTATGTCTACATGACATACTGTGCACAGACATGAGCTCAATCTGTCCACTTTCCAGCGTGGCCAAAGCCTTGTGGTTAACAGCATGCCAAGCCTGAACGGGAAAGCCCTGCCAGTGACTAAATATATTAACTTGGGCTTGGTGTTGTGTTAGCACAGCCACATGGAATTTGGACAAACTGGAACGCAGACAGAGAGAGGCAGTGCTTGCTGATGAGATACTGGCAGATGAACTCTGTGTTCATCCATAAGAGCAAATGAAAGGTTTTCCTGCACTACATCATTGTGAAACCACTCAAGAATCCCTTTCCAAATTTCACCATAAAACTGAATGGGCAGGACAGTCCCTGCAAGAAAGAATGCAGAGGATGCATATTTGGATGGGCTTCTAATCGACCCAAGTGGTGCTTTTTCCAGGCTGCACTTAGTGCAAACCCTGTGCTCACCATCTTTCTCACACAAATATACAAAAATACCTCTCTTACGGGACACTCAGAGCTTTGCACCTTAAAGGTAAAATTGCTTTGACAGGCTCCAATGCTGGCATTCCTGATGACTGATAAAAACGCGGTAGCTGCACAGAAGACCAGTGCTTAGAAACCAGCACTGGTTCCCTGATAATTTTGTTTACATTCGCCATTGAAGCTTTTCATGATTTGATGCCTGACACTGAGCATTTAAATAACCACTAATGTAGGGACACCACACACAGTCACGCCTATTTTCCAACTCTGCAGCTACACCTTGTTTGGAGGAATGGATATTCTTTCAGCTTTGTTATTTCATTCTTTGTTATGAACCTGGGAATTGGCAGTGTTGCTTTATATTATTATTTTTTTGTTATTATTTTAATATGATGCATATATTTGGAATAGGAGAAAGACTCACTTTTTACAAGAACCCGAATCAGGATTTTTGTGAGGTATCAAGAAGTGGCTTGACTTCCCTCCCTTGATTTCCCTTACCTCTCCAGCGTAATGCCACACTTCCTGGTTCTAATCAGGAATAGAAGTACAAAAGCTGAACAGGATTTAGAATTATTTATTATTTTTGTAAAATCAGAAACAGGAAGTATCAAACATCTTGAGAGAGGGCCAGTTCTCCTAAGACTGCTCTACCTCAGCTTAGTTTATTCAAATGGCTTTGAATAAACATCTGAAGCAGCTGAGAGCTTTAACCCATCTTAACGTCTGACCCCCATCTCTAACACTGGAGTGGACCCTTGTGAAATTAGATCCAAAAGGAATTTATCTGCTTTCACGAGTGCTCTGTTCAGTGAAACTTCACATCCATAGACCAAATCTGCAAATTGTCACCGTGCCCAGACAAGTTACTTGTCATTATGATGATCTGAAAGGCATCCATACAAAGAAATCATTTTGACTGAGCTTCGTTCCTCAAGGACAACGCCAAGGTTAATTTATTTGTTTTTCACTTTGAGCTGGGGGTGGACAGTCCCTGGAAGAAGAGTGTTGTTTGTCAAACGCATTTCTGTGAGTATTTGCTCACCGAGTACTGCTACTAATCCACACCTTCCCAAATATCTCCAGGAACGTAGGCTGTGCTCATAAGCTCAGGTTTTTTTTAATGCTGGGTAGAATACTCCAAGATTTGTAATAGTGACAACTGGGATAGCTAAATATCAGTGACTTGTGACATGAGAAAGAAACCAATAAATGGAAGACATCGTGTTCATGAGAAGTTAGTGTTGAAATGGGGAACAAGAAAGAAAATTGAACACTAAAAAGGACACAGCCCCATTCTGCTTGGAGCATAGAATCACACGTTTATAAAGAGAAAAGTTCTCTCTCCCTTCAAAAACTGCTGTCTGGGGTAAAGGCAAAATATTTAGTCTCTTTCCATGGCCTCTTTTGTAACGTGAGATGGCAGCTCACGGCGAGTCTGCATTGGTGAAATTTTCTGAGGTCCCCTCCCACTTGCAGGGTCTTTCTGAACTTTCTATTTGATATAATCTTGAAGCCCAATATTGAATTTGTTGTACGATCAAATTCCACGTTACCTAAGAAGAGGTTTCAAGATTGCAGTTAACTCTTCCCTATGTTTTTCTATAGCTTTTGAGATTCAAAGATGTGGTCATGGGCATGTAATAGCCAGCTATGACACTACTTCTGGAAAAATACCTTTCTTAAATAATCATTTACATAGAAGTTTTGCTCTCATTAACAAAGTGATGCAGCTCATGGAATCTGTTCCCAAAACACAGAAGTGTGTATGATGAAGTCACACTTATTTAAGGCAACACTGTAGAAAGACTGCATTTTGAACACACTGAGCATTTCATGGCCAAAAGTGAAAAGCAAAGGTCCCTATCAATAAAACTCAATTCTCTTGAGTTGCAGTTCACCAATTACCAACTAAAGAGTGTTTAGGTTTTTTTGACCTTCCACTCCTCAATCACACTGTTTGCACTTAATAAGGATTGATCAATAACTTCTGGAGATGGAATAATTTAGATGCTATGTCACAGATATATCTACAGTGGCAGAAAAAGACTTGAAAAATAGGTACAGGCAACACTTCAAATTGGGTATACATACAAACAATCCTGTTAAAAAATATACATTTTGTAATGTGATTTTGATTTTATTTTTTTTTTACTGGGAAATGCCACTTGCAACACAAAATAACAATATCAAATTTCAGCCCCTCACCAGGTCTCTGTGCCCCATATATTTGGTCAAATGTGAACTTGGACTCAAACTCTCCTTAAATTTACAGATGTGTGTTTAGCGGTGAAATGACTTTTTATTGACAATGTGTGTCATATCCACTTACATTCTGGCCAGCCCTCCAGTATTGAAAACCATATGGCTGTTGTTTTAAATAGGCTGAACTCTTTTCAAAATCCATTACAACAAGTGTGCTAAACACCAGCTTTCTGTAATGAACAGAGTTTGTTTAGCCCTGTCTGCATCAGCAGCTACATGTGTATAGTGAACTGGTGGCTGCTGAGGAAAACCAAACCTGCTGCCTTCATCTGTAATGGGACACTTTGTCAGGCCACAATATTTAACACACTTAAGACATGAAGGGCACAGGCTGAAATTAAAAAATTTCACAGTGTATCCGTCTGTTAAAAAAGCTTGATGACGAACAAGTTAAAGAAACACAGTTTGAGGGTGACATTATTATGCCAAGCTGCAGAACTGGGCTGGAAAGTAATACATGTCCCAGTGTCAGCTGTACAAAATATGAATGAAATTGCCAGTGATCACCAGATACTGCAAATCTCAGCTGAGACAGGAAGGTGATGAGCAGAAGCAGCAGCTGGACTGCTGTTACACAGACTGCAGACCTGCTTTTAGCTTCAGAAAAGCAATGTCTGCAAGCTTGATGGCATGAAGCGCTAGTGATGAGCACCTCTCTGCAGAACAAACCTCTTGCGATTCTGGAAGTCCCACCCCCACCACCCTGCAGTCTCCCAAACAATTCAGCCTCATAAAGCTTCCCACACCAGACCAGTCTGCATCACTAAGCTATTTTTTCTTTGCATTTACGTTTGTTTATAGGCCTTACCTGTAACTTTGCTATAGCTTATACTTTCATTGCCCCACTGAATGGCAGTAATAATTAATAGAGTTATTTATTATAATAAAACACAAGTGACAAGACTGATACATGATAACCAACCAAAAACCCCCTTGCAAAGAAGGGGCTTTTCTCAGATGGTGCTCTTGTGCACATACGTCCCTAAGGGCCACGCACCTTCCCAGGTTCCCAGAATGGGAACACGGCACTTCACTGCCCCAGGACAGGATTATCCCATTCCTGTTAGCAAACCCACCCCAAAACTTCACTCACTGTTCTAATCGTCAGTGTCACTCACAGGAAGACAGTATGCTGGGCATCCTGCTTGGTCGTGAAGAGATCAAAGACAGGACTGATTTACATGCAGTGCAATTGTTTTGCCATGGATGAGTGCAGAATTTGGCCAATATTAATTATCAAACCACACAAATAGCGAGGTGATTATTTTCAATCTCTCCTTCAGCATGTGGCTCAGTGACTCAGCTACTTCACTTGGATACCGCCTTCTGCAATTAATTACAAATTGTTGAGCACAAATCCCAACCGCAGGAAGAGATGAACAGTGCAGCTACAAAGAAAGAAAAGCATGTTTTACAAGGCTCCAAAAGAGCTGGAAACTCAAGTTTGATGTCTTCAAATACTCCCAGGGATAAAGAAGAAAATAAACTCGTGCAAACAAGGGAACAATGCATCTAGGGGAAGCCCTGACTTCTAGCACCATATTACTTTGTGCAATACATTAATGTTAATCTGACACAGCACATAACTGGAGAACTCGAGTTAAATAAATGAAATCAGCTGTCTGACTTCTTTAAGATAAATGATGTTATTACAGCATAATTGTATAACCCCATATAGCTTACAGCAGCAAAAGGATGTGTATTTCACATGCCCTACTATAATTACATTCCCATTATAATTTTGCAGTTAGTTGCTATGAGCTCTGGTCATGAAAACATGCCAATTTTGTATGGGATTGAAGTCTGCCTAATTTTAGCAAATTGAGAGCTGCACAAAAGAAAAGAGATAAATACTATGTTGTTATTTTTCATTAGAGAATTGCTATATTAAGAGGCTGTGATCCAGCTGTGTTTGTTTAAATAAAAGTGTGATTTGAATACCTCCTACAGCTATGTTCCTGCCAATGAATAAAAGATAAAATGCGGCTCTCGTTGGATGTTAGTCTCTGAGTTCTAGCTGACTCAGAGATTTATTGTTTAACATAAGGAAGTGAAAAGCATGTAGAGCAGACCACACACAGGGCTCTTTTGTGTATTGTTTCAAGCCATACCACTAATAGATTTGTTCCACCAAGGCTTGCAGCAATTCAGCTGTGCTAAAATGCTCCACTTAACTGTGAAAAAAATAATAATAAAATAGTAATTATGTCTAGATGGCAAATGCAGCTTAGACTAACACCATGAGTAATGTAAACAGGAACTAATACCATTCAAAGCTGTATGTTATCATCATTATGCTAATGAAATTAAGCTTTTATTTCCAAAAAACAGGCCCTTTAATGTACTACTCAATATCTTTATAAGCACACCGACTTCCACTCACAGCCCAGTATGACTGAAGCTGCTGAGCTAATATCCCTCTAACACTATATACATATATATGCACATATAAACACATATACAAAATATATTGTGCACGCCAGTAATCAGCCTGAAACTTTTCTCAGAGTGCTTGCAACTCACTGTGTGTTGGAAAAGCCTTTTACAATGCAAATAAAATGATGCATATAAACAGTCCTTGCATTATAGCTGGCTGTTTTGTGGGTTTCTCCATGATAGTCTTAGGCTGAGGTACAGCATTCTCAGCGAGCTGTATGTTTGAATGGATTTCATTATGGACAAGTGCAGAAGTGAGCGGCTGTGTGCCATTCTGGAATGACTACCAAAGAGCTTTGGGTGTCAAAGGGCTGACTGGGGCTGTCTGAGTTCATCTGAATAACACAGGCTTCTCCACTTGGGGAAAAAGGGAAAAGGAAAAAGGGAAAAGAATCAAGTCTTTTTTCATCGTAATCTTTACGCTGGATTTACAGCTATAATGGATCAATAATGCACATTACACACGTACGACTTAGCTCAGTGATGGATAACTATATTCCAGGCTTGGAATAAACTGAGCAAGGAGGTTAACAAGCAAGTAGCAATTTCCTTGAATAAAATAAGCAGAGCAGAGAGTATTCATACCCAAAAGGACTATGAATGGCCATTGTGAGACCTGATATATATATATATATTTGTATATATCAGGTTTCACAATATATATGTATATATCAGGTCTCACTATATATATATATATATATATATAAGGAGTAAAATCTTGCTGTTCCAACTGTGTAGGTATTTCTCGCTTTATACAAGGAAATTGAGTTTTATATGCAATTGCTCACTACTCTGGAGAATATGGAAAGCACAGAGAAAGACCAGAACCTGGAGTGCAGCAAAAGCTGTCTGGACAAACATAAAGTTGGTATATGTGTAGGGAAACTGAAAACTTGTGGTACATGGCAGGCAAATGCTGTGTTCCTATCTTCTCTCCTCACAGAACCCCAGCAACACAGATGCAGATGATTCAGCCCCAAGCTGAAGTCACGAAGTCCCTGGGGCAGAGCAACCGACACCCAGTTCTTTGCTCAAGCCTGTGCTGAAGAACAGCCTGGAGCCTGTGAGTACGTTAGAGATTTAATATGTGTGTTTTGAAGATACCATCTCAGCTCACTCTACAGGACTTTATGCTTCAAACTCTCAAAAGCCTTAAAAACAATATCCAGGCTTCTTTTTATGTAGCACCTGTCAACCCGGAGGGACAAAAAACACTTCAAAAACTGTGCGTTGCTGCTGTTAAAAAAACTCAAGAAGCACTGCTCCAGTTGCCTGCAGGAAGCTGAGACTGAGGATATTTTGCATTAAAAAAAAAAACCAAACAATTAACTATGAATAATTTATCCCCTCGAATCAACTTCTCTTTGACTTTATTGAACATCTGCAAATAGGTCTCAGCCTCACTCTTAAGTTTATTTGAAGGTTCCATTTTGTTATTTCTTTTTTATGTTACTGCATACTTTTATGAACCATCTACCTAAAAACACTGAAGAGAGCAGAGTAAAAATGATCAAAAAACTACATGATCTGGTTATAAACATGACAGAACCCACTGGCACAAAGATAGGAGAAGTGAGAGCCTTTAAATAACATTACAGAGGTAGGAAATAAAAGGGTGGGAAGAGATAAGCAAGGAGTGGAAGAGAGTGAAATGTCCAGGGGATGGCTGGACAGTAACATTTTATGGAGGTGTTTTAAACCAGCAGTACTCTGAAGCTGAAGGGGAGAGAGAGAAGCTGTGAGAAATGTGGTCATGTGGGTATGCATGCCTTTGGAGCAGACATCCCAAGGAAAGCACTCATCAGGATGCAAGGAAGGGAGGGCATGAGTAAAATTTGGGTGGGACACATCAAAGCTGTGTCACGACAGAAGCTGTTTCTGAAGCTGTGATTAATTCACAGCTTAAAATAGATGAATTTCGACTTTTTCCCTCCTGCTCAGAACTTGTCGATCAACGCACTTTGTTTATCTGAAATTGTTGAAATGTTTTCTGAAAATCCATTTCAGTTAAGGGCTGATGACCAGATCTTTGGTTTCACATGTTTTGAAGTAGTGTTTGTGGTATGTGATGGGATGCTCTGATCATGTGATACGGACGTTTTCCAAACAGGAGGGAAATCACAGCTTGCCATTTAAGCTCTTTCTACTACACACGAGCAGCACTGGCATGAAATTCTACCTATACATAGACAAGGTAAGTGCAGTGAAGAATCTGTTGGATGTCTTTTTTGAATTAGAACACATAAGGTTTTATCTGTTCTAGGAGAATTCCTCAAAACAGCAAGAGGCAGCTTTAGAATGATACTCTTACTAAATGCTCTAAGGAGAGAAATGGAAGTAAAACTTGCTTTCAACTTCTCCAGCTTGCTAAGAAAAGCCCTCCTACACGTTAGTGGTGATTGCTTGAGACAGAGTACTCTCCCAGGTCTAGCTTTCTTTGATCTGCTATTCCTGGCATTTTAACATGATCAGTTCTTTGTGGGTTTGCTGGAGATCTGCTACCAGCACAGAGTTGCTGACATTTCATTATTCTTTAGGCTTTACTGTTTCAACCCTTCACCTTTTCCCCTCTTTCTTACTGCTGGCAGGGTTTACTTGCAGTTGCAAAAATACCGAGGAGCTGATTTTCTAGCTGTGACTGAACTTAAATAAACTGAAAGGAGCAGAACTATTGTGGGATTACAGCAGTTCAACAGTTTACAATGTGAAATGATTTAAGTTCTGACACTTATTTCCTCAGCTATCTTTCCTTATCGAAATATACCACAAATAACAGCTCAGCGTGCTAGCGCTGACAGCAGTGCTACTGCCTGCCGAAGGTTATAGCACTCTTTGCAGGGATTCCATTAAATGAGCAGCATCTGCCAAACGCAGCCCAGCTGCCTTCGAACGTGGGCAGGAGGTGGCTGGGGAACAGCGACAGGAGCTGCTGGGAATGGGGTTGCTGCTGCACCCTGCCAGCTGCACAGAACAGCAGCATGGATGCTGAAATCAGAAGAGATTGCAGGTCCCTTGTTCCAAAACACCGCAAAATGCTGTGAGGAAATGTTTGGGTCGCTGCTGCAAAAGAATGGAAAACTATCTACTGTCAAATGGGAGTAGGAGAGAGCAGGATTTGCTCCAGATCCTGCGTGCTGAGCATATGCAGCTAACTCCACCTCACACCGTTAGCGATTCAGAAGTACCACTGCAGTCAGAAAGATGTGGGTAGTTGGGCACTTGAACAGGATCCCCCGGCTAGTGGTCATGGCACTGAGCTCGCTGGGGTTCAAGAAGTGTCTAGACACCACTCACAGACACGGGGTCTGATTTTTAGGTGGTCCTGAGTGGAGGATGCCTTTTATGGGTCTCTTCTGATTTGGGTATTCTATGATTTCTATGACATCTTTCAATCCTAGACTACTAGATACTACATCTAGGCTACAGGGTACCAGCTAATCCTGGGTTAAAGAAATGTAGAAGCCCTAAAGCACAGAATTAGTTAAATGCCACACAAATACAACACAACTCATGTTCACCAATCAAATCTCCTTTCACCACCCTTTTGTGGATAACGAATCAATAAATCTAATATCCAAAGCTTCACGATCACAAACTGTGGTTTCAAAGTTACCACTATCCTGTTTTACAATCTCTTCCATTAATTCATTAAGTTGTTCCTGAAACACTATCCTTTTGGTGAGGCCATTCTACAATTTCTGGCAGCTACAAAAAGTCTCCTAACTTACAATCTAAAAACACTGAGGACAACGTATATTCATCTGATATTGTACTGGCTTCATGGTCCCATATGTGATATAACTTTACAGAGCCAAATAAAATATTCTAACGCTTCAGCACAGTATTAAGGACTGCTCACTCACCTTTTACAGCCGCTCCTCAGCAGTATTTACCATAACATAGTAGAATGGGACTCCATCACGCTTGGTGCTGCAGAAGTATATGAAAAGAAAAAACTCCTGCCTTGCAGTTTCCAGACAGAACAGAAATGGTACACAGAATTTGAGGAGCGAGTAATAATATAATGGAATATTTATTTTTAATGTACTTTTAATCTATAAATATTATTAGTCCTTCCTGCCTCTACTCTTCCACTGACTGATTTTATTTAGCTATCATGGAGGTGAAACTTGAGACAACCAAAATGAGACAGTGGTATTCAGTCCACTATGCATGAGGAAAAAAACTGCTGTTCTGTGAGCAACTTGCCCATTTGCCATGGCAGAGCACAGGTGGATGGGTATGATGGCAGAAGACACAAAAATATAGTAGGAGACAATGTAAGGAACAATCCAAATGATTACAGAAAATATTGAACATGATGATGTAAGATAGAATGAATTTGTCAGATGAATGGGCAAGGAATGTAACCTCCACTTTTGTTACTCCTTTCGACCAGGTAGATGGGAAGTACATATGATGGAAAAGAACGAAGGTCAGGCTTGATGGGTTCCTGGACAGTCAGATCCAGTGGTTGGCAACCCTGCTCACAGCAGAGGGATTGGAACTATATGATCTTTGTGGTACCTTCCAACCCAAGCCGTTCTATGATCCTATGAGTTTCTGGGACATATACTGGAATGAATCAAACCAGGCTGCAGACCTGAGTGATGCAGACAGGGACTGTAAAGAACAAAGGGGAAGACAGAAATATTAAGGATATGTCAGAAGTTAGAATCTGGGTAGGAAGTATTTCATTTGTAGCAAAATAGCCAGGAAGACATGACTATGCCTGGAGATGGATGGGTGCGTGGGTGGGTGGATGGATGGATGGATGGATGGATGGATGGATGGATGGATGGATGGATGGATGGATGGATGGATGGATGGAAACACTTCAGATGATGGGTCAGTGGGTGTACAGACAACAAATAAATATGCTCAGTGACTGGAATAAAAATGGGCAAAGGGTATGAAAGGAAGAGAGCAGCATTAAAAGAATTAAAAGAGCCTGGGGGTACTCTCACTTCAAAGGATAAAGACAGGAGAGGGCACAAGAGGGAGCTGGGGAGGAAAAACAGACAAACAAACAAACAAACAAAAAAGAAGCAAGCTATAAAGGTGAAAAGAAAGAAATTCTGATGTTTAGTGTTAGTGGAGAAAAGTTATTCCATATATCCTGCACAAATTTCCACCCCACATTATCCTATCTTAATTTTTCACATGAATAAAGATGTCCCCTGCATATTGCTTTTTTCTGTTTGGTTTTATAACATTACCTGCTATACTCCACACAAGTGAGGACTGCTTATCAAAACTGCCTGCTGTACTACATACATCAGTTGATTAAATGCACGATTGGTAGGGATGAGAGATACTACTCAACAGAGATCTGTTATTAATGTTCTTGGATCATCAATGCAGAACGCAACAGTCATTTTCATTGTAAGGCTTTATCTCTCCTCTCCTTCCGCAGATACGATACGGTTTCTCACAGGCCAGAGCCACAAAGCAGGTTCAAAAGGGAGCCTGGCTAAAGGAATGTGTGGATTTTGGATACAGTTTTGTTATGCCTTACTTCAGCAGAATATCCAAGGCAACAAAGAGAAAGGAAATGTGAAACCATCCAAAGCACTGGCTGAGCTGGAGCGCCAGGGGGGGAAGAAAGTGCAGAGAGACAGAGAATGCCTGAAATGTCTGCAAAATGTAACTCAATTATCAGAGATCAGCCATAACAAGGAAAAAATCACATAAGGCTGTAAGAGCTATAAGTATCAAATAGTTACGTTTACTGCATTTATAAACAGATATCTTTTGGCAGGAGACTCAAAGAGGCCTCCACAAGGCACGAGAATCTGGGCTTGAATCCATTCACTCTGTGAATTAATTGACTTGGTTTGAACTCTACTGTTTTCAGTTGGAGAATTCACTGTGAACATGTTGTACATATCTCAGATATCAAATAGCAAATGTACTGAAGCCAGATACTGAACTGGAGCCAGAAATTTTTCATTAATCAGTATTGTATGCTTTCTGTGAATAGGAAATAGAACAACAACAAAAAGCAGACAAGAATGGGGAAAATATTTTTCTCTCTCTCCCTGTTTCTACACCCCCACATATGCTATTATTATTACTCAGTATTTACATTACAGTCACACCCAGTGGTTCCAACTGAGGCAGGAGCCCCATGGTGTTAGGTACTGTACAAAATAAATACACTTAAAGAGACAATGGCTATTCTGAAGAGCTTAAAATCCAAACAGATGGAATGGATGAGAGAGGCACAGAAAGGTGACTAAGTTGGCAAGAGGTCAGACAGAGGATCCAGGGAAATCTGAGAATCTTTTTCTGGGGCAAAATCCTGAAATGATTGTTAAAATCCCTACATTATAGGGGAGAAAGCAGTTCAGACCACAGTAATGACAAACCAGGCTTGTGCCTTCTCCACCAGACTCCAGCAGGCCTTCAGTGCTGCCGATCAAAATTCACTTCCTGGCAAAACAGGGAGCTGAAAATAACAATAACAGATTATAATATCGCACTCAAATACTCTCATGAAAGGGCAGATTTAGCAGCAAACTGAAAGTACAACAGCCCTCGCCACCATCTGACAGAGAACAGGCTGCTCGCTTCCCCATGCTCCTTTCTAATCCACTGATTTACTCCTTATTTACACCACTGAAGAGGTCAGACCCAGTATATTCACGATCCAGGAAAGAACAGTAGGTTAGATTTCAGTTTCTTTGCAATTCTCCTTGGCAAAGCATAAAATAGAGGAGAAGCACCCCACAGCTGGCAACGAGCACAAATTAATGCAACCACACTTTTTCAGCAATGAGGCAGCAGCCATATGTTTTGGAAAGCGTCGTGTTCTGTGCTTCAGTCTCATCTCCCACATAACCTGTCCTGCATAAAGCTTCATTACTGTGTGTTTCGATTCTGATATGCCATGGCCAAAACATTTCAGTGGAAAATACAAGCAAAATCTGCAGGAAGATAGTCTAAATAAGCAAGGAATCTGCTGGAATTTGATGATGGTTTCTCTGTCTTGTCTCTGCTTTTTAAGCTACCTATTTGCAAGCCAAATATATACATAAAAGGGAAAGCATATTACACAGTTGCCAGAGGGAAGGATATTTCTACTTACACAAATGAGCAGGGGGAGATGGAGACAGAGAGAAGAAGACCATAACCAGAAAAAAAAATAAATGAGCAGATGGAGAAAACAACAAATGAGGAAATAACACCAGGCAGAGTCATGGCTGTGATTCCAGACGGCCCACCTGCAAACACTGCACGGTGAGCATGCATACGAATGTTTCCATGGCCATCATGTTCCTTGCCTCCCAATACCGACACATCCTTGTTGCCCTGAATACAGCTGAAGACACACACTGCATACTCCACAAGAGAACCAGAACCATAATGTAGGTATCTAGCTAAAGGACTCCTGGGAATAAGCCCATTATTAACCTTGACTAGATAATGCATGTTAAAATACAACCGTTTGTTTTCAGCAGCATTTTAATACTGCTTAGATCAGACCAGAAAACAAAGTCATTTTTCCCATGAAGATATCTGCAGCACTTGAATGGCTGCTACAATAGATGCCTCTACTCTCTTCCTGCATGAGATTTGTTAAAAGCTGGTGGTTCTATTTCACCTGAAATTTTCTGTTTTATATGGAATGCACAGCCATGAGCACTCCAATTTCCTGAGCAAGAAAATGTAAGTCAGCTCCCAGCCCTCCTGCCCAGTAGCTCATGTTATGAACTTAGGAAGGTAAACAAATACCAAGGAAGCAGAGAAAGGAAACCCAACCGCTTTTCTTTCCACCCTGGCCCCTTATTGCACAACTGATTGGAACAGGTAGGAAGGAACCATTATTCCTCCAAATGTTCAAAGCAGAATCCCTGAATGCCTCCTACAGTTTGCACTCTTTTGTTTCACGCTTAGAAAGTTCTGTTCCTCATTAATGACGAAGATTTTGGACAAATATTACTGCAGCTCAGATTTTAATAATTCAGGGGAAAAGATCTTTGATTTGGGAAGGGAACTTCTATTTCATTATTTTTTTACTAGATGTTTTGGTTGGTACTTTTTTTTTTTTCAGTCAAATGACCCCTGAAATCACCAGGCTTCCTCAGGGTAGAGGAATACAACTCATCAGGAATTGAACTCCAAAAGCAGTAAGAGACTCTGACATAATTATCCATGCCCACAAAGCATGCAAACTATTCTTCCTTTCAGCACCCTTCTAGTCTGTTCCAGAAATAAGTATGTTTGCTTGTAGCAAAGTCTGAAGAAAGCACAGTCAATAGACCAATGTGTTACATTTTTGGGTAAGAGTCCATTTCCTTTCCTCCTTTCCTCCTCACCTCCCGTTTCTGGTAGCTATGCTCTTTGAGTAAACTATGACTAAAATCCCTTATTTGGCATGGGGAGATTGCCAGCTGTTGAATCCAAAGCAGTTCAATTTAATCTAGACAACCACTGTCTGGTTCCAATGAAATATGAATATTTATTGTTACTAAATACATGAATTATTTACATTATTTATATCAGCCAGAAAAAGAATTGCAAGCATCTTTAAAGGAAGAGATGGCTAAGCTGCTGAGTGTAAAGAGACAGAAACACAAGAATATTCTTCAAATATTTTATTTACGAATTGAATGTGCACATTTTGCATAATGATCTAATTTGGGAATATATACGTATATACGAATGTATACGGGAATAGGCCTGGAGGAATATAAAGAAGAGCAACGTTCCTGATCCTGAGGGGATCAGACTCCTGTAGGATGAAAGCCAGGCAAAGTATTCAACAGGCAGGCGATAATAAGCAAGAGGTTGAGACTGGGGAAGAGTCTATGATGCAAGTGTAAAGGGAGCAGGAAAAAAAAGGGAGAGTATAAAAGGATGTTAAGGGTGAAGTCATAGACCTTAGGAAGGAACTGAGGGTAATTCACTGAACTACAGTCAAGAAAGAAACAGAAGAAATTTGAGGCTGGGAAACTTGTTACAGGTGGTGATCCTGAGAAAGGAGAGCCCCTCCATTTGGTTTAAGTAGCAGGTAGACAACTGCTGATAACAGCCTGTCTAGAATTTGAAAGGAGGAGAAGAGGTTGCATGAGCAAAGGCACCCAAGGATTCAGCCTGAATAAGAACGGCTGGAGCACCGGCTGCAGTCACAGCTTAGTGCTAGCCAGTGCTAATAAAGAATACGTTACGTTTCAGAAACGTGGAGCCTTCTTGTTTTATTATGCAGCACACTGTATGCACAAAAGTGTCAGGGTCAGCCCAGTGGTACGCACAGCACAGGGGGGAGAAATGCCACTGGAAAACAAAGCAGCATGGGAGAAATGGATTAAGTAGGCAGTGCTGAATTCACCAGAAAGATGGATGTACTTTGAACAAGCAAACGTAAATGTTTTTCTGCATCTTCACCGCCTTACTTTGACATCTGGGGAGTATTTTGCTGCAGAGATACGTAGTAAATGAAGTGTTTCAGGAAATAGTTAGAAATGCCCAACACTGAGGAAATGTTTTTCCGCACATCCTTGCAAGCTTGCTCTCAGAGGGGCACCTTTGATTGAAGGTGAGCAATACAAATGCCCTCTAAGCTGTTCATGAGCTTTAAGAGGTGTGAACACAGAGACAGCATTGAGCATGCCCATCTCACAGGCTGCATCAGGAAAATCAATAATTCAGCTATGCAAAAAAGATGGGTTCCTTAAAAACTCCTTTATTCAGCTTACTTCACTCTAATAATCATGGGAAATGGCTCGCGAACTCACAAACAGAAGGCTTTTATTAACCTTCACTGCTTAATTTTTTCCTTCAAATAGATTTTGTGAATCTGTTGTGTTTACAGAAGACCCAGCTGCATGTGGATTGAGTACACGAGCCCGACTGCTCGCCTCTCCTCTGCAGAGAGCACAGCTAGAGCAGAGCTCAGATCAATGGCTCAGCAGAAACCACGATGAGACATAACATGCTGAAGACTTGGAAACTCTGGTAGTCACCTATAAATTTGATATTGTCAAAGAATACTTAAAAAGAAGCATCTGTGGGACCTATGATTTGAAAGAAACTTCAGAGAAAGAATTTCAAATGCCAGAGGTGACTGAACAATCCAGAGCAAAGTAACAAACAAAAGGTAAAGAAGAATGGAGTGTTCATTACTGGAGACACAAAAATCCAGGTTTGATTCTCATTAAAGCAAGCAAATAGATTTGCTTGTGAGCAAAGTTCGTGGGTTTTGTTTTTTACCAAGACTTATTTGCTAAGAATACACAGGCACCTAGAAAGACAGAGGCAGGGCTCATGGCACAGAGCACACAATACGTCCATGGAAGTCCAACTAGATGAAAGTCAAACTTGCTTGCAGCTGCTTTATAAACAAGATGCAAATAGCAGTGCAAACTGCAGAAATGTGAGGACAACTTCTGCTTTAAAAAAAAAAAAAAAAGCATTCTGAGAAGAGTGAGCAAGAGCAGGATTGAAGAGGAAGCTACGGAATTAAAAAATGATATTGCTTTCTGTTTCATAACAACTGACAGACAGAAAACGGCTCCTTGGGCGTGGAAAGTAAGCTCAGGAAATTATGTGTAATTTCCCGATAATTTAGAACATCTCTCATTCTGTACCATGGTGAAAACAAATCCTCTGTACACAAAAAGGTGTAGTGTCTCTTGAATGGATCCTCTTCATTTAAGGCCTAATAAAATTTGTTCTTTCAGTTGTCTGAAATGTTTAAGAGTGTAAGGAGCACCCTCTGCTGCCCTGAGCCACATAAAAATTGTGTGGTTTCTACCACTTTATTAGGATTTTAGTGCTAGCACTGAAAGTCTGACTCTTGACAGCCTGACCTCTGGCATACACTAAAGGGACTCTTTATGTGGTGCCACACTGAAATTTCTCTTCCATAGCAGTTTCAAGATGCTTAAAGAAATGGGTTGCATCTGAATGGGAGGGGTGTGTCGACCTCTAATGTAAAGAGCCACATTTGACCTATACAAAAAGGAATGGAAGAATGGAATTTTGCTTTGGATTCTTGTATTTACATATGAATAAATAAACGAATGAAGGAAGGAAGGGATGAGTGAATAAATAAATAAATAAATTCTTGTTGAAATCAAAGTGCTAACATTAAAGAAGTGACCAAGAAGAAAATGAGGCACAAGTTGTACTGTTCTACCCAAGTGAAGGACAGCTGCTGTTAAATAATGCAAGAAAAACCCAGGACTTCTTGAAGTTTTAGAGAGGCCTATCACTGTCTTCGAAAAGTTAGGAAAAAAAGTTTACGATCAGAATATTTCTTAAAAACCGGTTGCAGAGTTTTTTGCATTTTCTAGGACTTGCCTGTGGGTATAGTCCGTTTGAAGTAGTGTTGATGTGGATTTCAAAAACAAAGGATGATTTTGAGTAATTCCATGCCAGGCAAGCAATAATCATGTACTTACATTGCCTCCACTACCTCAGCATGTGAAATAACTTTGCCATATAATCATGTTATATGCTGGGCAAACCATGTGTACTAATGGTCCCTTATCAGAATAGCATAAGACTGGGACTGTCGTGCTGCAGTTGTCCCATATCCTGTTTTAACTGTTTCTGTAGTTTCTCATGCTGATGTTCCTCCTTTACATACATTTACACAAAAGATGCACTGAACCTGACCTACCAGACTGTATGAGTAGCTGGGAAGGAAGGTGGATACTGAATCTAGAAAGGATACTAAGAACAGCCTTAGTTCATCTGCATTTTCCTTCTTATCCAGTGTAACACCCACCCAGTTAAAGCATACAACACATTATGTAGCTGCTATTTGTAACACAGCTCTAGCTCAGAAATGAAAAATGTTGGATTAATATTAATTATTTTCTAGGTCTCAACTTATATGCTATATATGTTTCTACTAAAGGTCAATCTGGCATTCTTTAATTTTATATCCATCTGCTTCGTTAGGTACGGGAAAGTAAGCTAGATATAATGGATTTTCAGGTAGTTTTAATCAACAGTTTCATCAACAACACATTTTTCACCTGTGATAACAGCATAGTGGAAAACTAGATCAATAAATTAATTATATCCATTGCTTTCTAAAGTCTTTTTTTAAAATGAATTACAGTAAGTGTGGTGGTGGAAATTGGAAAGAAAAAAAACCTGTAAAAAATATCACCTGTCAGTGTCAGGCAATTGATTCTAAAACTACATCTGCCTATTCTATTTTTTGAACACTTTCACTGTTATTTCATATAAAAGATCAAAAATTAGAAGATCTCTAAACATAACATCCATAGAATAACAAATATGCAGTATAATTGACTTTACTGGCACATTAGCCAGAATGGGTTGATGTAGCAGCAGACTGCTACGGGATAGAAATGGCAACTATATTAATCTGAGGAAAATCCAAACTCTTCACTTCACAGGAACTCCTCCTCCACGCACTATGATGAAGATAAATATCCTCATCTTTTCCATTCACCCAAGGTTTTGTTGCCACCACAACAAGGGTGGCAAGGTAGCAGTCAGAGCTGTAGGGAAGCACCTTTACAGGCAGGACGCTTTCTTGTTACGAAGAACATTTCCTTTCTGAAAGGCTTATTTGTCTCCAGGATGTTGTGTTCTTAATAGCCTAGGAAGTGGAAAGCAACTACAAATCAGCCAAGACTTCTCTGCATACCCTAGCAGGTCTGAAAAACATTTGGTCTCAAGAGACACTGGAAGCTGCACTTCTCCCATTTGGTAGCCTTGTTAGCTCCCCTAACAACACACCATCTACAGTCACAGCTCCTCTGCTTATATTTTGTGTGTGTTTCATTGTACAACAGAGCACAGTGCAAAGAGCCTCAGGCAAGCGCCAGGTTGGGCTGGTAAGTCTGGGGTACTGCACAAAATGGATCCAGAAAGCAGTTCTGCCTCAGGATAAGGCTTATTAATTTGTAACACTGCAGAAGCATAGTTCAGTTTAAGATCCAACTCAGAGAGAGCCATAGGAGCATCACTACCTTCTGCCTCTAATTCCAGTGATTACTCTGTACAAAATGGACAGGAACTCTAATTTGCAGTTTTGGTAAGCACTACATATGTGCTGCTAACTACTCTGTGTTCTGTTCCAGTTTCCTTACCTCAAAGGACACTTCTTTCTTCTGTTTGTTTTCTAGCTCTGAACAATACTGAGAAGACTGAAGATAAAGCAAGAGATGGGTTCAGAAAAACAGAAACAAGATAATCTAAGCTGGCAACTCTTCCATATCAAGGTCTATTCAGCATCACGCCTTGCTACTGCTTCTGTCTCTCCTCTCAATTCTCCCGATAACCAAAAACAATCAATCTTTAACATTTACTTCTTAATGTGCTGACATATTCTAATCACCAGAAGAACTGAGTCCAACACTGTTTTCTTCTCCTTGCTGAGCTCACTGGTTAATTCTCAAAGACATCTTGCTTCCAGGCATGCCCTGAAGCTTTCTGACGTAGAAGTCTGCACAACTTGGGAAGACTTAATTTGGTAGACTAGTATCACATGACCCTGATCCTCTGACCCAAATGGCATGTCAAATTTAAGAACATCTGGGACTGGATTCTCTGCTGGTTGTGGGGAGAGAATTGACTCTAATCCTTTGACTGAAGCAGTGAAGGGAGGTCTGTACAAATATTATACAAGTACAGTGGAATGGATTTAAACCTGATTTCTGAGTCTTATAAACTTGAAGGGAAGTATGAAAATGTGACTTAGGACTGAATTTTCTCTCTATAGTTGTGTTGTGGATTCCATGGAGCCTTGTAAGATTTAAGTTCAGCATTCTCTCAGCTGGGCAGCATAGAATTATTTGCTTTTGACCACTTATTTTCATGAAATTTACTATAACTCAATTGTGTTGGGACTTTTGTTCCTCATGTCACTCTTGGTTGGAAAAGGCTGCTAGATTCAAAAATTATTAGGGGGTACACAAGGACAGATACATGCACAGAGACAGCCTGATCACAGATGCCTTGTTTCCATAGGAAACCAAACTAAAAATAGATGGTTTTCTAAGTGTTAAAGATGGAATTTTTATTTGTTATTGCATTTGTAAACCAAACAGACCCACTATTCACATGGTTTTCACACATGAAAAATTAGAAAGAAAAGTAATCTTCATTTTTCTGATAAACGCATCAAGATGTGTAATACAGCGACTAGTGACAACAGCCAGATGATCCAAATGCTGTGATCTTCTGTACTGGATTGCTGAGTTGTCTGTATGGCAGTATATATGACGTTTCTTTTTCTCTTAGCAATAACTCTAAAATCATTTGATAAGCATAGAGAGCTCTATTTGCTAGGAACGCAATGCATGATGACACCAGTCTGTGTAAATTTTATTGCTTTGAATGATCCAGGCACAAATAAGGTCTCTATTTTGCTTTTCATTCATCAAAAGAATGATAAAACAGATGTTAGCAATTCATTTTTCCCCCCATCAGTTGCTAAGTATCAACCTCAATGTGGCATGCGGCAGCAAACGATAGCGAGGCACGCCAAGTCTGAGAAAGCACAGCTTTCTTTTGTAATCAAAATAATGTGGTCATTATAGAATGTGTATGAACTGTGCAGTGCACATTTTCGCTGAGTCCTCGTAGAAGGTGACATTTTACATATGGATGTCCTTAACGTATTTGAGGTGTTTGAGTTAAATCTCTTGGGGATATTATATAAGGAAATGTATAGAAGCGAGGTGAGCTTCTCAAGCAATGGATGAGAGAGATGGAGAGTCTGACTGACAACTCAGGCTATCTGCGTATCATTCAGCTAAGCATAGAAATCCTAAGACCACAAGAACTGTATAAATACAGATAATCTGAGAGCACTGAAGGGTCTCAAAGCAGAAGAATGTTTTTAAGGTGGAGCAACAGTGTGGAAGAAATAACTTTCGTGGCACCTTATATGTCAGCATGCAAGGCTGTTGCATGATAACAGCCTTCTAAACCCATTTTACTTGGACTGAAGCTGCAGATGGTACAGGTTGGTTGTGTTTATTGCTACCATCACATCTCAGGTGATTTAGACCCACTGATATCTTATGGTCAGCAATTTGCTGGAAGAGAAAGCAAGCACTTACTGTTAGTTCTACAAGGATGTTGTGGCCATTAGCAGCAAATCGTGGACATGGCTGGAAATTTCACAGAAAGGAATGTCATGGCTTTCGTTTATATTTCCCACATAAAAGAACATACAGCAATGCAACAGGGGGAGGTTTGTGTGTCAAACATGCAGCTCAGAAAGGGCTGGGCTGCCAGGAGTCCTAGGTCCAAGCTGTACCATGTGTCACCGTTCCCACTGACATGCCAGACCCCCTTGGAATCCTCTGTGGTGACAGAAACCTGGAGGGGACCTCAGACCTGAGAATCAGTTATGAAAAATAAAACAAAACCAAGAATGATTTCCAGGACTGCAATTCCTTTAGGAACTAAACCTGAGAATTATTTAAATCTGAGTCTAGAGGGAGAAAAAAAAAAATAGATAGGGAGGGAGAGAGAGAGAGAGAGAGAGAGAGAGGGATAAAGTGTTTTAGAAGGTTTATTGTAAGTTTGCATTTAACCTCAAGAAAGTGAGTCAGAAGTTTTCCCCAACCTCCTGGTGAGAAATAAGGCTTTGGTAATTAGGGTCTGGTAGGGCAGGTGTACACTCCAGTGTTGTGGTGTGAGAGTATCAGCATTTATGTCACTCGGTTTTAACTTTATGTCAGGTGTAACTACGATATCATTAACAATCGAATGTATAAAACTACTGAGATCTATTTGTGGCAGTAAGATGAGGCCCCCTTACGTGAGGTACCTCAGTATCCTGAAGCAGAGCACCGGCTGAGGAGTATCAATCCCTCCAAAATGGAGAACGCCACTCACCAGATGAAGGTAACAACTCAGCACCTGGATTCCTTTCTCAGGCAGAGGACCGGGTAGCTGGGAAGCCATCATTAGTGCAGCAGGAGCTTTGTGAGACCGTCATACCCCGGAGAAAGGGAAGACGTGCGGCAGGCCCCACGGTGCAGACCAAGTGCAGTGCAAGATGCCAGGCCGCGCCCTGAGGGAGCGGACGCCGCCATGTTGGCGGGTGCTGAGGGGCCGTCCCCGCGCTGGTGAGCAAAGTGAAAGAGTCGCGTGTGGAAAGTTTTGCACCACAGTTTGCAGGGTGAGTAAGGAAAAGGTTAGGAAGTGCTAGCTTAAATCAAGGATGGAGTTTTTCAAGGATAGGTTGTTACACACAGATTGATGCCACGCTGTTGTCAGCTTGCCAGGGGTAGTTTTAGCTGTCAGCTTTGTCAGAGTCTGCCAACCAACTTTAACTTGTTTTCTGACTTTTCCAAATGTTTTCCAAGTTTTCACTTGCTGTGCTGAGGATAAATTGTTCCTCAGTTTCTGTAAAACCACATTTATTTACTTGTTTCCTTTTCATCTCTGTTTCTTTCTGTGGTTTTCCTTATTTATTTTTTTTTTTTTGGAGGGAGGGGTGGAACACAACCCCTGTAACTCACCCAGCCTGCACACAAACATAAATGCCTGAGGTTGGCTCATAAATGGTGAGGTTTTCCTCATGCACCAGTGATCCCCCATGTCCCAGTGCACAGCTGCTTCCCCCTGGAGCTGAGTGCACCAAGATGGCTGGGAGAAGTCCCCCCATGCCATTATCAGAAATACTCCATAACAGCTCCTCTTTTCCTTGAGGAACTCAAGATGCAAACGTTTCTGAGTTAGAAGGGTGCTCCCACTCGGTGAGTTACCTGCCTCACACCCAGCAACTGTGAACAGCTGAGCTGAAGTTATACAGTGTTTCTCTCCTTCCCAGAACCTCTCTGTTCCTTCTCGGGGCTGACAGCAGACAGCTCTGTTTGGGAGAACAAATCGCAGAAAAAAAAATTGAAAAAAGAGAGAGCCACAACTAAGACTGCACAGTTTCTGTGCGTGCATTATGCTGCATTTCCTTGACTGTATGATTTTTTATTCACGTATGAGATAGATGGAACAGGCATCCTTCTGGTTATCCTCACAGTCCAGTGTGTGGTCCAAGACCTTGTTTACTGAGCAGAATTATTAATTTCCCCTTCAGCGCCTTTACAGTACTTTAAACACTAAAATTTATAAGCATGACAAACAAAATTTAATATATTTTTGTTATACCACTGGAAGGTGAAGGGAAATGAGGTACAGAAAAAAAAAGGTATCCTAATATGTCATTATTTCAGAATGCTTGCCATTACATTTTCATATTAATACTGTAATTAGAGAGCAACTTTCAGAAAATGAATTCCTATCACCACAATTTTCTTAAAATGCAGCAAAGTAAACATCTATATTAACTGGATTACCAAACTGACAGAAGTCAGTCACTTTACTCTCTGGAATCCACTGAAATCACCGGAATAGTGCAGACAAACAAGAATTCTAGATTCTAGCAACTTTACAGTTTCATCGTTCTTATTAAAAAAGAAAAAAGAAAAAAACAGGCTGAACAACCCTTAAATGCTTCAACCTTTGAGTATAAAGCCAAAGTCAGGCCCCCTGCAAATAATGTACATAAAAATCACCATCACTGACTGTCTGATTTGCTTTTCACCACGTAATGACTTTAGTAATAGCAGTTAGAGTATTAAGATCTCAGTCTTCAGTGGATTTAACGATGAGACTCTGCTATCAGTCCCGGGAATCTCTACCTCATTTATAACTTCTCATTTCCCAATGTAGAGAGATTTGAAAGATTTTACTTTGCAACACAATGCTGATTCATCCCAAAGTAGATCAGAACTATGCAATGAGACAGGCAAGAGTCTTGTAGAAAAGAAATTGTGTTATTTTATTAAAGGTAAAATGCATGTGAACAGGGAGAGTTAAATTTTATCTGAAGAAGCAAAATGCATTCTGTAATCTCCTCTCCCACAAGTCCTTGGCATTAAAATACATATAATTTTGGTTTAGTTTCTGCCTGTCATTTTTCTGAGAGTCTCATAAATAAAATGGGGAACAGATTTTGCATCACAGTGACATACTTGTGGGTCACTCCCAAATCAGGGACCTATCGTACCATAACATGGACCTCTCTACCTGAGCTAATGGAGCAGTTAACAGCAGTGACAGCTTGCACATGCTTTCCCCATAGGCTTCCAATTGCATTTGTCTGCACTCATCCTTTCAGAAGCCAGCATTTTACTTCTTTCCTTTGACCTAGTGGTATTCCCTCCCATACCTGATCCCAGATCTTCCTTCAGTCTGCCTCTCTCTAGCAGCAGTCAGTCTCTTTAGGTCCAGTTCTGATCTCCCCACACTTTGAATCTCAGTTCCATTCTTTGACCCACCAGCCTGCAGCCCTTGATTTACTCCATCAAGTCTGTCCTAGTAACTTCCCTTGAAACAGACTCTACGTCAGCATTAGTTAGTTTTGCCTTATCCTCTGCTGATGGAACAAGGAGAAAAATACAATGTTAACCCCAAATGGATTGCAACAGACAGGAATTGCACTTCATTAGGGCCTTCCACAACATTTCAGCCCATAGAGTTCAAATCCATCAAGCTTATAAAGCAAGAGAAGTTTCTGAGGCATCTTGATAACAAACTGGCTTAACTACTCCAGTTAGAACACAAGTATTTTTTCTGTGCTTTGAGTTCAGGTGGGACATGAGGCCTTTCTCAAAAGGGAAAGTATTTAGGCAGTAAGAACAAATTTCTAACTTTATTTTTTTTTGACCTTTTTTATTAAAAAGTACAAAAAGATTTACCTTCTTCTGAGTGCCTGCATAACTATCAATACAAATATCTCCTATCCTTTTATTTTATTTTATTTTATTGCTTACTTGTCAGGCCTGTTTTTTTGTTTTGTTTTGTTTTGTTTTGCTTTCTGGCATGTGAGCGCTCTGATTTAGAGTTTGTACAGTGAGAGACTGGAAACAAGATCTGTAAGATGTGGCTGAGCCCCTCTCCCTTCCTATAACTGAAAGTTATGCTTGATCTTCTCAGTTGCATCTAAGAAAACTAATCTGGATCGAAAAGGGATTAATATAAATACAAAGAGAGAAGATAGAGATATATAAACAAAATATTCCAGCATATATTTCAGTGTGAAGTTGGTGGACATGAGCCGCTCTGCAGTAGTTGCCTGTTTGCTTATGGTAAATGTGATGTAACATAGCGCCACGTGAAATAAATGATTCCACATTTACCTCTGCAGATCTGCTTGTGGACAGGCAGTAATTATAAATGATATGCTGTACATGAACTAGTCTTAGTTCACAGTCATTTATTTCTAGGCCTGTATGAGAATGAAATGGCCTTACTTCGTACGTGTTGCACTTCTCAAGTAGGGTCATTGTCGTTCTGCGTCCACCAAGTGTTTTATGAAGGGAAACAGACCCACTCAAAATTCACATTTCTACTTAGATTTCTTTTTGTGTACATTGCCAAGTAAACAAACACTTTTCCACCTCTTTCAGAGTCATCATCTTTGGAAGAAGTTGTCACATTGCGATCCAGATCTACGAGTGGACCTGTCTTTGGTGGCAGTGGTGAGTCTAAGACAGAGCTATCAGGGTTTTCTCACTCCAAGTCACATGAAGCATAACAGTAAAACATGCAAGAGGAGGTTGTACATGATATATCACAAAATGTGGTTTGGCACAAAGTACAGTAACAGTTTAGGGAACAGGCTGTTCTTTAAATAATTTGCTTTTGTTTTCATGTTACAATTCTTCATGCTGCTGATTTACAGCAAAGGCTTTTTTTTTTTAAACAAAAAAAAAAATGCAGACCCACAACTAATCCATCAAAAAGACGCAGTATGTGGTTTCTTTGTCAAACATTTAAATAAATCATTCAGCTTTCTCTGGAGTATTTGTATCCTATTCACATTGGAATAGCATTGTTTTTCTTTTGAACTGTGAGCTGGATATTCAAATGTTGGTGCGTGTAGATGTACATGCACAAATACACATGCCTGGCTTTGAAAACCTGATCATAAACGCACAGGAGGTGAGTGAATGATGTGTGAGACGGAAAGAAATTGCCAGTGCTCAGCTAAAATATCTGAAGGACGGGGAGCTGAGATGTGCTTATCACCGAGCTTTGGCAGGGGTCAAGGAGGTGACTTGGTAATTGGTGCCTTTTAGATCTGATGTCATTATTTAGCTAAGCACAAAACCAGCAGCTAATCCAAAAAGAAAAAAGAAAAGAACGTTAGCTGCACTTATATCTGCACTTAGTATTGTCTGTTTGTTGGCTTTTTTGTCTGTCATTCACGAGTGAGTTATGTTTTCAGTCTGTATTACTAGGTTTATGCTGCAGACACTTAGTAACTACTGAGCAATGCAGAAATGTCTTACTTAGATTTAACCTGAGTACTGGTAATATGAATAAAACGAAACAGTGTAAAGTAAGGTTGCTTTGGCTGTGTAGGGGTTTGTGTGGTGTTGCTACTACAGTCAGACCTCACTGTTTGCTTTTGTGTTTGCTCCACAATGTAAAAGTTAGCAGAGAGTGTTCAATGGATTTTTAAATTCCATTGCATAAGAAAAAGAATTAAAAATTTATCTGTGCTAACCCAGAATTTATTACTCACATTTAAATAATCTCTTTTTAACTTTTTGTATCAACTATGATTTCTAGAGGCTTTTACCTTCTTACAAGTTTAGGTGGAATTCTAAATGTAAAAATGCTTCTTTTTTCTGAGGGGAGATTCTACAGTTTTCTTAACCAGAAAAAAATGTTTATTAAAAAATGCCATTTACAGTATTTTCCTACATTTTTTGAATGCATTCTTGACTGAATCTGTTCTACTAACTAATAAGTTTGGTCTCTTCAAAACAGTCCAAAGACAAAATCCTGCTTCTATTTTGCACATTTGTTTGGGGGGAAAAAATAGAGTATATTTTCATTTAAAAATGAAAGCATAAGAGAGACAAAAAGCAAAATGAATTTTCTCAGCCATTACAAAATGACTTCACATCTGTCTTTAAAAAGGAGCTTGTTTTTCACTAGAGGGTAATGTGGCAGGGCCAAACTACCTGCTCTTCAGAAGCATGGGATATTAGTAGCAAATCTTCAAAAATGGGGCTTACAGTACATGTAAAGGGATAAAGGTGTGCCAATGTCTGACTTGGTAGACTAAAAGCAGCAAACAAGCACTTAGATTGTTAAGCAAGTTGAACGCTATTAATGGACAGAGGGGAAATGCTAGTGATGATAAAAGCAGCTTGGACCAAATCATGTTGCATATAATGTGACTTGAGGCATCAGCCCTCGAATGAGTTCTCTCTGAAGCCCCTAATGTTGATGAACGCTGCTTATAAAATGTCCTCCTGATAATGCAAACCATTGTAAGTGTTGAGGGCAAGGGTGAAATCCTGGCTCTGTTGACATCATTAACAGTTCTGCCATTGATCTGAACTGGGTCAGGATCAGTCCAAATTAAAGCAGTAGCATTGCTGACAAAAGACTGCCAGTCAAAGGGAGGCCCAGTCATTGAGTTCATCAACCACATGTGTTGTGTTCAGCAAAGGTCAATAACATGGAAGGTCTCAGATTTAGATGGCTAGGAAGATAAGCGTGCCAGGCTGAAAGAAGGCTCCAGAGAAATCAAGGAATAGCAACATCAAGATTTTTGCTGCATTATTTGCTTGAGAATTTTTAAAATACACTTTATCCAAATTCAAATCCAGTATAAACTGAAGTGGAAGAATATGATCTCCGTGGGAAGAGGTCACAGAAATAATATCTGTGCACCTGCCTACAGATCTATGCAAGCATTTTCAAAACAAGCAGTTTGGAAACAGACAGCTACTGCTAATCTATTATTGTTTCTATGCAGATATTTATATAAATACCCTTCTTATGAAATGCCACACATGAAAGGCTTAGCTTTGGATATCGGCAGAAGAAACCACTTCAACCTGTGTAAATCCTACCTAAAACTTAAATGGTTTGGAGATCTGGAGTTTATATAATAGAGACAGATCTTCAAATTGTCCGTAGATCAAAAAGCATTAATTCAAAAGAATATATGCCCCTAATAGCTTGTAATTGTTTATTCCCTTCAACATTTTCCAATTGACTTTATTTTATACAAATTGAAAATTGCCTCCTGAAAAGTAGCTACAAACCTATCCTACCAACTGCATCTAATAATTTCAGATAAAATCACCTGAACACAGTTTGGAAACTCAAACTGCAGAGCCACATACGTGCCAGTGCACGCACACGTGTTTATCCGTACACACATTCTTTAATTTTCTTCCTGAAACCAGTGCACTTTGGAATGATATTTTAATTTATTATTATGAAAGGAATGGCAACTGGTTTTTAATGGTTACAGAATGGTGACTCACAACACCGTCCCAGATGCTGTCACCGTCGCTATGAGAGCAGATTTGCAACATCTTGTCATAGGCACACATCAGTGCTCATGCCTGCTGCCTTCATCCCAGAGGACAGCCTAACACCTGCTGCTGGCAGCGTGCCGGCCCTTCGGGGAACAAATGTTCCATTGCTGCTGGGTGATAGGATAGGACAGATTCGAGATTTCAAGTGAACTGGCTAAAGGCACCCTAGGGCTCAGTGCACCCACCCCAGCACCCAGATGGTTGTCATTTTTGTAGGAATATTAGAGAGAAAGTGGTATGCTTATAGCTGCGCCTCGTGAATACAGAGCAAGCAAAAAAATCAGCAGAGCTTTGGATTGATAAAATGTCTAATATTAGGTATAGTTCCTTAGGAAATTAGACATTTCTTTTTTCAGTCAATATTGTACTTCTGGAGTATTACGCTCCTAGTCTGTATTTATCGGATTACCAGTTGGAAAATTCAAAGTGCAAATTCTCTTCTGAATGCATATAGTGCTTCTCTATTGCAGAATATCCTTAACCTCATGCAGTTCACAAATCCTATACAAAATAAACAGCTTTTTTGTTTTTCACATAGTGTTGTGCTGCCATGCCTTTATGTTGCCAAATATACTATGTTAAGATGAGACATAAGGACAAAATCAAAGTGGGTAAATATATTCTGCAAGTGTTCCTTTCAAATTATTTTTCAATACATTTATCACAGAGTTTTTAAGTAAAGAGTGCAGTGAACTCGTAGCTTAGAGCTATGGGGAGCCCGAATTTCTCACTGAATTCAAGGGAGCTTAGAGGATTCCTGGCTTGGAAAAAGCAGCTCACTTTAGGAGCAGGCCCCTCAGTGGGCACATAGTGTTTCTTTCCATTTATTACTCCGTGACCAGTGGAGTGATAATGGCAGTGCGTTGATGGCTTCACTTCATGAGGATTGAATAGCAGGCTAATAAAGATGAGGTTGAGGTTTTTTCATCTGTTACAATCAAATTTCAAACAAGATATTTTTTTTTCTTTGTCCATCGCTTTTGAAAAGTATTTTTGACCACACTGTTCCCTATTAGGTCAAAAACATGCAATGTATCTGACAGGTACAATCCAGGATAATGAGCATTACTATTGCAGCTACTCTAGCAATATCATTTTGGTGCAGCACTTCGGTCTTTGCACAGGAATTTGCTCCTATGAAAGCAGGATCCTTTGAAAATAAAAGGATTGATCATATGTTTCTAGTAGGATGGCTTGATCCGAAATCTCTAGATAGCTGCAGTTGAGTTCGCAGTGGTTTATATCAGTGTGCAGTAGAGCAAACCCCAGGTGATATTTCATTTTCACTGCAGTACGCTGCACTTTTCTGCAGCAAATCAATTTAATCTGTATCACAATATACTGAGCAACATCCTGAACTTGCAGCAGAATTCCCGATGGCTTCCACCAGTTGAAAAAAATCCCTCTTTTTCTTGTGTTAAAGCTGCTGGTTATTGGGGTACACCCCCATAATGTCTTAGGAAAGAACAGCATCACACAGATCTTTGTGGTTCTTTGACCAGCTTCATATGCCATTCTTTCTGATGGTCTTTAAATTGATTTTTTCAGGTGATGACAGTTCCTAACAGTCTCTCTGCCAGTGATCTCTGGGCAAGTTGCATGTTTTTCTTTGACTTGTAATTCCTTCTATAAAACGCTGCTAATAATATCCACAACTGAGAGATGCTGGGTGAATCTGTGTGCTGCAGAGGGCTTTGAAGATGAAAAGGCTCATTTAAATGTTAAGTACTGCCACTATTATTAAAGATTAAGGATGCTTTCTGCCCTCAGATGGACATGTGCAGCTGCTGCTATTCCTCTTGCCCGTGTTTGCACAAATAACCACTCAGTGGTGCAGGGAAGTACAAATCAGGACTGTAAGTTCAGCAAGTCGGCTTCACTAGAGCAAAGACAGCGCTTTTTTGTGCAGATGGCTGGCATGCAAATGTGGTGCAGGCACAATTTAGAGGTGCTTTTAAAGCATTTACATCAAATGAGCTCTTTCCAGCTTCTATTGCTCTGATGATATTAACTATAATGGGGAAAAAATTAGAATGAAAGGATAGGAAAAAATATTTATCTTAAGCCCTTGGATAAATCTCCTAATCAAAAGCAATGGATAGGATTCAAAGGTCAACCTGAGCTCCCGTGTCACATATGGATCATGCTGCATGAATCATCCCATTTGAAAGGCTTCCCTGTAAAGCTGTGGAGTATCCTGGGTTATGATGTAAGAAATGAGTCCAAAGGTTTGCTTCGTCTTAAAGAGCTCGAGTAATATGGAATTTCTACTCAAGCTTAAAAAAAAATCATAAAGGTCTTGTTATCACACACAATATTCTGTTCTACTAAATGTTAAAAGTAGTTTTTTTACTCTCTTGCATAAATGTTTTAGAGAAGAGTTGCAAACTACGTTTTCTGCCTGTACCATGTTGTTTGCAAAATAGGGATCATCTGAATTCAGAAAGAGAATAAGGAAAACTGCCAGTTGGTTGTCATCTAAAAGACAGTTATGGCAAATGGCAGAGATGCTTCTTTTACCAAGGAAAGCTGCATTTGCTGCTTCATGTTCAGAACATTTTGAGAAGTGAGCGGAAATGAGGCTGATCTATGCAAGAATCAGAAGTCAAAGAAATAAAGGAGTTCCTGCAGTAAATGTTATCTTTCAGTGTATTTTGTAAGGACAAGAATCAGTAAATCATTAGAAGGATATACATGGATCTACAGAATCTAAGCATCCAGATCTGATGTAATTTTTAATAAAAAAGTAGTGCACTGTTTGAGAACTCAGTGTTATTACTTAACAGCTCAGCATTAGATAAGGGAAGCCAAGGAGCGTGGGCCAAGCTGAGTGACAGAGCAAGCTAGTGTCTGAGCAGCTGTGTAAGTGTTTAAAAGACTCTTTTTGCCTTTTGAAGTTGAAGACAAAAACAAAGAAAAAAGAAAATCTTTCGTTAAGGCTCTGTTGCCCTGGATTACTAAGGACAGATTCTGGGTGGTCCCAGTGAAGTTTCTTTTCAGCTTGGTGACGAGACTCGTGGGTACTTTTCTTGCATTTGTAGGGGATGAAATGACACGGAATTAATTTTCTTTTTTGAAATAAAAGGGATGAAAGGAGCAGCTAGACCTCTATGCAACCGTCTTTAAAATCACTGCTGTTGGTTTTGTCTGTATGTTCTATACAATGTTCTGTATTTGTATAGTCTGGCCCTTCTCAGCAAGATCATCCTTGCTGAGCAGCTGAGCTTGGTAATGTTGGAGGCCTCTCTTGAGTTTTTGGGTTGACTAATGTTCAGAAAGGTCTCTGTGAAATGTAAACAGTGTTAAAATATGGAAACTTCTCACCTGGCTTCATAGGAAGAGCATTCATCTACATAAATTTCTAACAAAAATTGAAGATGTATCCAAAACAACAAATGGCTCTAGAATAGAAACTTGATTCTGCACTTGCTGGCACAGACAGTGAAAACCTTGTGTCTAGTCATGACCTGAGATAGGTAGTTCACAGACAGTTTTCAGCCCAGTTGCTTTTCAGCTATGTGATGAAGTCAGAGTGAATCTGAGTGAAATCGTGATCTCGTCATAAAAAATTATGACCAGTGAAATGATATAAAAGAAGTGTCAAATATCTGCGTGGGTCTAGATGATGGTTGAAGCATGAAAGACCAAGAAATTGAATAGGCATGGAGTGAGATCATCATCATTTGTTCTGAAAGAAGTGCTAGAGACACTGGTGGTGGTTTGCTGCCCTCCCACTATGTCTGTTGCAGGAATATCTGAAGAATTTCAGCTTTTCAGTCACAGACATTTCACTCACTAAAAATGATTTGATGTTTTCTTGATTTATGAGGACAATGACTTTATTCAAACAATAGCAACAAGAATATTCAGAAAAGGAGGAATTTAGAAGAAAAATCACCACAGAATTTCTTTCCTTAGAAGAGCACCGCTTATGCAAAAACACAATTGAGAGCTCATAGCGATCTTAGGCACCTCTTAGCCATGACTATTCTTATCAGATATGGTTTGTTCTCTCATTCATAATGGACTTTGTACAGTGAGTGATTTTGTAAAGGAAGCATTTAGGGGTCTTGGGTAGGACTTGTATGTGCTGAGTATGTATGTAGCCATTACAAAGGCTAACATTTCTTTTAATTCCATTGTCTTTTCTAGCAGAAAATGGTCCCTAGAAAATTCTGGTTATCAATGTTGCAAGAACATAAAACATTCCATCTAATCGAGTGTTATCCTGACAAAAGGAGTCTGCAACAAATTTTGAGGGTAGACTAAAAAAGCAAATTAGAGTGACCTTCCTGTTGTAGAATCATTCTAGTTTTCAGTAGATTGGAGGCTTCAGCTGGCTTATCCTCTTTGCTGGCCATCATTATTTATACTCCCTATGAACTTGCTTAACTCTGTGTCATCAGACTTAGCTGTTCTGTTGGGGTTTAGGATTGGACAGTTGTAAGTGTACACTATGCAGTATTTATGTTCAAAATATTTAATGTGTGACTTAACGATACTCTTTTACCTGTTCTAAGCTTCTATAGAAAGTTGGTATTACTGTTTGAGTAAACAGTTACCAATCATCAAAAATAATAGCATCATAACTTTCTGAGTGTAATTTTCCAGTGACACCTTAGATCAATTGTTCTAGGCGGTCTGCACTCTAAATCTCAGCATGAGTTCAGCCGCCATGCATGGATCCACAGAGAGAGCAGCCAGAGAACAACAGACAGACTTACCTAAGAGACCATTAAATGGAAGCATTAAACTAAATGACTGTGTGGTAAAAAAAAAGAAGCAAACAAACAAACAAAAAGAATCCTGAATGCACTAAAAAAACACAAGAGGCTGAAAGGAGGACTGAGAATGAGACAGGGTAGGTAGTGACCTCCATACTGAAAGATACACAACAAAGGAATCTGCTAAAAGTTCTCATGGAAAGCCTTTTAGACAAATTAATTAAGCAATAAGACATGACAGGGTGTGAATCAGTTGGTAATGATTTACGCCTATTGTGTTGTTAGGCAGAAGGCCAAAGGCCGAGTGCTGTCAAATCACCTAGGTGTAAATTATCATTTGATAATTTGAGCCCTGGAGTGCGTTATTGTAATTAGATGTTCTATCATAAAAATTTGCTACTTCATTCCATTTTTTTCCCATTCTCATCTACATTTTGATATTAGAATTCTATGGCTTACAATGAAGGTGTTTATTTTGTAAAATATTCCTTGACAACAGTTATCTTGAGGAGCTTTAGGTAACAAATCCTGTCATATACCACAATGAATAGCAAAAAAAGTCAGTGCAAGCATGCAATCATTGCAATTTCATCACTGCACCTTCATTCATAAAACCAGTTCTAGGCAAAGGGAGCTAGTAGAGTTATAGGGGGACATGCAAGAGCAATGAGGCAGCTGCAGATGACTTTCACTTTTCACATTAAATAGCACAGAATAGTCACATGTAGTAGAACATGCTTAATCTTCTTACATGACTGCCTCACAATAGCCTTCAGTTCAGACTTCCTAACACTAAACGGTTGCGCACTGGTAATAGATGCACTCAGTGAAAGATTATTGTATCAAGCTGATATCAGTCAAGCCACGATTTCAAAACCAACAAGAAACCATCTTGAAAGTGATGTAACTGCATAAATAGGATGTCCCAAGTCTTTTCTTATAAACTACTGGTCTTAAAATTATTTTGCTGGAGTTTGGTTTTAGTGTTTGCTTATTGATGGCATATGCTCTTTTTTTGGTGTGATTCTTTTTCATTCTATTTTTTTCCCCCATTCTATGTTGACACAAAAGCTGCCACACATCCTATTGCAGTGATTTAGTCAGATGGATCCACATAACAAGATAGTTGGTTTCACAGTCTTTCTAGCATATTATTAGAAGGTTTGGAAAACTGACAAAGAAGCAGATGTTGGAATTATTTTATGTAGATTGAAGACCATGTTGATGTATAGTTGTCAGAAGCTTCTATTTTCTTATTTCTAGAAGGTGATTATTTTGTGAAGGACATGGCTCAACTCTACAAGACAAAGGGGAGAGAAATACAAATATACGTATATACATATATATATATATACCTGAGGAAAAAAATCCATGGAAGGGTTTAGAAATGTTTAGTTTGTGCCTGAAAGTCTGCGCAGAATACAAGTAATTCATGAAACTGTTCTTTGGGAATAGTCCTGGCTATGCCTCGCAGATGTACGTTTGATGAAATTAGTGAAAATGAATCTGTAGTTTCAGGATTTGCACATCCTCAGTAAATTGTGGCACAAAGGAGGCACCATTTCAGTTAGTTTCAGCTTTAATATGCAGAGGTCTGCCTTTCTGAGAAGGAGGAGGCAATGAGCTTTCAAGTAAAGAACCTGGACATGTTTGGCATGTCTTCATTCCTTTTAAGCTGTGCTTATCAGTCACACTGGGGGAAAAAGATTTATCTAATGTTCAAAGGACAAGGGTCAGAAAAACATAATTTCCATGAATTTTCCATATTTAGTGTCTTACTACTGGGCTTTTTGATACTAAGTAACAAGATCGAAGGTTTTGTTTTAATAGCTCATGGTTTTGGTTGCTTTGTTTTCATGGCACCTACTCTAATTACATTTTATGAACAAACTGAGTGACAATGGAAAATACTGTGAAAAGAACAGAGTACTGAGTGCTTGATTTTTAACTCTAAGATTAAATATCCATTCCTACATTTCTATACCTCTAATTCTTTTCTCTACCTGTTTTATCCCTACGCTTTACTGCAGATGTGAATAAGAATTCAGTATCTATTATTATACTATCACTATAATTTAAGTTAAGTAATTCAGGCATTTGGCACCTTCTGGAGGTGAAATAAGTCTCAAAAATGAATTCCTTGGGCACTAGGGAAGCCAATATCCCTATCTCTTTTAATCCCACAAGTATAGATATATACAGGACATGATACTTTTACCACCAACATCTTTGAGAACACTCTGACTGCAAATAATTCAGAAAACAGAGCTGTAAATGGATGGGCATGGCACATCACTGCACAGAAAGTAGGAAGTAACTTTTCTAAACATATATGCACACCTACATGTGAGCCATACAGAATTATATCAGTTCAGAAATCACTCATTATTTAACATAACAGAGAAACCAGATGTTCAGTCTTCAGAACGCACACGAAACTGGTTGAAAATAGAGTAACTTTTAGATGATACAGACAAGTAAATCCTTGGGAAATTTGCAAATATCTTAATTATTAATTCTGAAAGTTCTCTTTTTTTCTAAACCATAAATCTCCGTCATGAGATCGAATTCGTCATGTCCAGATTTATATGCTCAGCAGGGACCTAGATCTTTATGGATGCCTCCCAAAAATCTAATAGGTCATAAAAATGTACTGATGTAATAAAGTCAACAGGTAGTTGATACAATATTTGAATTTAAAATGTACTTTCTAATTATAGGGCTGCCACATAAAATTCTGTAGATCTGTATCTGGACATTCATCAGAAATATCTGCCTTTGATTTACTTACCTAGGCACTGGTTTCTAGCTAGTATAACTTAATTCAAAGGCAACTGGGACAGAATGTGTCTGAGAAGAAAGCTATTTCCACTAAGATATTTAAGAACCAGAGCATGCATTTTTTCCCATATGTTTTTAATAGAAACATCACTATTAATCATGTTTTATAACAACAACTGTTATTGCCTGTTTTTACCATAAAATAATCAGATCAATCCACAGCTTGCTTTTCTTCATCATCTTTTTATTTATTTTAAGAAATGAATTTCATGGATGTTACTGACAATGAAGAATAAAGAGGGTCGACTATCAACTGCTGCTCAGTGTGCTCCAATTCTGCTGCCACAGCAGCGTCCTGTTAGTACTCAGCTCTGCACAGCCTTAGAAGTTAAAAATAATTAGGATATTTCGCAAGATTCTACTGAAAATTCATTATCCAATCCTCATTTAGTCCTTGGGAAGACAGTTTTGAACTTCTGTATCTTTTTGCCATAGCCTGGTCCCGAGCTTGAAATTCAGAATAATCCAGAAGTGACTGTGATTTAAGACCTGCCTTTGTAATTACGGTCCATCTTTGTGTTATTCACTTGCCACAGAGCATCCAACTACTGCTAAAAATGGCAAACGTGGATGTGCTAGTGGAGTCTTTCAACTTTATCACGAAAGCTTCTAGGATTTACAGATCAACGTTATAAGAAAGAAACCAGAAATACTGAGCATTTGAAATATGTGAGATGTGTTTGTGTAGTTTTATGTGATTAAACTACAGTGCAAAAGAATAGGAAAGAATTAGCTGTCAAAGACAGAGGACAGGAACTAAGGCTAAAGAAAAATGAATTGGGATCACTTCAAACAGATGATTTTATCCTTGGGTGGATCTGTATGTAGGAGAATTCTAGTCTGAGATTAGTCTTTTCCTCAGAGAACTAACCAGAATATTGTGATAGTCTTTAGAGCACTCAGTTTGACATAAACAGGAACAGCATTGAAACGTTCCTATATATAACAGACCTGCTCCGGGAAGCACTTAAGACATCCATGAGCATGGTTCAGATTGTACTGTATCTTTGACCTATGAGTACATTTTATAGCTGAGCTGGTATGAGGATTCTGTCCGGCAGCTGCACTGGTCACAGAGTAAAGCCCAGCTCCCTTGCACAGTTTGCAAGCAATTCAGACACAGATTATTTGGGGGATCATAAATGAGCAGCATCTATTCCCAAGGTAAAGCAAGTCTACTTCACAAGTTACTTCATGGACCATATGGTTATATTTGGTTACGTTCAGTCACATAACATCACAAAAAGCAGCTTAATCCAGTGTGTCCAGATATCATGCAATACAAGTGGAGAATCATTTTAAGGCTTTAAAAGTGCCTTTTCTTTTCCCCTAGGGAAACTTGGTATAGACTATAGCTTCAAATAAAACTTCCCATAAACTTCTAACACTCTCCTCTCTCATCGAGCATGCCACCACACTGTTGTGTGTGATGCAGCTTATTATCTGTAAGTCTGTGTAAAAACAAAAACAAACCACTGTGTTCTTCCAACTGTACGCTTGAAATTGAAAATGAAATTACAACCAGTAAAGAGGAGAAGTCAGAATTGGTTCGGGTTTTTAGCGTGGTCCTTGCCAAAATCAGCAAAGTGTCCCGGAGGCCTCCTTATCCTGTGAGCTGAGCTGAAGCCTTCTGGAAACAGCAGGCTAAAAGTTTGCTGAGCCAGACTCTCTCTTAGATAATTTTAAAGCTTATAAGCAGAACATTTTAGTACTATACTGGGAAATAGCTCCCAGTCTCAAAAATGGCAGATATTGGATGTAGTCATGGAGTGTGCAAGACAGAAAACATTGCTCAAGAGGCAAGGAAAGAGTTAAGCGTTCTGCACTCAAAGGCAGGACTTCTGTCCCAGGGTAAGTGCCCTCCAACACAACTTTTCATTGTTCACAGGTCTGGTAAGCTCCTGAGGTAAAGTACCTTTTTGGCTGTTGATGTCAGGAATGCTATCACTTTTGTGATATTATTTGGTTTGCTGTGTAATTACATCCTGGCAAAAGCATATTTCTAATAGCACAGCTAGAATTTTCTGTTTAAAACGCATTGTTGACTTTAGGCTGGAATGGCATATTTGGTTACATTTCGCCCTCATTATAGAGCTCTCTGTACATCCCAGAGCACAATAGTGTTATTATGTACTACCTTGGCCTCCAGGTCATGAACTACAATTATCTTTTTTTCATGGCAACAATCTTTATAGTCTAGAAACTACTCCCAGGGATAATACTGTAAAGAAGGAGTGGCATATGCATAAATAAAGATGAATAAGTATTGGCACTCCTCAGAATTTTTGCCATTGATTATGGAATGCTGATTAATGCCATAATCACTACCTCCCTTCATAAACGATAGCAGCATTTTGTGCTGGCTTCACTTTTCTGTCTTCACATCTGCTGCTTTCTCTCCAGTCCCTGGCTCTTGTCACCCATCTGATTCATCCTTGTAGCATGATGACAAAAGTCACAATGTTTGGTTGCCAGCAAGAAAATTTCAGAGGAACAATTTTGAATCTGATTGTTCTCGACTAACATGCTGCTCCAACGGATTATAGCACTTTTATATGCGGTTGCTTTTTGCTAGGTCCATCTGTCTGCTCCCCAAGCTGTGCTCCTAAGATTTGACATTTCAGGCAGATCTGATTCTGTTTTCTCTCATTCAGCTTCAGTTTTGAAGAACAAAAATCCAGTCAGGAAGGTTATTTGGGGAAGAGTAAGCAAACAGTATGATTATTCTTAGCACTCTTTCGAGCTATTAACCACAATGCTTTATATTTCGTTGCCATTGCTTAAAAAGGAGTCTGTATGTAGCCCATCTATAATGCAGAGCAGTAATCAGCACCTGCTTTGCATGTTAGTAACTCAGATCCAGGAATGAGATATTCAGTAAACCAGTATCATCCACAGAAAGAGCTTCTGAGCCCTAACTCACAAAGAACTGTTTACTACAATAAACCCCATTCTCGTTAGATCAGTTATCTGAAAGTTCATCTTTACTTCGTATAGGTTACTTACCAGCATTTGCAGGTAATGAACGACTTGTCAAATGCAGCTGCATTTTACCAGAAGCAGCCACACAGACTTCACAAAATATGATCAAAATTGTTAGCGATAGAGATTCCTCTACAGAAAGAGAAATGCTAGAAATGTATGTCAGAGTAAAATAACTAATTTACATGCATTGTCATTTTATGCAACATATGTTCATTTTTTGAATACTTGCCTTGCCAGAAGCTAAGGAACCAGCCACAAAGATAAACTAAACCAGACAATGTCTGGTAAAGTTTAGAGTAAAAATTGCTCCAAGTCGTACTGCACTGTTCTTGTCCCACTGTGCCATTTAAAATATATAGTTAGATCAAGTTGATTAGGTTAGCCCAAACACGCTAGAAGCAAATTACTTGGTATTGGTATCAGGAAAGTCTTCTGATTGCCTGAGATGTAAGTGCTGGAGGGGAGTTCGTGAGCCACTCATCAGTGTGGTTTTTGCCTGTGTGAATGTCCACTGAAGTTTATGCCTGTCCACATATTTTGTGTATCTGCTGTGTTTGGCACAAGTGAAACAAATGGGCTTTGACCCCTTGGTCCCTCTACCAGGGGAAAGGTTTTCCAAAATTGGCATAATCCATAAATGGCACAGATTTTCTCTGGCAATAGGATAGCTAGGAGCAGGGGGGGGGGGATTAAAACACAAGGTGCACTATGCAAGCAGTGCAAAAATATGTCAAAGGCAGCAAAAATGAATCTGAAAGATTTGTCAGTCACAGAGAAAGGCAGAGAAGAGAAATTTCGATTCTGAAATTACTGTTGCTGAAGTAATAACATTTAAAGGATATTATTTTCTTACGTACATCAAGAGAGCAAACCTTGTTTTTTGTTGTTTTTTTTTTTTTTTTTTGTAAATTAAAGCATTTGTCACATACATAATAGTAGGTTAGCACAAGTATTGATGAAACTGGTAACAATGAGAAGAACTTGCATGGGGTGGATATAGAGCAAATCCCTTTAATGAGTGCTGCCTGCAATCCAGAGGGGTCAGCAGGCAGCATGTGTGTCTTCTCAATGGCAAGTGAGAGCAGCAGAAAGGAATGACAAGTAACATTGTACTTTCTGTACAAAGAGTGAGTCAGGGCAAGATTGATATGAAGCGTTCCTCAAAATCTGTAAAATAATGAACAGTTTAATCAGATGCATTTTTCTTACTCAGAAAAGAACTAGTACAGTAGGAAACAGTAACATACCAACACTTGACGTGCACCAGGAGCTGTTGTGTCTTCATGCCTTTCCAGTTTTATAACTGCATGCCCCAGTAGTGAGTACAGTTTATGTATAAGGAGCTGCCTGTTGTAGACAGAACATTATCTCAAGAGCAGCGTGGTTTATTAATGGCTCCTTTGCTGATTTACACGAGAGAAACTACTATTCCCAAGAAGCTCTGCTGTGCCTTTTAAAGAATTCAGGTACATTGCCAGAACTTTAGGGCTTCCTTATCTACTGAATGATCTTCACTGAAAAAATTACGCCTTAACTAACCTGACTTTATGTCCAAAGAGATTTAAGAATTCCTGACCTATTCCTTCTGCTCTAGGATTAGAGAAGAAATGCATTATATTTATGTTCAGTAGGATACCTATTATGGACGGATATCATCTAAAAAGAAATCCAGAATAATGCCATTCAGCCTCATGATAGACTGTGTCTGTAAGCTAGAACTGAACTTATGTCTGTGTGGCAGCAGAGGTGACATCAAGAAAATACCATTTGCAGAAAGGCAGCCAAAGAGCAGCAACAGCAGGGATGATGGTAGCTGCAAAGTGCCAGCAGACTCTGCTCTAAAGCAGGATTGCCAAGGCTGCTGCACCATGTGATGACACAGATTCCATGTTGAATGCACAGTGACATGGAAAACAGCTCCTAGTGGTGTTCAGGCTTCATCAGTTAACTCCTTTAATAGCCATTCTCCTCTTACTTTGTGTTGTCACAGCAGCTGTTGTACATCTCCTCTTCAGAAAGAGACACGGGCAAAGTGGAAGCACCATTAGAGAAAAGCAACTGCATACAGATGGCAAAAGGGGAGTGTTTCATATTATGGGCATGTATGTATCTTATTTAGCTACTAGAGCCTGATTTCCTCTTTTACCTTTCTGCACCAAGGAGCAGAAAGCTCAGAGGGTCCTGGAGAATATAAGTGCAAATGCACCGAGCATAACATTGTTTCCTCTTGGCAATGTTAAGGAAACCCTAGGGTGGAGAAAATTCCTGTTAGGCGAAGAGTCAGATCAGCAGTCCAATGTAATCCTGGTTGTATTTCTGGGTTGAAAACATTTACCTAATGCTCTCGTGACCTATGAGTGATGAAGCATCTCTGGAAGTTTATGGCACCCAGCTAAGACTGCTTTTGGTAGCCCCAGGGTCAGAGAGTTAAAACCAGTCATTTTATGGGAAATTGAGCTAGCAAAGAGTGGCCTTCTCCATGACTTTATGTCCTGTACTAAGTCTTTGGTGGTGAAATGTCAAACTGAGGCTTCTGGGATGTTAGGAAGGAGAAATCCTCTGAGAATTTTCTGGTCTTTAATACTGTCTACTTGTGTTATAAATGCTTCCTGAGGCAGTGTTTGTAAAGGTTCATTCCATGTGTCTTTCTCTTCTAAACAAAGGCCAACTTTTACTTAACCTAGACAAGTTTAACCATCCTTAAGAGGAGTTTGAAATCCACTAGTAATCCAAGAAAGTATTGAAGGACACCATAGCAGAAATGCTGCCGCAGCTTGAAATGGTGATTGAGCACCTGGGGGGAAGGCAGGGCCAAGGTAGGTGAACTCAGCCGCACATAATGTACCTGAGTGACTGGAAGGGGTGAAGCCAGAATCTACTCCTTCCCAGACCTCATTTAAGAATTGGAAGTGGAGGCAAAAGGATCTTGCTGGAGATCCTTGCCTACCTAAGACTTTCTGAAGGGAAGTGGTTTCTTTCCTTTATTTCCATGTCCCCAGCTGTTGCATTTGTGTAAATCCTCACCTGTAGCAGCCTGAGGCCTTGCTGCTCTGCTGCCATTGTCGTGCTTTCCATTGAGTTACAGACACAAGGTAGATAGTACACCTCATCTAAACCTATTTCCTCAGTAGCCTGGTTCTTTAAGTCTTGCTTCAGTATAAAGGACAGATGAAAGTAAGTATTTTTTGCACTGTCTTGTTTGGCCCTGTGGGTAAGTGGCCAATTTATTTTGGACACACTTTTAGACGCAGCTTTTAACTGTTTACCAGTGTTTCTTTCAAGCTTTCAGTCTGTAGCTGAGATAAGGATGTACTCATACATTCTCCCTCACACCTGCCTATTATGTGTTTCATTAGTAAAAGCTTTCATTTGTAAAATCTCCCAGGAGGTTCTTACCTTTGAGAATATCTGAAATCAGGCAGACGTAACCTATTCAATTTGGTCTTTTATAAGAAGGAAGCTTTAGGATTCCAACTGGTGTAGTAAAAGATTGCCAGATACGACAGCATAGTAATGTATTGGAGAAAAAAAATCTATAAAACCATATTAACAATGCTGGTATCTCACTCTAGTTTTCTCATGGATTTCTATATTATCCATGGCAACGTGATAGAACTGGGGAGCAATCACTGTAATTTAGTGTCACAATGAATTTTCTTAAGACTTCCATTTAACATCCTCACCCAATTTAGAAGCATCAGCGCACTCCTTCCTTGTGTCAGTAGGCCTGTGCTAGTAGGAGTTTCATGTCCAGCAGGTAGCAAGGATGTGCGTCTTCTGCACGATGGGTGCCATTCACTGGAGGGCAACTCACTACTGAGAGGCACCAGCATTTAAAAAGGAGGCACAGTGTGCGTGGTTTTCATTGACGTGGTTAGAATTTATACGAGGGAGGAGAAGAAGAGTTGTAGGAAATCAAACTGGTCCTTCTGAGAAAGGAGATTATGATACAGCGGCAGCAGTATGGATTCCCCAGACTGAATGTTTATTGACAAATCATTTGTTTTAGGCTTTTTTGTATTCAGATCATGGGACAAATTCAAAGGGCAGCAGATCTGATTCTTTGTTGTCTGGCACTGCTTAACATTTGCCTCCTCTACAAAGGAAGAACAGATGTAAAATAGTGTTTTGAATCTGGGCTTGGTTTTGATCTCACTGTAGTTTAGCAGACATACTTCTATACTGTCACTTTTTCCGGAGTTCCCCTTGAGTGACAGTACTGGAACAATGTGACCCTCTTTTTGTCCTTGCTCTACTTATGTAGAGCTTATGTTCTCATTAAAGTGACCCAGAGACTCTTCTCTGCCTATAACTGCAGGTCAAAACATCAATTCTGGCAATTCAGCTGCCCGCTCTGCCATTTGGAAGGAGCAAGGTGGAGACAGCTGGCAGTTAGGGGAGCACTAGGAAGCATATGGTAGCTCTGTGCAGTGCTGTCCAAGAGCTTGTAGGACAATCATTCGTTTGCTTTGCTGATTTCTAAAATGAAATTTCTTTTGTCTTTTCTTACACGCCCCTGGGATAGGCATCACTTCACCAAGGGTGGATTTATAAGAAAGTTCATACTTTGAGGTTTTCCATGGAGGAGAAAAAAAAAAATCTACTTTGAAATTATTTTGTGCCCTTAAATAGCTACAGAGAAAATACGATGTCTACAAAATATAGACGACTAGCCAGGAGCAGTTTTTCTGAGACTAAATGAGACAATGAAATGTCATAAGGGGGTTATCTTAACTGCATAGAATTATGTAGTTGGGCATTTGCAACTTGTCTTTTTAACATGGCAGCTGGTCGGAGCGTTAAGAAAATATGTGGCCATGCTACTTTGGCTGAGATCCTGCCTGATCTTGTGAGCTAAACACAGCCAAGCCCTGTAGTGCTGGATGGGAAATCGCCAAGGAAAATCCAGTGATTCAATAAGTGGCATTCTTCCTGCATGATTACAGCAACCCCAGTGCCAGCATGGTGCTAGGCGATAGTGCTGTTGGTGGCAGAGATGTTTGCATATGAGATCTAAATTTGTTCAAAAGAGCAAGTTACAATTTGCACAGAAGTGCAAAAGCTTTCATAATCATTGTGTTCTTGTAACCCCGCTCTCTGCTTTCTGTTGTGTGGGGTTTTCTTGTTTTTCTGTTTTCATTCTGCTCAGGGACATCACTGTAATCACACTATTGTATTTCTCCAAGGAGGTGGCTGTATTTCTGTGTTAAATTCTGCTTATATACACAGCTCACAAAACATGTTGGCAGCATTTGATGAAAAGGATATTCAGAAGTTTGCATCTTTTTACAGGCTGCTTGATATTTCTAATACTCTCTAGCGGAAGGTAGTAATTTTGGAAGTTCTCTATTCAGTTCTTCTGTATTCAGTTCCATTATACAGTTTCTTTTCCATCTTTACCCCAGACATTCATTTCAGTCATAGGCTGCAATGCATTACCATACATTTTTTTTCCTTATGCAACAATGTGGACCATATTTTAAGCCAGATGAGTGAGCTGGCAAAGACTGAGAAGTCCTCCGGAAGAGGATTTCTTAATTCAGGACGTAGTTCTTAACAAGCTTGGAGTACAGTTCAGCTTCATTAGTACAACTGTGGAGAAAGTAAATCCCAGAGTGGGACTGGATGTGGTGGACAAGGAGAAAGGAACGACTTCAGGTGATCCTGACACCAACATCTATACCCTTTAAGTAAGCAATGGTAAGCTCTGAAATGTAACTACTGAAAGTGATTTTCCATTCTTAGTATGTCTGTTTCCACTATCTCACTTGGAGCTTGGAGTTTATAAAGGATGTACCAAGTGCTTTTAGGTCCTTGGATTATAACTGTCTCCTGTGGTAGCTCTAGGTAAAGCAAAAATGTGTGTGCATAAGTGAATGCTTTTGCAGAGGTCAAACTGCAATCTTTGTTATTTCGCTTTACAGTTTCCATTTGAAGTAAGATTCCATGACACATCTAAATGATTATACACAAGAGTCTATTCTAATAGTAGTAGGCTCATAAAAAATAACAAGACCAAATGATAACTGTCTCCTGACCCACACAAGTATTTACAATAGAAGTACTTTAATAAAGGTAGCTACATCCTCTAGATCCCCAGACCTTTATTTGAACTCTGCTGCAGTGTAATTGACAGACAGAATTAGAGTGTATATTAAGAACTAAAACTGAACTTTTTTCACTAGGCAAAGCTTCGCTCACATTACTCGTAATGTTAGAAAGAATCAGTGAAAGTTATATTTAAATGATGCCATTTTGACATAGATAAACAGAGCATGCAATTATATTTAAATGTTGTAATTAGAACTTGCTCTTTAGTGCCTACTCTCACTTCTCAGTTCCCCTCAAAGCAAGTAAGCCACTTCTTCCTTTGCTCTATAAATGTAAAGCCATATTCTGCACATCGAGTGAGCTAGCATTTCATCAAGAGCATTTTGTTTGCCTCGGATGCTGTGAAAACACAGGCCTTGTGAACACCACAGGATTAAAATCCATCCTGGAAAATGACTCTATTTAAAAATAAATAAATAAAAAGGCTGTTCTGCTATTCAGAGCTTAAGGGGGCAACCTGATTCTCTGCATATGATTTGTTTCTTAATCTGAAAGCTGTTCTGAGCTTGCTCTTCTGCATACAGTATTATGAGGAGGAAAGGTCCTGCAGGTGAGGTCAGGACCTTGGGGGAACTAATCATATCCAGGTGCTCCTCTTTAAGGCCATGCAATGTACCCAGCTGTTTCTTGGCTAATTTCTTAATAAATGCCTTACTTGATATAGTCAGAATCATGAATATCATAAAATGTAATATAGAATGAATTGTAGAGTCATCAAGTTTGGAAAAGGCCTCCAAGATCATCCAGTCCAACTGTTCACCTATTACTAATATTTCCCACTATTGAGAAATACAGTTATCTTTTGTTCTGCAGTAATGCTTTCCCATTGTTTTTTGTTGTTGTTGTTGTTCATTGCTAAAATAACCTAGATGTAAACTCTACCAAGAACAGTAATATCCATTAAGATAACCTTCATACTCAAGCAGTTATAGAGATCTCTGATAGTAGATGTAATAGCTAGTGTGTTATATTGATCATGCATGAACTTAAGATATGGACTGTTATTCACTGGAAACAGTCTAAGAAAGTGAGTCTAATCTTTTTGGAGCAGTGAAGGGGCAGTTAAATAGAAGGAAGGAAGATGTAGGTTTTTCTTATTATGACTGACTATAACTGTACTGAGAAAAGCAGTATTATGCAGGCTGGGATGCAGTTAGATATGTGTTCTCAGTAGTGTTGCTTTTCTCTATGCTGTATTTGTGGTAAATCTGTGTGATGTCTATGAGTCTCTGTGGCTTTTTGTTTCTTGTTTTTAGCAAAAAACACGTATAAGGCTATGTGATATTAGCTTTGGCAAATTCACAGAAGACTAGAATCTGAAACTGGGTGTTACTCTGTGCTCTACAGAAGTCCATCTACTAACCCACTTTCTGTCTTAAAAAAACCAGTGCACACAGATGCTATGGAGGGCCCTTGGATCCTTCACAAATCTTGGTCTTAAATAATGCTTTTGCAGTGTGGGCAAGTGGTAGAACCCCACATGGTGACCTACATGGCATTGGCCACAGGTTTTTTTATATGTGTGAATCTAATCCAACAAAGGCAGCTGTCTCTAAACCAGTCGAGCTACAAAAGCTCTAACATCATAGAACTGCAGCTATTCTTCAGGGTAGCTGATAGCAAAATGTGAATGTTTCTAATAGAATACTGTGCTCTCATCAAAACTCTTTTATCCAATTACATTTTCATGTCAATCCTTCTTTTTATGATTCTGTATATATTGCCACTCTATTGGTTCCATGAGCTGTTGGAAGGTAAAAAAACAATACAATTGAATGCTCTTTTGAAGAGAATCTGCAATCACTTCCTACAGAGGCTAGAACATGCTGCATATGATTGTCATCATTGTAGGCTAATGGCTTCATTAGAAAATACCAAATAATGCAATGCAAACAGTAATGGGAAACATACAGCTCTTGTTGAGGCTAAATCCTCTGCATTCTTGCGATGTCTTTGTGCCATGCCAAGAGTTGAATTTACAGGGTGTCCCGAGAGTGTCACCCTTCAGTCATCCCTTGTAATGCTTCCCTTTTACTTTGCTGAAGTCCAGCTGCAGTGTTAAGTGATGGGCTTTTTCCAAGTGCTTTGAGCATTCTCCCACAACGAGGACTTGCTATGAGTTTATCAGTGTTCCCTGGATCTGATCCTGCTTTCTCAGCCAATATGGCAAGATTATGTAGATTATCTAAGTTATCCAAGTCACTGTCTCCATTATTGAGATAATTCTGAATATTTTAAGCCCTTCTTGTTCCAATGCACTTGATAGTCTGCTTTGTTAATTAAATTATTTTTCTTGGGATTCACTGTAGAATATATTGAGTGAAATTCTGGCCCCAGTGAAGTTAGTGGCAAAACTCCCATTGTTTTCAATGGTCTGAGACTTTGCTCATAAAATCTGAAAGGAAGAGATTCAGGCCAGAAGTCTACAGAATACTGGTAGTCATTTTCAATCTACTGCTATGACTGAGGATTATGTTTTTTAAGTGAGAAATATAATGGCAATAGTAGGTGACAGTCGTCTCTCCAAGGAACAAGGGGAAGTGTTGGTGAGACTTAGAGGTTGTGACAGGCCTGCTTTCCTAATTAATAACTTGTCATTCTCAGGATGGATTTAGGCTATTTCATCAGTACAGCACTCCAAACCTGGGGATATACAAAGGCGGTGTTAATTGAAGATATATATTAGCTTAAACTATCACAAAGTTGGGCAGAATTGAAGCATCTAACATAAACTTCTGATCTCCAGTGCTACTTCATTAACTTCAGTGGTGTTTGATAAAAATATACCCTGAAGCATAAAATTATGGACTCATAGTGGTTTGAGTCAGAAAGATCTCTAAAGATAATCAAGTTCCAACCCCCTGCCATGAACAGGAACACCTCCCACTAAACCAGGTTGCCCAAGCCCAATTCAGAAGCTGGAACTCCATTGGAAATGACAAAAGAAGTGCCTGAGATGGATTATACCTTTAGATAAATAGTTTTTTAATAAAGCAAAATATTTATACAAAATGGGTAAAGGAAGTACAATGAGATGTGTCCAGAGCTCTAGTGCATACTGTGAATATAGAGCCTACAACGCCAGTCTCCTACGTCAACCTCCTTAAAAGTAGATACAATTGTGTAAATCTTTGATTAATTCTCAGTTCAGAAGTTAGAAAAAGGAATACATATTCACAGCTCTAGAAAAGCTTCCATCTTGGTCTGTCTCTTTAACTCTGGTTTGCCTCTATTGTATATTTCAAGTAGTAGGATAAGTGCAGGTTTGTATGCGCTGCCAGCTCTTCGTCTGTCTTAGAAGTGATGGTCTTCAACTGGACGGATCTGTCAGCCATTTGGAAGAGTAAGAATAGAGCATTCTTGGGGGATGGACTGCCAAGTGGTACCTATCTTTGCTACACCCCATTTGCCACCCGGATGGCAGTTAGAGTTTTCTGGGGGAGCTACTCATACTGCATCATTCCAGAAGCTAGCCAGAAGGGGGGGATGGCAGCTAGGTTGTTAAAACTTAAAAGAGCCAAATGGTTCTTGTACCTCTACTAACCGCATCTAGCAAGAATAGATAGTAATTGATAGCAAGAATAGATAGTAATCGATGTAAATCGAAGTCTAGCTGTGTTTTTTTCCTAGCTTTTACTAAGTAGAAGTGAAGTATAAGTGTAATAATGATGGGACTTGAAAGCTTTGAGTGGTCACAAGGAAATAAGATTCAGGAGAACCTGAAGTCCTGCCTGTGCCCAAGAAAAGCTGAGGAATGTGACTAGATGGAAGAGTCTGCAAAATAGTTTGTGGTGTATGCAGATAGCACGGTGTCCATTTTTTTTGTGTGTGTGGATTACTGTTGGATCTGATGGTTATGATATCATTGTCTACTCCTGTGAAAATGAATTTCTATTTCCATCCAGGATATGTGATATTTCTGTATTCAGCGCAGTGTAAGGCAAGTAAAATGTCAAGTCATTTAATCTATAAAAGCTAGGTGTGAGAATCTCTGCAATTCAGAGAAGATATTGTATATACATGAAGTGTTCTGTGCCTGGCAAATGTTGTTTCCTCTTCATCTTGACATTTGGATTATTTATTGTCTACTTTAGAACTAATTCTTTTTCAGTTGTGGCTTTCTGTGTTATCCCGATAAAATCATACTGTTTGATAATGAAGTTGGAAAGGGAAACTAGCCCAACATGGGACTTACCTAATGCTGATAGTGGTTGTTTGTAAACAGATGCCACTACTAAGTGCTTAAATTAGATAATAAATGCTACCTATCTCAGGAATGCCTTTCACTCCATTTAATGTGGTGTGCAGTCTGGGATTTTTTTCTGCATTTAGGGTGTTTCAGGCATGCAATTTGCTTGTGAATCTTGCACAACTGTCACTGGTTCAATTCAGGCTTATAGGGATTAGTTCTTTTCTACAGGGACCCAGGTGGATTTTTTTTTATTAGACTTTTGGGTAATAAACATTTATCTCATTTTTACAGCAACATTTAACACTATCTATTTATTGCCAAATATCTGTATATCCATTACATGAGCTGAAGATACACCTGCTTTGGAATAAAAGCTCTCCAGAGAACCCACAGCAGGCATAGATAATTGTAAACAAAACAGGAGCCCATAAAATAAAAATAAGAGTACTACCTTGAGTATTGTCTTACAGACTGACTGCTTTGAACAAAAAAACATGTTTGTTATAATAGCATGTCTATTTAAAAAGAAAAAGGAGCTGGGAAGTGAGAAAGTAACTGAGTAAGTATGAAACTGTAGTGGATGCTTGTGCGTACATCAATTGAAAGCATGACGTAGTGCTGTTAATATATCACACTGTGATCATCAGACCATCGTCTACCTTGTTGCTTATAAATTTATAGCCTCCAAACTACGTTGAATGATCTGTGTAAACAACTAATACTGCAGGCTGGTCGTGGAAGCAGTCATGGTTAATTCCATGCCTGCTGTAATCTTAACTCCTGAAGACCCTACGGAACCAATGTAGGCCTGAAGAAAAAGGATGACAAATAAATAGAGTAACAAGGGTCAAAATTCTGCCTATCAACAACAAAAAAAATAATCTCCTTATGCTATGTGTTTGAGTACAGTTAACCCAGAAGAGAGTGCCTGTGACTGAAATCATTAGTCATATTTTCAGGAGAACACATTTTAAGCATATGTTGATTATCTATCTTAAAGGTAAGCATATGCTTAAACTTAATGTATTCACAGTTCTAGCAGTAGAAATAGTTACTGATATTAAAAATGTAATTTAAAGAAGGGGGAAAGAGATTAGTTCCCATGGTACAATAGCAGTGTTCTTGCAGTTCTGCTGAAACTCTCATGTTCTCCAAAACTAGCTTAATCTCAGAAGCTTGGATTTAATCGGAGCTTGGTTTCTCCTTAATAGTTAACTTCTGAAACAATACATGCATGTTACACTCTAGGAAAAGGTAATATCTTCATATTATGGAGATATCTAGTTTGTATTTCCCACATTTTCCAAAAGTTATGTGAATCTGGTTGTCTGAAAAGATTCCACTGGGGCACTGTGACAAGGTATAATGCACATAACATTTCGTCTTGCTTCATAATGTCACCATTTTAGGTGAAATACCACATGTGTTTCCTAAAACAATTATTTAGGCAATGTACTTGCAAACAATGCAGGTCACTATTTCTAACTGCATGAACCTCATATCTAAAAAAAGAAATATGAGGTCAAAGGAATTTCATCTTTGCATCATGAGAGAAAGAAAAGCTCTCTTTACTGGCGGATCAAATTAATTATGTTAAATAGCTGAAAACAGAGAGAAATGAAACAGAATTCGCCCTTCAAATGGTGCTTAAGGCAAAGCCAGGAATGAGACCACTTCAGAGTGGTCCAGTGATATTTACAAATTGGAATCTCGTCGTGTTCCCTCTGGCTCTGGCTGACACCAGCTTCAGTTCTTGGTACAGGTTTCTGTCAAAGAACTGCAGCACACATGGTGAAAGCTGTGAAGTTCTGGGATGCTGTTCCCACTAGACGTGCAATTATTTTTTAGAGTATTTTCAGCATGTATTAATGTTGAACTTTTTGATTTCCCATTTACATAATGTGATTTACATTTTTTGTAAGTGGAAGCAAAGAGCTCCCAAGAAGTCTTAAGTTCTGATGGCAAGAGGTAAAAGTACATCTAGCCAAATCTCTGTAACATGTACACCTGTGCAGCCCAGAGGAAGCAGCTGAATGAAATAAGTGTAGTGGAGAAATGTGGAGAAAAATACTGCTGTGAGTCCTCATTTGTATTGAAGTTATTGCAAACTTTCTATCTCCAACACTGAATCCATTTATGAGGTGACTGATTTAACTTAATGAGTAATCTTCCTGCAGCACTTGAGTGTTCAATTATCAATATAAAAGAAATCTGATATCAAAATCGATATTTGTATATTTAAGTCAGAATGTTTTTCCTGCTGACATCTGTAGTGATCTCTTTCTTTATCCAAATGAACAGTGAAATCAAGGAAGCAGATACGTGCATGGTTTTAGAAGGTGTTTTCTAATTAGACACACAGCTTTTTGACTTTATCTCAAGAAAAAGGCAAGGTGCTGCATAACAGAAAAACACACTGGGAATGCTTGCTTTGGTTTTGGAGTAACGTTTTGCTTTATTTACTTAAATAATCCAAGACACAGCTTCCCTCACAAAGGAATTCACTATCAGTAGTAGACCTCAGTCTTTATCTGCTGTCTCTAACAGAAAATGCATGAGTAAGATGTACAAAATGAAGTATAAAGTGTTCCCAATAGTTCTCATTCAATGAAGGTCACTGGTTTTGTACTTAACCAGAGAAGATTTAATATGAGGAATTAATTTAACAATGATTGCACTGAAGGTTAAAACTATACGTTAGAAATTATTTCAGTGTATGAAGAATAATAAACGTAATTAAGATTTGCAAGACCCTTTTTATCCAAAATCCTGCATATGTAGGTTGCTCTGAAAATAATGCCTCCTATTTTTTTCCCCAGGAAAATTCCAACAGATAAAAAGAACATAGTAACAATATTTGATAGAGCAAACGCTCAGCTACAAAACATTATTTTTCCATGTAGTCATCACTATGTCATTTTGCCAACAACCATCAGGAACCTTCATGCCATGAATTAGTACTGTCACTGTGGCTGAAATGTACCATCCAGCGTCTCCTCACTGTGCTCACATAGAATCATAGAATCATAGGGGTTGGAAGGGACCTCAAGAGATCATCGAGTCCAACCCACATCCCTGTTTGGTTTCCATAAACATTCACTGAATGTCAGTAGGTGCAATTTTCCTCATAAAGGAATTCAGCTCCACACCTTTGTTACAGACATGCTTCCTTGTCTGGCACCATGTTGTCAGACTGCCCCTCTACTGCTATTTGTTGCACAGCAATGAAATTTAACATTGGCAGAGAAGTTCAGTCTTTACTGCCATACCAACAACATCCACCTCTGATGTCATAGGCCAACATAATAAAATAGGAGGCAATACTTTTGGCCTTTTCTGGATGTGCTCTAACAGATCCACATCTCTTGTACTGCAGACTCCACATCTAAGCATAGCACTCCAGGTTAATAATGAAGAATACAAAACTACTGTCTCCTGAAATCTGACAGTACATTAACTACTACACAGCACTGGATGAATGAATGGTTAACAGAGGAGTTTGCAGAGGAATTAAGAGCTCTTTGTATGGCAGGAAATTCACAGAATCACAATTGTGGGGATTGGAAGGGCTCTCAAGAAATCATTGAGTCCAACCCTCCTGCTAAAGCAGGTAAATTAACACTTTTCATAAAGACAGTGTAATACAGCTCTTGAAGTGATGTTGAAAATGAAACTGTTGTTGAAGTGGGCAGCAGAAAACCAGTGGTACTATTATTATGATGTGTTTTTGAGACAAGCTAAAATGCTTCTCTGAGTGGAACCACTTAGTTAGCAAGGTGTTAGTATTTATATCATGGAGATTCCTCCACAAATAATGCAACTCCTTAGAGATTTAGATTTATATATTACTTAATGAAGTACTCTATGTACAAAAACTAGAGCAAAGATTAGAAGTGAGTATAACTGTCTGTTCTGGTGGGATTTTATTACATTTCTTCCCACATAAAAACAAACAAACAAACAATCAAAGCAGCATCTTTTTTGCAAACATTTCAATTGCTTATCTGAAGCATATTTTTGTTTACATTTGAATGGTTTGGAGTAGCCTGTAAATATATGTAACTTATCTTATTCAACATGAAGAGATATGAGGTCATGAGACTGAGGAAAAGGTAATCAAGGAGAAGGATTTTATTATTAACTCTTACATGTTATGAAGCTGTGAACAAGAGAAAGATGTGGTAGTGATTTGAAATAAGCCCTCTGAAGTCATGGAATAATTTTAAATAGCAATAACAAAACTTTAGGAACAAGTAAATGTTTCCATGTTAGCTACCTCATTTATTGAACCAAGAAATACTATAGTAAACAAACCTATGGGACAAAAGGTTATTCTGCTGGGGGCATTTGTGATGCATTAACACTAGAAATCCAAGTCTCAGATGATAAAAGAAGCTCCTGTGCTCTGTTAGAGCAGGCACAGGACACATGACTTCAGAAGTAAATTGTGTTCATATTAGGAAAAGAAAAACATTGGAATAAAGCTTGTAACCAGACTTCAGCAGCACAGGAATTATGAGGGCATTACATTTTGTGCTTTCACTAGCCTAGCTTGCTAATGATTTGGGTATATCAGAAGCAGAATTGTCTTTGGTTTCTTTATTGGAGCCCCGATAAAGTGATGTCACAGATGTCTGAGATTACACATGTAAACCCTGAGTCAGACCTGCAGCTGGAGAGGCACATTGATAGGAGATGTGGGGTAATGTCAGCAGGAGTTATGCTCTAACATATTCACTAAAGTAACTTTTGGGCTGTATTTCAGAAGTGCTTAAGTCAGTTCAGATCTGAATAGCCAGCTGTCTAACTATGGTTATTAATTGGTCAGACTGAAGAAAAATGGTTGAACACTTCTTTGATTCTTTAGTTACCTGCAGTGTCTTATTTCGTCAGGGAAGACTCCAGAAGTGCTTACAGTTAGCAAGTCAGGGACAGATCCTGCACTTCACTAAACAGGATAGAGTCTAAAAACATGTGTTAAGTCAAAGCACCTTGAAACCAGAAGAAACAAACTTGTTAGTTTTCATCACAGGTAACCGTGATGATCTGACTTGCGTTACTTTGCATTTAAGGTCTACCTCTTTGTATGTGTCATAAAGTGAGCAGTGAGAAAACATTATATTTCTTATGTTCTCTTCACACCTATGTAAGTGCTTCTTTATTCTCGGGCTAGATCTTTCCTCTAACAACTTGGAGAAATATATATATTTTTTGTTGTTCTGATGACTGAAGCCACCTATTAACTATCTCTAAGACTGTCAACATAAGTCTTAGATTTAGGGATGATGATCATTATCATCTTGTGAACTCTTGAAAGAGCTTTGATATCATCACAAGTAAATAGTTTGTCTTTACTGTAAGTAGTTTTCAGCTTAAAAAAATCTTTCAGTGAGATAACATTTGGGAACTGCCAATTTTTTGAAACCCCCATATTCTACCAAAACGAACTGGAAGAGCATTCATTACAGAGAATGAGTGGGATCGTCTGGGGACTGCTGGGACATCAGGTGATGCACCAGAGAATAAAATGAATGATTACTGTGATTACTTAGAATTTAGTAGATGAAGAATTGGAGTTCATGTTATAATTTGCTGTGGCATTTCCAGAACCAACATGAGAGAGTCAGAGGCAAAAAAAAAGTGAATAGTACATTTTGCTACCACTGTTTTGGTCTACTTAAGAGCAACTGGAGGAAACCTGTTCCTCATTGTATTTCTGCCTTGTTGTATATATTTTTTTTTCTTAGAGTGTCTGGTCAAACCAATCTTCTGAGCTGATTCAGCCTACACCTGCATTTAGAGACCTCAAATCACAACTGGAAGATGGAGAAGCAGTCATTTTTCTTTCCCATTCACTGCTGCCAAGTTACTGTGTGTTAGCACCTGCACAAATTAGCATACCGAGCTCCAGCCGAGCGCCGACTCTGGGACAGTTCTAAAGCTCTTATTACTGGCTGAAACAGAATTGCCATTGGCTCCAGGAATGCCAGCTCTTCTTGCCGTATCTGATTTTCCTTTGTGTCTCATCCAACCAGAGCAAGCACATGTTCTTAGCTGGTGAAAATTGATCTGAATACATGAAAGCCAGCGATGTTCTGCTGATTTACATCTCCTGAGGATCTGACCTATTTTTGAACCTCTGACATGCCTGTGTTGTTGGCTTTCTTCCAAATCACATCTCTCTTCTATAGTACAGTCAGGTGAGGCTTTTCCAACTTTGTTACAGGTAGCAAACCTGTGCTGCATGGGTAGGAGGCATGCTGCCTTTCCATCAGTGAGAAATATCACATGTATTACACTTCTGTAGTAGTTGTTCTTGTATCAGATTTACTTTTCCACGGCCTGTTTGAGTCTCCTTGAACTTTGGGCAAATCAGCTCTCAAGCAAAGCATCCTTCATGTCCCAGACCTTCTGTATCAAGCAGCATACATTTCTGGTCAGTGATGTCATCAGTTTTCAGTTTTGGTAAATCCCCACCTTTGTCGCTTCTGCTATGCACTAAATTATTGCATAGGGATAAGTGGCTGTGTGCATGCTTCCAGCAAACCCCTCGCTTCTATTCAGAGCACCTATGTACAGACTTCACCAAAAGCCCAGTTAAGTTAGCAAGAGAAGGTAGAGACCAAGCCTCTCACAGTTTTTCTGTTAAAAAAAGAAAGACTAGGAAATGGCTGATTTAATATGAAGAAAGTTTACATAAATACCATTTGCAGAGAAACCCTGACAATTTTATATGGTGCTAGGAGTCTTTTTGTAATAGGCTTTGGGTAGCGAAGCTAAAGCACTTAGCCAGCTCTATTTCTATTGCAAGTACCATGCTCTATGTGGGCTCGTCTGATTTCATTGCCAGCAAACAAATCCTCTGCTATTACTGATGTCCAGTGCATCAGCAAGACCATTAACCTTTCCTTTTACGTACTCAGCACTGAAGTGGTTATTATTTATCAAGTAAAGCACACAGCAGATAATCTCAGCAGGTTTGTTGATTCTATTTTCTTTCCATTTGCCAAGCAGATACAGTTTACCATCTCTTCTCCTGTAAAAAGGAACATAATAACATATTTGAAGGAAGTATAGCTATTTAAACATGGAAAAATATTAGTACATGCTAAAATAATGCTGATTTTTTTTCTAATTTTTATGAGATAAGCTTGAAAGCAATTGTGGTTCTGAGTTGGAGTAGAAGCCAGTTTATTTCATTAATTTTTGAGAAAATTCAATCACGTTAACTTACTGGGTTGTAGTTGCTTTTGTGTCATTTCTAACAATTAAGAAGACCCTTCAATTTTTTTTAAGTATGTGGTAAACTTTCATAGTACTGCTCTGGTTTCCTGCTGTTTATCATGAAGGGGAAGACTTTTTTTTGTTGTTGTTGTTGTTGCTATATTCAACCATTACTTCTGGGAAAAAAAAAAAAAGAGTGGAAGTGTCTCAGATATTACTTGAAGAAAAATGATTTTGAATTATATTGGGGAAAAAGAGTGGAAGAAACATGTGCAGAGAGGTGGCAAATCCATCAGAGGAAGAGCTGCTAGAAGTCAAAGCCAACTTCTCCCAGCCATGGGGCAGAAGGCTGCTCCTGTTGGAAGCAGTGCTACTTTTTTCAAGGTTACTGGGGCCTGGGGGAAAGGTTCTTGGGCTTTCGTTAGCCCATATCTCCTGTTTTCCTGCCAGCAGCCCTGGCCTCACTCCCATTTCAGCTGCAGCATTGTGAACGCTTCTGTAAGCTTCGTGGGAAAGCAGGAAAGAGGTGTTAATAATGAGGAGGCTAATTGTCACTCTACACCTCATCTGGCCTGGAAAGGACAGAGTTCAAAGAGGCTGTCCGTCCTTATGCAGAGCAAGTAGTTCATCAGGAAGCGTGTGACAGTGCATCCTCTAAACGGCAGGGTGCAGAACGAGTCATTATGCAAAGAAACAGCTATGTAGCAGCATGGATGTTCAGAGACGTTCATGTAGCTAAGACTAAAAAATAAAATTAAAAAAAAATCAGAAGACATCTGATGAGAACATCTTCTTTCTGTTGTTTTCCACTTTTCTTTAGGTAAGAGAGCTGACAGAGCTAAAGAATTTAACACTAGAGGGAGAAGTGGCTTTAAATATTGTACAAGTAGCAAGACCTTCTGAAGAAGGGATTTTCTTTGTCCAGAACTCCTTTCTGTGTACAATGCACCTTCCACTTGCACAAAGTCCATCTGTGACATCCATGATGGGAACTGTGAGAGTGGATCAAGGGTGAGAATCCTTTGGAGTTACCCTCAGTGCTCTGGGATGTACACACACCAATCTTCCAACATCAGACACACCATGTGTGATTCTGATCTCATTTATAGTACTACAAAATGAAGATTAATTCTGTCTAAATCACGCAGCCAAGTCGAGTTTTGAAAGTGTACCTTTAAGAAGCATATGGTAGAACAAGAATGTATTAAAGTCATCAATATTTATGGAGCAGGTAAAATGCACATTGGACAAGCTAGATGCCATCTGTCAAAATAATCTTGATTCCAAAATGCTGAAGACTAATTCTAAGGCCAGCTCCTGAAGTCAGGTTAAAAGACAACATATTCCTGTGCCAACAGAAGTGAGGTTATCACACAAATGTACAGATAGTCTTTCATATCTGTATTGAGTCACTGTCAATTCTAGATACATACCCAAAATCTCTGACTCTGAACACATCATGGAGTAGCCCCTAGGCACAACTTTGCCAAACTCATTCTGTTCTTGAGATCAGGGTTCTGTTAAAAAGTGTCCTCAGCAAATTACGTCAAAAGTAAATTAATTAATGACTTGGTATCCCATTTTCTAAACCGTCTATTAGAAAATTTCCCATTTGTACATTAATTCCAGGAAGTGTTGGTATTTAAATATTTACAGTCTAATCCTGCATCCGCTTATGTTAATAAAACTGTCATTAAACCTAGAGGAAGAAATTTCAGGCCCTGGAAGCTAAATTTACGTTAATCCTGTTGCACAGGACTGTGTAATGTTCTTCAAGGAAGTCCTTAAAACAAGGTAAAACTGTCTCATTTTTGAGATTTTGGGAACATTTTTGTTTCAAACACTCTGAAGCTCTGATGGTGTTTGCCAATTTGGCTAGAATTTCAACTAAGCTTAGAAAAAAAATCTTCAGATGGTTTACAGCATTGACCCAAATAACTTTCACTTCAATTGATACTTCATTAGCAAAGATGTAAGTGACATGCAGCCAAAGTCCCTGAAATTAAAGGGGAACTGTTTTGCACCTTAATCCAGGTATTAAAATACAAGTTAACAGTACAACATTGTCTCTAGTCATTAGAGCACTTTGCTCATGTGAAATGCTTATATTCACTTTGTTGTTAGTAAACAGTAAATGGCTCTCCTGCCTGATTAGGGATATCTTTCCTCATGTGGATTTCATGAGTTTATCATATGCAACAGCAAATATCCACAGAATATTGCTTCTGATGATTAATAACTTCATTAAATGCAACTTAAATTTTAAGTGTAAAATCAACTGAATTCTTAGTGTTCATTTGTCCTGCTACTGGCTCCACGGTTCAGCAGTAACATAGAATCACAGAATCACTAAGGTTGGAAAAGACATCAGAGATCATCAAGTCCAACCACAACCCAACCAAACTACCCTAATAACCCTCCACTAAATCATGTCCCTGAGCACCACATCTAAACGGTTCTTAAACACACCCAGGGATGGCAACTCAACCACCTCCTATTCCAGTGCTGAACAACCCACTCTAAAGAAGTGTTTCCTGATGTCCAACCTAAATTTACCCTGGAGCAACTTAAGGCCATTTCCCCTTGTCCTATTAGCTGTCGGCAGTGAGAAGAGACCGACCCTGCTGTCTTTGTAAGCACCTTTCAGATAATGCAAGAAACTGAATCAGTAGAACTTGTAAACTTTTCCTTTTTTTCTTGAAGCTTTTTATTCCCGGAATGGGATGCTACACTGGGGATTATTTTCTCACTTTCAGATTCTTTTTAGGGAATAGAATGGTGCAGTTTTGATATTCCAGCTCATAGCAGGCAGGAAAAGAGGGAATACAGCCACCAAAAGTGGAGAGTATTTATTCTGAAGTAATAAGGTGTTGTGCTGCAATTTTGATTCTTCAAGCTATTAAAATGCTTCTGACTAAGTGCCTTCAAGTATGCTCCTTCAACAAGAATTCATGTTACTGAGCTCAATTTATCACCCAGACCCAGTATAAAAACGTTAAAAGCAGACTAAGTCTAATCTATTAAATGATTGTGCAAAATTGCTTAACTACATCAAAGAAGCAAAGACATCCACTCTGGGAAAGGCATTGTCAAAGAGCTTTCAAATACAAAATGCAGTCTTACAGGTGATTTAGTCGTGGGAATGCATCACCGAATGTATATTTCCTTTTTGCCTCCAAAATAAAACAATGGAGCTTTTATCAAAAAAGAATGATTAGAACCATTTTCCTTATTAACTTGGCTTATTAGAGGATATTTAGCTTTCTATTCATCCTTCCTTTTTCTTCACTTAATCAAAGCATTTTTTTGAAAAGAATCTTTATTAAAAATAAAACATCTTCCAAAGGTCAGGAGACTGTATTTATTTTATTTTTTAAAAAAGCCAATGTTAGATGAGAACAAAAAAGAGGGGGGGATGACAATTCTGAATGATATGTCTTCCCCTCCCTGTACAGTCTCCAGCACTTGCAGAAGAGCAATATTTCTTCCACATCCAGCTCCTGCTGTAGTCACTGTTGGAATGTTATTCAGTGTTTGAAATGATGTATTCTGTTATCTGGTTTCCGGATGAAGTAGTTTGACTGCTCGGATGCATTGTGTTCTTCACTTAAGCTGGCAAAGTGCAATGAGAAAGATTCTCAGCAGGAGTTTTGGTGTTTGTTTTAGCGTTAGTTTGGGGTTGGATTGTTTCATTTGTTCGTTTTGGGGTTTCTTTTTGGTGATTTGGTAATTCCTACTTCAGGCTGGAACCTGTGTGGAAATTACCCTACCTTTATGAAATTCTGCCCGAGTTGTTGAGCCTGAGTGCTTCTCTGTAAGTGCAAGTGGGGAACTCTTGGTACAAATTGAAGGTACAAGGCTTTAAGGTACTTGACTCTTGTTGTCCTTTACAGACCTTTGGTTTTTGGTTGCACTTGCACCCCATGTGAAAGCATGAAGGAGGGTACTAAGGTTACAGCAGGCCCAGGAGAACAACTTGAGAGAAGCTCATGATGCTATTCCTCTCACTTACCCCTGATCAGCCACTGCAAGGGTCTGCACTGAATAACAGTGCTAATTTCAGATACCTGAAATCCTTATGAACCAATTACTGAGAGTCTGGCTTGCTGACATCCATCCCAGGCCACTTGAATCACATGGAACCTTCTCAGCATAGATTCATAGATTCATAGATTCATTAGGTTGGAAAGGACCTACAAGATCATCTAGTCAGCTTCATTTGGAGATGTGGTGAAGCACAGTCCCCAAGAAGAGTGGTGACTGGAGGGCACAAGGAGCCCGGGAGCTGGGAATTACTCTTCAGAGCAGGGTGGGAGTGCCTGTGCACCAACTGTCCCCACACCATTCGTCCCACCCTGCTCACAGCCGCAAGGCATGATGAAAACAAACGGGCTGGTGGAGAGCAAAGATTGATGCTTGCTGCCATGTGTGCTGCCCATGGTCTGGATTCTGCACACCGTGCTGGCCAGGAGGAGTCAGGCAGAGCAGCCCCACTGCGCTTTTCTGCAACATTTTACTTGTACTGGGAGAATGAAAAGTCTAAATGTGTCCCCCTGTCCTCCACAAAGGTGATGCTGGATTTCAGTGTTTAACAGGATCCTTGTGGGGTTCTTGGATTCTTGCTTTGAGAGAAATACTTGAATTCAGAAACGTGCTGTCTTCAAGGTCCTGTAAGCACTGAAATGGGCAGCCAAGATCTCACTTGATTGCAAAAGGGCAGGGTAGATCGGTGATGTCAAAAAGCTACAGCTGGAAGTCTTGAAGAGAATTGGCTTAAATGATTTGCACACAGTCTCCTCATTTATTAATGTATTCAACACACCACAAAATCACTGAAGAAAAATTCTCATAAATACAAGGGATATACAATAGTACACTTCTTGCTTATGTGTGCATACGTTGGATATTAAGTGCAATGGGTAGCCTGAGGAAGGAGAGGAGTACATGAGATGGAGCAAAAGACCCAACAATTTTTTCCTGGAGCAGATGGTGTTTATGGTCCCTAGGACAAATATCCATGTCTGTACTATTTGAGCTACAAAATGCAGAAGTCATACAGCATATGCTGGCGCTTATGAATCCTTCTAGTGGTTAGGGATGGTACAGTCAGATGCAGGAAAGCATAACCTTCTGCTTTATAATGAGAGAAAGATTCTTTATACTTAATGAGCTTTCAATCCTTAATTTAAAGGTGCTATCTAGGTAGTAGCTGCTGTATTACCTGAGTGCATGCAGCACCTGAAACAGCTGAACACACCAAATGAAACTCTTGGTGCTAGGGAACCACGGGAAAGCAAGGATGTGGTCTTTAAGCTCCAAACGCACAATTGTTGCCCATAGCCTTGCAATTACAATGCAATAACTGACAAGTGAGAAGGCTTTTAACAGTATTTGCATGATGTGGGAACCAAACAATCTAATTTTGCTATTTGTGACTGCTTGATTGTGTATTTGGAGGCCAGACCTGCTGCAGGTAGCGAAACAGGTTTAATTATGTCCTACAGTGAAAGGTTTATAAGTCTTAAAATGTTTTTACAGCACCAAAAGTGCACAAAAGCGATCCTTTTGTGATACATTTTAAACGTCTCAGAGGTTGGGTTGGAGAAATTGTGAGAGCTGACCTTCCCTACAGAGCCCTGCAGAAGAGGATGAAAGGGAAGTTTGGTGAAGTTTACAGGGAGGGCTCAGATAGACGCATGCAAAGCTTTTCTTTCTGCCACTGTGGCATCTGCTGACCCAAATGCTTATCGTAACAAACAGCATAGCTGTGCATTATTAGAGCAATCACTAGCTGCAGTGCTACCCAATTAACTCTTGATCGCTTGTATTGACTGGAAGGTTGGGAAGGGAACTAGGGAGGTGAGATCTTTTTTCTCATGTTTCTATTACAAAGTGGAAATACACAATAATACAAGAAGAAATACAAGGGAAGAAAGATTAAAACAAATTTAGTCCCACAGCTAAAGCAACTTATAGGTTACGTACTGAGATGCACAACACTGTGAACGTGCTGTTGAAGCACTATGGTGACTGGAGCATAAGGAGAGCTCCTGTTTGCAGTATGCAAAAGGTAAAATGTTTAAATAGCAGCTTGCAGAAAAATGACTTTAGGTTACCAAGAAGAAAGTTCTTATCAGTCCTGAAAGTGAAGGAAAGCTTCCATTAATAACCACCAAGAAGCATAGTACCTCCACTGGAATTAGGAAAAAAATTAATGACTGCCAGTCTACAAATCCAGGGGCTCTGGGTCTTTTCTCGTTCACGGAGGCAGCTCTCTGCCCAACCAGAATAAACACAGGATGTCTTGACACTGGCTCAGGTGAGCAGCATCCCTGAGCCAAAACAAACAGCATTTCCCTTCCTGCCATGGTCCAGCTCTGGGTCAGGCAGCTGCTGAGTGGAGTTTCTCAAATCAGCATCACAGTGTGGCTGTAGCAGTAACATTCACGTCCAGGGGCCTCCCCCAGCCCACTGCTGCCTTGTGCTCATCACATCTCACAATTAGTGTCATTCTTATGGAGCAAAGATCTCCAAGCTGCACTGACTGTAAGCTGCTGTTTGCTATGAAATGCTCCACTACGATTTATGAGGCGTGCATAGTGGAAATGAGCAACAATTAGCAGTAGGACAGATGATGTCCCTTTGGGATAATCAGTCCTTTTAAATTTTAATACAAAATTTCTTATCTTTAACCTTTATCTCTTATCTTGAAGAGAAGGTGAACTTTTGAGTCAAATTGACAGAAAGAGAAATTTCGTTCTGCAGCATTTAAAGAGCATTTAAAGCAAGGGCACTCCAAGCTGTGGAGATTAAAAAAGAAAATTAAACTCTGTAGAATTACTTAACAGTGCCCCTTCTGCATTTACTGGAATATGCTGCTCAAGCTAGAAAACAAAAACAAAAACAAAAAACAGGGTGAGTCGTAATCTTTTCTCTGCTGTTTGCTTTTAGCATGACCATGGCTTTGGCTCCCACTATATCCAGTGCTGCTTGTACTGTCCAAAAACACACTTCATGAACCCGATTATCTCATGTTAAATGTTGAGCTGCTGGAAAGCCAATTGTATTGGGTAGCATGCGTCAGAGCTTATGATGCACAGAAAAGACGTAAGCTCAAAATACTTGGACAACCAGCGACAACACTGCCTGCTGCTTTGTTACTACCCTGTTTGTCTTGTTCCTGGTTGTAACTAGTCTGTCTCTTCAGGTTTAAGGCAGTTCAGAGTTGGAAGCTAAGCTTTGTGTAACTGATTAGCCATTGTTGCTCTGACTCTTCTCATGTGCTTTTATGTGCAGTCTGCAAAATCAATAAATAAAACATAGAATCTTAGCTGGGGATTAATGTATGTCTTTTCAATGTTTTTCATATGGGAAGTACAGGGTGAATTTGAAAATGATGCAGCCAATTCAAAGAAGGGTGAGGAAGAAATTATGTTTCACTCTCTAAGCCCTGCTTTCAAGGATTGAAAAGCTACGTCCAGGTTCAATACATCATTCTTGAAGCACTGAACAAAATCAGTCTTTGTTCTTCCGAGAAACTTATCTGCAGAGGAGCTGCATTACTTCCTGTGAAATACAGCCCTGCAGATGTGCTTTGCTACTCGTCCCTCTGCTTTTGCTTCCTTTGGTCAAGTAGGCAAGAATAGACACTTTGTGCTGGAGTGAAAATGATGCTGCCTTGTTTGCCCTCAGCTGGGGCTGATCCCTGCTCACTGAAGGGGCATGACTTCCTGCCAGTTCCTCTGTTTGTTTATTTGTAAAGAGTAATGGGATATCACTCAGTGAAACCCAAGTCTCCCTCCTTCTAGCCATGCAAAAAGAGGCAGCAGGTTCTCAAGCAAGTGCAAATAACCTGGACTGATGCTCTATCTTCAGAAACATAAGCAATGTGCAAATGGAAATAGCAGAGCTGGTGGATCAGCTGTAAGAAGCATATGATCAGAGTTCAGGAGGAAGCTGGGCCCATTTTTAATGAATCAGAATATAGGAAAAGGAGTTGTAGCAAATTAAGACTCTAAGTGGCTGGGTTATAAACCAGAATAGAAATTGATTTTATAATAGTGCCTTGCATACTCCAAATATCCTTAAGTGCTCCGTGTTTTAAATAGAGTAAATGCGTAGCAAAATGAATCGTCTATCATGCACCAAACAGTTGATTTGTTACTAAACCTCGGAAGAGGACAAGTTTAACCAGTGTCTTTTCTGCAGGTGTTTTTTAGCACACAGATCACTTTATAGCATGAAATTCTCCAGAAACCCCATCCACACCGTGTCAGCTGCAGTATCAACAGAGATATTAAGATCCCTACCCCTAATCATCTGAGTTGCTTGAAGACAAAAGCACAGGGGTTGTTGAAAACAGACCTGTATATTTTTGTATTATATTGTCTCAATTAACTGGGATGAATCAAGCATTTTCTTGCAGATTTCTTTCAAACACACTTCTGTGGCAGAGAGTAAGCAACTTTTCGGATGCACATGGGGCAGAACCAAAGCCTGGAGTGAATTCTGTGTGTTCTCATAGGTCTCTTGATACATGCTCAGTTTTGCCTGAGCTGTGTCACTGCGTTCAGCAACTACCACCTGTACCGTGGGATGTGGGCCTAGCAGTGACTCAAGGAGGAGCTCCTGGTGGGGCTAGGGGGTCACAGGACGTGGGCTGACTGGAGTACAAGAGTGAGCATGTCAAAAAGTGGGAGAAAACCTGAAGCACGTCATGACTAGAGAGACCACAGTCCCTGAACAAGGAAGGTGTGAGCAAAAGCTCAGATATGTGGAAAGATGGGAATATCTTAGGGTTAATTTCATGCTGCTTCTGAGTGATGCTGTGGAGGCAGTCCAGCATCTGCAGGGCTGAGAAATAATACAGTGCAGTAGTACTATGACAGGAGGATGGAGATGAGAGGATGGGACTTGAAAAATGTCCCATCTCTTCCCATCCATCCTCAGGGAGGCTGGCAAACCACAACTGCTCTTGGGGAGGTGCTGGCAGAGCGTGAGAGCCCTCTGGTTCTGCGGATGTCCCAAAGGGCTGTCCATGTAATGCAGTCAGAGGTGGTGGGAAAAGGAGAAATGATGACTGGGTTTAGTTTTCTTAACTCTTTAATTTGGTTTAATTCAATATGAAGGTAGTTATAGCAACGTATGTTCACAGACTACACAAGTGTTCTACATTGTTTGATATGTAATACTTTCCAATTTTCTCTAATTTTACATCAGTCCAGCGGCTTTCCCAGTAACATATTCTTGGCTCGTGTTTGTAGTGTGACATTTTTTGATAAGTATTGTCTGGATTAATCTTCTGGAGACCAGGTCTTCCAGCACAAACAAGATCTACCTAATGCAGTTTCCCTTTAGGACGGTGATCACTACCTTCTCAGGTGAAGAAATTACAAGGCACCCGATTTGTGTGATTTTTGGTTTTGTTTTGGTTTTATTGTTTAAGCTAAAATGAGGTGCTCTAGGCACCTAGGCAAAATAATATCACTCTAGGCAAAATAATATCCATTCCTGACAGAGTGTGTATGCATAGAGGTGATGCTATACAGTTCTACAAATACAGAGCAGGGGCAAAACAATTCATTCTGCCTTATTTGGAACCTGTTCAAGTACTGCATGTTTGGGAGTCTGGCTCAGTATGAGACTTACATCAACTTCTGAATTACAGGCTGTGGATGTCTGTCTGTGTGTTTATGTGTGAAAACCAATATATATATAATGCGTGCCATGTATTAGTAACCTGTTTGTGACAGGGCAGCCTGAGCAGAAACTATTATTCCTCTACCGTAGAGAGCTACTCCTCAGTTATAAAGACATACTTAATTGACTCATGTCACAGAAACCCCAGAATTTGCATGAGTCTGGTGAGCCTTAAAAAATAGCTCATGAAGATTAAAAGCTGTAGAGGCTTTTTCCCATCCCACGATAACCAGTTTTCCTTTTGCTTCCTGTGCGGACAGTTTTTACTGCTTCCCTTTCAAGAATGAGGATTTGGCCCACCACTGAAAAGTATGTGTAATCTGTAGGCATGGCTTCTTTTCACCTAAGAAGTGTTGCGTCAGTTATTTGCAAAGAGTCCTCGTGTTATGATGACAAAAGCCCAGGTTCAGGTAAGGACTCAACGGCAAGACTATGTAGTCCATCTGTAGGAAGATAATTGACAAAGCAGAGTGACAAAAAGTAGGTTGCCAAAGGAAACAGTACCTATTACACATAGGTATCTGTCTATATTACCTCATGCAAACAAGTAAACTTCTCTCTTCTGCTTCTTATTGATCACAGTAGGTGACTTACACTGAAGGAAGAAACACCTGATGTATTAGTCACTGGTCCCCCTTCCTAAGGAATCAGAGTCTGAAATAAATTGAATGGAGTTGTGAATGTACTCAGACACAGACACAATTGTTTGTGTGGCTCATCTTCAGAATAGGGAAAAAACAAAGTTAAACCTCAAGTGTCATTGGTGTCATGCTACAAATAAACAAAATGTTACACTGAAAAGAGAGCACCATATTTTCAATTCTGGAAATGACTTGCAAGCCATCAGTTGCAGGAAGATATAGAATTACTGATTTAAAAAGGAGGAAAGCAAAGAAAAAAATAGTGCTGAGGAGCAGAAGGGAAAAAAACCAAACACTGATTTCCAGACCTTCCAGCTTGAGGTAGACCTCTTCCTTCAAGGAAGGCTGGAAGCCATCGCTATTATTGGCGAGTTGTGCCTTATTCATCTGCCTTGGAAAATAAAGGTTTTAGAATAGGAGAGTCCCAGTGATGACCCGAGTCTTTTTTTTTTTCCCATACAACCATCAAACCAGCTTGCTCTCTCTAAGATGCCTGTAGCCCAGTTGACAAGAAGACAGCCACCCCCCTGTAACGAAAGAAACTCATTCCAGCCATTTGGTTTAAGAGCTGAATGAGAGCTCAGAAGACACATTTTTCCATTTATCTAAAAAAAAAGGAAAAAAAAGAAAAAAAAAAGAAAAAAAGCTGCTCTCAGTGCTCCCCAGTGTCATCCTCTGGAGCCTTGAGGACCACATGTGTCACACCCTTACTTTGTAGGTCTTGCATTTATAGACTGCGTTTTTCACTTCCAGAGATTTATTGTCCCAATGAAGAAACAGTCTGGATCTGCCTCTGAAGTGGAAATGCAGCCATGTATTTGCTAAGAACAAGCTTGTGGTTTACCAGAATATTTCTGTTTCCTTCTGAGGTTTCCAGCTAATGAAGGGGAATTTATCCAGTACATTTATTGACATTAAAATAAGAGTTGCAGTCCATAAATAATCCCATTGTTGTTTTAGCTTGCAGTTTAAAACATTTTGTCAGCAGCATTGTTGTCTACTGTGACTCAGCTTGTGTTTTTGCTCTCAGTATCAGAGCAGCTTGTTGGTAACGCAGACATACCTTCCTGCTGGGTTGGCTTCAGAGCCTGGTTTGAACTCATTCCTGAGCTTTTCAGCACTGAGCATATCTGATTCAGAGCGGGGTCAAGTACACTGTTATTCCCTGTTTGATAAAGGCACAGCACCCAGATTGGATTCTGGATTCATGCAAACTGCTTCCATACAAAGGGCATACCAAGGAGGGAGGCACTGACAAGATAAGGCAGGCCATAGGGTGCAAGCTATTTGTTAGCACCTCCCAGGAATGTCCCTGACTCTGTCACTGCTCTAAAGAAGACTTCATAGACAGAGTATGTCCCCTCCTTGGTTGTGGGATACTGCATCAAAAGAAGGCTGCACTGCTTTGAAGTAGGTTCAGCGATCTCCCTGTATCAGTGTATTTTTGTTCTGTATTCTGGAGTGCTGAGCAGTGCTTTTGTAACTGCATGCTGGGGTTACCCTGTGCAAGACAAAGTCCTGTAGGCATGGGGAGGACGTCAGGTCTTCAAAACTGAGACAGTAAACAGTAGAGCTTGTAAAGGCTGCGTTGTCTTAATTTAAGAGAATTGTTCACTGAAGAAAAAAAAAAGCTATAAAAATCTGAATTTCTGGATAACCTCACCTCTGCTAATGATGCACCACATTTTGTGTTAGATTTGATTTTGTGAAGTCTGAAACAATAGATTTTCTCTAGTTCTAAACTTAAAACAGAAAACAAAAAACAAACAAAAAAACCCATCAGTTTGGTTGGTGAAACTTCTTAACTTTCCCTTTTTGGTGGCTTTTGTTTAATCAGATAGGACTCGTGAAGGTATTTTTCAAAACAGAAAAGTATTGCAGACTTTGTCTCCAGAATTCCAATACATGACCAATTAATGGAACAAAAGGGTACTTATAGTGATGTCCTTGGAGTAATCTTTGTTCAGAGATTTGCCCTCCAGGGCGTGATTTCCAGTGGCATGGATTACCCAAGAGTGTACAATATGTCTTAGTACCACTGAAGTGCTATCTTTCTGTACAATGCTCTGTAATCCAAAGCCACTTCAATGTATTATACTAGATTCACTTATAAATTTTTCTTACCTGTGGCTCAGACCCTCCCAAAACCCTCAAGAGAACAAGTCTGACATCTGATAGGTGAAGTGAAAGAATAGACAAGTATTTAAGCAGATGTATGAGCCATCAACCGGGCATGGTTTTACTTGTAATAGCATTTTAATCTTGTTCTCTAACCAGAAGACAACTTACTTATTCATGGACCAACATTACCAAGTAACGTGTGGAACTGTAGTTAGTGCTGAGGGCACTGGTGAATGAAATGATTCGGTATATTTATTGTTTCAATTGTTTATATTTCCTTTGCTTTGAGGAATTTGGTCTTTGAGATTAATAAGATGGTCACTGTCACATCTGTCTTGGATTCCTTGTTCCTCGAGAATAGCCCTAAGCAGTAAGCATTACAGAAGTCTCTCATTAGGAAGGGGTAGTCACAGTCTTTCATGTAGTAATAAATGGTAAAAGCCACTGATTTAGCTTTGCTGCCTGGGAATCAGTCAGCCCTGGTGGATTCAGCAGGTTTGTTGAAAGAAAGCCATTTCCAGGCAGATTTTGGACTCTTATCTCTCATCCTTGATTAATAGTAAAATCTCCCTTTCTATTGTGAGACACTTGTAGCAAACCCTAGTCAGATACTGGGAGTGTAAATAAAAGTCAAAGCATGATTTCAAAGAGAAAAATGCTTTCTGTGTCATACGGCATTACTGTTTCTGAATCCTAAGGTAGTTCTCAGACTGTGGCATTACCTAGAAGCCTACATACAAACTCAAAATGAGGAGTAATACATCTGCCTCAGACTGCATGCCCTTGTCATCAGCCTCACATGTCTGACCAGGCTGGTTATAGACATGTGCTGAGCTTTGTGATATTTCTTTTTTTCAACCTTCTAACCTAGTCTCTCCTGCTATATCCTGCAAACCTCAAATATGGAAATTGCCTATGGCAATCCCACAGTTCCTACTTGTGATATATGGACCTTTCTGCATCCCTATTCCTCTTCCTTCATTACTTACACAGAAGCAAGTTTGTGTGTGGAGACTGAAGGGGTGTTTCTCACAGAATCAGTGAACCTGAAGTACACTTTAGCTCTGGTAAAACTTAAAAGTTGCATCCATGGCCTGTATTTGTGTATTTCTAAATATACAAACATAAGACTGAGGTTACGATTTTTGTTAATATTGGTTTAGCCACAGCTTCTTCAACAGCAGCCGGTGTCCACGTGCATCACTGAAGACACTGAGTAAAGACAAGACTCAAAGAAGGGCTGATCGAGTAGTTAGTGACTCAACAATTACTCTTAATGTGTAGTAGTAGCCACTCATGGCAATGGTTTTGGACCTATAAAAGCCGATTGCAATGAGCTAAGAAAATTAATGAAACAAGCTACTCTCTTTTATGATATCATGATGAAAGAATAAATCATATGGGGACGGTACTGTCGAAGACTGTGGCTGCATTCAGCAATCATGCCCTTCCTGAGCAAAGGCTTAAGTATTGACTTCCCTGTGGTATGTCAGGAATCTGTTTCATGATGATAAATCAATTGAGATAATTAAGGAAATAAATGTTCACAGGAGTCGTATTGAGATTATTACATGACATGAAAACACTGTCAAACAACGGATAATTGAAAAGTTTTTAAATCAGTCATTTTTAAGCCAAATGTATATTATATATAGAATGCAATAGAAAGACACAAATTCTGTCCTTCTGAATAATGTTTTTCCAATTGGCTGGCACGTGGAACAAGTTTGTCTTATATATGCCAATTTACAAACATGTCCAATAATAGTAGAGAGAGCAACTGTTGCAAAGCTCTGCCAGTGTTCGTCAGACACAGTGACAGTAGCCACATCATTAATCTCACGGTATATTAGAAATAAAGTCACTGGAATGGAATGGTGTCAAAGGATAAATGTTTCCCCCTTTGAAAAAAAAAAAACTTCTCAGTTTCACTTCATTGTGTTGTCTATTTTCTTCCCCCCCCCCCTCCCCTTCCCTTCAGTAAATCCTTTGGTTTCACCTGACGTTTAGGTAACAGTAGGAGACCAATATCCTATGTCAGAGCTCATTCTACAGTTATCAGTTTAGCATACCCTTAAATCCCTGCAATTGCTGTGCCAAGAGCAATCCTCTCACTGAGAGGTTAAACATATGCATTACATATTGAAACAATGTAAGTAGCATGTAATTAGCGTTGTTTATGCATTCTCACTTCAGATTATACTTAAAACGTACGATGTTTTTCAAGGCACTTAATGTTAGAGAGACTTAAATGAGCATTCATCTTGTCATTTTTAACTTTATTCATAAATGAGCACTCTAAATATATTTGAATGAGCTATTGCATTAGATCCCTGAACTAATGCACACACTCTTCCATTAGATAATATAGTTTTTAATAAGATATCATTTAAAATGATAAAACTCATGAATATGGCAATTAAATTTACAAACTGTCATCAACAACTTTAACAAAATGTCTTTGAATCAGAGAGGGAGGGTGCTGAGGGGGCATTTCTCTGTCCTATTTTTCCCCCCTCTTTTTTCCTTTTTTTGAAGTCTTGTTCCATAAGGATTATAGCTCCCCCGCTGTTTGGAAAAGATAATTTCACTTGTAACACTAATAACTTGAGCAGGGAGAAGGCTGGCTGAGTGAATGGAATGCACTTCACTGCACATCTTGGCTTCGCTAGAAATCGGAAACAGATGGTCCTTGCGGCTGGCTTCCCACTCGGGCCCGCTCAGTGCCAGCCTGTGGTCGTTGGCTGGTTGCTGCTGGCACTGTGTGACTTGAACATAGTAGGACAGTGGCAAAAGAAATCAAATCTTTTTCATTGAGCAGCAAACTGTAATGAAATTTGACAGATCTGACATTCTATACCCAACATCTAGTTAGAATATATTAACCTTTTAGTTTTCTTGAGCTCCTCTCCTACAAGTTGTGAATCTTCCTATTACAGTTTTGCTGCGGCTCTGGAGATGGTAGGAAACCAGTATCTTTTAAATGCCCTGTTATGTCAGAGCTAAAATAAATAGTTCAGTTTGTAAAGGAAACTTCCTGCATTCCCACCTAAGTGGGGTAATAATAGCTTTGATCCTGCTGCGTCAAAACAAATGTTGTAGTTTAGATTTATACTTTTGTTTTCTATGAATTTGCATTGACTTAGATTCTTTACTTGTTTATGTCAGGGGCAGAAGTCCTTCTTTCCCTCTGAAGGCTTCTCCCAGGTATGAGCATTAAGCCTTTCCTCTCCAGGAGGTCAGACTAGCTGTCCCACAGCCTGGAGCCAGCAGAGAACACGCTGCTAGGGCCAGTGCCTCAGCTGGAGAGCGTGCTGAGCTGTGCCACAGAGTTATGGCCACGGATCAGGAAATAGCTGGTTTTATTTAAACTTCAAAATACAACTGTTTTGTGTTCCTCTACGTTTTGGGTTGATAGAGACGAATTTTTACTTAGACTGCTTGTGCGTGTCATTCCTTCTCCTTCGCTACTTTCAGCTGCTCCTCCTGTTTCTCTGAGACATGAAGTCGTGGCATCATCTTTGATGTCCGTGTGTCCATGTTGGCAGAAGCAGGATCTCAGTGCTTGTTACAGATGAGGCAAAGAGGGGAATGCAGATGGTGGGAAGCAAACCAGAGTCATGAGGGGAAAATGGGGGAAATTACATACAGTAGAGCTACAGGGGAAATGCAAAGACCAAGACAACTTTCACAGGGAGGGGAAAGGACTTCTTTCCCTGGGTTCAGTAAGGTCATCCAAAATGCATGTGACACCTCGAGTACCCTACTGTTCTACTGTTCTACTCATTTTGGCTCAAGAATCCTTGAAGGTGCAATGGTCACATGCTGCTTCTCCTCTTTTTTACGCCTTTAGCAACAGCAGATTCTCTTGATTGAAGCCAGGATTATAGGATTTCCAAAAGCTAGAACACGCATTCATTGTCAGCAACTTTGCATTAGTTCAGAGGCTGTCCAAAAAATTGACTGCCTGCTCTCACATGGCACTTGAACTAATTGTCGCTGCTCAAGATAAGGAAATCCTCTTCGTAACTCATCTAAGTACAGGCTTTCAAAGGCAAATGCCTCCCAAATTAGGAACAGATCTAAAATCATACACTTGCAATCTTCCAAAGAAGTCCAAAGCAATTCCCACTGCAGAAACAAGGAGGGTAAAGGAAATTAGAAAAAAAAAAAAAAAAAGTGCTAATGAGCAGTAGGCACAAAGCAGTTAATAGATATTCTAGGAAAGAGTACTGACATCCTAAAGCTGTACTGGGAGCAGCACACTGTTCTCCTGGGTTCCTTTCACCAGCACGAATATTTGAAGCCAACGTTTGGAGAAAGTGCCCACTATGCCAACATTTCTGGTGCTCTCATGCATTCAGCTTCCAGTAGACTGTAAAATGCCAGATTGATAGAGTCATCTGCATTAATACATATACGTTATTAGCCTATTTTAGCGTTTGTTCCTGGTTGAGAGCAACCATGGTCTTACCCAAACGTGCTGCTCAGGGCAGATGAGGAGAGGCACGCTTGTGTTGTTTGTGCCATGGCAGGTAGTTCATAAGCGCATTTATTTGTGGATAGTTGGCCACTTCTCCAGGAGGAAGCCAAAATGCAACTGGCAAGTATGTGAATTTGTTGCTTGAGGCCTAAAACCGTCGGAAAAGAAATCTCTTCCCCCGTAGCCCTCAAACACATATACCTTACATTTCCAACTTGAAGTATCATCATAGATTACAAGCATTTTTATTTAGCAGCTGTGTCTGCATGAATGTCCAGGCATCGTGAAAGCCTTTTTCTTTCTTCGGAACAGATCTGATTTAGAAGCACACATCTTTGTGGCTTATTAGTCTTTGGAAGGCATCGTTTTGTCCTAGTACTATTCACAGCGAGTGTTGTGCAGAATGCTGATTGACAAGAGTTAAATTCAAAACATGTAGCCATTTTCTGGTGTGTGGTTTTTTTCCTGATTGAAGGAAAACTACTTAGATGTTTGTTTCCAAAACGGCATCTGTCAGCAATCAAAGGGGAAAAATTGCATAAAACAAATGCAATTGTTTGGAGTAGCATTTCCTGGATCATGTTAAATGCTTGATTTGCTCCCCATTATGCTCACCAAATAATTTTATTTTCCACAATAATTGCAATATTTAACATGTTGTATTTAATCTCATTTTAATGCTATTAACAACAGCAGCTTATGAAAGGAATAATTGCTCCATGGGTAAGAACCCACCATCCTCAGCATCGGAAAGAACAACGGCAAAGTTAACTGCACCTAATTGTTCTGAATTTAAAACGCAGTTAACCAACAGCACTCCTCATGTCTTTGCACATAAGTGCTACACTGTCAGGAAGGAAATGGTTTCATGCTTCTGTCATTCATAAGCTGAAAAGTGTATGCTCTTCTGAAAAACTGTTTACTCGATGTGTTTTTAATTAATATTCTGAAGCCATGCAATGTATTGGTATAGGAAGACCTAAGTACTCTCAAAGCAGTGGTTAATAGAGCAATCAAGAGAAAGTTTGTCAGTAGATCTATAACTACATCAGACAGTGGAAAAGCCATATAGACCGAATAGAGATTCGTCAGAACTTGACAGGGAAGGCATGCAGCACAACTGGCTATAAAATACTGAATAAATTATAAGTAGGGTGGGTAAGTTGTTTGTTTAGAGAGGCAGGAGCAAATACAGTGACATAAAATTGAATCTGATGCTCGGTCAAAGGCTGATTGTTCCTTCAGCTTTTTACTTTTATTTTGCACGATTATTGCGAGGGAGCTTTTGCACTGAGCAGCAGCCACAGAGGACAGGTAGCACTGATGAGCCTGGAGTAAGAGAAGACAACAAATGCTTTGGCCAGTGCAAGGACAGTTCCTGGCACAGCCTCTGTGAGGTTTTTTTATGGACGCTGACTAAAACTTAACACTTCCCGTGCTAGTCAGACCTTTACTGTAAATAGCAGTGGCATTGTACCTGCTATCCAAAGCAAAACAAAACCAAAAACAAATCCCACAAAAAACAGGGATGTGAAGTAGTTGCATAGGATATGCCCTAATGTATTTTTTCTGTGCAGTCCCAATAGGTGGTTAAAGTCAGGGCAAAAACAAAAACTAACCCCCGAATGTTACATTAGTACTTTGTACTTAATGCTAAGCCATTTGCTTATCTTGCACATCACAGAAATCCGAAGGTATTTTTGAAGCTCTATGAAAGTTGGTTCTGTCCTGTACTGAATGATCGCTTTGTGATCTGTGCAGCCTGGAATTACAACTTTGCTGCAGCCAAACAGTTAAACAGTTGATAGCATACAAACAATCAAATGAAGAATTGTGCGCCCACGAGCTTCCTTTTTTGATACAAACAGAAATAGATATTGTTTAAAATAGAGTGGATATTTTTGATGCATTTTCCTTTTGCATGCAAAACACAAAAGATTTGCAGAGTGTGGCTCTTTGAGGGAGCGAGTTGTACCAGCCCCAGCTCAGCAGACCTGGGAGATATTCCGGGTGAGTCCCCTCGCTGGTGCAGAAGTTGATTCTGTCGAGCACTTGAAGAAAGGCACTGCTGCAGAGGTCGAAGCAGCGTGCTCCCAAGGGCTGTCAGGGCTGGGCATCCCTCGCTCTCTGTGTGCCAGCCAGGCGCTGCAAATGGAAAGCTCTCACTGCCTCTTTCATACTCAGCTGTCATAAAGTCACACTTTTGTTTTACACTGCCCCACCAGAGGTGGGAGAGCGCATAGTTATCCTGTACTTGATTTTCCAGGAAGGGGCTTTATTCTGGAGCGTTACCAGGTTTTTGTAACATCTCAAAACTGTTTATTCTGGAGTTGTCTATTTTCCAAGGGATCTGTCAATTCCTCATTCACACAGCGGATCTTGTAGAGAGCACTGTGCTTTGTAGGAGGAAGGAACAAACCTCTGTGAGGCTTTGGGAGTTATTACCCAGTGTTAGGAAGCGTAACATTAAAACAAGATTTAAAATATATATTAGCAAAAATATATTAAAAATATATTTAATATATTTAAAAAAAAAGGACAAAAAGGGAATTGTTTGGTTCTTACAGAGCACTTTTGCCATTTGAACCTTCTGATGAGAAGTCATTCATTTAAACAATAAGATCTGGTATCTAAAATCAAGAAGGAGCAAGGAGCCAAAACTTTTCTGTCCCCTTTATTATAAAAATAAATAAAGAGCGATTGATTTCTTCGGAAGGCTTCTCTCAACCAGGAAATAAACTTCAGCAGTTTCTACTTTTGTTTTGGTTAAATGGTAATATGCACACTTGTGAAAGAATGAAAAAGAAAGATGCGATTATTTTTTGCTCAATCTTTTTCTTTTTTGCCTGCTCACAAACATGAGAAAAGTAGCTGCGATAAACAGATACCGAATCAGACTGAAACTCTTTTTTTAACAAAAAAAAAAAAAAAAAAAGGAGAAAAAAATATACCCAAAACATTGCATGATAGTCTCTAAGCAGTTCCATCTGTCAAGCAGAAATTTTAGGCTAATAGCCTGTGGCGATCTCCCTCCGCAGTCCACTACCTGCCTTTGTCCTATTAAATCTCTTTATTCTTCTTAAAAAAAGGAAAAGGAGGAAAGGAAAGAAAAACCTTGCAGACCAAAATCATCTGAGTGATGAAGCCCTAATTTTGACCGCCTCTCTTTGATGTTGAGCAGTGGGTTCTTATTTAAAAAAAAAAAAAAAAAAAAAAAAGAGAGAGAGAGAGGGAGAGGGGGAGAGAGAGGGAGCGAGAGAGAGGAGAAGACAGTGCTGGGAGCAGATGACTTTTCATCTCCACTTCACCTTGCCACTGGGTCTGTGAGAGATTGGTTCATTGTCAAGGAGATTTTTTTTTTTTACCCATGATTCCATATGGTATGGACCGGGCTACATGTTGCCCAACATGCCAGTGCAAATGTTTTCTCAATTAGGTGTCTTATCTCCCGTGAGTTAGCATCAGATGAAGCTTGCTGACAGCATAATGGCAGGGAAAACCTCCGACGGCTCCATCAAATGGCAGCTCTGCTACGACATCTCGGCCAGAACTTGGTGGATGGTGAGTTGGCAGCAGGGCTGCTTTTTTTTTCTCCCTTTTCTACTTTCCCTCCCTCTTTGACAAAATGTCCCAGACCTCACATTTATCAAATTAACATTTGATTTTTTTCACACTCTTCAGTTAGAGCAGCCCCACACTTGTCCCACTTGTGTGCTTTCCCCTGTGTAACAGGAGACCGTTAATGTGCACTACAGTTTCCACAGGGAAGCTTTTTCAATTCTCCTTAAGGAGGAAAAAAAAAAAAAAAAAAGAAAGAAAAAAAACCAACAAATCCAACCATGCAAAGAAGTAGTTTGCAAAAGCCTTGTGCAGAGTAACTTGTCACAGCCGGCTGCCTAGCGCTCACTTTGTTTTACTTTATCTGCTGCTTTCAAGCGTCCGTGTGCATGAGCGTTTTTTACCGTGCAATATTTTGTGAAGAGGGGAGGCGGAAAGTTCATTCCGCTGCAGAGTGAGTCGATGGCTGCGAAAGCCTGGACCGGTGCGGGAGTGTCGTAGTGCAAAACCATCACGTGTGCGGGGAGCGCGTTTTGCGAGGTGCTGCCACAGACCCCGCTCTCACTTCTCCCTCCGCTTGTTTACGTGAGAACAGGTTACGGGGCTGCGCTGACCTGGAGCCATGTGTCACAGATCCCACTGAGCCCAGCTCAGACTGCTTTGGGGCGCAATTAAAGTTTCAATAAAGTCCCAACGTGCTCCGTAGAACGAGTTAACTAGCATGTCATGGTCAGCCGGGCCAGACAACCTTTGACATCTTGAATCTATAAGAGGTAGGGTGAGTTGGGAGGATGCACAATAGCCCATTGTGGCAGAAGATGCAAGTCCTGTTGCGAGGAAGAGAGTCCTCAAATCATTACTGCCCTCGTTAGCGTGTTGTCCGTTAGGGATTAATTCGTTAGCAGCGCATTTTTAGTTTTCTGTAATTATTATTCTTGTGGCAAGCGTGAATTCTTCCAGTGAGAGGAAAAGTTTGCTGCCAGGACAATGAATGTATTATCCGCTCCTAACTGGACCGTGAACCTCAGCTCGTTTCACATAGATATCAGTTAAAAAAGGACCGGCGAGTGGAATTACAAAACAAGGCATGATCACTTTCATTGTATGATACGCTGAAACAAGCCGGGTCTCTCCCTCCCCCTCGCCGCCCCGGACCAATTTTGGTATCATTTGGAAAGTTTAAGACCTCTGAGGACTTGAAAGACTTTTAAAAGTGAGATTCGGAAGGTTTTTATTCTGCTGCTTGGTGGTGGCCATTGTGTATATCATGTGGCTTGTATTTAAAGGTGTTTGGGCTCGGGTTTATCAGTTTTGTTTTGTCTAAAGTCTTAATTTTTTAACTGGCTATTAGAGGTTTGCCAGCGGTTGCCAGAGAAATGTAACATGCAGCTTTGGGTTAAGAAGGATAGGGGAGGCTAACCACTTTCTTATAGTACTGATTTTCCAATTAGACTTTCTGCCAGGGGAAGTTGGAGGGGGAAGGGGTATTTGCATGCACATAAACTGTTGACTATTCATGTGACTTTTTTTAGCTTGTTAAACCGCTGTAAATAAGTCTATTGATTCTCAGTTATCATTTTCAAAGCAAAGTTTTAGACTGCCTGTTTTAACCCCACCGTTTCCCTCGTGCTGTGATTTTGCCTTATTCTGAGCTATCTGTGTGTTTTATTACCGCTCTTCTTTTATTGTCTGTCGGCTGCTTTTATGACGAGGTACGGCGATGTTTATTATTTAATAAGTATCCTCGAGTGCTGCTCGGCAGTTATTGTCACCCTTTAGAAAGGACCTGGGGAAGTTTCATTTCGGTCACATTTATTTCGCAGATGTTTTAGTCCCGTGAATATAATATGTAAAAATGCTGGAAACATTTAGTAATGCACTTGCCTAAAAATAAACAGTTTTGTAACCACACATGCTGTTGTTTAGATTAAACACTGCCGAAAAGTTCTTCCTAAACTTGAACGTCACACCATTTATTTTCTAAGAGAACAAAACCCCCTCTAAAATAGCCTTGTTTTTGTGGTAGGAGTTGCGCTAGATGAAAGAGATGTTATTTTTAACCAAAATGAATAATTCAAGATCTTTACAATAGATGTGTTAATTGCAAATAATTTTCATACAAAGTTTCAATTATTGATGGAGTAATAAGCAGTTTTTCATGCAGTCTGTGAATCTAAAACGTACAACACAAAGTAGATATCTCTTATTTTCCTTACCCCCCAACCTCTTCACATTTGCCACGTTCTTTTAATCAAAAGTAAGCTAGAGAGCCGATCTTAATGTTTTAAAGACAAATAAAGCTTTTAAAATTACCTCATGCATCGTCTGGCTGCACAAAATCTCAGCTGCATAGTGCTAAACTTCGGGTTGGTACTGCCAGCATACAAAGAGATGAGTGAATACCCCTTGCACCCATATGGACTCAGCTGCCAGCACTGTGATATGCAATTTTGCTTTTTAATGAATCGTAAACAATTTGTGTGTCAAATGAGGGAGTTTGTTTTCTTTCTGGAGCAGGTTCTAAATCAGGTTTAAGCTATAGCTGTGTACTGTACTGGACTATTATGCCCAAATTTAAAGGTTCTGTGTCATTTTGATGAAAAGACCTGTTATAATGAAAGAAACGGCTTTATAAAAGGCTGGGTGTAGTAATCTCTCTTTCTTTCTCTCTCTCTCTCTCTCTCTCTCTCCGTCTCTCAACCTCACACTCTCCCTCTTTCACTCTGGTCTATAGAATGTTTATAGCTAGCTAGCTGGAGATAATGGAGATTGGTAGATTGCATGATTAGGAAAATGAATGGATTTTATCGTTGGGCAAAGCAGCTTGCATTTTTGAGAGGTGGCTTTAAAATGCAGAGTTCTAATTTTGACCTTATTTTCTTTCGCTGATAATCTTTATTAATGCTCCTCTAATTCGTTTTGCATGATCACAGTTAGTTTTTCTCCCAAGCCATCTGATGGAATGGCTAATATATCTTATCTTACTTGCCAAAATAGCAAGAGGTCATAGGGAAAGAAAAATGCTATTTTTCTTTCTTGTAGACAGTTAGTAATGTTTCAAACTGTTTCAGCAGAACCCACAGGACTTGTACATTTTAACAGTAATTGCCTTTTTCGGTACAGATTAAGTCATTCTTTTGATATCTAATCTATTTTTCTCATGCTGTAATAAAAAAAATGCATAAGCAGTTATTATTTGACTAGATTGTAATGTGGTGTTTTAGCAGAAATCTTCCCCAAATGCTGTAAATTTGCATGAGAAGGAATATATACACATTTGTAGATATAGTAGCAAATACTTTAACCAGTGTAACAGCCTGAAGATGTGACAAGAATTAATTTGTTGAAGCAAACAATCATACTTTTGGCACTTTTTATTTAAATGGGATGCTGTCATAGAGGCACTAAAGGGTTAGTCCTAGAGAAGTTTCAGTACTGTCTTGCATTTGTAACAAATATGTGCAGCTGGGCTACTTTTATAAACATTTATTTCAAGCTGATTATTTTTTTATTATTATTATTTGCTCTAGCAGGCTTGTATGATCTTGTGAAGTGACTTTTATATATCTTCAGTAAGGGCTGGTCTGCAAATTTCTTTTGCACCTAGTTATAAGAATGTGCACACAGTGAACGTATAACTGGTAGAAAATTGTGAATGACGATGCAGAAGTAAAGACTCTGGGCCCAATTCTGCTCAGCATTACACTGCTGTCAGCCTGGAGTCACTGCGTTTTGAGGAGCACAGTGACACCACGTTCACCCCCTGAGTGCCTGGGAGCCACTCACGCTGAGAATCTCAGCCCAGGCAGTTTGAAGACCCAAACCCCAAACTGTTTTCTGTTGTGGAAGTATCTGCCAAAGAAAAACAAAAAAAACACCCAAAAAACCCCACCTTATTATTAAATGAGAAGGTATTTCAGATGACTCCATGCAAGCTGCTGTTACTGAACGTGACAGTTATCGCACGTCTTCCAGTTGTTTTCCAAAACACCACTTTCTAGTTTTATTATCCATCTCTCCATCCACATTGTAGTATATAGACCTTTACTTTCATTAGATAAGTTAAAAGGTGATTTATTCAAGACACAGGACCGGACTTGTCGCGGTCATCTTGTTTGAAGGTTTTTAACCTAACATCACTTTTTGTCACTGAAAACACTTTTTTTTTTTCTCTCACATCGCTGTGCAAAATATTTGGAGGAACAACCGAAATTGCCCAGGTCACGAGCAATTCCAAACTGTCTGTGGCATGTCTCTCAATTAAGAACTAATGGAATCCTCCATATAAATTTCATTACAAATGAGATTAAAAATAATGGCACATCTAATAAATATTCAGTTTTATCATATGGAAAGCTAGCTAGTCCTATTAAAGCTCTGAAAGTCCAGAAGCACAAAACGCTCAGAATTAGTGTTTATCTTTTAAATCACTGAACGCATCTATACATGGACGCATTTACATCCTCTCATATAAGTTTATCATGATAATTACCTCACGCTGCTGTGCTGTTTGTGGCTTTGCTGATTTGTGCTTATCATTTACGGTGTGTAAAACACGTATTTATTATTACTGTGGACCTGCCTCTATCAAAATAACAAAGTATGGACAAAGTGCAACATTGTAGTGTGGATTTTCTTTGTCTTATGCAGTAATTCTTGTATACTCACGCACTGCTCAACCATTGTATAAATGCTTTAATTAAAATTATTCCTTCCCTGTCAGAGTTGCTGAATTCCATATACAACTTAAGTGGTTACATTCAGTGCTTCGTTCTGCGTATTTCTACTGCTTTATAACGTCTTCTTTCTCTGTGTATATCCTTCTTTTGCCTGCAAACATTTGCCTTAGTTGTTTTCCCCTCTTTTTTCCTTCACCTGTCCCGAATATTGCCATGGATGTTTCTAATTTAAAGTCAGAGGAGTCAGTGGCTGATTAGAAGACAGGAAATTGGAGGATTAAACTGTCTGGTTGAACTTCCTTTACTTATCAGTCCTGTGTAACTGACACTGGATTAGAAACTCATTGGGACAATTTCTACAGTGTATTGGTACTTCTGTTTTCTTAATCTTCATTCTTCTGGAGAAAGTATGAGAAATGAGAAAAATGGGTAGTTTGTGGCCAAAAAAATCCCAATACTTTTTTGTAGCACTGAAACACCGTACATTTAATCTCAATGTGTAGAAATGTCTTCAGATATGAAAATGCGTTCTGTTTTTTAAACTATGCACATTTATGATGTATATTTTAAATTAACTTAAGTATGTAAACAACCAAGCAACAGCTACTTTCAGGAAGGGAGAGGGAAATGACATCATTTTAGTAAGAAGAGAATGTGCCACATTAACCCTTGTTCAACCCCTCAGGAACTTCCTGGTGTGCTGTAACACAGTGGCACAGCCATAGCACACTGGGAGGAAGGGCCACAGAGAAAAGGCAGCTGTCCCAAAAGCCTCACCAGGACTCGTGGTGCTATGCTGCGAGCCAGGAGCTGGGGCTCTGCCGTCCCTGTTGGTGTCCAGAAGGCAGAAGGATGCTCTGTAGACAGCATTCTGAACAGGAGAAGGAAGAGCACTGCTCTTTACCTTTAGGGACTGGTTCAGTCTTTCTGTTGATGTCCATATATTGTTTCCAGAGACTGCTTCGGTGTCTGGCTATGAAACTGTGATAGGTCTTCTTGATCACATTATTACTTTTCCAACTATCTTGTGGACTTCTAATCTGAAGCTGTGCTGTACCTAAGGTACCTCTCTGCTATCACTCGCCATTCTCCATCCTTTTAATTCTACACACTTAATCAGCTGTGGGCTGAGATCTGAAGCACTGAAACTTCGGTGAGTGCTAGTTCATGAAGAAAAAAGAAATACGTGCTACCTTCAAGGGTCTAACACTCTGATCTGAATTCAAAGGTTGCAAGGCCGATCGTACATGATTTTAAACATCAGGACTGGATCTTTAAACTGATGAGGATGTTTCTGAGGCTTTCTGGCAGTGTGCTACTCGTACATTAAGCAAGTCCTCAGCTGACAGAAAAATCAAAACTGGAGATAAAATAAAAGAATATTCTGAGAGGTTTTGCTGGCAAAGTCTATGTGTTTTCCATAAGAAAAAAAGAATTTTCTGAAACTTGTAGTAAGGATGTAAATATCAGCTTTCTCTACCTTTGGGTGAAAGCAGAAAGGTAACGTTTTCAGCTTGTTGAGAGGTTCTGTGAGTTAGTTCTAATCCCAGCACGAAGAGTCTCGCTGTGCTGCTAGAGGCATGCTTCACTCCTCTCCCTCAGATGTGACCACTGACACTGATTAATATTTAAAGATGATTTTAAGATGAACCAAGTTGTATTTGCCTTCCAAATCAACAAAGAAATGTTAGTTCTTAATTGCATGTTTTTACTTGATGATATCTTCAATTGCTATTTCCATCAATCTCACTGGGAACTTCTCTTACGCATGTACTGCAGGATTTGTCTGGTAATAACTACACGACTGATTACAAATGCTGGAGCTTTTTACATGCACATACACACACTTTACACATGCAGTATTCTTACGCTTTATCCAGTCTCAGAAAGCACAGGCCCTGCAACATTCCCAAGGAACCCAACAATGCTCAGAGCAGCAGGATCTGATCTGACTGAGGTGCCTTCGGAGCTGGCATGACACAAGCCCAGAGCAGCTCTTCTTCACAAAGATCTTTGAATTTGGAGTCACCACGATGAAAATCTCTGGATCTATTTTCCATACAGTAAATTACTGGAAAGTAGTTCTCAGTAAGCTGAAAAGTCATTAGAACAGATGAAATAGAAGCACTGTCTAATGGAGTGAGATTCAAAATATTTTGCCTGCATAAGCATGTCTTGTTCTTTGGTGGTTGTTTTTCTTTTCAGAGGCTGTGAAACACAAAGTTAGCAATACAACTAGATATGGGTGGGAGTGTTGGATAGTACAGATGGCACTATAAGCTTGTAGACTTTTACTACCAATAATTGCAATGCCCTTGCTTTCAAACGAGTGCAGGTTGCCCTTGATGTACACAAACAACCATATTAATTTCACAGCCCGATTGGAATCACATACACAAAATAGGGTTGTCAATAGGAGCAGTGTGGGAATTCAGTGCTCCTGGATAAGCCACAGAGACCTTTGCTTTAAACTTGAATAACTCAAAAGGCACTCTGTGTACGTGGTCACAAACAGACTTCTGGGAGTTCACGAGTATCTAAGAGGGAAGACTTCTGTATGTGTTTTTTTGTTGTTTTTGTAATTTAGAATTCAGTTGTGCTGGAGAAAATGAACCTGATGCTGCATGGAAATGTGCTACTGTTCAGAAGTGGTTGTCTTTACTAGTATAACAGAAATGGGAAGTAGAGCATGGTGTAGTGATTTACATAAAGGAAAACATAAAGAGTGACCCAAATTAACCTTTTATATCCAATAAGAAAGAAGAAAAACTGTTCCATTTGATTGCTGATTCAGTTAACGTTTATTTCATACTACCAGAAACAAATAGAAACAACATGCCCGTGTGCTACTGTTTGCCAGTGTTCTTTTGACTAACTTTTTTCTCTCTGATTTGGAAGGACTGGTTAAGAGGAATATGTTACTTGTGGGTTATTTAGTGCAGTTGCTAAAAGGTGAGTCACCGAGGATTTTAGACCACCAGAACAAGAACAAATATTCAAGGGTTGAATATCACCCGAAGTAAAATTCTAACTGATGCTCTGTGCTTGTAAGTTACCACAGAACAACAGACAGGTTGAAGTAGGTCTGTCTGATCCCATCCCTGCCCAAGCTGGGCCATCAGAGCAAAGTGTCATGCCCATGTCCATGGAGCTCCTGGAGATCTCCAAGGGGGAAAGCCCACGGCTGCTGGGCAGCCTGTGCTTGGTCATGCTCTCAGAGGAAAGAAGTATTTCCTAATGGACAAATGGAGCTTCCTGTGTTTCAGTTTGTGCCCAGTGCCTTTTGCCTTGTCTCTGGGAGAGAAGGTCACTGTAATGAGAACTTACAGTCTGTATAAATTGCAGTGCTTATAAGCATCATGTTAAGACTTGTTACTTCCTTTCCTTTCATCCAGTTTTCCCAAGGAAATGAGGCTTAAAAGATCACGCTTTCTGTCTGCCATGTTCACTGAAGGAAGCTGTAGCATAAGACAGTTATTTATTGCACCCAAAGGATTCCCTAATGTTCAAAAACTAAAAGTATTTGTAAAAGTGAACAGTAACTTTCTTTTGAATTCTAACTGTTTCACCTAATTTTATAGGATAGAACTCTTTTCTATGGCTAGAGGTAGAGCTGAAAATCTCTGGAGTAGATGTGTCACTCTACAGCCATGTTTTGTTGTTTTTTTTCAGACCATTATAACATTTCTGTAGGCACCCATTCTTTCCATTCATAATGAAGTTTTTTAAGAACTGCTCATATACAAAAATGGGAAGTGCCTTCCACAGAGCATGTCGGTAGAGAACACAGCCGTAAAATGACGGGAAGCCCTTGATGAAGGCCTGGCCCCAGGCAAGCAAGGACTTTAGCTGTTTTCTGATGTAAGTTTGTGGTGAGAATGTCTGAAGAGGAGAACTGGCCAAAATCGTGAGCGTACAGCACAGGAACTGTAAAGGATGGGAAGGAAGAAAGGCTTTGAGAATATTACATATCCAGCATTCTGAAGAAGAGCGGCCAAGAGATCACACCTGTATAGAGGCAGTTAATCACAAGATTTTTTCTTGCCGTCCTTCAGATCTCGCTTTGAAGTTGTTTCTTTTTCATTACTTAAAATCTGGTTCAGTAACATATGGCCTACCAACTGCTGTGGTCCTCCAGTAACTGGACCACTGCACAGGCAGATAACTTGAGTTTATTTTCCCCTCTTCAGAAGCTCAGGCATGGTTTGAATTGCAGATTAGGAGCTCATTTGCCCAAACTCTTCTGTGCTGAGGCAACTCCATAGCAGGAAGCCAAAGAGTCATAGGATGACAGCACTGGCTGAACAAAACAAGGCTCCATGCCAACTTCATGAGATGCCCTCCCCCCCAGTCAGCAGTGCCGCCACTTTTGACAGCATCTGCTCTACGTAGTATTTTAGTATTTTAAGGGACTCTGCTGTAAACTCTGGTGAAAACTGAAAAACGAAAACATGAAAAAGTGAGGATCCCAGGCTGACAAAGTGCCCCTGTGGTGCTGGAATCAGATGTCTAAAGCACAGTTATGCATCACAAGCTGCAGCCTTGCATCCTGGTGTTTCCCACCTGCAGCTTGACAAAGTCTGGGGTTTCACAGCATGTTAACCTCCAGAACCACATGCCCTTGTAGTATTTTCTCTTTCTCTCCCTTTTCCGTTCTTCTCATCAGTTGTTCCCGTCTTTGCATGGTGCAGTCCACCTTTCTGCTACTTGTCTCTTAGCACATCTGGTTTGATTGTGGAACTTGACCTGCTTGAAAACGAATCCTGCTTAAAAAGTGAGATTTTTCAGTAGTGTGAAAGTATACAGGGGAAAATAAAACCTTAACTATGGTACACTGGAAATATTTATGCAGGCCAAAAGTGAATGATTGGCTGCCTAAGCACAGAAAGATCAATGGGCTGGGAATTTTCATTTTCCCTTCAGACAGGAGAAGGGACTGGAGACAAAATGAGTGGAAGTTGCATCTTGAAATACAGTGTGAGACGAGGCCTTCTGGAACACGAGAAATAAACAGACCGATGAGGGGGGAATGACAGAGCTGCAGAGTTTTGAGGATGGTGACAATTCCAATTTGATGCAAACATCTGTTCATGCGCTTTGGATTGAAATAATCAAACACCTGTACTTCCATGCTTGTGTTCATGCTTGCAAATTCCTTTGTTCTAATGAGTTTTCTGGGTGCACGCTCCAGGACGAGTGTGCATGAGCATGGTATAGAATTATTATTTGTATGCTGAAGGTGTTTGCACCTGCAAAATGCAGGTGCCTGCTGAAGTCTGTGCTATTACAAGCGAATATGCAATGTGCTTCCCTTGGTTTCTGTAGAGATCTGCCAAATCTATCACTTTAACTTCTTTAGGTCTCAGCTTCTCCAGCTATGGAGAAGGGTAATAAAATTCACCTCAACAAGGGTGTTAGATGTTAATTAGTGGGTTTGCACCGTTATCAGAAGGCAGGTGCTGTAATTGTAATACATTATGTTATTAAAAAATTACTTCATGAGTATAAGCGTCTGCAGAATTGGAGAAGTTAAAAACAGGGAAGACCTAACAGGCTGTGGAGTCTTTCCATCTAGCGGCAGTCTGTTCTTACTGTTTATTTATCGCTGACTTTTATATTGCCTTTAAGCCAAACACTATGGGTTACTTATACGGCGTATGCTCTGAGCACAAGTAAAAGCAGTGTTCAGCGACGAATGGCTGAATTGCTCTCTCAAAATCAAGATAATAATATAATAAGACCTGACTGGGGAAGGCTGGTGGTATGCATGCCCAGTCTGTGTAAAGACAGAGAGAGCTGTGTCTTTCGAGTCTCTTGTACGCTGCTGTTCCATCTTAAGTAGGAATTTGGTGGAATGAGTGGATTACTGGGATTTCATTAAAAATTAAATGTACAATTATTTAGATGAATTTTTCACATATGCTTGTGGGCAAACAACTTTTGATTAGTTGTTGACATATAGTACACACACTGTGTGTGTGTGCACATGTATATTTACATGCACGATATATAAATAAAATACAGACACTAATGCAGTGTTAGTAAAGTCCACTGGTAGTCATTGATTTGATGAGCTCTATATAGGATGGAAAGAATGATCTTTCTCAGATGGAAAAACTGTTTTCACTACATTGCATTAACAATTATTTATCCAGTGAACAGCATCAGAGCTCCTGGCTCAGCCCAGCCCTCAGCTCTAACTCATTGAAGAAGTTTCATTTCCAAATGATGCTGCAGGAGGGGAGCTGCACAAAGCCTTTTTCTGTAGCAACTGTCACTGGCCTGGGGCTTTGGGATTTACATCTGTTGAAGGAACTTCCTCAGTTTGATTTTAATTAGAAATCAGGTGGTAATGCTGGGGAAAAAAATTGTAAGGATCTGAAGTGTCTGAAGAGGAACGGCTTGAATAACACTGTATTAGTCATGAGGCAAGGAAGGAAGAATGTTGTCATGATTTGAAAGTAACATTGTTCAGTAAACGAAGATGTGTGAAGCACTTGCTAAACTAAATTAGTTCCGAGGTTTGGTGCACATTTGTGTAATTCTGTTCATTGAGGCTTTGAACAATTGTGAAGGAAAAACAGCAACGAATCTATTAAGAAAAAAGCTTGAATTGCTCGCTCGCGGTGTTTATCTGCAGCCATTCAGCTTCCATTTCATGTATTTCAGACAGCATAATAAGTCTACACAAATAAATACAAATAACACAGTGTAAAACTACTGCAGATTCTATTTTGTGGAGTCTTATGGAGACTTTGGTTTCCCTTTTATGAGCAGAAGTTGTAGATGAGTTTTAGGACTCTGTGTCTCCTACGTTTTGCACTGAGGCTGTTCCTCGGTGACTGACCTTTTTCTGAAGCAGAGATTTGGTTTGCAGAAAGGGTAAGTCTGTTGCCTAGAGTGTCCCCTGTAGAATAACATGGAATAAGTGCAGCCATATACATTTTATTACGTTATCTTGTGATTAATTTCCCTAAGAGTTGGCACTCCCACCCCTTTACTGGGAGGGAAGAAATTGTCCGTGCTCTCAGGTTGTATTCCCAAGTACTCTGATGCACTTCTGACATTTACCTCCCTTGCCTGGGATCTTTACCTTTCTGTCATTAGACTTGTTGCTGTCTTACTCAGTTAAGAAGTACAAATAGCCCCAGCATTGCCAGCTGCAGTCCCAGGCTGGATCATTACTCCAGATTTGAGGTTAATCAACTGCAAATTCCATTAGCTTCATACAGAGTGAAAATAAAGAACAGACGGTCTCGCAGTCGAGCCAGAAGTCAGGTGCAGCACAATACGGCCAGCCTTCAGGTAGAGGCATTTTTTTTTCCCTCCAGCTACCATCTCTAGGATTAGATAAGGGTCAGATCAAAACAGGATTTTCATACAATTGTTATAGATGTCCTTAGATTTGTTGTTGTTGTTGTTTTCTCTCTTTTTCTTTCCACTCCCCAGTATAATTTGATTCCGTTGGGGGGTTTTACCCTTTTTCTGCCGAATTCTACTGAAAGTCATTGCTGTGAGATATATTGTCAGGCATCTGTTCTTTACCTATCTGTTGACGATTCCAACAAGATGTTTTATTTCTGAAGGAAATGCTATGCGAATCTTGGGGGTGAGTTGGCTGCTCCAGACCCATTTACTAAGATACCAGTCTTGCAGTTGCTGACATACACGCGCACCTTGGGAGCACTTCCATTGATTTCAATGGAACTCACCCTGTCAAAGCCAAGCACACAGGAGAGCAGTAGCAGGGAGCGGGCCTAGACGCTTCCCTGCTGTGTTCATGCTGTGCTCTGTCTCCTCCTTACCCCTGAACACTGCTTTTGCTCATCATTTGTGGCTTTCTCAGGAGCATGTGTAAACATTGTTTCGTGTTCCGCTTCTTTTTGTATGAGCTATGAGCATTCAGTGCATGTAGAAATAAAGTAACCTGGAATTGAAATCCTGAGATTCCAGCTGCTCTTTTACTAAAAATAGCACCTCTGTTGAATCCCAATTCTCTAAAGCAAAAGTTTTCCTATTAAAAGGAAAGAACTGTAGCAAAGTCAGAATTGTGTGGCCAGAAGTTGAGACATGGCTGCACTCAGATTGTAGCTTCCAGACTAAATTCTGAAAAATCAACATTAGCACAACGTTTACAACTCAATGTGAATCCTGCACGCTGTGGCTTTTCCCTTTTCTCTGCTAGTTTCTCTGTCCAGCCAGTTCTGGTGGCAACGGGAGGTGCCTGTCTGTGTATCTCCCTATATAGGCACGTTAGATTATCACTGGCATGCCATTGCAAAAGGTTAGGGAAAATATTGCCGCCAACAGAACTAAAGATTAAATAATCCAATCTCTGGGAACTGTAAACTAACAATCACTATCACAAATGGGCCCTTTCTAATCATAGTTTGTGGTGGAATGAAAGATGCAATTGTCTGGAATTGATGAATATGGGATCCATGCTGGCTTCAGGGTCAAAGGTGATTTCATGCAAAGGTCCCTTTCTCTCTGGCACCGCTTCCTTTGTATAGCATAGCTTGGCAGCTATCTCTTTGCACTTCGGCTACCTGCCAATGCAGCTGGTACTGTGCAACTGTCTGGTACAGACTACAAAGCATCACTCAGCAACCAGCAGCTCCGCATGGGGCCCCTTTTCTAGGATGACAAAGAAAGATGGGCTATACATTCTGCCATCTATGCCCATTAAAAAGACTCTTAAATTGCATTACTACAAGTTATTGTTAATTATGTAGTAGTCACTGGATCTGTATGATCCTTTAAGGGGCTGATAATCTTTTCTGTGTGCTGGCAGTATAAGTAATCAAGAGGGAAAATCAGTATTTTGTTGTGTAAAACGTAAGCACTAATGTGGTAAGTTGTTCATGCATAGCCATATGAATGAAACCTTCATTTGGATTGTGTACACCACAGGTTTGCAGCATATGCAGGAAAAAAAAAAAAAAGCTGATTGAACTAGACAAATTACTTGTGAAGCTGTGTCCTTATAGCTTCAATATTCATGTTACAGTCAAGCTTGGAAAGTGTTTTTGTTAGTAAGCATTTATCCTGAAAGCTTTCTGGTTGTTAAAATGTGCCTTGAGCTGAAACCGAGATGGAAGAAAACAAAAGTTTTTGGCTACATTAAAATAAACAATTTCAGTTTAGAAATCATGAAACTAACCTGTGTTTTAATGATGGGATTCTGATAAAGTGGCAGCAGTGGTAGATCGAAGTGACAGTTATCATTCCCAATGCTTTTTTTCCCTCAGCAGTGTGTTTTCCTCCTGTTCTTAAGGAATGGTTTGAAGTGTGTCCAACAGGAGGACAATCCTGGTGCCTCCTAAGGCTAAGGTCCTGTTTGTCTCCTGAGGAATGGCCAAGGTACTTCTGTGAAGAATTGCAATGCAATTAAATCCGCAGGCCTGTTTCCAGTGATGTTTTCCAACTCCTGTCAGACTGTCAGTGTAACTGGGATGGTTGTTTTGGGGTGAATGAGTTAGGCTAACGCTCAGTGGATATATAGCTGACTTAACGCATAGCTGTAAGGTGCGTTACCTTAAATAATCTGGGCCGAACGTGTAGCTCCTGCCTGGCATGGCTCCACTAAAGCTAATGGAGTTGTACCAATCTACCCCTGCTGAATTTTCTGCGCTTGCTTTTCCCTCAGTTTCAAGGAGAAGTCTGTTTGGAAAACGGTGAGACTTGTTTATTCATGATGGGTTTTCCCCCCTTCTCTTTTCTCCCGCTTTCACTGCACTATTTATGATCTTGCACTTGCCTCCTGTAGAGTTGGCAAGTGTCCTAAGATGTACACCAAATTCTGGGAGGGAAACAGCACCATTTCTGCACAATACTGTTGTGAGAGCTAGTCTGTTGAACCACTTCTATTTCCTCTTTTGTTCAGATTACACAAAAAATCTGAGACACCAGATACAACAGGAGTAGACGAAAACCTTCAGTCTTCAGTTTCTCTCTTTCCTCCTTGCGTCTAATATTCCTCTCCTTGCCTTGTTCCGATAGTGGCTATTTGAAATAGTTATATATAATTTAACATTATACAAAAGTATTGTCATATCAAACATAGTGAAATGGATTCCAAAAACACCATCTGGTATTTGGGAATGCACTGTGAGTTGGGAACGTGAGAAGAGATATTCTTTGCCACTTTGCTTGGGACCCAGCCATTAGCAGTGTAATTGCCAAGAAAAGGTGACAGGCTTCAGGCTTAATGCAAGTGGTTTGTTTTTTTTTTTTTTTCCTCTCTCTCTTCCCCAGCCTGTTAACTCTATGAGTCCTAAACCAAATGCAGAAGGCGCCGTTGATGGCAACGTGATGCTGAAAAACAATAGGCTCCCTTAAATTAAAAGGCAGGGCAGAAAATGAAAATGGTGGCTGGGCTCCTATAAGAAGGGTAGAGTAAGTGAAAGCAAAATAAGCTTGTTCAGAGGAGGAAAGAAATGAAGACGTATTCTATAATGAAGATGTGTATACTTAAAAGCTGCGGAGTGCTATACAGAATTGTTCCTTTAAGTAGTGGATTTGTAATGATTAGTGTTTCCCGAGCTTTATCCAAAAGCTCATTTCAAAGCCATCATTAGTTTCCTCTAATCCACCCAAAATTGCAAAACACATATTGTGAAGGTCATTCGCGACCATTCTGAACCTGTTTTATTTGATGTTGTCTGACTTCCTCTGCTCTGTCTCCATCTATCTCTTTAAGGAAGTGGGAAAAAAAAAAAAAAAAGGAAAGATTAAATAAATTAAATCTTAGATTGATTTCTGTGGAAATACTATTCTGACGTGTAATAACCCAAGTGGCATGCATAGTACAGTTTATGTAGTTCCACGTTGCTTGCCTGTATGTTACCGTATGCAGGTGTAATTCTAACAAGTTTTGCCAATATTTCTCACCTGAGAACCAGATCAAACAGGAGGGAAGGAAAAAATCAGAGATATTTGAACAAGGATCAAAGTCTACATTACATACAGGAAAGCAAATAAATTTTACAGCCAAGGTTGGAAACAAGTGAATGACAGATTTTAATCTTCACTGATTTTCATCTAAAATTTCAGATACAGCTCTATATTAATTCTGAAATTTTAAAAAGGCCACATTGATTTGTTTCGGTATGTCAGAAGCTGCAGTGCTACAATAGAAGTGCTATTAAATTACACAAAATAAAATGATTTCTGGTGGGTGTATCCAGTGCTTGCCAAATTAGATGAAATGAAAGCTAACCCTCTTAGTCTAGCTGCTGGTTTTAAATATTTATGCCTTTAACAGACACTTGTGTATGCCATGAAGGGGGCTACAAACTCCTTTGCCATCAGTCAGTTTGTGCAGACCTTCAGAATCCTTGCAATGTCGGCACCAGACCCACATGAGATGCTCACCACCGTGAGCTCTTCCCATTTATCTGCAACAAGCGTGCTGATCTGCCATGCTGCTGCCCTGGCTCCTGTTGCTTATCTATTTACCGTGATCGCATTTCACCACAAACGAGCTCAGCGCAGGAAATTCAGCATGCAAGATGCAATGCAGCTCCTCAGCAAGGAGCTCAGACCCTTGGTGCAGAAGAGCTGGAGGCAGATCCAGTGGTGCCAGGCTGATCAAGGGACATAGAGGGTCCGTGAGACCAGCACCTGCCCTGCCTGTGTCAGGAAGCTTTGCTCCTCTCTCTCTCTGTGCTTTATGGGCATCAGAGGGCTGGGACTCCCTATGCAGCTGATGGGGAAAATGAGTCAAATAGCACACAGAGATCTGCTGGTTCAGTTACAGGAGCACAGGATGGAGTCTTAATTTTACACCAACCCTACTTGATCATCACTGCTGCTTTCCAGCCAGTATCACAGCACTCGGGTCCACGGCAGCGGGACACCATGCGTGGGGCTCCCTATTCCTGCTTAAAGCATCCAAACAAATCCATTCTGCAATTTGATTTCTGAAGGGGCTCATTCTCTGATGAAAACTCCTGTACAAGAGAGAAAGACCTTCAGATAAAAATAAAAGTAATCACACTTTTTGCGTTATAGTTCCTCCTGTGCAGATTTCCCCTTTCTGACTGTGCTTCTTTTTTCTGACATTGAATACTCTAACATTTCCAGAATATATACTTTATTTACTCCTTTTAATCAATGACCCCAGCAACAAAGGAATTGCATAGAGTTCAGTAAGTTAATATCACTTCTGTGGCACAAGGCTTTAAGTGCACAGCCACTGCCTCTGTGAACCAGATGCTGCTGCTGTGTTTGGGGCAGTAATAATTGTGTTCAGCACTGCTCCCTCCTTCCCAGCCCCACTGTGCAGCATGGGGCATGCCGGGAACACCCTGGTCAGAGTGGATGCAGTGATGCCCTCATACATGGCTGGAACTGGAGATTCCCCTGCTCAGCTCTGAGCCTGGACACATGGGCACATCCTTGCGTGGAAATGCAGGTTTGGGCTTTTATTCACCCTGCCACCAGCAGCAATGTGAAATTGGGTCTTTCTCATCATTTTTTCTTGCTGCATAGGGAATTTTGTCTGCTTTTCCCTTCCCAGTCTGTGCCAGGATGAGGTTTTGTTTTGCTCTCGGGTGACATGATGACAAACTGCAAATGAATAATCAGAATTTGTTAGAATTAGAATGGCAAAAAAAAATATTATTAGTTGCTGTCCCCCCACCCCTATTCCTGCACCCCTCTCCCATTTCCCCTCCCTCCTCTTTTGATGGGAGGCAGAAAATGCAGATGCCAAGGCAGCGGAAGATATTTTTAAGCAGGAGCATCTGGCTCCTTGGCAGACTCCACAGGCAGTTGGTTTGGTTGTTTTGGAGTTGCCTCTGGGTCTGTCACATGTTTTGGCATCTGACTGATGTCTGGGCTGCCTCCTCTTATTGGACATATTTTTTCTTTGACTCACCTTTGATTCTGAATTGTCTCTTTATTTTCATTTGCCAGTGAGCGGCAACTTCAGCTGATCCCAGGCTTGTTTATGTAGAAACAGACCCTGCTCATGGGGGCCACCGTGCTGCTGGAGGTGCTCCGCCGCTGCCTTGGGATGCGGGCCAGGCTCTGAGCACACCCAGGGCTGAGACTGTGCCAGGGAGGAGACATGTCCCGTGTGCAAATAGACAGCCAAGCGCAGAGACACTGCTCCTGATGTATTCTGTATCTCTGTATGGTTTTATCTATATATATTTATATATGATTATTATAATGGGGCTTATCTGAAAAACGGTGTCCTTTTTTATAATACCACTCAAGCAAGACTGCAAAAGTACTTGGAAAACCAGGTTTCTTCCCTTCTTCAAAGCCTGCTGTTTTGGTTCATTTTAAAACAAACAAACAAACAAACGGATTCTAAGTAGTACTTCTTCCTTTTCTTTCTTAGAATGGCAAATCTCAGGCAAACCCAGCACCCTTTTCCCAGCAGTGAGGCGTGGAGGCAAACTGGAAGCCCATCCCCTGACCTGCCCCAGCCCACCAGGCCACCATGGGGATTTTGGGACTGGAGGCAGTGAGGCTGGCAGAGACAGGTGGGAGCCCAGTGGGGAGAGGCAGTAGGACCAACCCCCCCTCCACGGTTCTGTGGGATTTTTTTAGGTGGCTAAGGTAAACCTAATTAAAGTAGGGAATGTTTAAACGAGCTCTGTTGAACGCGCACTTTGTATAGCTGTGTTGTTGATAATGGCAGCTCTTGTTTTTATTATTAGTGCTATCGTTTTCCTGTCTTTCCTGATACTCCTGGGGATTGACTGGATTATTTATCAGAAGAGTTGGGGGTGGGTTTCCATTTCTGAATGCTGGTTAGGAACTGTCCTGTGACTTGCTGTGCTCAGGAGGCACCGCAGAGGCTCAGAGATGAGATGTGAAGCTGTGTTTTCAAGCTAAAAAGAGACCACACTCCATAGAGAAAGTGTATTCTCTTTAAGGAGAAGGCAAACAGAAGGGAGAAAAAATGTTCAGTTTGAGATACTTTTGTAGTTTTTTGGAAGCAGCCTTTTAAATAAAAAAAAGTTTCTCACTAATCTGACACAAAGAAGGCATCGAGTAACTTGTGTTGTTTGGAATTAAACTCATCCCAGAAAAGGGTATGGTAAAACATAATATGATATTTTAAAACAAATATTCTCGGTGTGTTTTTCACTGGAGCTACAGTATTGCCTAGAACAGCTTGTCTCTCACTGACCTGCCATTTTTGCCTCAGCTGAGCACATGTTTGGAAGCCCTCTGTAGCTTATCACTGAAAGAAAGAAGGATGCCAGAGGCTGGGGAATTGGCACATGAAAAAGGAAGTCTTTTATTCCAAGGGCGGGATGTTTGGGGCAGCTGGGATGCACCCCTATCTCTTTCTCTTACCTGTATGCGGCAGGGAACAGCAGAGCAGCTGCGCAGTAATTTCCAGATATTGGAATTCGCAGAGGAATATGGATGGAAATAAAAATGTAAGGGAAACACTATGCTTGCAGTTACCTTTTGTGTGTGTGTGGAAAGGAAAAAATATTTTCAGCTTGATCTTGATTCCTAAAAATGTCACTGAATGTAGAAAGAACGGTCAGGAAAACACCAGGCATATGAGCTAAGCCTTCACACGCACACACACAACTTGTGTATAATTCCTTTTCCATTTGATCCTGAGTCTTGGCACAACTGATCCCAGGAGAAGCCCTGGACCCCAGAACTGTACAAGACAATTAGGAAACATTAGCAGAGAACACAGTGTTACATACTAGTAACTGGAGTTTCCTATCTCTCCTATTTGTAACAGGAAGCCTGAGCACAGTCAATTCTTGTGTTGAGAAATCTTAAAAAGAATATGACAACAAAAGTAGCACAACAATCCACAGTGTGTTCTTGAAGTCATCTTGATATTCCAGGGAATGTGCATCATAAATCTTAACTACATGGGATTAGCAGTATCATGAAGGGAAATCCCAAAGGGCCTATCTCCACCAAGTAAGGAATCTTGTAAAAGAGATTCACAATAAATCCTTTCATAAGCCTTGGCACTTGGATGTAATTCCATAGATTCCCTGTTAGGTTTTCCTATGAGGGGAAAAAAACAGGTCCTTTTGGGCTTTTGAAACTGTGAGTTGATTTTGTGATCTGAACACACCATATGGGTGCTTTCACCTTTGTTTTCCAGCACCTGCAGCATTTGGCAGATACATGGCAAAGTAGAGGCAGCAGCACAGAACACAACATGACTGGGAGAGGGAGATGTGATTGTGAACTGTCTGTCCTCTTGGGGCAAGCAAAGAGCAGAAAGCAGCTACAATGCTGTGCCAGACTAGTCCTGTGGGACTTTGTGTTTGCAATAACTAATTTTTTTAACAGTCTTGTTCATGCTGCTCTGAGTTTGCAGCCTCATCCAACAGGAGGCTTGATTTTGAATGCAGCTATGAGAGTCTAAGATTGAAATCCATATCCAAAGCTTATATTGGAGTTAAAGTGAGGAGGTTCCTCTGTCCTGCCCATGAGCTGTTCACAGAATACTAGGTCAATCTTTTGGAGCATAGTGATCTTCTTTAAAACCCCTCAGACAGCTTGATACAACACACAGTAACTGCAGGTGGGCATACATGCTTTTTTGTCTTCAGGGAACCAAGGCACCCTTAGCACTGCTGATTTGCTCAGTCAAAGTATTCAAGTAACTGCATATTTAAAAAAAGAAAGAAATGCTGAAATCAAGATGGTCCAACAGGTCCTTGCCTAACTTCATTGGAGTTGAATTTTTTAGACTTCAGGAACCCTTCAGAATAAGTCTGCCTGTCTTGTTGTGTCCTCTCCTGTCATCTACCATCAATGGGCTTTGGTGCTCTACAAAACTGAATGAAGACTTGAAAATACTATGTGAAAAAGAATGAAACAAGTCACTTTTCTTTGGCAGGAAACTACAGCCTTCAGTTTACCAGTAGGGAAAAAAAGAGGCTGATTGACATGTCCAGTACTGAACACTGGCTCACACAATGCCAGGACTTACTCTGCAGCCACCTCAGCCCATTTGTGGGCCCTTAAGTATCTGTGAACACATTGTGCGAGATGAATAATGGTCTTAACTTCTCTTCCTGCTTCACTAAGATCTTTCCTGCTGTGAAGTTCAGTGATTTGAGAACGGTGGCTCTTCTATCCTTCAAGCTGAACTAGGAAACAGTTGGTTCCCCGGTTCTTTTCAACTCAAATGCATAATGAGGGAAAATACAGACCTCCTTAAAAACCATTTCTTGGCTAAGGTCAGGATTAGGACCAAGCATTACTCCCCGGGCAGCTGCAGGCAGTTGCACCAATGTCACCACCAGGCTCTGGGCACTTGATTCTGCTCAGGGTCCTGGAAGTGAGGTAGGAAATCAGTTCTAAGGAGTCTGAATTTTGTAAACCTTTTTTTTTTCACTTAAAATTGACAGGTGCTGCTGTTGATGGTCAGACTTTTCAAAATAAGGACATGGCTTGGCCAAAGCTGAGATGGATTTAGTCTCCCAGAAAAGTTGTTTTCTCTGCTGCCATCTGACACAGGTGGAGCTAGTGCCAACCTAGTGAGTACAAATTACAGTCAACGTGAGGTGGAATATCTTGTGCACGGACCTATGTAGCTGTGTAATTGCTTGGCATGTCTTTGGCCCTTCACTTGTCCCAAGTGATAGGTGTGTGAATGGGTTTATACGAATAATAATTCTCAAACTTACAGCCAACCGTTTTCCTCCCTCCATTACCCTGCTGGAAAAGATTTCACAGCAGTTTGTGTTTGTTGCAAAAGCCACAAAAGAGGTGAAGTTAATCAGAACTTTGGCTGTCACTCCGCTCCTAGCAGAGATAGTTTGGAGCTGCCTTTTCAAGTTTAGAGCAGTGCAGCTTGCCTCACGTTTTAAATGAGGTAAGAGTTGATCCATGACAACGAGAAAATAACAGCTTAAGATTTGGATCACCTGGAACTCAACATGAACCACGGAAACAAATTCATAGATAAAAAAAAAAAAAAAAAAGTGAGACTTGAAATCACATATGAACTAGGAATAATTCTCCTAGCTCCCAAGTTTGCAAAGAAATGTGTGAAATTGAAAGGGCAAACTGTGGTATAAATTTCACTCACCTGTTGTGGAGCTGAGATCAGGGATATGCTGAGGTCATGGAAGTGAATCCTGGGGATTCGCTGCGGGGCACAGCAAGGAATATCAGGTGCTTTGTGCATTAGGCTTAACCGAACGTTGTAATGTAACTTCAGATCACAAAAGGAAGTTTTGCTACAAAATGTGAGAACAAGCATGCCTTCCTCATACTCTGCACGCTCACTTCCAGAGTATCAGTCACTTTTCCCTGCCTTTTCCATTAAACAGAACAAATCATCCTCTCTCAATCAGGCTCCTGATAGAGGATTTGTACTTCAGCATCCTTCCCCTGGTTACTGCTCTCTTGTTGAGTCAGGAACATGGGGCTGGCAGTAAGCACACAATGGCAGCAGCACAGGCTGTCCTACTTTGTATGGATGGGACAGACAGGGGCTAAAACCTGCTGTGTGCTACACCCCAGCAGTAACACCCCTTCTCTACCTGGAGCATCTTTGCGGCAGGACAAGGTACTCTCCTGTAACGGAGATGAAGTCAGAGGGGTGGAGAGCTCTGCAAGTCTCAGTGCTGCTCCCTGGGTTTGGTTTTGTGGGTTTGTGTTTAATCTATGAACTTCACATCGCTTAAGTGTAGATTCTCCCTGTGGTTTAGTACAGGCAGCCAAAGGTTGAATTCATACTGTGTTCTCACAGGTGAAACTTCACTGACTTGTGCCAAGCAATATATTCTGGACATTCCCAGTTTACATATTAAATCTATAGGGCAGCAGTGGGCAAAAAGTAGGAAATCTCCCATTACTTATGTACAGCGAGAAATAACATTTGGTGGATGGATACAGTTTCTCAAGGAAATGAGCTGTCTTTCCTTTGAAGGAACGTGGAAATAGAAGGGAATAGTTTGAAACATAAACTGAATTAGAAAAATTCACCTCCTGTTTTATTACAGAAAATATCAGTGCAATTCCCCAGACAGGACAGGAATATGTAGACATTGAGTTAAAATCACTTGCACGCATAGATTTTGACCTTGTTGGAGTGCAGAATCTACACTGAGCCATTTGTTCTCGTAGACTGACGAAAAGAACTGAGGTTTCTTTCAGGGTGGGGAAAACTCTCTGTAAGCAGCCAAGTGCTGTGTTTTGAAAGATGAAGGTGAGAATGAGCAGGAAGTCCTCAGTACTGAGATACCATGGAGCAATTTGAAAATGCAATTTGTCCATTGCAGTTCATTACCAGGTAATATGTGAAAATATATAGATTCCCAAATTTCGCTGTCTCGATGCTTGCTCTGCTCCCTACCCAGCATTTCTGAAGTTGGAGCTGTCCTTGTTATCGTGCAGCAATTATCACAGTTGGCTTCTGGTCCATACTCCAGGCTCATAAATGCTGTTGCAATAAATACAAACAATAGCATTGAATTTCAGCATCAGTTGTGTGAGTATTTCCTCTTGCTGAAATACAAACTAGACTTTTTTTTTTTTTTTTTTTTTTTTTAAGAAATAAGGTTTTGTCTCCAGAAAGCAAACAAAGGAGAAATGACAATCTGCTTCTGGAGAACCCCACTAGCCTGCAAGATCTTGGTTAATTTTCGTCATAAAGTGAAATACCTTTTGGTGTCAGTGTGCTGATGCTCTGTACAAAGGGCCCAAACAGAATGCCTGAGGGTCTAAGTAGGAAGTCCATGTAGAATTTTCATTGAACACCTTCAAGGGGAACCTTTGTGCAAATGAGAGGAGGAAAAGCAGGGGAGGCAGGGATTTTTTACTGCTGCTCTGGATCACCGTGTTCTGTCCTTTCCTTTGCCTTTCCCCCATGACCAGGAAATTCATTTGTCAGTTTGTGCCCTACTTTCCCCACATTTAAAACATCAGAGGTAACACATTACTGCTCTCTGAGGATGCTGTGAAGGAAAAGCCAGTGGGAACAGCAGCAGATAAATACAGTGGTGTGGGCAGGGATGCACTGGTGTGTTAGCACACTGTCTGAGTGTGGCAGGCTGCAGCCTTCTTTGGGTAGCCACTATTCCACTATATTTGTATAACTCAGTTAAACCGAGAATCTCAGTTAAAGATATAGACAATGGGTTGGCAAAGTTAGCTGAAATACAAGTCAACAGTTGTAGTAGAAAGTTAGGATTTTTTCTTTGCATGAGGAAAGTTATGAAGGACGTAGAAATGTCAGACAAGCCTGAAAAGATTGTCCTTAGAAATGGACTGTCCTAAAATCACGTTATCCCTTAACAGGATTATCTGAGGAAAGATAGAGAATTGATAACTTCATCCTCTAAAATGATGGCCTTAAAATAACTCATGTTAAATTTGCTAACCATCTTTAAGCAAAGAAGTGATGAGTTAGCTGCTACCCAGATTTCTGTGGCTTTTGAGGACAAGACATGCGCAAGACCTGGTGCAATAAGTTCTAATACACCTCCATAATGCGACAGCATTTCTGAGCTCTGTCTGTATTAGTTTGCCACTTAAAGGCATGCGAGCATGTGTGGCCCAGCCAGCACTATGGAAGTGGTTGTGTCCCTTCAGCTATGCCATGCCTGCAGTCTGTGCCCCGGTGATTGATGGATCCCTGAGATCCAGCGTGACCTCGCCATCCGTATCAATGGGCAGCCTGTTGGAAACCCCAGGGCTTCTGTCACACTGACACCCTCACAAGCCCATCACAAGTTCCACGTCGCAAGTTCCTTTCTTTGAAGATGCAATTCCTCTTCGTGTAGCCTTTCCCTAGTACAGTTGTTTTGTCCACCTCCAGTATTGCATCAGCTTTTAGCACACCACGAGGTTGTGAAATGACAGGGCTTTGCAAATGAGCAACTGTATCTCTGGTCTCCTTTATGCGTTTTGCTTCTTTTTCTGACCTTGACTGCTATAAATTGGTCTTCAGTATACTCTCAGAATCTGGTCAGCAGTAAGAAAATTGGACTTAGGGAAACAGGGGATTCGCTTATATGGTATTTGTAGTCTGAGCTCCAGACACGGGATAATGGGTTTTGTTGCAGTAAATGCTGAGCATTCCACTTGAAGGAGAGTTTGGGACGGAGTGAAACAAAATGAAGTTGTGTCCTAGGCTCAGGCTGAGAATCAGCACCGCAAAGTAAGTTGTGCCACTGAAAACCACAAAGACAAAGCACAAGTAGCATGTAGTGTCACAGAAGCAAGCGCTTCTTTCTGCTCAGGCCATCTGAGGCTTCTGACCTAACCCTTGAGATGCAGCAGTCACTGATCCAGGTACACATCCTTACAGTATGCTTCCCCTGCACCCCAGCTCCGTCCCAGCTTTGTTTCTCTCCTCCATTAGTGAAAATTTGGGTGAAATTGTGCATTCTCCCCTCCCACAACTAATTAATGCAGAGAAGCATTTTATTTTGTTTCATTTTTGAATGGTTTCAGTACTGAGGTTGATACCAATAAAACAGTGTAGCTCCTACCAAATCTGACACGATGTTTCTTCGAGGTCTAATCATTCCCTTTCTGGATAGCAGAGTTCTGGTACCACCAGCCTATTGGTCTACTGCGATTGTCAGCAGAACCAGAAAGTTCTTCTGGCCCTAGCTCAGAGAGAAATTCTTCGCTCTTGGAAAAAAAAAACAAAGCTTTCTGTCTCTGTGTGCCCTGAGCACCAAGAGGTGTGAGAAGCCAGAGTGGTTCCTACAAAAAGAAATCTTTATCACTGTAAATCATCTTGGTGAGTAGCAATTGACTTCTTTGTCTCTAGGGACATTTAATAAAGTACCCTGCAACCCCTTTGTCATCCATTAGTCACCAGATATTGGACATCCCATTTTAAAAGCATCGTTTCTTTTGTTAAATATATGGCCTATGAAAGAAATATGTTTTATCTCTTTTTGGATGGACACTTTAAAAGGATATTCTTGCTTCCCAGTCTGGATTGAAAGTGCTAAGAAAATCCTGTCATATACAGGACAAAAACGTAAGTGCACATTTAGCAGTGACTTTGCTTTCCTTATTTATTGCTAATAAGGCTTCCAATTTCAGCCTATGCCAGGGCATCCTTCAGAGCAGTTGCTGAAATCCATCCTGCCCAAGGATGAAATTGCATTGTGGAAAGTGGGGGAATGCTTTTCTTTTTTTTTTCCCCTTCATATAATACTTAAAACCTGTTGCTGAATCTCTGGGCAACCTGGTCCAGCTGTAGCTGTCCCTGTTCATTGCAGGGGAGTTGGACTAGAAGACCTTTAAAGGTCCCTTTCGACTCTAAGCAGTTTCTGATTATACGACTCTAAATTCATTGACCTGCATATCTTGAGGAATAAGAACACCATATTTTCTTACGTCACTGGCCACAAACTTCTGCCTTAACCCATACTATGTGCAGCCTGGAGTACACTTCAAAGCATACTCAAGGCAAGAGTTACTTAAGGTTGAGCATTAATCTGAGCTTTGGAACAAAACAAAATGCAATCCAAGTCTTCATGGAAAGAGAACAAAGCTTGAAAATTGGAACCCTAGAAGTCAAAAGCTCATGTAACAAACGCAAAGGACAAATGCTTAATTTCTTGCCTAGTCTCTTGATTCTCTATTCAATGTCATGATTTCTGTGGGGTCTGACTCATGATTTTTGACACTGATAATGCTGAAGTTCTCACAACAGGGTACAGTTAAAATGGGCACTTTGTTTTAGGACATCTTGCGTCGCTGTGTAACTGGACCCCAGCTCCCTGTGAAACTTTCCATTTTTAGCTGTTCTGTCCATAGGCTGATGACACCAGCACTTTCCTCCTGCACAAACTTTTCAGATTCCTTACTCTGCAGCACAGAGCACGACTTCAAAGATGCACTTCCACTGCAGGGCAGGTGAAGACCTTGCTGACACTTCACAATCTTGGAAACATGGCTTCAACCACAGCTACTAACTCTGTAAAACAGCGAGTGTAGACAGGACTTCCTAAAGGTCTGAGTAGTGAGGCCTTAATTGATTTCTGCACTTTTGATATTCACTGTGGCAGAGTTTCATTTCTCTGGAGTGGTTTATCACATGTCTTCCATTAGCTATTTGAGTTCAAATTCTGTGACTGGTTTATTAATTTCATTTTGCTTATTATATTCCCTCATCTTATGTTCTGCATTTGCATTAACTCAGCCTTCCCTGATCAATAGTGGCTGCAAACAATTTGCCTTTCACTGCACATACAAAATCTGCAATAACGGTCTTCAAATCTTTATAGCTTCTTTAGTGGTGATGAATTTATTATACCTTATTAGCATAGAAAAAAAGGATCAGTAGGTGACCTACTGCAGTAGAAGGCAAGTGGCAGGCCTAGCCTCCACTCCCTGCAAAAATAATACCCTGGACTGAAAATAAAAATCTTTTTTTTCTCCAGAAATCTGTAGCTGGAATATAATTATCAGCATAAATTCTCTGCAGTAACTTCTAAAATCTGTGCAAGACTTGTTTAATTTTCTTAGCATGATACTGGTTATGCAGTTCCTTCCCATACTGGGTGAGGTCAAACTACATTATCATAACAATCCTTTCTGGACTTAAACAAAAGCCAGTGCTAAAAGGGCCTGACAGCCCCCGGTCCATATCCAAGCATGCAGAGAAAGGAGATGTGTGGCAAGACTCCGGCACCACTGCTCCCATCCTTCCTGGAGTACATCCCCTCCTTCTTTATGCAGTCACCAGGCCGAAGATCCTAGCACTGCTGCTGGGAAAGGACAAAAGCAGCGCCTTGGACACAGCAAACCAGCCGGAGAAGGGCCACACATCCCATGGCACTGAGAGCAGGAAAAGCAGGACCACATGGAGAGACAGGAGGAAGGCATGGCTGATCCTGCCCCATGGCCGCACAGGGCCAGGCTGGGGAATGCTCTGCTTCTCCTCCTGGGGGAAAAAAGATTGCTCAAGTTATTTGCCATACTCTTCAGGCTAAGTCTGGCTTGATTTATTTATAGCCTTTGACTTGAACAAGACTACTCATATGGGTAAAGGAAACATGTCTTTGGCCTCCTGACAACTTTAAAGTCCTAAGATTTATGTTGCTTGCATCCCTCAGAAATATTTGCAAATGTTGACACGTACTTCTAGATTCTCACCCATAAAAATGCTGCTTGTGTTTCGGGGTTTCTTAGAATAATATTTTTAAATCACTTTCCACCCTTAAGGTCCATTTGAAATTCACACTCTCATGGCAGTAAAACAACACTACAGGTTTGGTTTAAACTGGCAAAAAGCTGAAAGCTGAGTATTAGCCCACTGCTCTCTCAACAGAAGGTGATTTTGAAGACAGCTTTGGTGTCAGCTCTGAATATCTCATCTTGTACTGATCCAAACATTTTAGTTATTTACTTACGCTTCCCAACATTTGATTTGAATAGCTGGGAAGAAAACAAAGGGAAAATAAACGTTTCATGGAAGCATATGAAAACAGACATGTCAGGAGCAATTACAATACATGCTGAACAGCATAAATCCACAGATACTCTTTATGAACTGGAGGCTTTGGCTCAGTGCTGTTTAATGAACTCAAACATTCTTGTCTGCCAGTGAGAAAACATTTTGTATTCAGTGTGATGCATACCTAGAAAATATGATTATAAGCATGACTCTGAGTAGAGATCAAACCCAACACCTCCTTCCCTGAGAAGCCTGACCTCCTGCTTGAGCTTCATAGTTTCAGGCTGGTCCTGGAGAGCTCCCCACTGCAGGTCATGCATGGAATCTCCATCGTGGGTTGGAGGCACCCTCTAAGTCAGATGTCCAAAGATCAGCATCTCCCAGGAGTGTGCTAAGGCCCAGATGGGTTTGTTTGCCTCCACTTCTCCCGATGCTTACACTGACTTCTTCTGTTGTTATGAGTAGTACTAATTAAGATCACTATGACTGCAGTGAAACAATTCCACATGCATGTCACATCATATGCTCCCAGGGGATTAGGTAAGGGTCTGTCACGGTTCCTGTAACTGCAATGCTGTGTCCTGCTCTTTGCTGTGGAGCTCCCAGCCCTGTTCCTCTGCCCTCCCCCATACTGCGGGTGAGCTATCTGGGATAGGATGAGCTGGATGTGGGGCATGTCCCTCTTTCTCTTCTGATTGATAAAGAAATGTTGTGAATATGAGCTAGAGTGGATTTGGTGGCCCCAAACCTTTCAACTAGAAAGTAAGGGAAGGGGTTGAGCTAGATGGAGCAGAAAATCCGAGCTTCAAAGTGAGAAAAGGAGAAGCATGTCCTAATGCACTGACTGCCAGCCTGCACAGCATCTTTGAGGATAGAGGGAAGGCTTGGCTTCCCATTTGTAACAGCAGCAGGACCAGTGGAATGAGAAGGTGCTAAAGAAAGAACGTTGGTCACCTGTCTCTGAAGATCTAGGCTTACAGAAAGATGCCACAAAGGAGAGATCTTCAGCAAGAGATCCTTTACCAGTGGCAGTCACCCCTAAGAGGGATGGACCAGGCTTACAGGTCACACAGGTGTATTACCTTCACCTGTGCTTCCAGGGCTGACAGATCTTTTCTCCAGGTGTTCAATCAGTGGTTCAGGCTGTGACACAGCATTTCCCGTACACCACGATAGCACACGTGCCTTTGTTATTTTTCAAGGTGAAGCTTCTCTGCCATTTTGCATATGTCTCTCAAGTGGTAATTGCTGTCTTCTCTGCCAAGGAGAGTCTCTTGATTCCATGTACTTTGTCCTGTAAGCCTGCTATTAAGCAAGACAAAATGGTACACATCATATCGTGCAGCTCCTCTTCCAGCCCAGCTGACAACAGGTCTGGGAGTAGGGAATTGGTTCCTGATCTCCCATAGGACAGAGCAGCATTGCTGTAGCCCTTTTGAGCTCAGGGATGTAATTACAAAATGGGTCTATAAACAAAAATTCACTATTATGGAGCAAATAAAACCAAAGGATGGTTAATCCAGGGATATATCACACATCAAATTAAATCTCACTTTGCCTGTAGTAATAACAGAAATAATTCATTAAGATAAACCTCTAGATTATGCAGAGCATCTGCAGATAGAATTAAGACCTTAGCTGTGAGCGCATGTGCATGCATACTCTCTCTCTCTCCTGCTAACAAATGATAGCAGCATAAGAGGCAGTTTAAAGTCAACTGTTGAGCTTTTCACATCCATTTATTTCTGGTACTTACAGAGAAAACAAATGTGACTTCCAAAGAAATCTGTCTCTGGAAGGGTAAAAGATTCCCACATCCTTTTTTCTGCAGAAGAATGTAACGTGATGTGGGGGCCTCTGTGCAGAGCCAGCACCACTCAGAAAAATGTTGACGTGCAACCTTGGAACTTGATCTCACTGTATGTGATGTCAGTGTGAGTTTTTCTGTGTTACAATAGAACCTGGAAGCAGTCCTTCCATGCTCTCTGCCTCACCTGCAGAACGGAACTGATAGAGGTAGAGAAGATGTTAGTGGGCTGTTTAGAAATGTGAATTATCTTAATGTTAACCATGAGTTGACGAGTTTCATCTGTAGAGTTCGTGCATTACAACAGAGTTAGAATTAATCTAAATATGCATTTCAGGCTAAACTCATACTGACCTGGCAGATGTGATCCTATCCTGGGGTGAGGAAGATCAGTGTGTCACTCTGCAACCCACATTTAGCAACTTTCAATAATATCTACCAGTGATGCATTCCTTCCTATATTTTTGAGCAGTATTGAAGATGGACGAATCAATTCAGGTTAAAATCCAATCACAAAGTCTGGAAAAATGTGAAGCAGAAATGGATAACAAAAAAACTGCTTATCCCTGTTGTAAGCTTTTCGGAACAGAAATTCTCTCTCCCACCCATAATTCAAGTGCAGATCCATTCTTATTACTCTACACCATCTCTTACTATTGTTAGGAATGTGACACTGGAAGCTCTGAAATATTTCTGTTCTCAATGGGATGTTGACATTGTCCATATTCTTGTTGCAGACCTTGTTCCCAGAATTCTGACTGGTATAATTGGTAGTGCAGAGATAAACCAGATTTAAAATCTCCTGAGAGTGGAAATAACCATTAACTAATATGCAAGTCATCATCCAATAGGCTTAATCAATATTTTGCATCCAGAAAAGATCACCAAAAGGGTCTTCTCAGCCTGGTGGCAAATGTTGTGAAAAAATTGTGAAAAAAAATCTCCAAATTTGCCACAAATTTTGCTGGGGAAAAAAAAAAACAACAAAAGCAAGAGAGGTCACCTAGTACATTCAGCTATCCAGAAGCACAGTCAGCTTTCTGATGTTGTCCAGTATGACCTTCAGGACCTCCTGTGATGAAGAGTATGTGACCTGCTTCAGTGCATCACAGCTGATGTTCAAACCCCCAAGTTTCTCCTTGTCTCTCCCCTCACCTCTTATCCACACTGGAGTCTAGGATACCAAAAAGAGATGTGCTACAGGAAGCAGAAGAAAGGCCTGCTAATATGAAGAGAAGAAGATACAGAGAGGAAAGGGATGAATTCTACTCACCTACATAACCAGGTGACAACACATACAACTCCAATCAGTCTTGTTTATCCCTGGCCCATCACAAATCAATCTACATCATCCCCAAATCACAGTGCCCAAAACTTGGTCCTGAGAAGGCACTGTTGCAAAAATAGATTTCCACTGCTTTTGCCGTCTTGCAAAACAAACTTTGGGTTTGTTGCTTGGAAGGATTGCAATTCAAGAGCAATTTGTTTGCATGAAACAAAATTAAAAGTGTGGGAAACAAATTGTGCTTGAGTGTTGTGAACAGAGGTTTAAAATAGAGCTGTTTGGCTGAAATAAACAGAACCAGGCTCAGCTTCTGCGTAGGGAAATTCTTATAAGCCCTCCTATAGCTGCAAGCAATGGAAACATAGGAAGAGCCACTATTGTGAAAGGTTTCCCCCAGTCTAAGCCAGTGCAAAGATGGATGTAATCAATGACTCTCTAAGTTAACTCAGAAATCAAATAAAATATTTGCAAATAAGTCTGAATCAGGTAGTTAAACAAGGAAATGCACACTTCTAAAAGGAGAGGTCGTACATCAGTTTTAAATATAACCCTGACAGCCTTCAGGTTGATATATAAAATAATCAACCCACCAGGAGCAGGTAGACTTCCAGAACAGCAGTCTGATTACAGCTGATGCACACAAAGTCATGAGCCTGGATATCAAAGAAGGAATTGTGCAGCAGACTTCTCACTTGGACCTCTGTCCTGATTTTACTGCATCTAGGATAGAAGACGAACTATGTAAACAGTTCTTTGCAGCATTATCTTTTAGTTTGCAAGCAAAACCATCAAGTAGAAAACGATGAGGAGAAGGAATTTAGAAAAAGAATGGAACTGGGTTGTATTAAACTCTAGTTTAATTCACGGGCATGAGTCATTCGGTGTCAGAGTGCAGCAGGAAATAGAAGTGAACAGAGCCAGATGAAATATCCATCTAAGTCTGGGAATGGATAAATCTTTGGTAAGGGAGGGAGTTGTGGCAGTGATGTCACTTGGAAGGTAAAGTAAGGAGAGATCAGATGTGTAGCTTCCTTTTCCGTTTCTCAGCTGAAGGCCAGGCTTTGGGGTACCACTTTGCCCTCCACGTTCTTCAGAGGTTCATTATGGGTAGCCCTCAGAGCTGCATCCATTGGGAGTGTCCCATGGACATGCTGGCAGGCCCAGACGTGTGATCTTTACATGCAGATCTCTTCTAAGCCTATAGCCAGAAACATCACTGATTTGCCTCTTCCCTCAAAGAGGCCTTGTAGGATCTGAGATACCCCTGCATCTTGGCTCTTGGACTGAATTTAAGAAATGGCACTTGTTCCATTGCCTTCTGCATATTCATAGTCCTTCCTTTTCAGTTTTATTTATTTATTTATTTGGTTTTCTGTGTGTGCTGAAGCATCCAAATACCAGGTTATTCCCCAAACATTCCTCGTTTGTTTATTTGTCCTTTCCTGTAACTGACTTGTATCTTTCAGGCTGTTCTGTCCTTACTTTTTCTTGTAATCATTCCCTCTGTTATGCTTGCTTCAGAGTACTGCTATTTAAACCTCTTGTCCCCTGCAAGGTAACTGAGCTTCCACACTGAGCACTGACACTCAGAGTTTTGAAACTATCACTTGCTTAATAACTCTACATCCGTCATTCTTGGATGAAATCCATGGCAAACAGAATGTGAGAAAGTGAAAACTAATGAGCGTCTTCAAGAAAGGATAGGGAGCTTCTGTTATTTCATTTAGTCCTAAGAGTTTAACTTCTGGCACCTCCATCACATTTCCAAATGGTAACTAAAGGTTGTTACTTTTTCAAGTTGTGCTGTGTAGCACATTTCATCAATTAAAATGCACCCTCGATGTAAAATCACAACAGGGCCAGCCTGGCATGAAGGATGCTATCATGTCAATTTTTTCCCTTTTTCAAAGCATACTTTTGTTTCAAATTCCTGAGATCTTTATAGAGCAGATTTAAAGTAAAGAAAACACAGATTTAAATATAACCATGAAAGAAATACAACATGCGTTCATCTTAGAGTACTATGCAATTTACACTCTGAGTGGAGCTAACTTTGCTTTGTGTGCTGTAGCTTAATGGTGTTTCTGGTGATCATTAACTTCTTTCTACTAAAGGAACGTAAATATCTCCTTTGTTATTTGACTGGGGGCCATGCACATGGTGGGGGTTTGAAACTAGATAATCAGTATGGTCTTTTTCAACCCAGGCCATTGTATGATTCTGTGATTCTATGACGGTGTGAGGTTTCTGCAGTGACCCCCTCTAGGTGCAAAGTTTCCAGATCAGTGCTATTAAACTGCACTTTCTAGACACTGAAGAGGATTTAAGATGAAAGATTCAACAGTGCAAGACAAGGAGGTTTACAATTGGTGTGGCCAGGGTCTAGCCCCAGCTCTGCCACTGGCTTCCTGCATGTCCCCTGGTCAGTAACACAGGCTTGTGCTGATCTATCTGCCACTACTGCGAGCAAGCCACTTGCTGCTTCTCACTCTCCTCCATTTGCCTGGAATCAATAATATTTGTGGGTAAGTGTTTCATAGAAGCATAGGGCATTCGTATGTTGCCTGCTTTTTTAATACTATATCTACACAGCATGTTCTTCCAGTTCTGCATTGATATGGAAGGACGACAGACATCTCATCCAAGGCTGCCCAGCAAATCTGACCCTCTCCCTGTCTCCTCTGTCTTCCTTGCTTACACTCTTTCCCCCCGTATTTCTGTTTGTAATAGTTGGGGAAGGAAAGAGCGGGTGAAGGATGAAACACATAGAACACATAGGCCAATATGTGAGTTACTAAACTCACTGCAACGTCAGTCAGATAACAGAAATTCCAATTGCCAGAGTAGCAGTTTAGGCATATCTATTAGTTTGTATTGAAAAAGAAAATCCTCTTTCTGACCAAAGACAGCACTAATTTCCTTCCAGTTCCCTCATATCTCCTTTAAACATGGCCTACCAGATCCTGTCTTGAAAAGAAATGATGGCAAGCACCTTGCTCTGTCCACAAGCACCATTCTTTCTCCATTTTCTTTTTTTTTTCTCATTTGCTCAGGCTGAGCTCTGTGTATTTTTGTTGCAGTTTATATCAGGCAACAAACTTTCATGAAAAGTCCATACCTAATGAAAATGATGGATCAAACATCCACCTGGCAGAGAAGGCAAGAGTATTACTGTATACCCAAATTAGACTTTGGCCTAAAGCTAGTTTGAGTCAGACTTCTACAGAAGCAGAAGTTTAGGCAACCCCTGTCTCTTCACAAGGGTACATCTTCAATCAATCATGGTTTGGTGCTGGCTCAGCTGGCTCATCTGCAAGTGACTTTAGGACTAAGGGCACCAAATCAAAAGACTTCCCATGCTATCCAAAGGAAGTCTTGTCCATGCAAGGGAAATGCAAACCAGAAACGATGTTCAAATCCCACAGCTTTCACAGCTCAGAGAATTCTTAGAAGTGCTCTAAAAACAGGCTGGATAATGCTCTGTGCTCTTGTTGTATTTAAAGTTGTTGACATTTTGTTTGCTTTCATTTTACATCAGAAAAATCAGTATCGTGATGATTTCAGCTGGAAGAATGATCAATAGGAGAGGTGGGTCAGCCAGCTAAACAACCTCAAACCTTGCTGATCTACATGATAATTGCCATCTAGCTGATCTGCACCAGCTTATGCAAGCTAAGAGTGTGGATTTTCACTTCTATTTTAGTAAAGTTTGAGAAAGTTTCCGATCCTAATTTTGTGCGACATTTTACCATCTCTGGGTGAAGAGCAATCTTCTACAGAAAAAGAAAGCACTTCCAAAGCTGACTTACTCAAAAAGTGCATTGATTTTGCTAGAGGAAAAACTCTATGACCGCAGAGTCCCTGAATTTCCCAAGTGCACTGAGTTCAAATGAATACATAAACAAATCTCTTTCTGGGTCTATAAGCAGTGCCTGGAATGACTTGTATTCACAACCATTTTCCAGACCAAATGCAGGATCAAGGTCTGATGGAACAAGATGGGGACAGAAGTAGGTCAGATTGTGAGTCCTGTTTTATCAGACCACTTGCTTCAGGATGAGTGTAGATCCCAAGTATCAGTAGGACTAACAGTGATTTCTGTCCAAACTACTACTGAAGATTTCCTCAACAAAGAGATGCACTGGTTCCATTTCCATAAGTCTACTCAAGAGCTTGTGACATAGATTTTGGGGGTTTAGATGCACGTCCTCCTTACTGCAAATACTGTGCTCTCAGAAAGAGAAAGAGCAATTTTTCCTATTGATCAAGTGAGCGAACAGCCATTCATTTAGCAGAATAACTGTATGTTCTGTACAATTCAAATGCAGCCTATTCAGCTAGTCAAGTATCTTTGTTCTATGTCCAAGTAGGCATTTATTCATCACTGCATAGCACTGCAATTCAAAGGCTCAGATGTTTAAAGTTATATATAGGCAATATTTGGGTGACATTGGCATGCCTAAATGACTTGAGCAGATAAGTCCCATTGGACATCTGAGTCCCTTTACTAAGAGAACACAGAAAGCTATGTTATGCTAGCTTACTCGGGCACCTACATCACTTCTAGTGAATCTACTAGATGTTTAAAGGATCTACTTCCTGTAACCATCGTAAGCATATCTCACAAGTGTAGATAAACAGAATGGAGTAGAACAGAACAGAACAGTTAGAAGGGACAAAGACCTTCCAACTACCTGAGCTCTTTGGGCTAACCAAAGTTAAAGCACATTATTAAAGACATTATCCAAACATCTCTTGGAAATTGATGGGATGGGCAGGCGCAGAGACCTGGTGTTTGCTGATACAGAACCATAGTATTTATTTAGTCAACACACAGAAGAATCTGACTAAGAAGCTACAGCTGGCATGCTGCAGTTGATGCTTGTTAACCATATAATCATTTCAGTCTTGCTCTGTGTTTCCCCATCTGTTTGTGTCTGTTTGTTTCTAATCTGTCTCATCTTTTACTCAAACACTGTGGACTGTTTGAGGTAGGGACTGTACTTTCATTGAGTTTATGTAGTCCCAAGATCAACAGAGAACCAAACCTGCACTTGTACAGAGAGATGATGACACTTGCCATGGAAAATTTCCACGCTGTAGAAAGGGACTGTTTCCAATACTTCCACATGATAGATTTATTTGGAGTTACTTGGAAGATGTTTTATTAAGTTTTTAAGGCTGGACCTTTAGATCATATAGTCTTAATTCTTGTGTGCTACAGGCTACAGACATTCATCTTTTAATTCCCAAGCAGAATAGAGTGGTGAATGTTCAACTGAAGACTACATTCTGGAAAAACATCCAGCTTCATTGAGACAAGATCAGAGGAAAAAAAGGATACTTCTCATGACTCCACAAGACTTTGTTCCAGTGATCTGCAGCCATCACAGCTGAATGTTTTGTGCCTTGTTTCTAATTCTAGCAGTCTCTTATGGACAAGCCTCTGTCTCTGCTAGACAGTTGTAGGTTACAGAAGTTGAACAATAACAGTCATACTAATGAATAACCACTCGTGACTATTTATGTGATATCTGCATCCATTTAGGCAGTGTTCCAAGTGACACAGGTGTCGATATCAAATTGAGAATGGCTCAATCTCTCTTGGCAATAATGAAAAAGCTGCTGGTCTTCTTGCTTCATCAACATCTACTGTCATCTCTGGAATACCATAAATTTCCTTTCCTTTTATACAAACAGACAAACAGAAAGGACACCAACCTTTCCTTGTCCTACCTTGTGTGACACCTATAGCAGACCTATTTATGCAAACCTTGTAGCACAACTTCTAAATTTAGCAGGGAATTAAGTTCTTGATGGGCTCACCATCACCACCTTATTCAAAGTCATGGTGCCAAGGAGGAGGGAGAATCATCGTATTTGTATCACTTGGTTCCACAGACCTTTCATCTTGCTTTCCTTGTGGTGGGGGGTTTAACTTTTCACAAGGCTGACACATTGCCCAGTTTGCAGCAATTATTTCCTGAGTTTGTTCGGAGTGTGGCTTAAGGCATCTCCAGAGGAGCTCCTTCCCATAGAGCATGCCAGTTCACTCTGCTTCCCAGTGCCTGCCAACAGGGACATCAGTTCTGATGCCATTTTTCCTTCTATCTCTTTCCTTCCTAAAAGTTAGCAGCTTTGTCCAAAGAAGGTGCAGGGAACAGACACATGCCATGGTCCTATCTGCAGTTTGCTGTTGTGTGTGTGTGGTTTTTTGGAACTGACTCAACATATGCGAAGGAGAGTTTAACCAGAAAAGGAAATATAAGCAAAGTGGTTGCATCCTTTTGCAATCAACTATTTTCAAGGCTGGCCGTCATCTGCTTAATGAGAAGAGTTTTTCCAGTTACCAATGAATAGTTTTATTTTACGTAATTGCAACCATTTCAGTATGGCAATTAAGGTAGAATGTTACCTTCGGGATGGGATCAATTAAAGGTTTGAAAATTGAATTTGGGATCATGATTAGTCTCTTTTACATTGCTTTAGTATTCCAAAATATATAATTGTATGATTCAACCCTTTTTTGTACATACAGTAAATATAACCTTTCAGGGTTTCTTTTTAAGCAAAAACAGATTTTTAGAGGCCTTCTGGTAACTAAAACCATAGCATAATGGGGAAAAAGGATTTCCCTATTTAATTAGAGGAGATTTTAAACTTACAGTACATGAAAATGTTGAATTTAGCGTAATAGGTTGTCGGATTTCTTCGGAATTGAAATCATTATGTCCTGGCCATATTCCAAGACATCCTTTCTTTCTTTCCTCCTTTCTTTTTTTCTTTCTTTCTTTTTTTTTTTTAAGTTACAATTCAAAGCAGCGTGGAACACGCTAAAATGTTGTAGTTGCTCATGTAATGTCACCAAAGCTGACTTCTGAATATAGACAAAGGACTTCATGTACTGAAGTGCTCCACTGGTGGAAAATTGATAGCAGCATGAGATATGCTATTACAGCCTTTTTGTTCTACCTCCAAATTTGTGCTGACTAAAGCGCTTTTGTGCCTGCACAGGAAAAAAAATCTGTCTAGAGGAGGCTGGAAGCTTAAAACAAATGCAGCATGGAGGGCATAGATTCTTAAGCAGGACTGCGTGAGTTTAGCTGGAGCTCACTAAATAACAACCAAAGTGCTTTATTTTTGTCAATTACAATTTCCTGAAAGAACATGAATCACAGTGAAAATAATCAAGCAGCAAAGAATAAAATTCTCTCCAAGACCAGAGAAGTAGAATGAGACAGAAGAATTAAGTAGCACTTCCTAACTCTTGTCAGTCCAGCTTGGAGTTATTGCCAGGTCTGTACACACCACAATCTATTCAAGCATTTCTGAGAGATAGGAACCAGAGATGCAGTTTGAATGCAAATTAAGCACGCACTTTCTTCCAAGGCAGCTTGAAAAAGTCAGCGTGACCATGGATATACGCCCCCTTCTTCCACCCTCCTTCCTCATATAAATACTTCAGCCAAACAGCACCGTCACAGCTGTCCCCACACCCAAACTGGAGAGGAAAAGCCAAAGTAAACACTGTGGGTCATGAGCAATTCACCTAACCTTGGGTTAGCAGTGCTGGTGGAGGGTCTCAGGAACAGGAGTGTGCAGCAAATGGCTTTTGCCAGTATCTGTGTTCAGGCGACTTTGTAGATGACAGGATAGTGTGATTGCCCATAATGGCCATAGGATGACCCTATACTCTAAAAAGTGCATTTTTGGAATTTGGGCAATGGAAGTGAGACCCTTTTCCATTCCCATCTCAAGCAAGCAGAAGCAGACAGCCCTTGAGAGCTGGCCCTTCCTCGCAAGACCCCATGGGGGACCGTGACACTTCTGCCTTTGATGCTCTGCTCTGTGTAGCATTTCCTTCTCTTCCTGCCCATTCCCCTGCTTTTGTCACACTCTTCATTCTCCATTCATTTCCCCATTAGCCCATGGCATTATGCACTCTGTGTTTCTATGTGGTACTCAGCCCCAGCACTCCCATAACAAGAAAATCTCTTTTTTCTTAAACACAAGGCTGACTTCTCACTCTGACCTGGCGGGGCTTTGCTTTGAATTTTCATGTGAATCACAAGGTGCAAGGTCATGTAGTTACAGACAAGGTCACTTCCACTTACTGCAGCGACAGTGGGAATGAGTAACCTCCTAACCACCGGCAACACTTGGTCATATTTAGCTGTATTTTTATTGGAGCATTCGTTCCCCTCCACCCTGATAAATTGAGCTGACATCCTGAGGGGTAACTAAATGGCAGTTACAAAACAAATGGACCAATAGTCTATTTAGCCTAGTCAGTGTGATCAGAATATATCCTTCAAAATAAAATACTACTGGATGGGGTATGGGAGTCCTCCAGATGGCCAAGTGGATAGCTTTCTAAGGTCAGCATGAATATTTAATCAGCGTTTTTTACAGTGCAAGCATTAAAGACACAAAGTTGGAGCTGCTCATGGTATCCATGGAACCCGAATCGCTCCCAAGGATACCTCTTTACTAGAGAAAGACAAAACGGCCAGGCTTATGTGATTATCAACGTATTTCTCAAATGTATGTGTGTATCTTTGTACTTTTCTGCTGCAGGATTTCTTCATGTTGGTTCTGTGCTAGCTAGCAATACAGCACCAGACATTTGCTACATTTGGAATTGGTGCTGGAGGGACATTAATGGTAGCATGCTGTTTCAGTGCTTACAGCGTTTTCATGAATGGCAGAACTTTCCAGAATGGCTGCTTTAGGCTGTGCAGTATCTTTTGCAGATTCCCCAAGTCACTGCTGCATTTAGCTGACCCTGTGTAGCTGAGACTTGCAGTATCCAGGGGCATAATCAGTGGGGATACTGTTCAAAACAAGGCATCTCCCAGGGTGTTTCCTAACGTGAAAAGCTTTATTCTCACTCCTTCCCAGAAAGAAGCATGTGCAAAGGTAGTACTGAAGTTAGGAGCTCTATAACAGCATATTCACTGCCCTGCATTTTATACCCAGGTCATTATACTCTTTCTTCCCAAACAAGCAATGTTTTCCACTTAGATGACCTCAATCTCTCTCCTGCCAGGATTTTGCTCGTGCATCCTCTGGGATCCTGGCCCTGCATCCCCACACTCAGCAACTGTCTCACCAACAAGCAAATACCTGCTGTCACCCAAGGAATCCCCATCCTGAAAATAATCTTGCTCCCATTAATTTCTCCCTTGCAAGACAAACACAATAAGAAGCGAGTTACTGCTATTACTAACCTAATAACCTCACACCCATCCTGAAATTATGCAGCCACAGTTTACAGTCTCTGAGATGAGATCTCCCAGGGGTTCACAGACTATCCCTGACAGGTCCATGAAAGGCAACTAGTAAAGCAGAGCTATTCTCTCTAGGCTCAAATTCCGTCTGCATGGATCTGTACCTCCTGGGGAAAATCTTGTGCAGCAGGCAAAGTTAAAGATTGATATCTGTCTTTCAGCTGTATGCAAGAAGTGGATTCAGACTGGGTTACTGCATCAATATACAGCCTCATTCTAAAGACCTGTCAGTGCAGATCCTTTTTTTTTTTTTTTTTAATTAACCTGTATTATATAATGAGATTGTGCTGGGGGTCAGCCCTGGTACCCGAAGGCTTTGAGATGCTCTGAGTCCAGGTCAGAATTTTGCACCATTACCTATAAATCAACGTGGCCCTGGTTACTGTATGTCACCTTGTTGACACGATGATTCTTTTGTAGCCAAATGATTCGAACAGTATGATTTCAACATTGCTAATAAGTAGGTGACTACAATGAGACACGGGGAGCTGTGAGACCAGGTTTTCTGAGCATATGTTAGCACTATTTGCAAAAACAATCATGTTTATTATCTAACATAATCTACAAGTTGTTTCTTTGATCTTTTGAATGTTGCTTTTCTAAACAGACCTCTAGTGATTTCTTCTTTAATTTTCTTCTTTCTTACTGAGAATAAAATCCACAAACAATGCATTTTTTCAGTAAACACAGCGTTTTCTGTATTATGAGATGTGTTCCAAATCATAGTATCCAGAGCTACTGCGACATAACAAGAAAAGCACTTTCTTTCCTGCCTACTTGCTTGCTTTCCTACCTTGTCTGTTGTCATAACTGTAGCAAAGCCATGACAAATATGGGAATTTGAATAGGTATAATTTTTTCAACAATCTCAGAAAGCTACTTCAAAAAGAAGCAAGCCTTTAGAAGGACCTACATCATATCTTTTCTGTCACCTGCTAGCTTACTGGGTCATTTGTCAACTTTCATGAGAATTAAGCTTCATACAGAGTTTAATTCCTATGGCCTGGCTGCTCAGCTTACAGCCCTGGCCAGTTCTGCATGAGAATACTGCATGCATATACCTGAATGAATAGCTGTGTGCGTATCTGTGTGCTCAAATCAGTCCAGGCACTTGGCAATAATCCTATGGTATGCAGTCATTGCCTTCTTTTGGGAAGATGGAGTTGAGGAGGTAAAGGATTGCCCCACTTTCACTCCAGACCGTGTCAGCAGTAAATCCAAGCCCCATTCCTTTGCCAACAGGGCCAGACGCCGTTGGGATCCGCAGTGAGCTCTATCCCTCCCCCTGACCCTGCTGCCCATGGCAGCCCCAGCACATCTCCTCTGGCTGAGGCTGAACTCTCCTCAGCCACAGATATCCCAAAACACAGATATCCCTTCTTCCTGTGCCAGTCATGGGTGCTGCTCTGTGACAGGGGCCGACTCTCCTATTTCAGACACTGATGAGCTACATCTGGGTTAGATTTAAGTCTCCCTCACAGCCAAAATCTTTCTCATCTCAGTCATTTGAGATAACCGTTTCCGTCCAAAACTCCTGCCCATCTTCACTTTCTGCCCATGACAGAAAATAAGAATGGAAACAGCAGTAAAACACATTCTCTGAAACTTGTCAGAGAGGTCAGATTTGTGTTTTAATTAGCAAATGTGTCTATTTGTGGGCATTACTCCAGTCAAACCAAACCAGCACAAGGAAGAGCTTGATCCAACTACCAGGTGCTCAGGTGAGCTGTACCTAAGCCAGATCAGCACTTGAAGGGAGTTCAGCAGGCATGTATTTTTCTATGTGGGATAGCACAGTGTACTTCTATGACCATGATCTTCACTGAGGTGCCTTGCTTCAGCATCTCCCTGCAAGCAGGCTGACTGGGGACAGCCAAGATGCTCGGGAGCTGGCTGGGCTGAACCTCCTGAAACATGGGCACAGAGATTCCTAAACCAATTGCTTCCTGGGCTTTCCTTGTTCACATAGGTTTGTATGAGCAGCCAGAGATCAGCGTAGAAATGAAACAAAACCGTGTGAAGTTTCCAAAGCAGCGGTATGTCCAGCCTAGCTTCGTGGCAGCTAGAAGAAGCATTGGAGCCAGAAGTGTAGTGGCAAGTTTTCTGTTCCAAGCAGGAAGAATAGGGAGGTGATGAAACGAGTATTCGCCTGAGGCTCTGGAAAATTGGAGCCAGATGACGGTGTGTCGTGTTAGGCAGGCACTTGCTGAAGAGCAAGAGCATGCACTGATGGATACTAGCAGCAGGACCACTTGCTTTCATATCGCAGGGATAGCAAGTGGAAGTCATTATAAAGCGGAGTCTGTATAAAAATGACATGCAAAAAATGTTTTGGAGTGGCTACTTTTAACAAGCTGGAGGGAGCAGTTGCCTTCCTGCAAACCAGGCACCTCCTGACCTACTTCTTAATAGCAGCTGAAATCAAAGGCCCTTTATGCTGCTGAAAGCCTTAAACTGGGAAGCTGTTCCAGCAAGCAAGAAGTCCTGAGGCACTTCTCCTTGTCCCTTATATGTTCTTTCTAGCCTGTGGCTACTCATGGAAAGAAATGCCTTTCTACTTAAGCATAGTTTGACTAATTAATCTATTCCATCTGTTCCTTCCTCCCAAAATGTAACCATGACACAGAAGTTTCCGAAACAGATTTGGTTCTCATATTGATAAACAGGTCTCAGAAAAATGGGAGAGTGGGGAAGGGGGTGAAGGGAAATGCTGAGAATTTAGCTTTTATATCATCCTGGCCGGTGTCTGACTCCTTCTTGCATGAGGCTGATTTATACAGCATGCTGCATACACCAGGGCAGTCAGCAAGCACATCTGAGGTCATTCATGCAACTAGATGAGAAAGGTTACTCACCGCTTGCAGGAAGGCCTCAGAAAGTGCAGTGTGTTAAAAGTTTTGTACCAATTTCAGAGGAATTAAGTCACTTCTTTGAATACTTAATGTAACCTGTGAATTTCCTCTCAAAACAACTACCAGAATCTGCTCGTCTCTCACAGAGACCAGTAAACAGCTTGAAAAATTCCTTAAAAAAAAAAGTAAGAGCCAAATGGGTTAATTTTTAAAAGTTCAAAGTGCACCTGAGCTGCGTTGCTGAGGTTCACCAGCTCACAGCTGCTGCAGGGGTGAATGCATCACCGTGCTGCCATGTGCAGGTTTGCTCCTCACAAGTTAGCCATGCTATTGTAGATCAAATGCCCTTTATCTGAACTGACAGCAGGTAACTGATCAAATATTACTGAGTTTGCCTTTAAAATTTAACCTGCAAGAGTTATACACTGCATCCTGTCGGATTTTATGTTTCATGACATAGTATGCCAGAACCAGGCAATACAGCACCGCATAATGCAACGTGACAGATAATTCAAAGGAAAAGACAGTTCTCCTGCAACAATTAAGCACTCTTGATACTCCAAGCTCAAATCCAGTGCTCTGTGCTTGCTGCAGTCAGCCAGGTGTCCTCTTAACAGGAACATCACCTGCAGAACCACTAATCTTTTTTTAAACATGCACAACTAGACCAATGCCTGCAGGTTTCCTGAACTTGGGTTTCTACTGTGAGATAAGACAACTTGACTACACTTTTTTTTTTCTTTTTCCTAATGTTCTGTTTAGTTTCTCTTTTTGTATAATGGAGTTTTGTCCATGTTCCTGCTCCAATGCAGAAGTATAATATTACCGATGATTTCCAACTTGAAAGGAACATGGAAAAAAAAAATATTCTCTCTAGTGAGGTAGCTGTGCTCAATCCAGACTGTATGTAATTTGGATAACCTTGACAACTAACACAATAAACAGAGCCATGATTTTAAGTGAGGATGAGCTAGCACGTTAAAATCTCTCTGCCAAATCTAACGCAGGAGCCAAGCCTTCCAGGTGTTTCATTGTGTTATCACACAGAACTAACATAATTTTTTCTTTCAGTTCCGAAAAGGTGGTCCAAAATGTTTAAACTACAGTAGTTGCAACATGTCAAAGAGGGAATTTATTATCTCAGCCCCAATAGGTCTTAATAAGCCTTACACAACTGTTTAGGCATTTATTCTATTAACGGCTGTTCATTCCAGTGGCTTCACCTGAATATTCATGATCTTACTATTCCCAGTGCTTCAGTGTAGCAGCTGTTTGAAATCCACAGCAAATGTTCAAGAGAGTTCCACAAATATAAACACCCTCACAGCTGAATGTTTGGGGCCTGTGCATCACAGAGGAGAGACATGAAACATTTATGTGGAGTGATTTTTGGAGGACGGCATTTACAAAGCTTAAATAGTCCTTGCACATTTGGGAGCACTTCACTGTGATTGGGACATTACCATGGAGGACAAAGAGTCTGGAAGAGCCTACAGTCCACAAAGATATTTCCTCGCCTCTATCAGATAATTCAGTGTAACAGAGGATTCCTGCAAAATTCCAGATTCAGAAACAAACCTAGGCAACTGTAATCAAAGGTGGGGGGTTTTCTTGCCTCATTGGCGTTGTATTGAATGAGGACAGAAACAGCGTGTGTAGAAAGGAGGTACCAAGGAAGCAATGCGCTCAGTTAAAAAGTTAATCTAAACACAGAATGAAACACAGCAGTACACAATAAATCTTTAAAATCTTGCCATCATCTTCGCTCTTGTATGAACTGAGTGTCTAAGTCGGGACTCTACTTATGGAAACCATTTGTCTCATATTAAGTAGAAAACATGTTGTGATGGAGTCTAAGCAGATAAGACACTTTAATTAGCAAGCACATGGAGGACATAAAGAATTCAAGCTCCTCTCAGAGGAGTGGGGATGGGAAGCAGAGCTCTCTACCTGGCGCCCCATCTGTTCTGCCTCTGTCCGTGTGGCTGGCATTTAGGAGTTGTCACCAGCACAGAATTATTGGTGGTCTTTGCAAAATTAATGGCTGGATTTAGCCCACTTCTCAGAAGACAGGAGCTCTACTGCAGGAAAAAGCTTTGAGGGCAAGAAAGGATGATTTACTTAGAGAAGATGGAGCAGAGGTGCAAGCAGAGGCAACAGCACTCACAACGGCTTGAGCAGGAGCAGTAGTCCTGCAGTTGAGGACAGTGTCCGAGGACCTGAAGGACTGTGATCTTCACCCAGCTCCACAGATTTCCCCAGTCATGAGGGTGTTTTTTGCTGTGAGAACCAACAAATGGGGCAGGGAGGGGAAAGAGGACAGGATGCATCTCCTAACACTGGCAGGAAAACATTCCCCTTTCAGTTCATGTCACAGATCTACATTTTCTTTCTGGAGATTTGCCAGCTTCCCAAAACTGAGATGCACATGTGGACAGACAGATTTCCAATTGAATAGGAGGAATGGAAAAAAAAAAAAGGAAAAAAATGACGTATGGCAACAAAGATAGTTTCCCATCATCTGAACTGTTCAGACTGGAGATTTTGGAGTGACTCCGTCCAGCAATTTTTCACTGGAGTTCTTCTAATACATTGGCAGAGTTGACATAACAGCAACATTAAATTACAGTTAATTAGACAGGTAAAATATAGTCAATTTACAGTAAATGTTAGCATAGGCATTGGAAATACATTTGTATATATATATGTACACAAGCGTAATAGGATTAGCACCAGTTAAGAACTTCCACAAACCACTGAGCAAGCCCATATCTTGCTTTTGTGTAACTCAGAGAGAAGGAATTTCCTTTCAGACGTGAAGTGACTATGCTGATTTCTGAAAAAAGCAGCGCTCTAATGTTTAAAGAAAACCTTACAACAGCCACGGGATTTTCAGTAATATACTGGGGACAGCATTGTTCATATACAGACCTGATCTCTGTGAACAGTAATGGTTCCAGGCTAATAATGAAATAATCCATTTTTACTAGATGAAAGAAGAGGGATCAGAAAAGTAACTCGATCTGTGGGTAATAATGGTGCCAAAAGCTTATAATGGAAAATATCTGAAGAATCCGAGACTCTCTTTGAGAGATATGAATGATTTCTTTTTTCTTGCGAAAAGTGTATGAAGAACTTGAGAAGAAGTGCCTGACTGAATTTTATGAGAAAAAGCTCTGTTTGGGGGAGAAAGCAGCCGGGTCGGGTTGCAGCCCAAACACTGCTCACGCTATGGAGTGGGAGGCACAGCTGAAAGATGCACCGATGCCCGCACTTGATGCTCACACACATTGGCTTTTTGCTTCCTTCTTCTCCAATTTTTTGTTCTCCAGAAAACAAAGTTTATAAATTAGCTGGAAAAAGTCCCCGTGTCCAATTTGCCATCTGTTAACACATTACATAATTCATACCGTAATGATCTTTTGGCCAAAAAAGAAAAGGAAAGATGGGGTGAAATCACTCAGATCAATGAAAGACTTGCTGCTTATTTCAGCAAGGTTTTGCCATTCCTTCCCAGCTCATTTCTTTGCACAGTTGAGCTACGTTTCATGCAGGAACATCACCGGTGTGCAACGTTCCTTTTACCTCACTGAAAAGAATCCTTACTCAGATAACCAGACCTAGAAACATTGTGCAAGCTTCTGAGAACGGCTCGCTTTAGTGCAAGTTTTTATCCTACGGTTCATGTTGCTTTCCTTTGGCTTTTTTCTTTGATTTCTATGTAGACAGGATGAGTTAAAGCAAAAATAAGAGAGAGAAGAATAGTTTTTATGTCCAAACTCTCAAAATACAGCCACATAAAGGAGCGTATGAGCAGGACTCACCCGGCTCTGTGTGCACTGTTACCTAAGCAATGCTTCATGTAGTGCAAGCTAAGCTCATGCAACAGAACGTGCGGCTCAGGAAGACTCCAGGAGGCAGCAGCAGTTGTTTCTGAAACATAGCCATGATTAGAGACAGAACTAATTCTCCTATATAATAATTTTCTTAAAGCCTTTATGAAGGTTGTTGGCCCAAAGATTCCCATTCTACATCTGGGGGAGCTGAGGCAGCAGAGCTGTGTGTACTGAGCTGATAGCACAGTGGTCTTCTGGCAGTGCTGTGCTGTTTCCCCGTATGAGGCAGAAAGGGGAATGAGCAGGAAAAATCAGAAATCTGTGTTTAGCGTAGGCATAATGAACCTCTTGGTCCTTCCTCCTGATAAAAATGCCTTTATTTTCTGCAGTTTCATCTTCTGCATTGCATGCTCTGGCATATCATCTGATTCCTGCTCTGTCCTCACGGGCACGTGTGTACCAGTCCCTAGGAAGTAAATAATAACATTGGGGGCGCCTCTGTGACACGTTAATTTAAAGTGTATCATGAAATTTAGCCCTTCTCACTCCCTCTATCACACACGCACAAAGCCTCCCTGCTCTGTAAGTGTGTGTGAGTGGATGTGTAATGCAGATAAATCATTGGATTTCAATGACTGCTGGGCTGAGATTGAAATAAGAAATAGCTTGTTGATTACTGAGGCGATTAAAAGGATCATCTTATTGATTCCCACCCAGCCAGGCACAGACCTCAATAATGAACATCGACTGGTTTAATAAGGGAAAAGGCAAGATTTACTGGACGCATGTGCTTTTCATTAGAGAGAGCTGAAAGGAAATAAAAAATGCTGACCTACCCAGTCATGGGCCATTGTGCCTCTTACTCTTATGAGTGCAGCCAGTACAGGAAAGTGGGTAATAGAAAGCAGTATGTGACTGCACAGGGGCAATGCCTAATAAAATTACTGAAACTAGAGTAACAGAAATGAAATTATTTTTGTCCATCTTTTTTTTTTTTTTTCCCTACTGATTTCCATTCTCCTTGCTTAGAGTACACAAATTTGGATCTGGTCCATTTACAATGATAGCTGACTATGCATTAAGAAGTCAGAGGTTAGGTCTCTCTCCCTCCTTAGATCCACTGGGAAATACGAGCTACCTAGAGGTAACCCATCTATCTAGGCTGATTCTAGGAGGAAATGATTATCTTAAAGGTATGCTCGAGGTTGAAAAATCATCACTTGGACATCTGTGTTACACAGTAGACCGGACGCTGGTCTTATTTGTTATTGTACCAATCAATGGCTCTGAGAATGTCTCCTTTAGAAAGACTTTCAACTGTAAGTAAGTCCATATGGCAGATACAACTGCAGATAGTGGCACACACGATGGGCGAGCTTTTCTTCTTAACAATCTGCAGCAGGTTTTACCAGAACACAAGTAACAGTATTTTCACAGATGAAACTCATACCTCAGATAATTTACACCTCTGACAGAGGACTCAAACCTAATTCCTTAGACAGCATCCATCTCATCTACACCAATGTGTAACCTCCACCAAACCTGGGGCAGGTAGGCTGCTGGAGTGCAGGAGCCAGGCTGCACAGGAAGGACCTCATTTCTGGGAGAAAGGAAGCAGGTTGCTGAGGATTAGAGACCTGGTAGGCTGCTAAGGGAGACAAGACTTTCAGAGAAACATCTCTTCCTGTCACCCTCTGATTCACATAGCCCACAGTGCTGCTGAATCACTGAGATTTCTACAAATAATCAAATACCTTGCCTATCATATATATGAAACATGATGTTCTTACTCGCCAGCCCCAAAGAGAGTATTCCATTCTAAAACAGCACAACGTGTGTTTTCTTTGCCTGCTTACACAGTGAACGATGAGGAAATGATGAAATTTAATACTGCGCTCACTCTCTTTCTGTATGAGGAGTATAGGTTTTCTGAAGCATTGAAAACCAGAGGAGCCAAAGTCTGCTTGGATTATAAAGGCAGTTCAAACCAACCCTAATGGAGTTACTCCAGATCTGTCACCATGTGGCACTTTAGGGAAAGGAGGACACATCTACTTGGTCAACTAACTTGAGGAATTGTTATAATATTCATTGATATAACCATCTGCACCAGCCCCTTCTGTGAGGGGTTCCCAATCACTAAATCCTTTGGACATCAGAGGAACTTGGTTGTTGTATTCTTGCAGATGGTTTTGTTGATGATTATTTGCCACTGCCTCATCATAAAGTCCCTTCAATTTCACGTCCCCTTCTAAAGTAGCTTTCTCTGCTCAGTCTTTTTGTCTCATGCACCTAGTGAGCTCTGCTGCTGCCTCCAAGGGACAGAGTCCAGGGTCCTAAAGAACAAAGAACATTCGGTCCCACTGCTGTGCAGCCCTTCAGAAGCACCTCCGAGTGTGTCTTCCCTCCTGGTTCTGCTGTGCCCACACTTCTGCCCAGGACAGGTTGACAGGTGGCTTGGATAAATGGTTACAACACAGGCTTATCCCGTGACACGACAGTTGTTTTGGTAGCTTTGAACCATTGCCTGCACACACAGCTTCTGAGGTGCTAATATAAAACAATACAAAGTGGTATGAAACCCTTGGTTGGCACCTTTCTTTCTGCTTGCGAGTGCCCTATTTAAATCCAGCTCATGGTTAAATCAGAAATGAAATGCAGCTGAAGGGCTCCAGAAGCACTGAGAAAGGATTTCAGCCCAGAAGAAGTGGCCAGGCTGCCAGGCACACCAGCCATCTGTCTGGTACCAGTGGCCAGACCGACCACAGCCCTGCCAAAAGGGGCGCGGATGTCTCGCCTCGAGTCCTACCACCTTCATCCCTCTCCTGGAAACAAAAGGCAGCATTTCTAGCCGTGCATAATCTACTGGTTTAGGAAATGTTGGATATCACACTGTAAACCAAAAAAAATCGCACACTGTCCATGGAGACTTCTTCCCAGGGCTGATCTCCCTCCCCTACCTGCTTCTAGCCAAGGGGTGCCAGCAGTCTGAGCTTCCCTTTCCAAAGCTGGCATTGCCAGCTTCCAGTTGAGGGCAGAGTTAGGTTTGTTCCTCTTGCCAGAGGAATTTAGGCATGTGTTACATTTCTTCGATGCTGGAAATGCAAAGGAGTTTCTTATGGAGGCTGTTTCTCAGTGTGATCGCTTGCTGTAATGTGTGGGCACAAAAGGGTGTCCAAAAGCTCTCCTCAGCCAAATATTTCCCTGCATTTTGAGATTTGCATGAGTGGGTTTTGTACTTAAGCAGCCTTTAATGTATTCAAAAAAAGGTTTGTTTGGTGGGTTACATAATAGTGTTGAATCTGACCCAGACTTGTTGTCACGGCACTGCTGTCAGATAGTGAGCTGTCAGATTGAAATATTCACTAGTAATCTAGGTTATTGGGCCCTTCCTTCAGAAGAGCACCCAGCAGAAAAGCAGCAGTGGTAGGAGCTGGAATTACAAGGCTCTGCAATGGGGCTAAATGCTCTTCTCAAATCATTCCCTGATGAAAATTTTCAGATGAACCATGCCCTATCCCAGAAACAGCTTCCAGCTGATTTAATTTTTTCACTGATCTTCTCAGGTTAGAGCACAGTTAGAGGCCTTAACTTCATAGATAGGTTAAAAAACCTCTACTAGAAATATGCCCAAATAGGAAGCTAAAGGATTCAAGGACTCAGGCTGTCTGCAGTCAGCCCTAACTGCACTTAAAGCACAACAGCATCAGGCACCATCATTACACAGCTGATCTCTAATTAAAATCTTAAATACAGAGACCTGATAAAGTGCTGACCTTTTCAATTGAGAAAAGACTAATTATTCATTCTTGCTAAAGATGCAGTAGGTATCTTTAAAGATGTAATCTTGCTCTCCCCTGAACCATTTTTAGAAAGGTTCTGCTACAGAGTCATTGACAGGAAAAGCAATTAGCCATAAAAAAAGAAAAAAAGAAAAAAAAAACAACACATTGTGTGCCAAATAATGACATTTGTTGACATTTGAAACCATTTTATTGCAGAGTTCTTAGTTATTCAAACTTGAATTACTTTTTTTTTTGCCCAATCTTCCTTTATAAATCAATTTATAAATCAGTTTGGGTATCAGAGATGAAAAATGCTAAGGCTGTCTTGGAGAATATTTCTCAGTTAATGAATTGAATGACTTTTCATGGATGAATCTTGCCACTTTGCCATGGTGAATGCCTAATACTGTGATCCTAGAGTGCTGTGACTGCTTGATGCAATACTTACCACATAATATATCTGCTATCAGTATTCTCATTACAGGGGGAGAGAGAAGTAAGATTGGAAAGTGAGAGCAGAACTGGTCAGATCAGAGTAAAAGGGAAAACAGTGAGAAGTAAAAAAATAAAAAACCCATACTACTGGGACCTCGAATTCTTCCCTGTTGTAAGAGACATGGATAGAAAAACAATTTCATTTCTGCCCTACCAAAAAACAAAGGTCTTTTGATTAGAGAAGACAGAGGGTGGAGAAGGAAGTCAGTTTGTTAGGAAGACAAGGCATCTGTAGAAGATACCAATCTGATCAAAAAAATCTGTGCTTATCCTTGGCTGGAGTGATCACCCGTTTCAGGTCCTCAGGGCATGGGCTGTGGTCAGCACTCCTGAGTCATTCCGGCTGCATTTAATGTTCTTTGCACCGACTTCAAGGCAAATGAGCTCCTAGCTCGTGCAGAGAGGCACAGGGCTCTCTCCCAGCACACACATCACTAACACTGGCCGTTGCGAACAACTGAGCCAAAACTCTTTATCTGAAGCTTTCAGATGACTGCAGGGAGGCTTAGACAATTCTACCAAAGGCAGAGAAAGGTCCCAAGAGTCCCACCAGCAGGACACTGAAAGGACTCCAGGAGGTCCCTCCTGATAGCCATCACTTCTGTTTCGCATTTGTACGTATACATCTGTCTGAGCTTTGATTCAATGCGGCGCTACTTCTTCTTATTACATATGGGGAATCTGACTCCGCCTATAACAACATGCTTGGTTGCGCTTTGTGTTGGTTTTGCTCGCATGCAACTGAGTTCATAGGAATTAAACTCTCTGGCATCTTCCTCCTCACGGAAGGGATAATAGAAGGGATAATAGAAGCTTTTCCTGAGCCTTTCAGCTCCTTCTCTGTCATATTCTCCTGGTTGTGCTCAGCCTGGGTAGCACCAACACTCATTTCATTGACCCAGGAGTACAGACTGACTTCAGGAATGAGGAAAGGTGAGGCACCAGCTCACAGTCCCCAACTCAACCCACTCCATTCATATTTCTCAGCACCTCACTCCCCGGGAAGCAGCACGCAGTCACAAAATGAAAGATTTGCTGCACTTGGGTCCCAGTGGTGCACGCAGGGCCGTGGTGTAGGACACACCATGCTTGGTATGTTGGGGAAGGCCTCCTGCCCCAGGGTGGGAATTGGGCAGAGCCAGAGCTCCAGCACAGAGGGCCACGTGCAGGAAGAGCAGGCTGGGATCCTGCCACCAGTGCTGTGCAGGGACCACGAGTCTGCAGACAAGAGCATGCTCATTGTTTTCACATTACCAAAGAGAAAAAAAAGGAAAAGAAAAAAAAAAAGAGAGAGGCTATAAATCCCCCAAACTGGGGAAGATAAATTAGTGTGAGAAGTTGTGAGGAACCTGACAGGAAAGAGTTACTTTGAGCTACTTTGCAACGAGGAAAAACAGCCCTAGTTTTTTCTATTGTCTGCAGGTTTTTCTCTGTGAGAACAGAAGGTTGGGCACAAGGTGAACTGTCAGGAGGAAAAATCGAGGGAATCATAGAGAAGATGGGCCTTGTACATAATTGATCTGACAGAGTGCTGCCCACTCCATCATTGTGGCTGAAATATGCTCGGCCTCCTGCACAATAATGCATGTGAGTTTAGCAGCGCTAGACTTGGTCTATTAGGGAGTTTGTTTAATCAGGAATGCTCCCGTCCCTGCCAGCCCTGAACGTCCCCTGGAAATCACAAAATCTGCACTCGGACTAGAAGAAAAATCCCACCACACTAACAATTTCAACAGCAGGCATAAAACCAGAAAGGGACTTTGGGTGAAATCAGGGCTATCAGAAGTAAGAGCAACGTTTGTGTTGGCTCCAACAAGGCCAGCATTCTGCTGTGCTCCCTGCAGGATTCCTCTGCCACTTCTCCCCATCACATTCCTTTCTCCTTTTGTAATCCTATCAGTGGGAGATGTCACCCTCTCATCGAACTGTCGGCCAGTGGGAGCCTCCATAAGAGGCAGAACAGTTCTCTGAGGATTTGGGATCTCAAAGCTGGGGCATTAATGCAACTGCCGTATATCACAGCCTTGTTACTGGCAGATAAAGCGGCATAGCTTAAAAGAGCGAGGTACACCAAGATACAAGCACTGATAAAAGCTGTGATTTCCAGACACAACCAGCGATTGTGTTTGAAAGCCGCCGGGTGGTCTGAGTCTGCAGACCTGTTTGGGAGGCCTCCGTCGTGCCTTGCTTTGAATGAGGCGTGGACAAGTGGGCAAATACAGCACAACGCTGCCTGTGCAGTGCCCAGAGAGCTCACAGGCCCAGCAACACAGAGCTCAGGCTGCACAGGGGCACAGACCTCGCTGCTGCTCTCAGCATGGGGAGCTGTGGAGGGTCCTTGCTGCTGCCTCCTGCCCCACAACCTCTGCCACCTCCTGCTCAGTGCTGGATGTTATCATTTACAGCCCATCTGAATAAATCAAGCCAGCCTCGCACCAATAGTGCACTAGGGTCACTGTGAGCAATTTTCTAAAACCATGCTGACATCATTGGAAAATTTGTTTAAATCCTTACTATTTCCAGATAAAAAAAAAAAAATCCATCATAATTATGAAAATGACTTGTGGAATTATCTTACCATAAATTATCACTACTGATGTTGAAACTGATTGCAATTTATTTTACCCCTCAGATCTTGCCTCTGGCTAATGTTGTTGAGAGCTGTGATCTCCAAACTCACTCATGTTGGATAAAGACATCTGACACAAAAGGGGTTAATGATTTCCATACAGGGTAAAGCTATGAGGAATTAGTGCTCCGGAGTGTAGAACATTCACTTTTACAGTAGGTGGTGTTCTTGTTACACTTTCATACATGCCAGGCTAATTAACTGTCTTAAGGACCACATCATTAAATTATTTCCCCTGCTTAAAACACTGCGATGTTTAATGTACCCCAGCAATTCAATTATGTTTAAAACAATATCCTAAGGATGAACAGCAGCAGGATGGCTTTTAAAGGAAGTTTCACGCTTTACCTCAAACTCAGGTAAAGCAGACAGCAAAAAGAGAACCTGAACTCCAAAACAGCCATTTGAACAAAAGGAAATCTTCCACAAAAACTTGTAAATTAAGATAGTTAATGTAGTCTGGATAATTGATTTCTCCTTTATCCTTTTCAGTAGAAGTTCAGTCTGAAACTCTGAAGAGTTTTACTTTTCCTTCAGTACTTGTTAAATCGGCCCGTTCCATTTTATGATATATTTTTTGTTGTTGCTTTATTTTCTTTCCCTGCTGCAGATTCCCTTATGAAAAAAAAAAAAAGCACAGTGGGATTTCATTCATTATAACATCTTGGAAGATGACGTTGGGTCCTGGTGGTGTATTTTGCTAGAGCGTAAATATGCAAAGGTCTTACACATTTAATCAAAACAACTGACATTAATTCATTAGAGGAAAAGTGGGCTGCATTCTGGCTCAGCCACCCTCCACCACCATCATTTCCAGGCACTAGCAATGCATCTCCCTGCAGCAGAATGAATGCAAGGCCAGCAGTGAACCCTGCACGAAGGACACCGCAGTTGCTGGAGCCTTGCTCCTTGTCAGCAGGAGCTGCAGAGATGTCCTCTGTGTTGGGGACACCGGCTGCTTGGCTGCCAAGGGTAGGAGCAGCTTCAGCAGCAGAAGCTTGTGTCATTGGCATAGAGCACATAGTCTGCTGGATGCAGAGAAATACAGGGGTGAAAGTGACTAGAAGGGTAATTCTGACTGCACACGAGTCCAGAAAGCTACTGACAGCCTCTCCTCCACCAAGTCTGCATAGTGCTGAAGAAAAAACGATCCCTAATGTCGGGGAACCAAGCTCCTCACACTTCAAAGTCTCACTGATGTTTGGAGTGGGAAGTTGATTTTCCACAACAAATTCTTTTACTCTTAGCACATGCACAAGTTAATCAAATTATTGTTGAAATCCTTACAAGACACCCTTCAGGTCAGAATACAGAGTTTACTGTTACAGGTGGGATGGGATCTGCTAAAATGCAAATCATTAGCCCAGTAATTTGGGTGGAGTTCATCTCCAGCTCCTTTCATTTCAATGGCAATGCCAGTCATTTGAGTAGCTTTGATGCCAATCTGTCTGTGGGAGCTGCTGCTTCCTGCCCCAAACCTATTTCATTTTCTAAAGTATTCTGCCAAGCTGTCTGAGAGTAAGTGTGATCTCATAGGCACCCTCGCTCAGGTAGCAAAACCACAACACGGATGTGTGGGAACCAAACCCACACAGAGAAGCCACAACTCAGAATAAAAGCAAGAGAACCACGTAATACTGAAAAGACATGGCTTATGGCAGGAGAGGCATGTTAGCACATAGAAGAGAATCATTAGTTTAACTTCTTTTGGGGGAAGAGCACAGCAAGACAGTTCTCCTTTTGGCAGTGCTTGTGATAGCACTCAAGGGCTGTGCAGTTCCCATCTCTGAACAGCTGACCTAACCTGTAGCTATCATATCATACTGTATATCATATCACCTTATATCATATTCTGTCATGTTCACATCCAGTGTAACATGACAGTTGTCCCTTTGAATGAGTACGAAAAGTCAGCTCAAGTGCCGTATGTAGTTCCTCCTTGCCACCCAGTAATCAGCCAGGTAGCAGAAAATGTAGTCAGCCTCTGGTCCTACAGCCACATTTTCCTGTCTGGAGCCTTCTCATGGGTAGATCTGTTGTTACTGTGTCAAGGATGATCCTGCGGTGGACCCTCGTGGTAGTGGAAGGTGAGGAGATGCTTGTGCTACCTGGAAACAAGCTGGTGCCACCAAACAGTTTATCCTCTTTGTCTCAAACTGATGATCTTTTCTGGTGGGCTGAATCCAGTCTTTCGGAGATAAATGAACAATTCCCAACGTAAGGGAAACAAAAAGGAGCTGCAGTGTCTGTAAGAGTCAGTGACTTGAGATGCACAGAAGCATCAAGTTCTTCCTAATGCAACCAATCCAATGAGAAAGCATTTTCAGATGATCAATGTCTGAAGTTAGATGGTACTTAGTGCCAGGATTTTGGTTGATTTCAGTTAGAAAGAATTCCCTCACCTTGAGGAAAGAGCTTACATGTAGGCAATTACTACCAAATAGTGGTTGCTCTGCTAATCCCATGGGGACTTGCTTTTATGACCAATATTCTCACCAGCTGGGTGGAGGATGAAGTGTTCTCTTTATGCAAGTCAGTGAAGAGGTCTGTGATCCAGCAGGGTGCTGGTACCTACGTACTGCACTTCCCTGTATCTCCAAATAAGCTGTCAAAGAAGGAGCCCCATCTTTCCCCTCCAATCCTGCCGCTCTCACTTTGAGATTGTACACCCTCACAGCCATCAGACTGTCAGAAAATCAGGCATCTAAAAAAATATATATATTAAAAAAAAGGGTTAATTTTCACTGAGATCAGTTTCCTGATCTCTCACTGCGTGGTCAGAGAAACACCTGTGCTGGCACAGGGGGAGGGAGCACGAGCAACCATCTGGAGAGCATGGAGACAGGAAACCCATTTGGGTTGCAGAGCTTGCTTCTGCCAGCTTAACTAGGCATGGAGCGGTGGTGTTAATCAAGACCTTGAAACGGGCCTCCAGGCAAACATAGCATGGCATCCGTGGGATAAACCATGGGGTGAAATACATTGCTGGCCGTGTGATGACCGAGAAGTACTTAAAATATAGGTCTGCATGGATATTCCGACAGTGCTAAGTTACGGATGTCATCAATAACATTACAGGGAGCTGAAGTGGAAATTCCAATTTTGCAATGGGAATTTCTTCTTTTTTTTTTTTTTGCAGTGAAATACACAGATCATAGCTGTGTTAGCTCACATTAACTCGTTAACAAAGAACATAAATATAACCAGAGCATCAATAGCTACCTGTATGGTTTCTAAAATGTATGCAGCATAATCCCTTTGTGCCCTGCTGAATCCTGTGCTGAAGGGCCGTGGACAGATCAGTGTTCTGAGGAACTCTTCACTGATACATTAAGTACAGACATACATTCCCATCCTGACTACACTTAAAGCCTGTGCGTATGCATGGTATACAGTCTGTTTCATAGTCTTGCATTTTCTACCTTTCAAATTATACTTCATATTTTTATTTGGTTTTAATATATTTATTTTTCATATACATCCCAATTATTTATTTTGCTTTTCAGTCTTTTTTTTTTTTTTTGCCATAGTATGCTTAGGCAAATCTATTTTTATTAACCTTCCGTTTCTGGATCTTTGTACAAATAAATTGCAAATGTCAAGATCACTTCCTTTCTCAAGAGTTTCCTAAACCCTAACTAGCTCAGCAAGTCACATGTAACATAAAACACACTGCATTAACTCTAAAACATATGCATGCAAAACAATCTTTTTTTTCTAACGTAGTTATATTTGGTGCATTTATTCCCTTGAAGCAGTCCATAAAATATTTCCAGTTGTAAGATACACCCTGTCAGTAACATTTTTCTTTCAACATTTCTCCCTTTCCTTGTTGAAGTCTGACCCTTAAAAAGTGAAGAACACTGTTGCCACCCATGACATGGACTCCTCTTCACCCAGGCATTATATATCTGGGCTCTGAGTGTGTCTTGATATTCAGTAATCTGTGGTGCTTGCAACTAGTGCTGTTCCCCTGACAAATCCACACACCAGGCTCTGAGAAACACTGCTCTGAACTGAACCAGGGTCAGTAGCAAAAGAGGGCAGTGAAGAAATGGCACTGATCACGGGGTATCACCCAAATGTCCTCCTCTGAAGATCACCATCAGGAGGAAACAAGGACGTGGTGCTCTGCAGCACCAAAAGCTGTGGAACAACAGCTTGCTGTCAATAAGATCAGCCGTGCTTTCAGTTGTACATTTATTTAAAGTCTCTACAAACACGATGGGCTGTTTAGTGCAGAAAATAGGCTTGCTGGGATTAGAAAATGGGCAGTGAAGCCAACATGTACAGTGTTTGCACCTAACTAAATGAGTATCTCACTTTAATTCCTGACTTGAACCTACAACAGAAGGTTACAATAGTTTCACTACGCTAATTTTATTTTAGATACATTTGAGGAGGTGCTAGAACACCCCCATTCCTAATTTGCAGTTATAATTGTTTCGTAATAAACACAGTTCTGCAAAGAAGTCTCTGAGTGACAGAGCTGAAGACCAGAATTTCTTTGTATGCATTGAAGGCGTCGATAGAGAAGGTGCAGAAATCCCACACTGACCTCAGCTCTCACCTTCACCTCTACCTCAGCAACACCTGTGCTGCACAGGGCTCACCCCTCCCAAGATCCACTTGGTCTTTGGCTTCTCCTGTCACTCCCAGACAGAACCAGAAGTGCAACTCTGAAACAAGCCAAGCAGCACTCCCCTGCCTAGTGCTGTCCAAAGGGATGATCGTGGTCTCAGTCTTCCTGAAAGCAGCAAAGATTTTCTTTGCTATCGAAATGATGCCCAAGGGGTGAACGTGCCGTGTGAGCTGCACAGCCCTGTCACTTAGAAAGCATAGCAAACCTGTGTTCTCCTAATGATCCTGTCGCAGCCAATTCATGCAACACCATCCAGGGGGTCTGGCTGCCGTTCTTCATTGCCTTCATGAGCAGAGAGAATGGAGACAGCTGCTGCAGAGGGTTTGAGTCTGATCTGCCCCAGTGCTATTCCAGTTTAAATGAGCATCTCGTTAGAATAAGAAGAGTCCTCTTCAGAGTGTCTAAATATATCAGTAATGTACTTTTGTGTAACTCTGAGGCAGCATGGTTCTGTTGTACTTCAGGGAACAGCACTGCATTGGACTCTGGCTCCTTGGTGAGATTTCATGTGGGCAAGCTCCTTGCCAGACCTGTACCCAAACCTGCTGAGCACTCTGCAGCCTGTACATGGTCTGGATGCCCCTGAGCACTTGGCTTCATCTTCATAGAGCTGCTGTCATTAACCTGCATTGATCACCTGCTGGACACCCTAACTGAGACTAAGGCTGTGTTTGGGTAACAGCACTTGGTATGTGCAGGACTTTCTGTTTCTGCTTCAGAGGCAGGCATGAGGGGAAGGAGCAGCCTGTCTGAGCCCACCACTGCGCAGAACAACACCAGCAAAGGCAGTGGTCACTGTAATGAATGCAGTAAGCAGGTGTGTGTATCTACATACACTGAGCACATCCAAAGGAGCCTGGGCAGAGCCTCCTGCCACCTTTTGTACCCACTGCAACTCTTCCGCGGGCCAATTTAATGCACTCTCACAGAAATGTGAAGCTGTGCTTGAGCAGCGCCAGCAGATTGCATTACCCTGCCTGGCTGTACAGAAATCACACGTTTCTCCCTGCCTGCAGTCCCACAGGTCACAGCTAAGGTCAGCTGAGAACAAAAATGATACTTTGTGATCCAACATTTAGACAGTTATCAACTCATAAATCTTGGTCCAACCGTAATGACAAAGCACGGAGCAGTACAACCCCATATGCACAAGGATGTCTTCAGGAAAAAAAAAGCAAAATTATGCATAAGACAAAGGCTGTATTTAGAACACGGCAAAGCAGACATGCCTTTTCCCAACTATTTTTCTATTTTGCAGTCTTCATTTTCTGAGTATCTAGGTGGGAATAGAAGACCGTGTCACCACTTTGGGTTACACAGAGCAGTTAGCTAAGGAGTAATGATCATACGCAGAATCACTTAAAGAGCAACACTGAAATGTTTTTCATAGTGAAAATAAATGACTCACTCCTTTGTATTTGGCAGCTTGAAACGGGACCTCTTTCCTTAATGACATTCCTTCTTTGCAGTGTGCTTATATTCATTTGCTATTGTGCATTTGTTCGTATTACCAGTAATACTTGGCACTTACGGTCCATACTGTCTTTTAACTCAAAAACTTTATGAGCACAGGTTAATTAAAGTGAACAGTATCCTCAGGACATTTAATGTTTGTACCCATTTTTCAGAGCAGAAAACCGGGAAGGGTTAAGTTTCTTGGGAAAAATAAATAACATGCTGCATGTCACAGGTGAATTCCAACGTTCAGAAGGGATTTGTTCCTTCTCTTCTGTCACCCAAGCCAGGCAAGATTTCTGTCACATAAGACTAACCCAGTTTGCCAAAACACACGGAAGAAACATTTGGTGTTCTGCCCCTGGCCTGGGTTTGCACCCTCATACTCATCTGGGTCCATTGCCTAAACTTCACGTGAGCATGGCATTGAAGCAGCTGAAGTTGTAGCTACTCTGCAGGACAGTCCTTTCTCATCTGCAACATCTGGATCCCTTCTTGCAAGCTCTTCACCAAAGAATTATTGGAGCCACTGAAAATCTTCTGGCTTCACCTGCTTTCACTCAACTTCCTCACCAGGTGATTCCTTCTATTTTTCTCGTTTAGTTGCTGCTCTTATGCTGTGCAAGGTATCAGCAAGGTAAAGGTGCTGCTGAATCGAACCCACTCCACAGAAAGCAAGTCCTCAGGGAATCTCCAATTAAGCTTGCAAAATAGCCCTGTCTCTCTCAAAGAGTCTCAAAGCAGAAACATTTCCTCAAGACTCTTCCTTCACTCCCCGTTGCAGAGAGCCCTTCGCACTTGCTCACAGAGAGATGTACCCGTTTGGGGGTAATTCATTCAACAACTGTCAGATCTTTCTAACTGCTTTATAGCTTGTCCTCCCCGAGCATTCTTTCAGTAATCCCTATACCAAAGCTAAACCAAATGTGTGTTTATGTAAAACAGTCCATGCTATATGCAGCCAGTGCTTTTTGCATGACCTTTAGCGTAAAATGCAATATGTCTGGTCTCAGTTATGTTATTCTGTCAACATGTTCCAGTTTGGGCTAAGCTGGAAGCAGCACTCCGTACATCTGGCTCAGGAAGAGAGGACATCTGTGCAACTAGTCTAATAAACCAGAGCAATTCAGTGAAATATTGTTCTAGTGTTAGGGAATGAAAAGAATTTCTGCATTGCAAAACACAACAAATGCTGACTTCTACCAATAAGAGTGACCTCCAGAAATATGGGAGATAAATCAGCTTGAGAGAAAGGCAAAGAGATGTTAAATGATGCTCTTATTTCAAATATAAACATCTTCCAAACACATAAATCGTCTCATTTGATTTAAAGTTATTTAGTTCACATGGAGTTAGATAATGTCCTCCTTTTAAAAATATCACTTTGGAAATTTATGGATGTAAAGTGCTAATTATGTATTTTTAAATGTGTTTCATAATTTCATTGTATGAATCCCTTCAGGACATAATGCCATCTATAAATCCTTTTCCCTCTTCTGCCCAGGATTTTGTGAAGAACACAACGGCTAATGCAGTCTAAATTAGACAAAGGCATTTGGTGAGGTCACAATACTATTGCCAGGAGGTTCCCATTTTATTTTCTTTGGCCATTTTTAAAAGGGTAGCACCTTACACTTACTCTGACAACAGAGTACAGCTCTGAAGTAATTCATTCAGCAATAGCTTTTAGCTGCTTTAGAATCTTCATCAGCCTTATTTATCCTTTTTTTTTTTTTTCTGAGTAATCTTATCGAATAGCGACAACTCCAAAGTGAAATAAGCATTTGCCAGCCTATTTAAATATCAGCTGCACTTCTAGAAGAGTCATGACACGAGTCACTGACAACTGAGAAAAATCCCATTTTGCTCTTACACAGTGAGTTTTGTATTTGGCCTGACAGGGTGGAACGAGCACAGATTCTTCATGCTGTCCTTCATATTCATCCCCATTTGATATAATGAATTTGCTCAGGGATATGATTCAGTGGTGGGTAGTATGGTTAGGCTGAGGTTGGACTTCATGATCTTGAAGGTCTTTTCCAACCTGAGCAGTTCTATGGTTCTGAGATTCTATAATGATCTTTCTGCTGGATTTTCTGTACAAATCACACCATGCCTCTCCTTTTCCATCCCTCCTGCCCATGCACATATAGCTGTTGTCTGCCTAATGATGGGACCTCGAGAGGATAATACTGCTCTTCTAGTCCTGAAGTTGATCCAAGAGCTCATCGGGCTGTTTTCCAGCTCACATACAGTCGGCCATCAGCAAACTTCCCTGCTCCAAAGCCACTTCCTTTGGTCTCCACCCTAAGGCCCCCACAAAACCAAGTTCATCCAATCTGTTACCTTTTGTTACCTTTTGTCAAACTTGCTTCCATCTGTCCCGCTCTCATTGATAAGCCTTTGACAGAGTGAGTGGAAAAAAAAAAAAAAAAAAAGCTCCAAAATGAGCCCCAAAGAGCAAGGGACACAAAACACCTCCACTTTTCAAATGGCCTCTGCAGTGGCTGTGTGCAGCATGTGCTGAACAGACAATATCTCGAGAGAATCCCAGAAAACCAAATCCAGTCGGCAGCAAGATAACTGCTGCAGTTACAGTGAGGTCGGTGATACTTGAAGAATCTTTTTTCTTAAAAGAGACTAGAAGTCTCTTAAAAGTTTCCTTCAGGCAATTTGATTCTCACCCAACTTCTCTAAAGGAAAGAAAAACAACCCTGTCCATATATCTTCACACATTCTTGACTGTCCGAGGATATACTCCTGATCCAGTGAAGAGCAGCAGTCAGGGACAAGGCCACACCGGTGCTGAATCACTGACAACGTGTGTTATGTTAGTACACAGGAATGTAGGAAGGGAAGGGCAGGCTTACATCATACAGCCCCCTGTGTATAATTGATGACTATTCATATACAAGCAATAATGGGCCAGCAGACCAGGCACAAATCAAGAGACATGTAGTCCTTCTCTGAGCTCCTCCACATATCAAACACGGGATCCAGAGAGATGGTTTTGTCTTTCTGTACCTCTTTTCCCCAAAATGCTCTTTGTTCTGTGCTGTGAGGATAGGGACCTTGTGTGCATTCCCTAACACAGCAGTGCAGACTGATGGCTTGGTCATAGAGAGTCAAAGGGTGCGTGTGCGCCTTCACTGCAGACCCAAAAGTCTCATAAAGAGATGAATAACTTGCTTTTTGCCTGAAAGGAGAAAGAATATATATTTTTCAGCTATCGAAATACAAAATCATCCAACTGGAAAAAAAAAAAATCATAATAATAAGGCAATTTTTCCTCACTAAAAAGTGCTGGGTTTAAGTTTATATTTTTTATTGTTTTTATTAATAACTTCCAGATGAAACTTTGAACTTTAAAACTTCATTTCAGAGTGAATTATATTGGCTGCCCTAGAACTCCTCAAAAAAGCTCTAATGGAAGCAAAGACAAGGCCAAGCTCCTTCTAATTTTCCTAAATTCCAGGGAAATGTATATCTGAGCCTACATTTCCCACTCCAGAACCACTTCCTCTCCTGGCTCCAGAGAGCAGCCCGAGCTTAAACATAGCTGAACTTTGGCAGCATCTACAGGCAAAGTGCTGCTTTGTTTCCAGCAATAACTGTCACTGCACGTTTCAAAAGCAACCAGAAAACTACAGCCCGTGCCGAATATCACATTCAAAATGATTTACCCTGGATGGGTCTGACTGCACCGAGCAGAGGTTAGCAACATGTTATGGAAACAAAGGTGGGGGGCCACACAACTTCAGCTTTAAAGTGCCAACAAATCTCTCGTTTAAGCAGAGCTCTCTGATGGCAAGACGTGGCAAGCCAAGGTGCTGGAAGCGTGCTTTCACTGCAAGAACTGCAGAAATGTAAGCATGTCAGTCTGCTGGAAGGTCAGCTTAAAAATCCTAAAAACCTGCACGAGGTCTAAACCCACTCCTTTTGCAGCTCTTGATAAACAGAGCAGGAGCAGATTGGTCTCCGGGCTTTCAGGATAACTGCTGCGTGTGGCTCCTGCAGCACAGCACCCCAGAAGCGTTTCTGCCACGGCAGGTTTCCCCGAGAAACCCTCCTTAAAATCATCCAAAACAGTCGCGCTTTAGCATCATCTACTGGGAGAGCCGGGCAACTGACTGTGGCAGCCTGTGCCTGCTGCTGCCGCTCCAGCTCTGACACCGCGAGCCTTTCCTCTTCAGAAGCTGCATTTTAAGGGATAAAGCACATGCTTTCATTCTAGTGAAAAAACAGACCAAAATAAATAACTTTCTACCTTGCTGCTGTTTCCTTATTCAAGGCTCTGAGTCACAGCAACCAGAAGTAAATAAGAAGCCAGGAGGAAAGGAGCAGCTGATCTCACAGATCGGGTTGTGCTGTGAATTTTGTCACAGCAATCTGAGGTCTGTTGCGGTGGTGCTCAGCGCCGCAGGGCTATGCTATCTGCAGCACATGACGTGCAAGACAATCTGAAATTTGCACTTTTCACCGGCAGCACCAGCCACCCAAAGATCTCCAAGTACAATAATCCCGCCCGGCAGGCAGGTGTTATCCTCACATTGCAAGCAAGGAGACTTAAGGGCAAGAATCCCAGCAGCGCTTAGATGCTGAACTCTCATTGACCACACGCTGGGTGAATCACCTGAAACCAATAGGATTTCATACCTAAACAGCTTTAAAAATCCTGTCTGCAGTGATTTTTCCAAGGTTCACATGATGAGGGTGTGAGAGCAGCAGCATCCAGATCTGAGGAGTTCAGTCCCTATAATTTCTGAACTGTGCTCCAACCTCATTTCTAAACTTCCATAACGGCCTTGACATCAGATGTGCCATAGCTCCCAAAAACAGCGTGTCCCACGTCTGGGCATGAAGGCTGGATTCACTTCAGTTACATTTAACTGCCTGAAAACTAGGTGCCTGTTCTGAAAAAGCTATCAGCCATCCTTGGCAGGCAAGGAAGAGAGAAGCGCTTCCAGGAAGCAATTCGTCTCGCCATCACACCGTTGCTCCCTTGAGTTACGCTATGGTCACCTGGCATTAGCTCACCTTCTCCAAGGGCTGAAGCAATCTTGTTCAGAGCAAGAGCTCAATATACTTTCTTTCTCCTCTGGAAGACACCTATGTTTTATCTGCATTGCTTTCCCCCAGTCTGAGCTACGCCATTGCTGGTGGCCAAGTCCCTGTGGTGGAGAACCCTCAGGGAGATTTTCCTCCGCTGCGCGCAGCAGAGCCTGGGCTTGGCCTGGCTGCACTCCTTCAGCCCCAGATAGCTCTGCCTGGGCAGCCAGCTGCAAAACCTCAGCCCCTGCAGATTGTTACAGCATTACAATTGATGTTATTCAGAAAAATGAAGTAAGAGCTATGGTAATACTCCGCGTGTATAAAAAAATGGTATGTGAGTTTTGGAATTCAGCTAGGTGACCTTTTGACTAGAGACTGAATACACTGACTGGTCAGACCTCTGTAACAAAGACCAGGTCTTTTAGACATGGGGTTGGAAAGCTCCTGCAGATACTGAAAGACATGAGATGATCTTTCAGGATTCTCACCACGTGTATAAGCATTTTTTAAAATATCTGATTAATGTATCTTTAAAAATTATTTTCCTTCAATTTTAAAGAGACCTTCTCTGAAGAGTTCCTGAGTGAGTCCTATTCATTTTTTCTTGCCATACATCCTCTTGGTTTCTGTTTGCACATGCCCTAGAAGCACTGGAGCTAAATCATCATGAGCCATTTCCCAGAGTTTCAATGAAGTTCAATGCAAACAAATCCTGAATACATGTGAACACACAACTCATGTAACTTGGAAAACCTGCTTCCTAAAATCAGTAGTAGAAACTAGATATCAGTATAAAATTCTACAGCCCGCAGATGCAAAAATCTTCTTCTGGACTTTTTTCACTGCAAATTTTCTTAGTCGGCATCTGCCTTCAGCTCCTGACTCCCAAGGAAACAGGCTCATCACCTATCACGTCTGAAAAATAAAGGACAGACTCCTCCTTCCCTGTCTGCCTTGCTATGCACAGATTCCTCTCCTAAGATATTTTGGATATTTGTGAGCTAGATGTAAGGAATACTCCCCATCTGCTTGTACTGAAAGATGCAACTAACATTTCACAGCTGTTGGTGGCCAGCATGAGGCAACTCCCACCTCCCAAAACCCCACCACATCTCTCCAAAAAGCCCCACAATGAAGAGGCACTGGGACTGGCTTCTCCTCCTCCATATAATCAAAGTCTATGAATCAAATGGGTTGGCCTCCCACTGACTCTGCTGTCTATATTTTTACCAATAGGATTATTTTGAAATACTAACAGTGGTCCTTACTGGGTGCTCTTCCTTATTGGTGGGTACACTGCCTGTCCCTCTGAATAAGGAACTCCAGCATCCTTGATGGGTAAGGGACATTAAACTAGTAGACAGGAACTTCACTGAGATTGGCCACTTAGTACCTAAACCATGGTGTATAATTTAGCAGAGAAGTTGAGAAGGGCAGAGAAGAGCTCACGCCACCTGCTTACTCAGCTCCATTCTGGATACAAAAGGGTTTCTGCTGTGGGGGAAGGTAGAAGAAGGACTAGTCCTGTCCCACCTCCCCACCCCCCAAGCACATCTGAAGTCTTTCTCCATTAACAAGACCGTGGGTCGGTTTGGTTCTGTAAGTCTGCTTTGCTCTTCATTAATCTGCCTCTGGGTTTGAGGTGTTGTGAGGATGAGGGTGGTTTTCTGACCCACACCTCTTCTTGGATGGCAGAAAGCAAACATCTCCAGTGATGAATTGCTACTCTGATCCCATCAGGACCTCAGCTGTGTTTTGGACACATCCAGTATTTAAGCACCTCACTCGGCCTTATCCCTTGAATGCCTTGAAACTGTTAGAGTTTTATCTTCTAACCTCACCACCGTTTCCGCTTCTGCAGCATCTAATCAATGCTCTGGCAACTTTGGGGCAGCCAAAGGTCAACACTAGGGAAAAAAACAAGGAAACAAGCCTGTGTGCATGAGCAGACACTCACCGCTTGTTTTCCTCCACTGCCTCTTTACAGTGCTAACTTTAACTCTGTGTCTAACTTTTTCCATCTGCAAAAACGTCTCTTTTTGCAAAGCTCTGTGGAGATCTCTATTCTTAGTGTTGTTATGCCAATACGTAGTTGATTTGCCTAATTCTGCAGCACCATTCTGGAATATTTCAAGTTTTAAATTTTATACTTTTTTTTGTGACCTTAAAGAGAAATAAACAAGATAAAAATAATGGAGTTTTGGATGCAAATCTACTCCTCAAGTTATTAATACGTTAGGTTTATTTCATGTGCACTGCTTAAGATAAAATATATATCCAAGTACAAAGATGTCAAAATGTGGCTTACTTACTGTCTGAAAAATGAAGGATGATATGGTCAAAAACAATTTTTACAGTTCTGGTAATGGCAGAAGACATGATTTGCTTCTTCCTGCATATGGATACTGATTTTTGTTGCAATTCACTGGCTGGGCTTTTATGTCCTCATTTGCTAGATATCCCATGCTAAACCAGCAAGGATGTTAAATGCTATTTCTTTGCAAATTAGCTGAGGTGTTGCTGCTATGAAGAGCCGGGCCAGCACACAGCTCTGTGCTCTGTGAGCTCCTCAGAACCCCAGCCAGCTCCAGGCTGCAGTCAGCAGGGACACTCCCATGCCTGGAGCTGGACAAAGCCACGAGAGCAGAGCACAGCCAGCCCACTGTCAGACAGGCAGGCAGCAATGACTACAGCAGGTGAGGGAGATGGGAATAGCAGACTACAGCTCCTTCACAAAGATTTGAAATAAGTAACCCACCGTTAAGTGATACCATGTCCATGGGGATCCTATTTGGTTGCAGGTTAGGAGATGTCAGCCATGGGATCTGAAGGGCATGGCCTCCACCAGCACCAAGGAGCCACGTATCCTAACCCCATTGTAGGACAGCTCCATTCCTGCTCTGCAGTGGGCCCTGCTCTGAGATCCTCAGCACATCTCTAAAGCTCAGCCCACAGAAGGTAACATGGCAGCCCAGAGGTTGTATCCTACTGAGAAAGAGCTCATTGAGGCCTTGGTCAATCCAGTCTTCCACATAAGTTCCTTGTCAGTTTTGCTGTCACATTAGCTGCCATGTTCTGCTGTCACACATGTCTGAGGCCGTCTATCAGCCCAAGGAGCCAACTTCTCTTCATCCAAAACATTTTGCATTGGTTTACTTAGCATAAAATGTAGTTACACAATCATCACCACTGCAAAACCAAGAGAAAAAGTTTCAGCAACTGTAATGTATTTTGCACTCACAGAGATCTAGGAAAATGTACATGGGTGCACGCATACACATACACACAAACCTTCACAAAAAAAATGTGTGAGGTTTTGTGCAAAGATTTGCCTCTGGAAGTTATGTTTTACTTTATCTAGCTGCAGTGTATACAAACTACAGTTCAGATGATGCCAGTATTCATGCTACCTTGATTTATATCTTATTTATGCAAAATATGTATGGCGTTTTTAATGTTACACATAGAAGCAACTGTACCAAGATAGAGAAAATGAAAAAAGGCCTCCAGCTCAAAATGACTGCAGCACAGTTGAGATTCAGAAGAAACTGGAGCATATTTCTCCACATTTATTTTAAAAGTTTGCCCTTTTTGACTCCAAAAAAGGTCTGGAGATGTCTAAAACATTTCAGGAGAAGCATCTTTTTATTCTTGATTTAGATTTCGTGAAGTACTCTTTAAAAACAAGTCTTATTTCTTCTCGCTGTTTTTTTGTTGTATTTCCAGCACAGCAAGAAAATACTTGCCCAAAATACTAAAAAAGAAAAACCTCTTGAGACGGCCTGCTCTTGCAAGATTTCCATCCCAATATTTACAGGCCCAGAAGGTCCAGATAAGGTTTGGATGTGCATCAAAGCTCCTGGATGGTGATCCAAACCAAGCACAAGCTCTGGGCCTTTTGAAGTTTGTCCATCACTAGTTATCACATCCAATTCCACCCCTTTTATAAGATGAATTATAGTCTCTGTCTTCAGGAAGTTCATTTGCTCAGTGACTCTTGATTTTCCACAGTGGGATATGTAGAATTTCACTAATGTCTATACCAGTCTTTCAAAAGAAGTCACACCCCTATCGTTTTTCAGCATTTAAGTGCATTTTTCTTATTTAAAACCTGAGACAAAACCCAAGTTCATGCTTCCGATTATTACCTTGACAAAGCATCTGCAGAGCTGAGTCTGTGGGTTCAGAGGCCCATTACGGTACGGGCTTGGCCTTTCACCATTGGGACCAAGGCTCAAGTTCATCCTGTGCTCTGGAGTGAAATACGGTCAGCAGTTTCTGCTCGGTCCCCAGTGAACAGTAGCTCACATAATAAAACTATCATACCTAATTCAGCACAACTGGCAAGCTTTTGAGAGAAGGGCCTTGCGTGCGGGCTGATTTACGGGTTAACCCACCAGAAGGTACTCCCTGTAGGTCAGGTGTGATGAGGTCATTGACAGGGCAATAGCGATGGAAGTTGCGGACTGTAAATTCGCTACGTTTCAGAAGTGGTAACAGACAACTATAAACAATTTGGATAAGTGTCCCCCATAACTCAAGGAAAATATTCTTACTTTATGTACTGCATAAAGGATTGTCATTAGCTTTCTCTTCTTTCCTTTCCCTTGCCATGTGTGTAAAGTGAGGCTACTGAAGCAGATTTGCTCTCCACATGGACAGAAGTATGGGACTATCTTCTCAGTACTCTCAAGTTCATTTGCAATATTTGGTGGAGACCACTTCAATTAGGGTCATCTGGTCATGTATCCCTTGATCCTTTGATCACCAAGGCAGAAATACCATGTTGGTAATCTCTGGGCTACCATTTGGGTTAATGAATCGGCTTGACTTTAATTCCGGCCCAGATGTAATCTTTTCTAGCTTAATGATTTGTTCTAACATGAACTCCAATTGAATGTAAACAGTTTCTTTATTTAGAGTGAAAAATCTTTTTTGTAACTTGCTTTTCTTCCTAATTAATTCTAGAGCAATTAAATCAAACCTTGATCTGTGGCAATCAAGATTAAATCATAGTATAGGTTAGGCTGCTAATATCGTCTTTGAGTTCATTACTATCAAGGCTAACAGTAATCAGCAAAGGAGGGTGAAACTGATGTAGTGAGGGTTGCAGACCTGAGGACTTGTTCTCGTTTTTAATAGCTGATCTGATTTAATGTATGATAATACTTGTACTTATTTAGTAACTGTTTTCCAAGGAACTCAACATACTCTCCCAAAGTTAATTTATTCTCACAACACTGATGCGTGGGAGGTAAATATTATCTCCCAGGGACTCAGAGAAGTTTTGGGGCAGAGAAGAGTTATGAGCTGTGCACAGTTGCAGATTGGGGCCCAGACCTCCACTCCATTAACAAATCATTAGCCAGGAGCCTGACTGTTGTATCTAGTTATGACAAGGAAGAAATGGCACCTCATCCACAAGCACTCACAAAGCAGCCTGAGGAAAACTGACTTGTTTGCCCATTGTATCCACGCAATCCTCAGAGTTAAAACCTGTCTGTGCTATTAGCTAGCTGCCTCAATAGGTGCCCGTACATCACAACTCCTCACGAGGACCTCCCATTTTGCCAAGAAGGATCTGTGCTCCCAGAGATTAAGAAAATTTATTTGTAAGTTGTTACCAAGATGGAGGCAGAGGAATTAGACCCATGCTGTAGTCCTTCTCAGTTCTGCCTAAAGAAGCTGGCTTGCCCACGCTACCATGTACCTTGTACCTTCTCTGCAAATCATACCAAGGTCAAAAGGACAATGAAAGGAACTCTTCACAGCCCTGATGTCCCAAATCAAGGCACTGATGTCCCAAACCAGCCCCGGCTGAACCAGTTGTCTGCCTGCATCCCTGTATGTAATTCCATTATCTCACGCTGTGGCAGATTAATTCTGACTGCAGGAAACTCCTGCCCATTTGGGTCATCTCTGTGTAGTACAGCAATGGTGTGGAAGGGACAGAATCACCCAAGTTCAACTCTTAACAAGGAAAACACGGGAAAGCATCACAATGTTGTTCGTACTCCAGTTCTATATTAGCTAAAAAAAAAAATAAAAAATTACAGCAGTGCCATTTTTGATTCAGTGTTATGCTGGAAAGGTTGCAAATTAATTAGAATTATGCCTTCTTTGTGCCAAGTGATAATTTACTGCAATTAATTATCAAAAGATCTACTGCTGTCAATTACGGTACTTGCTCTTTGCGGGGGGAGAAGCTATTTACGTATAGCTGAATTCTGTAACAAAGTTCCATTTTACTTTTATTGTTTTCAATTAAACTATCGTCATTTGCTTTCCTTCTGCCAAACACAATAAAGACTTGTTAAGAACTAATCATGCTACTGTGACCTTTTTTTTAAATCCAAACACTAGCAAGACCTGCACTGAGTCAACACTCCTATTGTTACACCTGCAAATTGTACATAGAGAGGAGCATACTTCAGAATTAATGAGCACAGCTGTGGTCTCTCTTACATTCAACACTTGTAAAATAGACCTCTTTAAAGTGCCATTATCACAATATTGATAGAGTTATTTATAGTACTGCAAACGTTCCCAGTCATAACAGAGTCCTTGTTATCCCCCACAGCAGTTCATGTTGTTGCCATCTCCTGGACTCATTCCACAGTATGCGATAAGGCACCAGGTGGACAATCCTTCACAAATGAACTATAAAAGACATTAGGAAAACTTCTACATAAGCAAGTTTTATAGCTGGGAATAGGTCAAACTGTCAAGATCCAGCCTGTGTAAGACCTGTCATGCTCCTCTGCTGTGTGATTTCCCATATCGTTAAATGATATATATGTGGAATGAAATTACAGGCGCCTCAAGCTGCAAATTATCTGGACAGCATTGTCCAAATTAGCGCTGTTTTTTGCAGTTACTAATACTGTTTTATCGTAATTCAGTAAAACAGATGTAAGTTCAAACTCTTGGTGTCAGTCGCTGAAAACAAATATCACAGGTGCCAACTTTGGTTGCTAAGGGAATGCAAGCTTCTTGGGCTTCACAGTATGTGTGCAAACAGCTAGAGACTGTCCAAGGCAGAGGTTCTGCTGTCAGCAGGAAGGTATTTGCCTTTTTCAGGTGTCCTTCTAGTCATCTCGGGCTCCTGACACAGTGGAAGTATCAGCCAATCTGAACCAAACAAAGGCAGCACGAGACCTCATCAGAACAAGCTCTCCCCTCTTGTAATGCCAGCGCAGAGCCTTCATTTATGATGTTATTCACATTACAATGCTTCATATTATTCTACAGTTCAGTTCTGTTGTGTTCACGTTTATGTCACTGTGGGAACATTAGAAGTCACAGACTGGGAATGAGCACAGCCATTTTCTTGGATTTTCCTTCCTGTTCATGCTAGTGGAGGAGGAACAAGATCAGGGCAAGTCTTGAACCTTGCAGCCATTACCACTAACAGTTTTACTCCCTCTTTCTCGTTCCAATGTTCTCCTGTTAGAGGGCAGGAAATAACTTTGCTTCTGATGCACTGTCCCTTCTCCAAGACAAACCATTTTATCGTAATTCTCCCCTGGTTTTGGAAAGAAGTGCAGAAAAACCACAAGTCCCTGAAGAGTAAAAACTCAACAAACACATTGCTACTTACGAATTATTTCCCCAGATCTTTTTCATATCTTAAGTGCTTCGCAGCTGAAATGTCAGCTCTAAAATAACCTAATATTCTGGTTTTGCTCTGTGTTCAAGAGAACGCTTGCATTGTGCAAGACGGCTCAGAGAGCTCACCTAGCAATGCTTTACTCTCAGGTGTTGCTCATTCAGATCTCAGGTGGGCAAGTAGATTGGGGTTGTGATTACCAGCTGATGGCTGCTTGGTTTATGTGAAATTATTTGCCAGCTGTCCTACATCCCTGGGGAAGAGAAGGCAGAAAGCCCTTGCTTTCCTTGAGATAAAGAGGAACAAGGTTAGGTGTTCCTATATAAAGTTTTAAATTGTCAGTTCCCCCTGGTTGGCATGCTCCAACCTCACTGAGAAATCTTGATGAGGAGTTGAGTATTTACACGGTTATTTGTGAAGATACTTGTGATACCTGATACCGTTAAGGCTTAATCTCTCTCAGTGTCTGATACGCCTTTTGTTGTTTATTTCTTATGAAGGATTTCTGCTTTTATTTAAGTCTGTGGCTTGTACCTATGCATAGTCTCATAATGTTGAGCATCTCTGCTTTTGTTACAGCGTTTATCCTCAGCTATATCATTGTGGTAGGAAAAAAAGCACAAGAAAGAAAAGAAAAAAAAATCAAAAGCTTCTTATTAGTTGGGATCTGGAGGAGGTTTCACAATTTAAGTTGCTTTTCAGGATTTCAGAAATGTTGTTCGCCCAGGAGAAACAAAGAGCCCTTGTAGTGTGGGGATGAGGAGTTGTAGGGAAGTGAAAGAGAGAAGGCTGGTAACTATGGCAGTCACCTGGGACCCTGTTTTGCCATTTTCCTCTGAATGAATGACCTTGTTACAGAAAATGGCTCTTCTAGAACAGTGCTCTCCTCTAAGGAGAAGCCAGGGCTGAGCTGAAGCGAGAGGCAGAGCCGTGCGTTGATCTTTGTTTCCATAAACTTACTGAGGAATGGCATGCAACTTCGGTGCACATGTGATTAAACTAATCTAGTTAAAATCAGAAAAGGATTTCTCATAATTCAATTGGAGTTGTTTTTAATGTTTGGACTTTGGTCAAGGACAGCTTTATTGATTGAATTTAATTGCATATATTTTCCTGTCCATTTATTGAAGCCTATTTTTCAAGTCACTTGAGAGGCTGCTAACATTTCAGAAAGGGGATATGCCAAAGCATTGCTTTAATTCATTATCTTTTGGACATACGGTAGTTGCTACTTGGCCCGAATTAAATCCGTTAGAGAATGTGATAGCATAATTACTTACAGGTATCCAAAACTGCTTTTAACCGAATTCTCTAGGAGGTTATACGTAAGATTTGCGTTGCCCTTACATTGAATGCAAATGTCTGGGATTTCAATGATAAATAAATACTTTAGCAACTGAGGACAGATTTTTCTCGTTTCCATATGTTGCTGACGGACTAAAAATCTTGTGAGGTCTTTATTTTCCCTTAGTATATAAAATAGAAGTCTTTTACAAATTAGTTCAGTAACTCTTTCAAAATGTATAAACACAGTGACCCTTGAGGTAAAAAACGAAACAGTCTGTGATTTTGAGTTGCTTTCTTCTTTCAAACCGTGCTCAGTTGTAGGAGATTTTCTAGACAAAACTGCACATTAGCTAGATTACTTCACAGTGCGTTCCAATGACATAAAGTCTATCAACTTCCAAAAGTTAATGACATCCTGCTTCAAATCCTAAGAAAGTGCTAGATGTTCCCAGACTGGAAGGATGTTCCTATGGACTGGAAATCACTGTAGGAGAGGGCAGCAGTTGTGCTGCACCGTGAGCAGCACTGTGGAGGGAGCACTGGTCCTGCTAGCTCTGTCGCTGCTATCCTTACCCCCTTCCTACACTCTTTTTCTCCCTGTCACATTTTCCTGCCGTCAAGAATTCCTTAGTCTAGCAAAGAAATCATGTGCATGAGTGTCTTTAAGTACATGGGAGCTGTTCTGGCAGTCACGGACCCGTCCGAGTGTTGGGATTAGTTCTCTCTGTGCTGAAAGCAACTGGCCTTGTCTTGATGTTTGTGAAAACTGGAAGTGGCAAGAGTTGTAGCTGATAAAATCATGTTCATTAATAATGGATCTAAGCAGAAAATATGAATCTGACTACAAAACCTCTGGCTTGAAGTGTTTTCCAGGTATCTGACTACTTTATAGGGAAGTGTGTAAGGCCAGGCTTGATTTAGTTTTGCAAACCACAAATTGGACATGGTTCAGGCTTCAACTCTTTCCTGATTAAGGTAGCACAACACTTCTTGAAGTGAGGGAAATGCTCCTCCAAAGAGCCTAGGTTTTCACTTCTCTTTGCATTAGACATCAGGCACTTCAGCTGTTCTCCCCTCCCTGCAGAACACCTGATGTTTAAATGCTGTCTAACCCACAAAAGTTTTGCTTAGGAATCCAGTGATTGTATCTGATTTAAAAAAAAAAAAAAAAAAAAAAGAAGAACAAGGAATTCCTTTCACAAGGAGCTGAACTGCAGATGGTTATGTGATTTGAGGGCCACTGAACATCAACGGTTTCACCAACTGAATCGGAATTACAGAAACACCTGCATGACTGCATCTGCAGACTCAGCGGAATTATGCTCCCATCCAGCCACACGACATCTAACGTATAATTCTTCTGTATTTTAATCAAATGCATTGTAACGTCAGGATAAAATTTCAATATGAATGCACCTTCATGTAAGAGTAACTAACGGCTGCCATCCATTAGTATCAGTTAAGAGACGTCCTTCCTACTAGGCAATGAGGGCATGGTCATTTTAACTCATTATCTGATTTGTAAATTGCATCCCATTGCACACGAATGGGACGCTCACCGGAAAACAGTGGGGCACACACAAGTCAGGGGATGTCTGAAGGAAGTCTGTAGGGCTGGGTTCTCAACCCCGCATGGAGACAGCTTTGTGTGTGCTACACAAGTGGGGCCAGTTCCCTATAAAACCTGCACTGAGTTTAGCAACTTAATGCTTAAAAAGGAAAAACTTATATCGAGCATGTGCAAACTCCAAGCTTGTAAAGGCTTTTCAGATTTGATGGATTTTCAAGGCTACTGTGAAGCATCTCTTAAGAAATGGCTGATGTAGGCCAGTCTCCCAGTTATTGCTTCAGACCATGATGTTGACGGGGCTTTTCAAGGACAAACTGCCAGAAACAGTGAAACATTTTTTTTCTAGTGCCTTTTTTTAGAGAGAGATGAATTGGCTCGGATGAAAAAAATTCCAGAAAGAAATCAGCCTGACAAAAACATGAAGTGTGGAGAATGTCCTCTAATTGCTAATACCTGGTGGAGTTACGAGCGCTGAAAATCAACTTTTTGAACAGGAAGCATTAGTCAACCTTGTGTGACAGAAAACACTGAGTTACCACTTGCTGAATTCGCTGAATGTGCCAGTTGGCTTTTTCCTAAGATGTGCCTATGGTTTGGCCTTCAGAAGTGTGTCCCAGTGCCCGTGGACTGAATTCAACAGACTTTTGCTGTTATATGAGGTTCTGCCCGTCGTACAGTTCAGTCTGGGGCCAGATCTTCTGGAAAACAGATACTGTCATACCATGTTACTCCTTTATTGGCACATTCACACTTCTAGGACCAGTAAAACAAGCCTGAAAGCACACAGTGAGGTAGAAAGTGAAGATTTAAACTGAGTACATTTATTCTTGAGAGGCTGGTACCGAAACACAGCGCTTCCTGCCCATGTTTGGCTTTACTTTAGTTCATTGGTCCCTAGTGCGTCCAGAATTATAGCTCAGCAAACATCACCAAAGATCATACGTCTAAAAAAAAATAATAAAATAATCCACCCAAAAAGTCTCCCAGGTGTGGCTTAAAGGCAGAAAACCTCCTGGGTGAAGAAACTGACAGACCGTATCTCGACTTGGTCATTTCCCCTTTCAGATGCGGACACATGTTCAGTACAAATTACTCTGAAATGAGTCATTATTTTCATATGGCTAACAAATAATAATGATTCAACATTTGCATGTCCCTGAATTGCAGTGGAGTGGGATTACAGATGGCACAAGATGCATTAGTTTTACAAAACATATTGAAGATTTCAACTTTGTGATGGAAAGCGTTCTGTCATCGCTTAACTTACATGCATGTGAATACCAGCATAGTGGGGAGCCTGGAGATATGAGAACCACTGAGGATGCAGAAAATAGGTACACAGAAGTAAAATGCAAGTTTTCAAATCTCAACTTTGCATTCATTTTCATAAGAACTGACCAGCAAAGCTCCAGCCTGCTCAGAAAGTCTACGGTGGAGCCCCAGACAGAACCCAAATGAAGTCCAACTGGCAAGCATTTGTGGGAGCTGCAGACAAGTATGGATGTGTGAAGCACCCCAATGGGAGCTCTGTGAGGCAGCGTGTGGCTATGTAGGCATCACTTCAATCACCACAGGAAAATAATTCACCGGGAGAAACCTTAAAGAAACTGTCACGTGATGGAGGCTAAAAATGAAACCATGAAATAAAAGCAGCATTAGAGTCTATTCACTGAGCTATACAGTAAACAAGAGCCAGCCGGTAGAAATTAAATGGCCAAGAGTTACAGAAATGGCTCATCACTGAGTTCTCTAACTTAGACAGAGCTTCAACACGACACAACTGCAAGGGGCCAGCAACCAGGACTCCCAGGGACCTCGGCACCTCTCCTGTCAGAAAGAAGCTTCCCCTGGAGCAACAGCAGTCACAACTTGCAGAATCCCTCTTCCCTTCTGCCAATGCTGACCACTGCAGCTGCATAAATAAATTCTAAGGGATGTCTTTTGCTTACTTAAAACAAGAAGAGCCACTGAAAGCCATGAAGGGCTAAAAACTTCACCCTAATTCCTAAGAATTTTCTTTGTTTTGTTATTACTCTGTGTTTTAAACAGAAATAAGGGACGTAGCAAATATGTCTCACTGACAAGGCAGGAGTTAAGAAAAGCTCTGATAAGTATTGCTCTGCTGAAGAATACAGTACATGAAATGGTGGCAGCTCTGCAATAGGTCAGTGATAATGATGCTCCTGAGGTTATGCTACACTGACAGCAACCCTATAAATGTCAAAGCCCCGCAGAATCTCCCTGGGAAAAGCTTCCTGCTACCTGACACGCCTCCAGCAGCCATTATGCTGGGCAACAAAAATCTCTATGAAGAGTTTGTTCTCTCTGTGCAGGCAAACTTCAGGTTTTTCCCTGAAGCCATTGCCTAGTTCAAAATCCCGCCGTGATTTAGAGGATACCGGTCTCACTCACACGGAGATGAAAGAACAAAACCTTTCCTGACAGTTGCACATAAATAGGTGTAATGAACAATGAAATCATCAGTTAACAGAGCAGACAGCAAACATTGCTGGAGGGTTTTAGGATGGTGGTAAGAACCCATATGAACCACCTAAACTGGTGGAATACGGAGTGGATGATAAGTAAATAACGTGTATAAATCAAGTCTAATTGCAGTCACGATCACTGGTTTCTGTTCCTTGTTCTGGTGCCCATCAGCCACCCGAATTGGAAGTTCTTGCAGAGTCCTGTATGTCCGTGTACGTCTCACTGGCTTCAGGCTCAGGTGCAAATTGTTCCAGCAATACTGCTCTGGTACATCCGAGGCAAAGCAATCCATAAGAGTGACAATGAAAGCTCTTATCTTGTGAGACGTCCTTTTCCAATGGTCACTGACCAATAGCCAACCTATTAATCACGGTAAACCAAGTTTGTTGGGTCCGTGCTGGCCAAAGCACTTGGGAAAAGACAAAAGGCATCGTGTTCCAGCTGGCACCTGCAAGTCATTACACACGGCGATAGAGGTACGCAAAAGAACATTCTGAGAACTGATGCTAAGAAGAAAGGTGCATTTCTTTTTGGAACAGACTGAACCATTTTCTGATCTCTAGGTGCCTCAGGGTCTTAGAAATCTAAGTAAATAAAATCACATGCCAGATGTTCATCTGGAAAAGTGACAGATCTCCAGTTACTTCTCACCAGTCCTGGGAGCTGATTCCACTTCTCACACCATACTGTATTTTGTAAGGCTGTTTTATCAGGACAGTGGTAGGGGGCAAATGCTCCAAAATCATGAGAAAACTGAATCTGGAGGCCCACCTTCTTCCCAAAGCATCTTATCTACCTACCACCACATCTTTCAGTCTGCCTTCGATGTCTGAGGATATCAGGACACACACGATGCATAGTAAAAACCAGACATGCAGTTTTAGGAGAATCTAAAATGTGGTGGCTGACTCCTTCCAGAAAGCATCCTGAAGAAAGGAAGCGAGAAGATGAGATGACGACACCTCCTCTGGACAGTGCCAGGCAGCCACAGCCAGGTAGGAACACTTTGAGTTACATTTATGTTCGGTGAATATGTATTACATTGGTGCTATATGAATGTCAGTGAATGCTGGTCAGAAAGGAAGCATTTGAGATAAATCCACCTTAATTGATAACAGTCAGAATGCACGACGCTTTAGTGAAATTTCTTACATGTGTTTTGGTCAAATCTATTATCATAAAGTGTTTTCATTCTATGTTGACATAGTAGGTGTCTAGAAATTCTAACTCAACAAAAGTGAAGAGATATGACCGTGTATTCTGTCTTGTTTTCTAGAGTTTCACTTCTGGAAGATAAACTATCCCCATCAGACAACTTTCCATTGAAAGAAAAGAAGAACCAATTTATGATCACAGCTTGAGAAATAAGTCTCCTTCATACCACACCACCTCATCCTGGATCTGACAGCCCTTTCAAAGACAAAGAAACCCTTCAGACTGCGTCTCTCCCAGTAAATCACTTCAGCTTGTGTTTCATTTTAACTTGCCGAGTCCATCAGTGGGACAATTTCCTGCATAGAGTTAATCGCCAGCACCACTGCAAGCTCAAAAGGCAGGTCAGCAGCCACTGGATCGATCCCTGCCTAAGTCCCTGAGACCACCTAGCTGTCCAGGCTCTGCTGTCACTGACATTTCTGTGCCCTCCCAGCTTTTGGCATCTGAGTTACCATTTCATAATGCTGCCCGGTGTCTTTTTTTGCTTTGGCTTGTTTTGAATTACCAGAATCTCTGGTCACCTCCATCTGTAAAATTAGTAGAAACAACAAGCACCTGGTAGTTACGTTTCATGGGCTAACAGGTTTAGGAGCAGAAATGATTGTGCTGAGCTCTGACCTCCTACACAGAATCAGCCTATGCTTTTGGATTCTGTAGCATTTAGATCCCAGTTTTCATCTCACCCAGAAGGTATTTAGGCAAAGTTGAGCTGTGCGTAGTCTGAGTTTAGACAGAAACCCCCCAAGAAGATGCTACAGCTGCAGGAAATTAGATGAAGACTCTGCTTCTCTCCCTTCTGCAGTGCACTGAGCTAGGACCAGATGCACAGTGTAGTGGTATGGCAGAGCCTCCAAACATTTTATGATTGATCGTGGTTTTGGCAGTTCTTGAGCTTTTCAGAGGGAGCAGAGAGGAACATGTTTGCAGAATGCAAAGGATGCATAGGATGCGTGTCTGGGAACTGCTGAGGCAGGTATGTAAGGTCACGGAGGCAAGAAGCTGTGTGAGCAGCAGGACAAGTAACTATCAGCATTTTCTCATGGGAATCATTTGCTGAGGCAGTACTGCTTCAGAGAAAGGGGTGAACTTTCAGCCTAGCATTCTGCCTGTGACCTGCTCTGATCCAGGACTGTCTCCTTCACACAGCAAATAAAAGAGAATTCCAGGCAGGAGATTCCCTGAGCTGCAGTCACTGCTTCTCCTTCACCGGAGAGCAGAGGCAGCAGGCTCCAGGATCCAGCTGCTTCCAGCCAGCAGGCAGCAAGGGGCAGCCCATCTGCAGCAGGGGGCTGCCTCTCCGTGCTTTCCCGTAGCTCCATACCTGTGCAGAAACTCAGACCCTACCTTCTGAAATCATCTGTTATAACAGATACACAAACGTATTATATCTGCACACCTGGCCCGTGTCTGCAGAGCCCACGAAATGTGTTAGACTTGTTATTACTTGATTATTCCTTTGCACAGCTGTACGTTCCTGCTCCCAAATGCTTAAGAAACATTTCTGCTTATGTGCATAGACTCACAGCTTTGAAGGATAGAGAAAATCCCTTGAAAGTCTACAAATCACTATGTGCTGTTGTGCTGGCATCAAACGTATTAATTCATGTTTGGTTACGGCAGCTCTTCTGGTCTTGCTTTGAAAATGTCAAAAAGCACAGTATCTACTTTGTGCCTTGAACGTTAGCCTTCAGCCATTTTTGCTATTCAGGTCCAACTTCTCTCTTGAATTTGCTCGACTGGCTTGCAGGCCGCCATTCTTTTCTGAAAGACCATCAGTATCTAGCAGACAGTTCCAGAGTGATCTCACAGATACATCCTTGCACATTATACCCATGTCACGTCTCAGTCTTCTTCCCAGTAAGCTAGGCAGATTGAGTGCTTTAAGTCTTTCACCATTAAGCACTTCCTTCAGCCCTGAAATCCTCTCTGTGGCTCTTTTCTGTACCCTCTCCACTTTTCCAACAATCTTTTAAAACTGCAAGCACCAGAAACTGCATAATCTTATATTGTCTGTATTAAAACCAATTGTGTCTGAATGGGCTCAGCTCATCAAGCAATTGAGATCACTTGGAGTATCATTCTCATCATTGTCTGTCACTCCACCGATGTTCCTGTCATCCTCAAATTTATCAGCTGTGAATTTACAGTGTTTACATCCAGCTCATTGAAGAAAACATTAACTAGCATCTGACCCGATGCTGATCCTGGTAAAACTCTCCTGTTTGATAACGCTTCCTGATTCGTAGCGAGCTTTTAACAGGCTGTTAGCCAATTGCTAATCTAATTAGTGCACGCTCTGTTGCTATTTCTAATGTTTTTTGATCAGAATATCACACAGTGTTAATTCTAATCTCCATAAAAAATGAATATCGCATCTTTTCATTGACCTTTATCATTCAGTCTTTACCTTCATCATATTATTTGATGCGCCTCATCAAAGAAAGAAATTGGGTTTGTCTTATAAGGCTTATTCCTCCTAAAATTGTATTTGCTGCCATTAATTACATTTCCATTCTTTACTGTTTCGATCCTGTGTCAGTTATTTCAATGCAGGCTAACAGCCCCCGATGTGTTCGAGGTCTCTCTGCGAGGTCTGTGCCTGTTCTAAACCCAAACAAAACTATTTCTTGAACCCGCTCCTTGAAAACCGACGCGCTTCATGGTAGTGGCTGGTTGTTTACTTGTATTTACATCATCAGGTGATTTAAAATGGCTACTTGCCACGCGTAAGCCGCAAACAAACTGCAGCAGTGCGCGTGTCCGCTCCTACTGCCAGCCTCTGCTTTCCAAGTGCTTCCCAGTGACCACTGGTACGGAAATCATTACCACCCTGCAGTTCCAGAGAGAGCCCCGTGCCTCCTGAAGCGTGCCTTACAAGGACACCACGAGAGGGGCGACGAGGAAACATCAGCCATCATGCAACCATCTACAAATGTTAGACTTCGACAAAGTGATCCCACTGAATTGTAATTAAGGGTTTGAAAGTCGAATGATTTTAAGTGCTAGTTTTAATTACCGCTTGGTGAACTTTAGTGTGTTAGAATTGTCACAACTTTCCTTTAGAATTAGTGTCAAGCCAGGCAATACAGTGGGAAATTATTAACTCATACTTTGGTTCAGCAATTATCTGCATTACAAGGTTTATGCAATTAGCTGTTTAAGATGTCATTATATTTTGCCATCTGGTACACAGGAGTTTATGCATATGAACAGGCACGTGTTGAAGTGATTTTCACTATATGACTCTTGATCTCAACCCAAATCATCACTATAATGAGTGGAAGACACAGTGTACAGTACATTAGTGGCAGGTGCATACTATCAACTTCATTTTAATAGAAGACTTTCATGTTTCCATTTTTAAAGTATTCTGCACAAGTGCTGAAAAATTAATTGCTCGTTTGCAATTTAGCAAAAACCGAAGACATGCTTTTGCTAAATGCTAAGGAATATCAGTTTTCAGAAAAGCGGCCGCTGATTTAAGTTCTTTCTATCTGTAACTTTGGGCCAATTTCTGCCTGAGACAGTAAGTCTCACCGAAGTTCGGCCTAAAACACTTCATGCTGCATGCGGAAAACCGCCTGGGATGGTCTCAGGGCACTGAAGCTATTGCAGAGCGAGCTGCAGGGATGCCTTCAAACATGCAAGCATCCCACTTGCAACGGCCTGCAGTGCCATGGGTGTGAGCCATGGCCAACCACTGCGACCTCATCGCTTTGCCTGCTGCCTCACAAAGGAGGAATAGATTTAAAACTGGGAAGGAGAAAAGGTGCTGTTGTCAACAGCCCCACCACAAGGAGATCCGTGCTGCCAGGCAGGACGGGGTGTAAATATGAGCAATGACATCACCGCGTACTTAGATAAGACATGGCGTTTCTGATGCGTACCGAGCGTGGTGTTCTAAAAATATTTGGAATCTTTAAATTGATTAAATTGCATGCAGATATTACCCTCATTTGACACGAGGAGACTGCGCTCCGCAACTGCAGGAGAGCTCCCTGGGCACGGGATGGCTGAGCCACCAGCGGGGACTGTGTTTGCTGTCCCCTATAGCAGGCTGTAGCCGCGCTCTCGTTTAGCTGTAAAAGCGTGCAGAGGTTTGGGGCAGGACGAGGGTCCGGCATTAGGGGGAGGAGAAGACAGCTCCGTCCGCTTTCACCTCCGAGATTTACTAAGCGCTTAAAGGACGGGTCATAACACAAAGTCGCGCTGCTCTGCGGGCAGATCGCATGTCGCAGCACTGCTGTGGGTCCCGGTGCTCCGGGCGCTCCCCACGTCCCGGCAGTGCCGGCCGTCCCGGGGATGGGAAGCGGATTTTCAGCCCCAGAGGGACGCAACGCAGGGACCGCGCGTCTCCATCCGCAGCTTCGGGACTGAATTACATTAACAGGCCGCCCTCTAGTGTCATGTTTTATTACACGGGTTAAAAAAAAAAACAACAAAACAACGACAAACAAATGGGCCGGGCAGGTAAAAAAAAAAAACAACGTGTATTTCACTTTGTGAACACCAGCGAGTCACCCCTACGAGGTGGCCTCCAAGCATCTCTGCTTCGCCGCAGTGCCCTCTGCCAGGGTAAAACGTGGCGTGAAGAGGGTCTTCCTACAGGGGTTCGAGGCATCGATCCCAGAAAGCCAAAGGAATTCTTTCACCGTGCACACACGCACTCAAGTGCAGGATTCGCCTGTTCTCTAAAGCTGGTGGCGATGTTCGCAGGGGAGGTGGTGCCCCGGAGGCACCACCGCGAACCGCCACCGCTGGCGGTCCAGCTGAACGCCTTCCTGCTCCGCAGCCCTCGCTGGTGGCCCACGAAGGGGCACATCCAGGTGGGCACATCGGAGGGGCTGAGGCGCCTGGGCGAGCTGGGGCGGCTGCCTGCGTGCTGCGTCCTCCTCCACCCCGTCTTTACCCTCGAATTCCCCGTTCACGTGAGCGGGAAACCCGTTTGCAGCTCTTCTCCTCTTCCCCTCTCCTCGGGGTCCCCACATCCCTCCGTGGGGTCCCGGGGGCGGCAGTGTCACGACGCGGCCTGCAGGGGGCGCCACGAGCGCGGGGCCGGGGCGGCGGGCACTGCGCGCTCACGCGCACTCGCGTGCGGACGTGTGTGCGCGCAGACGGATGCGGGCGTGAACTCACACGTGGAGCTGGGATTGCTGATGGGGCCCGGTGTGAACGGGCCCGGGTTTACACGGTGCTGAGGTGTGGGGTGAGCCCGGCTGCGGGGAGGTGATGTTCCAGCAGTCGCAACGCCGCCGCAACGCAACTGGAGTTCTTTATTCTTGTTCCTTCTTATTAATTTAATTAAGTCCTGTCGGTGTCACATTTTTTCCTCCGTATTAAAGGAAATGAAGTCAACATCATTAAAAGGAGTGGGATAGGCGTATGCCAAAGTATTTGTAAGAGCACGTTAAAAATACCCCGATATGAATTCCAGCTGTCCCGCGAGCGGTGCCGGGAAGCAGCTCTGCACGGCCTCGGGCTGTGCGGGGTTTGCTTGTGCTGGGGAGCGGTGCACTGCTCCGCTGCAGTGCTTTCAGAGCGGCATCCCATTCCCGTGGGCCTGCGGTGTGTCTTTCGGAGCAGGTTTGGGGGCTGTTTGCAATGGAACGGGACGCGCTGCTGGGTGGCAGCGTGGGGCACACGCGCACCAAACGAAGTTTGGGGGCTCGGAAGTACTGTGAGCACGGAGGCGTTCCCCGAATTCAACACGTGGGGAAATACTGGAGCTCAGTGCTGCAGGAAAAGCCACTCTGGCCTCGCGCTGCTGCGCGTTGGGGTTATTGTGGGGTGGGAGGTGAGCGCCTGCTGGGGCTGCAGGGGGAGGGGAGGGGGGAGGAGAGAGCTGCAGGGCTGCAGGTGCTGGCCCTGAGTCGTGGTGGGTTTGTGGAAGGGTTTGTTCCTTAGTGACACGCAGGGAAGTGATAGGAAGAGTGCTGCGGGCCCACGGAGAGGCCGAGCACGGACGTCCCAGGCCCCAAGCCCTGACCCTTCTGATGGCTTTTAGTGACCTGACCCCGACGGGCACAGAGCAGCCCGTGAGGATCCCTCAGCAGCCTCCTGCAGTGCGTGGGGGTCCTCACAGGTCCCTCCCAACTCAGGGTGTTCTGTGCTCCTATAACACGTGTGTACGTGCTCTGCATACCTGTGTGTGTGTGTGTGCACGTATATGCGCCGTGCATACGCTCCTCGTGCAGATGTGCGTGTGCGCAGGTACACATACGCGCTCGGCGTGCGCGTGTGTGTCCACGTGCTGTGCACGCGTGCATTCGTGCAGCCGTGGGGATGGGGGACGTGTCTGTGTGCTACGTGCGGCAGTGCGGGGCAGCGCGGGGCAGGGGGCGGTGCGCTGACTCCCACTGACTCCCATTCCCCCCAATTCCCCCCCCGGGGCCGCGCACGGGGCCGGGCCGCTCGCTGGATGTCTCCCCCCCCCGCCTTTCCGCCTTCCTGGGGTTATTTCTCTCTCTTTTTTTTTTTTTTTTTTTTTCTTTTCTTTCTATTTATTTATTTTTTTCCGGGGGGGCGGCTCCCGGTTCGCCGCTGTCCGCGTGTGCGCGGCGCCGGGCGCGGAGCGGAGCTGCGAGCAGCGGTACTGCGGGGCGGCACTGCGGCAAAAGCGGGGGGGGGGGGGGGGGGGGAAAGAAGGGGGGAGGGGGGAAAGACGGGAGAGCAGAGAGGACGAGGAGGTCGGGGAAGCCCCGGCCCGGGGCGGCGCAGCGCGGATCTTGCGCGGGTTTTGCGCGGCCGGAGCTGCGCGGGCTGCGCTCCTCGCTGCTTTTTTTTTTGTGTGTGTGTGTGTTATTTGATTTTTGTAACTTCTTTTTGTTGTTGTTGCGGTTGTTGGCTTTTTATCTTTTTTTTTTTTTTTCCGTCCCCCCCCCCTCCCCCCTTTTTTTTTTTTTTTTTCCTTTTTCCTTTTCCTTTTCCCGTTCCCCCAGAGGACAAAGGCTACCACTGACTCCACCAGCGGTTGAGGAGGCAGGAATGGCAGGTTGCGAGCTTTCTTTATTTACCCCTCACCACCCCCCACCCCCCTCAACCCCCCCCCCCACCAAAAAAAAAGCTGTAGATCCCCCACCCCAACCCCGCAGCAGCGAACTCCCATCGCTTCATTCCCCACCCCGGTCCGGCAGTGCGGGGCGGGCACCCACCGGCCGCTGTCCTCACATCATCCGCAGCCGCGGAGGAGGACACACGGACGCCGCGTCCCCTGCAGCGAGAAGCGGGGGTTAATCCCATCCGGATCCGTCTGGGGGGAGCGGGGGCAGCGCGTGGTGCATCGCGATGTATGGAGGATGTATGCGGCTATTAAAGTGATGTGGGAAAAGATGCTCGGCGAGGGGCTCCTTCTGCGGCGGGGACAAAGGGGAGAGGGGAAGAGATCTGTTAAAATATTTTCCATTCATAAAAATGGCAGAGGGCTCATGCGGCAGCTATTCCTGCGTCTGAGCGAGCAGCTAATGCGGTCCCGCCAGCCCCGGAGATAATTGCAGTGTCGGTAGAGACCTAATAATACAGCAGCACATGTAATTTTAAACAACACCTCATTGTTTATTGGGATGTAACTTTTCCCGAAGTTTATTTGTAGCATTAAGAGATTTTACGCGCAGAACAAATTGCAAATGAGCAGCTGCGGGGCGACGGAGCTTCTATATTTAGCCACGATCTGAATCAGAAGAGGGGAAAAAAAAAAAAAAAAAAAAAAAAAGCAATATCTGTAAGGAAGCATTCAAAGGAGGAGCGGGGCTGGGGGGGGGGGGGGGTCTTTGCCTTTTTTCACGGGAGGAATCCACCCGTCTCTCCCGCACGTCCCCGCGTCCCTCTGCTCCCTCGGCAGCGGAGCGGGGCGGTGATGGATGGCTTTCTGCAGGAGCCCCAACCATCCCTGGGCCTGTGCGTCCCGATGGGAGCGCCCCACGGCTCACCTGGCTGCCGGCACAACGCGTGCAGAGATGGGGACGGCACGGCACCCCCTGCGCTGCGCTCCTCCGCCGAATTCCTTGCAAGAAAACTTGGGCAAAAAGGAAAAAAAAAAAAAAAAAAGAAAAAAAAAACACCAACCCAACCAAACCCCAAAGCCGCTCCGGGAGCCCCGGCGCCGGCGCACCGTGCCCGGGATCGCGGCTGGAGGAGCTCGCAGTGCGGCAGGGCTGTGTATTGCAGCACTGCTCTGCGCAGCTCCGGAGCTGGAGGACGCGGCTGTGGCTGCTCCGGGCACGGGGAGCACTGGGTGTGAGCGGCGGCTCCGCCGCACATCTGGGTGCGTGCAGCCTCTGTGCGTTGGGCTCACACAACTTTCGGCTGAGCCCCCCCAATCCCTTCCCCCCCCCCCCCCCCCCCCCCCCGCTCCTCCACCGACACGGAGCTGTCTGTGCAATTCGGCAGCACGGAGATGTGAAAAGTTCCCAATCACCGCTGGAGTGCATCGCTTTTTAATCTCAACGATTTCATTTCATTTCATTTCACTGAGTTTCGTGAGTGACAAAGGGGAGGGGTTCTGAACAACCACCTTCACTCCCGTCCCTCCTTCCTACAACCTCACCCCACGCTCAAGGATCCCTCATCTAAAGCTGAAAGGGGTAATTTTGTGTGTCGGAAAAGTTGGAGGAAGCCGTGATGGAAAACCTCCCCTCTCCCTGTCCACCAGGAAGAGAGAGCAGAGCTCGGCCGTACCCCGTGCGGGGCGACGGGGAGAGCAGTGCCACACCATGAGCTGTGCCGGAGGAGCAGCGATAAACCTGCACCTGTTGGCTGCTGCAGCTCTGTGTGGAAAGGCCCTCAGACTGCTGCCTCCTCCCAGAGCTTCAGCACAGAGAAGCTGCGGGGAAAAGTGACTCCGTCCTTAGGGGAAAAAGTGACTGGGTCCATAGGTCGCTGTGGGGTTTGGTTTGGTTTTCGCAGGTGGGGAGATCACGTCCAGCAGTGAGGGCCAAACTGTGCTGCTGGTTCAGGTGGAGTGGTCTGTGCTGTGTTCCCGGTTCCAATCAGGTGTAACTCGTATCACCTGGATGCTGTAACTTCACACAGCCTTGTTTTCACACCACTGCGGAATCTCGACCTTTCTAAGCAAATCCCAAATATAAAACATCATGACGTGGAAAGCAGCAACAATAGGAATGTATCTATTGCATCGATACGACAGTGCGTGTGTATTCCGGACTGCTGCAAGCACAGCGTGTGTTTGTGCCTCTCAGGCACAAACTTTCCTGGTGCAAAGCTGTGCTGGAGGCCGAGCTCAGCACGTTGCCAGCTGCTGAGCTGGGCAGTGCCCGTGCCATGCAGAAAGCTGCTGCAAGGTGCCCGCCGCTCCCCAGCAGTGGCAGAGATAGGTGAAAACGTTCCCAAGAGCAACAGGATGGGTCCGTGCCCCTCTGTGTGTGTGCCAGCCCTGGTGACACTGTGAAGGTGGGATGGAGCGAGATGCAAAGTGCCGAGTTCCACCCCATTTCTATGCCTTAGGGGGATCCCCGATCCCCAAATCCAGGCACTTTTGGGGCTGGGCCTTGGTGCTGCCCATTATCCCACTCACCTGCAGGCAGAAATCGCTGTGTGCACAACGGCATTTGCACACATTTAGTGGTGGTGTAAGTTGAGAATTTCCGAAAACATGCCTTAGTTTGCTGATTTAACTTTCCTCCTTGCCATGTGGAGGTCGGAGCTCCGTCCCAAAGCTCCTGGCTGGGCACTCAGCACCGTGGCTGTGACTTCCAACGCTGTCATGGGGCTTCCGTGCTTTTGGGGACCAGGGTCAGGGCAGCACGTGGCTCCCAAGGCCCCAGTGGGACTGGGATGGATCGCACCCATCTCTGGGGCCATCTCTGCCATCGGAGCCCCCGCAGCCACCCCCGTCAGCTGTGATGCCACCGGGCACAGCGTGGCCATTGTCCCTGCCCCTGCCCCAGCAACGTCCGCAGTCGCACAGCCGTCCCTCCGGGTGACAGCCATCCCTCTCACTCTGAGCTCTCTTTGTACGCTGATAACATGGTGGAAATCCCTCATTATGCCGCTTTCCACCGTGTGTTTGCACAGCACAGGGACGTGGTGGTTTCATTTCTGCTGCACGCATCCCTCCGCCCGGAGCTGGCCAAGGGAGGGTCACCGCGAGGGGAAGCGCAGAAAACCACCGCCAACTCTGGGGTCATTTCTTTGGGGGCCATTTCTTTGCCACCAACTTTGGGGTCACCTCTTCGGGGCCAACGCTGAGGGTTCTTTTTCCCTTTATTTATTTATTTTTGCTCTTAGCTCTGTGTCATGAAATCCCACTGAAAGCACTCCGTTCGGAGGGCCCACCGCGCTCTAAGTTGGGTTAAAAAAAAAAAAGCGATGAACCTTCAGATCCACTTTCCCCCCTCCCCACCCCCCACCCCTCAATCCCGCAGTGCTATCACGCACGTGGGGGCTCCCAGTTCTCGGGCTCTGCTAATGAAGGGACCCGTGCAGACCGCTGTTTGTTTGCCTGCCTGCATTTCTCACGCCCTTTGAAGGTTTTTTTTCTTTTTTTCTTTTTTTTTTTTTATTAAGTGACTTTAGCAGATTGTACCCTCGGAGCTGTGAATAATAGCGTTGTTCTGCAGAGCTGGCCGAGGCGCGTTAAGGCGCACAAAGCCAGGAAATCCTTTCAGGGATGGAATCAGGGCTATTTCGGGGGCACTGGGTACGGTGCGCACTGCTCCGCTGGGAGCAGCCCCGAGATGGGGGGGGGGGGGGGGGTGGAAGCAGTGGGGTGCAAACAGGGGGGTGCAGTGTTAGAGAGGGTGCAACGCAAGGGGGGGGGGGGGGAAGCCAAGGGATGGGGCAACGGGGTGCAAAGTAACGGGGTGAAGGTAATCGGGGTGCAACGCAGAGGGTTACAGCACGGGGCTGCATGGATACGGGGTGCAAAGAACTTGGGATGCAAAGCAAAGGGGTGCAAAGCAGAGGGGGAGGGGCAGAGCAAAGCGGGTGCGCAGAGTAAGGGCTGTGCAAAGAGCCGGGGAGAACAAGCAAAACGGGGCGCGAAGCGAAGCAGCGCGAGGGTGCGAAGCG